>JBCNJP010000008.1:42251010-42392576 GCA_039602395.1 Deinandra increscens subsp. villosa | reverse complement strand
TCCAACACCAATAACCTGTAATATCAAGTCTAACACAATATATATTGTTAGAAAAACAAGAAACAAACAAGATGGAGATGTGAAGAAGATAGTTCCAGCTCCTCTTGAATCCAATTTTGGAAGATTGTTGCAACTCCTCCTTTTGGTTCTATAGATGTTTCAGCATGTGAAACAATTTAATAGACCAAAAACAACACCATCTTCATCTTGATGAGCAACGAGGGGTCTCAACAATCACAATCATTTGATTGATCAACCATAATAACACATGAGATAGTTAATGACGCGTCAACTAAAAACATATGTCAGCCTAATGGGCCGTAATTAACATGCTTCTAATCTTATCAGATGATTTAATATTGTTTTGTAACAAGCCGGTTACCCACCGCGCGTTGCGGCGGGCAACGTAAGGGAGTAAGATGAGAGTTACTTAGCTAAAATGATTCATGACAGAATCAGTTGTAGTAGTTATAGTGATAGAAGTTTAAGTTATTACAAAGCAACCAAAATAGTGAAGTTAAACAAAAGAAACTGATGTTCATTTGTTATATAAACATTGAGAACTTTGTCAGTAGAAGCAAGTGGTTTTTCATTACTTTGTTTAGCAGCATCACTTAATTTTACATCTACAAAAGGACATTTTTTTTTATCATCATTACATCCAAGTTTCCAAAAGAAATTTTGTTGTCAGGCTGCATTCTAATCAGGATTACTGCTACTATCTTCATGCTACAGCTGTTAGTGTCACTTCCAAAAGAACTGCTTCTTTCTTTAAACAGAGCTTGTTTAGTCTAATAAGTACTACATTAGCGTAACTTCAAAAGTACAGCTCTAGCTGCTAGTCTTGCTTGGCTTTCAATTTCTTTGCTGCAATATTTTCATTACCTATATTGTATAAAATTTGTTTGTTGTTAATTCTTAAAATAAAAAGTATTTATACATTTTTGAAGTTTGTTTTTGTTTGTACCTGGAGAGTCAGTTAGTTGCCTGCAACTTGCTTTTGGAGCAGGTGTTTTGGGTTCTGGTGCAGGTAGTTTTGGGATTGATTCTGTTAATTGGTACTCAATTGTGTTGGTTTCAGTTTGTTCCACCACTGTTGTTGCATTTTGCCTAAGATGAATTATATACTTCAGAGGTGCGCCTATCAGTTGAAGTACAGGAGGTGGCAGTTTCCTATCATTGCTAAACCCGTGTAGCTGAACTAAATCCTTGCAACTTATGTTGAAAGTTGCAGCTGTTGTTTCATTGAATATCACTACTGGCATAATGGCGGTGTGGTCCATTAGAGTTGCATGTAGACAGTAACTGTTTAGAGTCACAATGAGTAAGTGTAGGATATGTTTGGAGATGTACATATCTTGAATATGATTAATATAGATGTGGTTTGTAAATAAATGGTTAAACAAATTAATTACTTTTTAAATGTCAAGTAATGTAAAGAAGATATTCTAGTTTTTGTTATACTTTATAATTAGATTCGAACTTACTGGTATGCCGGCTCAGTTACTGTGTGACCATCTGTACAACTTAATGTTGGTATCTTGTTGGTTGTATCTTTGTCATCGGAGTATTCTTCAAGTAGAGTCTTCTCACAGTCTGGAAATGGGCATTTTTTCAGATACCATCTGCGATTTGCTTACAGTTCTTTCATTGTCGCCTGGCAACAATACAGTTTTGACTGTTGTTTTTATATGTATTTGTTAGTTTATACCATGTATATATGTAAAAGATAAAATTTATGTTTAATTCATAGAAATAAGTAAATATACTATTTTTCTATAAAAATTAAGTAATGTTTAATTGTTGTGATGTCAGTTATTTACCTTGTACTCTGCATATGGCTTTTGGTTTAGCTCAGCGAGGGTGAATCCTGTCTCAGTGTCAGCTTCTGTGAATTTGATTCTCTGTGGAACAGCTAGTTTTGCTTGCATTTCATTTAAACTGTTCAGTGACAAAATGTGTATTATTAAATAAAAGTATATATGTTTCATTTATATATATTTATATATGATTTTGTATACCTGCTGATAATTTCTTGCAGGTTTGGTAGTGGTGGATTGATGTATGTAACAGTAATGTCAGTGGACTCAAGTTGGAGTTTTCCTATATAAGTCATAAACTAAGCAATTTGTATTTGGTAGATTTATTTATAATAAATTTAATTTTACATACCCAAGTACTTTGTAACTTTGACAGCAGAGACAACAAGTATTTGTCCTATGATATCTTCTTTAGTGAATGAAAGTGCTATGGATTGCCAAAGAGTAACAACTATGTCCTGACCACTGCATGTAACGTTACATTAGTAAGAAATTGTATAATACTTAATTGGAAAATACTTTGTACATTTATTTAACCTACGTGTGATCTAGCAATGTGATTTTGACTGTGCGATAATCGTTATTTTGCTGAAGACCAATGCATTTTACGACCCGTCCATAGTAATCTGTTGCATTTAGTAATATTAGTGTTAGTAATAGTTATAAGATCCTTCTTATTAAATTATGTTCATACCTGTTAAATTCGGGTACTTATCTTTTGTACGTTCTTCTAACATGTGACGGAAAGCAAATTTGAAGTACATTGTTGGAATGTCTCTTGGTCCAAGTGGTGTCACAGTTGTTCTATTTGCAAGTAGTAGTGCAGCCTGATGATAAACAGCACGCCCACTGCCTCTTGGCTCAGTGCAGATAATGGTTGTTGATCAAGTAACATTCATTAACTTTCATTATACTGTCAAATTTCTTGTTACTTTTATCTACTTTTGCCTCAATAGCATCTCCCTGTACAAATAAACACTTACAATCTGTAGTTAGTTCTTTTATTTACAATGAAATCTAAACTTAGAAAACCAAATATAGTTACCTTTGCATCCACTAAAAGGTAGTAAAGATCCTTTTCATGAGTGCCAGTATATGGATAATACTTTCTCAGCAGCCTTACTTCTATAGCAAATGGTCTTACAGTAGCCTTAATGTCTGCTATCACTTTCGTTGCCATGGATTCTGTTTTTTTTTTCTTTTTTCTTTTTTTCATAAGAATGTTAATAGAACTTATATTGGAAATAAATAGAGCAACAGTATATGTATAAGTATGCAGTTTGTAAGTATATAAAGCTGTATGTTTATGTAACTGTATGTATAAAAAATGTGTAAATTCAATATATATACTCTATGTGTTTAATTATATGAATAGTACATGTTAGATTACAAATTGTGTTTCTAGAATGCCTATTGTAAGTATCAAGGAAAAATTTGTTACTGTATAATTCTTTCTATTTCATTTAAAAAGTCAGTGTATACTATATTTTTAGTGCAGTTTGGTGGGTCAGTGTCATTAGGTACTATAAGAACTTTCAAAGCATTTGGTGAGGTTGCTCTTGAAAGAGCTACGTAAAGCTGACCGTGACTAAATGGTTAATGTGGAAGATAAATACCAATTTAACTTAAAGACTGACCTTGGCTTTTATTGATCGTCATAGCATAACATACTTTTATAGGAAATTGCTTTCTTTTGAAACTAAAAGGTAATTCTTTGTCTGTGTGTATTAAAGTATTTCTAGGAATATACGCACGTTTACCTATGGAGTTACCAGTAATAATGTGAGCTTCAATTATGTTAGGAAGCAATTGAGATACAATTAATCTAGTGCCATTACAAAGACCTAAAGTTTGATTTATGTTACGTATAAAAATAATGGGTGTGTTTTTCTTAAGCTGTAGACAGTGAGGTGGGAAACCACTAAAGTGTAAAGTGTTTAAGTATTCAATAGGATACAAAATTTCTGTTTCAGAATCATTACCTGCAAGTGGAACTATTGTGTCAGTACTCAGGTATGTTTTAATGTCACCTACTGTCATTGCTAAAACTGTGTTATTTATTTCGTCTACAGTCTCGTTACGTGGGCAGACTATGGCTTTCTCTGATAGTGTTTCAGCTGAAGGGTTAGCTAGTGTTACATTATCATATATGAAATTTATCAATTCTATTAAAGCAGTGTTGCTGTGTTGTATTAGAAACCGGTTTGGTATCTCAATCATTTTCATGTCTTCTGAGTATGAGTCTGATCTTGTACCAACTGTTCCATTGCCTACTTCTAACAGCCAAGCTGAAAATTCTGATATTTGAGCTCTACCAAAAGCATCTAAACCTCGATTCTGTAATCTTAGGTTTTCTGTGACTCTAAAGACACGGAATTGAGGCCAAATGTGAGATCTAGGTAAGGACATTTCAAGTATTTTACATTTAGGAGCTTTACGTTTGACTGGAAGAGTTTGCCGAAAATCACCTCCAAGTAACATTGATTTTCCTCCAAAGAGTACATCAGGAGCATCCATAAGATCTTGTAGAGTTCTATTTAGGCATTCAAAGCAGTATCTCTCACTCATTGGAGCTTCATCCCAAAGTATAAGTTTTGTCTCAAGTAGTAACTTTGCCAGGTCTGTTTTCTTATTCATCGCACAAACAGAAAAGTTTGTAAGGTCAATTGGTATACGAAACCTTGAGTGTGCTGTCCTACCAGCAGGTAACAAAAGCGATGCTATTCCTGATGCAGCAACTGCAAGAACTATGTCTCCTTTTGATCGCAGCCCAGAAATGATAGTTTTCCACAAAAATGTCTTTCCAGTCCCTCCATGTCCATATACAAAAGCAAGCACCTGATCATTTACACTTAGTGTATTCATAACATACTCATAGACAGTTCGCTGCTGTGAATTAAGTTGCCTCTTGAACTTTTTATGTCCCAAACACAAAAAAGCTCTATCATAATTTTTCTCTTCCATCAAAAGCCTATTTTCTAATAAACTTATAAGATCCTCATTTGGTAAAGGCAGACCATAGTTTGCAAGAGTAGCTGATGGTGAAATTGATCGTAACACCACCTCTATTTCATAAAGAACTAACTATTTCAGATCTTCTGGATTCATAAACCCACGTTGGTAAGTAATATCATCAGAAATTTTTTCCCAGAACGTGTGCCAAATTCGTATAGGATCTGATACAGTACAATATAATAGCAAATGAGCAAAAAGAGATCTAAGTTCTATGGATGTTGTAGTCAAGCTTACCTCTTCAAATGTATCTAACCATTCTTTATCATTCTCTAATAATCCTAACTTCTCACACGCCTCACGGTAAGTCCCAAAAGTCTCTCCAGACACTGTACGAATGTCATCAAATGACTGGCATCCAACTTGATGACATAGCAACATTCGCAAGTAAAATGTGTCACCACAGTTTCGATGTATATAAGTTAGCCTTGCAATTGTTTGTGATCGTTGATAGCTTCTTCTTATCCAAAATCGTCCAGATATATCCCAGCAGTACTCTTTCACATAATCTATATAACGCAAATGACGTCCTGATTGATCAAAACGATTGTTTTGTAGCCACTCCGTCAAAGTAGTTTTTTTATGAAAGGATTGTTTGCAATGCTTTCAACCTGATCATTATCTCTGAGTGTTATAGATTTCATATTTTCTGAATGAACAACTAACACTTGGACTGCAGGTACACGTTCATGTATCGCAAAATTCATGATTCGTCATGACGCCTCAGGCGGGCATATGAAACGACCATCCTGATAATTTTTGATTTAATCTATCAGCACAATTTCTGATGTCTGACTCTCAGTACTCTGATGTGGAGTTCTAGTAATGTTAAATCGTATGCGATCAGCCCCCTTAGATGTATACTTAAAAAGATACTTTATCATCATGCTCCAACCGCAATATTCAAAATTTATATGTGCACAAAAATGTAAACTTAAAGTTCTATTGTAAGGAACAACATAACCATTATCGATCGCATAATCATCTTTAGTGACTGTAAAACCATGAGCACTTCTTTTGTAATGTGCCTAACAATTAGTGTCAAAATAAGTAGCTTCCACATAATCTTTAGGGAAATTTTTCTTGCAGCTACCAGACTCGTTCATACATGATGACCTAGGATGAAGTGGACTGCACGGGCCATGAATCATTAAATCTGTCACAATCTTATAAAGTTCAGGATCGGTATCTGGGTTGGGAATTTCGGCAGAGATGTAACGATCAATCTGCTCTGGAGTACGAATTTTATACGGATCCTCAACCCAAAGAAGCATGTGACAGTGAGGTAAACCCCTCTTTTGAAACTCAATAGTGTATAAATCTGCTCAGAAGTCAGATATACAACTAATTAGGCAACTGAAAAATCACCTTAAAAAAAAGAAATTTAAAGAGAAAGGAACTTACGTGCGGTTACAGCACCAAACGGTCTGTGTTTCTTTAGAAAAGACACCATCGAGTTAATTTTCATCTTAAAGACACGTGTAGCAATATGAGAACGATCTTGTGTCTGTAATCGTGGAAATTGAGACATGTTCCTTTGAATTTCAGGCCAGTTTGCATTGCAGGTAAATGTAATAAAATACTGTGGATTTCCATGGACTCTACAGATTGCAAGAGCGTCCTGATAATGGTTATACATATATCTAGGACCACTAGTGAAAGAAGAAGGCAAAAATATTCTTTTGCCAATTGATTGACCATCAGTGTCTCCACGCATGACAGCATCGTGCACTCCGCTGAGAAGCTCTATCCTGTAATGATTCTGACGTTCACGAATGTATCTAATCGATTCTGTTCAATGCACACGTAAGCATCAACAACAAACTGCTGCAGAAGTCTTCTACTACGAAGAAGTAAAGAGTCGATGTTGTGTCGATCATGTAGTAAATAGCTATAGTACATGTTTAATGTCAATTGCTTTCCTTCCAATCTACCACGTAGTTTGAGATACTTTAACCAGCCACTTTCACCGTAAGGAAAAAGCAAAGGATATTGAAAAGGCATGTAAGTAGGATGTAACTTGCTAATACGCTTACGCACATCATCTTTGAACTGAACTACAATATTATATTCATTTATAAATGAATCATCACCTACTATTATGGCACCTATTGTGCCAGATGAAGGAAGATCATATGACTGTGTATGTGGAGAGTTATACAACTGAACAGAAAAATGAGGGAAGTTTGGTTGAGAACAAAGGTCGCGAGCAGTACGAAACAGTCTTACAAACTCATTATTAGTTTCTAACATATGTAGAAGATCAATAACAATTTCGGAGCGATAATTAGACTAGCCATTATCGTTAAAGATTCGAAGACAGTTAGAAACTTCATTCTCAGTGTCATAAATATATAACTGAAGGTAAACAGGCCTTTGATTGTCAGCAGGACAAAGAGATCCTATACGATGACAAATCTGACCTTCAATTTTGAAAACATACGGACCAGAACCATCATTAATAGATTCATGAACATTAGCACCAAAGGATGTCATAGAGAACATAGAATTATATCCACGAATATATTCTAAAAAGTGAGAATCAAGTAATAGATTTTGAAGTGTCTGGGGAGGAGGCCTAGGTAAAAACAGCCTGACCATCCCTTCTTTACAACACTGATGATATTTAGGACGACCGACAGATGTAGAAGAAGATAACTTCTCATCAGACCAAAATAACGCAGAACAATTAGGACATACAATAGAACAGTCGCCATTATCAATGTAATGTGATGATACAAAACCCCTATGATTTATAAAATTTGCTCGTCTGCGAGATTGATTAACAGTCAATGAACCTAAAGATGCATCAAAAGATTCACGCGACCGACGACGACGTGAAGACATTAACTTAAGTAATAGTTAGTAGTGATTAACTTACTTAGTACCACCACAATAATGTAAGTAAAGTAGATAATATGTAACTAAAGAACTTGATGCTAATATGACAGAAATTGATCTACAACATGAAAAGAAAAAGGCTGTAGATATGTAACTTACTTAGTACTACCACAACAATGTAAGTAAAGTAGATAATATGTATCTGAAAAGCAAAAAGCTGCAAGCAAGAAACTAACCAGTAATAACAAAGCTGCTGGAAAAAACGAAACCTGCAAGCATACAGACAACAAAAAAAAGAGATATATCAGTATCCTCTACTTTTATATAAAAAGAATTTAACAAACAATCTAGTTACATACACAATCACCACCTACACTTATCTCATATAATGATAGAAACATCAAAGTAGCTATACCTCCTTAAAATTATCTCATAATATACATAAAACACTAAACAACACTCTTTTGAATAACATCATTCTACAGCATCAAAGTAAAACCTTATAACTACTAATGAGAGACAGCTATCCACACAAATATAGTATAAAAAATACAGCCAAACCAACAATCAAAAACATTTTACTGATGAATTAAAACCGACATTTCATTAAGTAAATTATCGACAAAACGTTTAGAAAACCAAATCATAATCAAACTTACAGTAACAAACAACAAAACCAAATACAAAATCAAATACCCAGAAACTTTCTCCTTTGACATTTATAAGATTGATTTTAAAATCAGAACCTTAGAACTGCCAAATGAAAATACATAAATAAAATAACGATTTAAGAAACTAAATTTAAGCATGCATAAGCAAAATCGATGCAAACTAAGTAAAATTGATTTTACAATCAGAACCCTAGAACCACCAAATCTAAACACATTAATAAAATAAACGATTTAAGAAACTAAATTTAAACATGCATAATCAAAATCGGCTGAAATCGACATCTGATTAGGTTAATAAACGCATGCAAACTAAACAAATCGGAACTCCAACAGCAAACAGCAAGACAAAGTACTTAGCGACGCCCTGCCCTCACACTTGCAAAATCAAGAAGAAACACAACGACACATGATAAACTATACATACAAAAAGGAAAGAAAACCATAAGAGCGAAGGTAACAGTAGAAGTGTAAACCGTACCACAAAAGAAAATCAGAAGAAGAAGAAAGGAGAAGCAGAGTAGCGGTAAAGAAAGACAAAGAGAGAAAGGCTCAAAAAAATAAACAGAAAAGAAACAAACGCGTGTGAAAAGAAACAAACGCGTGTAAGATCCACGTGCCACTAAAAGAAACCTACACGTATAAAAAAAACAAAGTAAAAAGAAAAAAAAAGTGGATAAAAATCATAAAAAACGGAAAGGAGAAAGGTTCGAAACTGGGAGAGTAATTAAGTAGAACAATACACTAACCACTCCAGCAAACAAACATCTCAGTATCACTACACAAATAAAATTATAAAACATAAGAAAGAAAGTAAAAAAAATAGGCAGCAGCACCACGTGGCAAAACTGCACACGTGGCAAATTCCAAATGGCCAAGACCTCGTACAGTATAAGCACTCACAGCAAACCATTTCTAATTGTTATAGTATATAATAAGAATACTTTTAACCATATTATATATATACAATGAAAATTTGAACATAAATAGTAAACTTTTCTATTTTAGTGTTTGGCCACGATAGTTTGGATGTTTGACAGTTTCTACCCATTAAACTTTTAAACTATTTTTTGCTTTAACCAAATAGTAAATTTTTAGTTTTCAGAGTTTAGTCACATATGTTTCATATTTTTACGTTTTCTACCCTTTAACTTTTAAGTCTTTTTTTGTTTTAAGTTTTGTTGTTTTCTACTTTGACCACGAAACTTTTAACTTCTCTACTTTCGTTTTTAGTATACTTTATAGTTTTATACTTTCACCACGAGACTATTAGACTTTTACGTTTTGCACCCCTTAACTTTTTAACCCTATAACTTTTAACGTTTTTTGTTTGTTTTAAGTTTTGTTGTATTCTACTTTCACCATGAAGCGTTTAACTTTTCTACTTTCGTTTTTAGTATACTTTTATAGTTTTATACTTTCACCACGAGACTTTTAGACTTTTACATTTTATACCCCTTAACTTTTTAAATTTCGTTCAGCATACAAATTCAACCCCACAGCAACGCGCGGGGTGGGAAACATCTCGTTTATCATATTAAGAATTTGTAAAAGATAAAATAGAAACAATAGACGCTACCATAAAATATTATGATGTGCAATGCGCGTCATAAAAGAGGTAGAGATGACGTGCATTTACACATCAAGGAAGCTTCCGTCATAAAGGGAGACGACACACATTTGGGCGTTATTTGCTTATGACGCGCATTTACGACATGCATTTATGACGCGCAAAAATGCGTCATGTTGTAAGTGACATGCATTTTTGTGTCATTTAATTATGACATGCATTTTTGCGTGTCATGATTTTTTAAAAAAAAAATTATAGGAATTTCCACATTAATTGACAATTAACCTGATAATACAAAATAATGGATTTCATATATATAAGAATTAAAACAATGCATTTCATATATATATAGAAGGATAAAATGAAAACCTCTCCGAGTTGAAAAAACTGTGAAAACTAAGCTAAAAAATTCATTTTTTGTTCTGAATTTTTTTATGGTGACTCTCTAACTTAAAAAAACACCCTTTATGAAACAAAAAAACACCCTTTATGAAAAAAAAACAAAAAAACTCCGAGTAAATTTAAAAAAAAAATAATATTTAAGAACCGATTTTTTTGCAAAAAAGAAGTTAACCGGCCAAAAAAGACGTTCAAATTTGTTATTTTTTTTAGATGTATATTTTTATAGATTCTAAATTCATTTTTGATGGTTTTGGTAAAAAAAAATAAAAAAGCCCCTAGAGATTTTTTTTTTAAATTTATTTACAGATTTTGTTACATACGTAACAAGGCATTTTACATATGTAACATGACGTAACGTCAGATTTCGGAATTTTTTTTTTAAAAAAAACTACTAGGCGTTTTTTTGATTTTTTTCACCATAGTGCTTGTATTAACGCATATAATCACTACAAAAAATTTGAAGAAAAAAAATCGTTTTGTGGTAGTTTCCACGGTTTTTCAAACTCAAAAAGGTTTTCATTATATCCATCCCATATATATATATATATATATATATATATATATAGGGTAAGGATCATGTAAAAACCCCATCTTTTTGCGAAAACCTAAAAACTAATACTAAAATCTTCATAACTTTTTCATACGATCATATTTTTAAAAAAAATTTGCACCAAAAACCTTAGAATTATAAGTTCTTTAATTCTGGAAAAAATTAAAAAAAAACTTTAACGTCTCGTCGTTTTTTTATTAGTGCACATGTGCACTAATAATAAAACTCATACATATAGTATGCGTTAATGTTTTTTTTTTAGAAAAATCGCATCAAATACGTTATAATTTTGTTGGTTTTTCGTGGTTTTTTATTAGTGCACATGTGCACTAATAAAAAATCACTTTATATGTGTCGTATACATTAATATTTTAAAAGAGAAATTGAACCATAAATCTTATAATTGTGTTATCTTTAACTCTGAAAATATATTAAACGTTTTAAATTTTTTAAAATATTATGCTACACATGTGCACTATAACTACTAGTTATAGTGCATATGTAGAATTATCATTAGTTCTATGAATATTTTAGTTTTTTTAAATGTTTTTAACCTAAACAATATGTTTTCGCATGACAATTCTTATTTGTGTAGTACTAATGAAAACGGTGCACATGTGCACTAATAATACACATGTGCACTAATTTTTTTTTTCTTTTCCAGAATCAAAGACAATAGAATTTTAAGATTTTTGGTGCAAGTTTCATAGAAAAATATTAACGTATGTAAAAGTTATGAAGGTTTTAGTGTTAGTTTTTAGGTTTTCGCAAAAAAAAAAGAGTTTTCGCAGGATCCTTACCCATATATATATATATATATATATATATATATATATATATATATATATAGTGAAAAGTTCATTGTAGACACCCTCATAAGTGTAGACACCCTATTTCACCATTAGATCTCTTGATCTAGTGGTTGTGATAATTTCATTTTTTCCTTTTTTTCCTTTTTCTAATTGTTCAGAGCATTTCACATGTGAAAAAGAGCTATTTCACATGTGAAAGTGTCTACAATGAACCTCACCCTATATATATATATATGTATATATATATGTATATATGGGATAGATATAAGAATTAAAACAATGTGTTTCATACGCATACAATTCACTACCAAAGTTAACCACTAGTTAAGAGTTTCAAAAGTCAACCACAAAGATTTACAAATATATTTGAAGTTTCAAAACCAAAAAATTGCTAATTCAGTGTTGAGTACATCAATATGAGCCTTATCAACCATATTATCACCATTCATTGCAGATAATAACATTTCCTTTGCAAAATCTTCAATTTGCTGAGAAATGGAGGGTATAGGATAATGCATGTTTGCTACCTGAAGATTTAAATCAAAATTTGAAAGAGAGAATTAAACTATTTTTAGAAACTAAGCAATAATAATTCAGGATATACAAGATGTATTGCCTTTGTACTTCCTCCAAGTGATTCACCGTGCTCTATTAAAAAAGTTAATATGATTAGAAGACAAGAAGGATAAAATAAAATTTAAGCAATTGGCATAACATGTAATAGACTAAAACCAAGTAGTGACCTGGGAAAATAACTTCTTGAAGTCTTCTGTCTGCGTTCCACTTCCCTCGGGTTTGGATGCAAGATCAAACGCCTTGAATTTCGCCTCCTCATATTCAATGCCTGCTTGTCACAAATTTACCACATGTTACCAAAAAGCCCCAAACTAACTGCTCGTTTCAGAAATGGACGGAGAAAATACCTGAATACATATTTCAGCCACATCTGATCTGGCAATGGTTTGAGTTTCAGTCTGAAGAAGCTCGTCATCTTTTCCGATAAGTAGCTCAAACACCACCTTCCTTGTCTTACCAACCTCCAGGCCTACATCATCATCAAAAAGTTGCAAATCACATATCAAGGAGTGTTCAATCATCATTTGTGCAAATCACATTTTTGGATCGACTTGTTGGGTTAGCAGGCATTATGTCATATAGTTTAAACATAATCGCTTTATATACCTTAATAATTTAGCTTGTAATTTTAGGTAATCAAATGTAAAAAGAAGTGAAATAAAAATTTGAGTTAAACGCAACATGTTCATGGCAACCTACTAATACACATTTATACATGTGGCCTGTTGGAGTTCATGTGTCCCAAACAATTTTTCAGTTTGACCCTCCAATATGACCCATTCAACCTCCTTAATTAAAACAATAAAACCAACGTCTATTCGAGTTTGGGATCAAGGAAAACTAAAAAGATCCTCATGACTAACCTTATAATCATGTATGGAGTCCCAGAGTCTGCTGGATACTGTTCAGCCTTTGTCTTCCAGACGTGTAAGGTCGTAAGGAACAATGACATACGTACAAAACAATCCCAAGTAAAATGCCGTTGTTACATACCCTCTAACGTGACGGAAACACAAACACTCATAACAAATGTTCAAAGCAGAACCTCAAGTGTTTGCTTGAGAATAAACAGTTAAACGAACCAGTATATTCTCGTTCCCCAGGGCTGTTTAAAGGGTGGTTACGATTCGTGCCACCCATGGAGCCCAAAGCAGAATGCCAAAATAACTCAGAGAAGACACGTTATATAACATCTACGCAAAATCATTAAGAAGTGTCCCGAGTCAATAAACATCAAAAGCAAAAGAACCTGGCAAGCCAGCAGCCTCTTCGCGGCTTCTATAGATAAAATAGAAACAATAGATCGATATGTGAACCTAACCCAAACATATATTTTGACATGCACTTCAAGTTTCAAGGCGACCTAATTCATAATTGTTCAAGCTGCAAAGGTGGTCTAATAAAAATAGCTTTATTGAAAAAAAAACATAAGGAATTACCTCCAGATAAGTAAAACCTTAACCCGATTAAGGCCCACCTATACTTGGGTACTTCTTTTGCCATTTACACCTAGTAAAGTGTTTATAACAGAATTCAAATAGGAAATAAAAAGATGTAAACATTGTTAGCCACTTCAATTGCTAAAATGATGGTTAAATAAACGGCTTAGTATTAAAGCATTGGTTTTAGTTTTCAAGTTTGCACACAAATCTTCTTCTATTAGGGCATCGATTTCTTCTATTAGGGCATCGATCAATATTTAATCCTCTAAAGTGTTGCCATAGTTAAGGTTTCTAGTGCTGCCTGGTGGTTCACTTTATTTCCAACTATACTCTTTCATATAAAGAACTCTATCATCTTTGATGACTTCAATTAGAAGCCAAACAAAACAGTGACAATATTTTCATTTCAAATCAAATATTCTTTCAAAATACAGAAAAATAACCATATTTTTTAATACAATGATCTTTCTTAATCACATATGTTTTCATTTCTTTTTTTTTTTGAACCGCCAACATATGTTTTCATTTCAAATCATATATTTTTTTCAAAACACAGAAAATATATCTCATATTTTTATTCATGGCAACAGTCAATTACAACAATACATTAACAAACCTCATATGTTTGTCTCGTTACTTTTTATGAGTTATATGGTGTCAAGTTTATTATAATGTTGGAAATTAATCCTAAATGTGCTTCACAAATCAGGACTGAAGTAGCCATGTATCTACAACAAATACAGGCCATGTATATACAACAAATACAGGTTTAAGAATCTTGTTAACACTGATGTAATCTAGGTGAAGCATAACATATACTCTACAGGGTTGCTTTCGACCAAAAGATTTTTAGCAGTTTAAAAATTAACCACTACCTCATTATTTTAATAACAATATACCCTTCTGGCCTTCTACCACTGCATAATTAAATGGAATCATTCTAAGATGGGTTATTGGATTCAAATAATCCCAACTATTAGTTTTTGGCCGGTAACAGTCCCAATTAACGAATTAGCCAGTGCCACTCTCAACTTTCAACAATTTTCCTCCATCACTCCCCCCGTTAAAATTTCTTAACACCGTTAGTAATACGCTTATGTGGCATGCCTACATGGCATTAAATGATTATGTGGTTGTCTACGTGGCTTCAAATGTCCATTGATCATCCTACATGGCATAAAATGCCTAGAAAAAACAATTGATTTCCCTAAAATTCCTTTTCTCTTCTCTTCTCTAAGATGAACCCTAAATCCACCGTTCTTTTCTCTTCTCTGCGATGAACCCTAAATCCACTGATTAACCCGTGAATCAGGAAATTCAAGTGTCTGTTTTGACGATTCAACCATAATCCCTCGTCCCCAAGATGATTTTGGTCTCTAAATGACAAGAACAAGCGGCAACAGCCGCTTATGACGCGGCTGCGACGTGTTTGTGTGCTCCGAACCCTAGCTCCGACGAAGACCAGGGGAGCAACGACGACCTCCGACTGCTCTCGCGAGGGGTTTTTCTCGCAACCACAAACTCCGACCGGCTTTCTTCTCCTTCTTCTCCCGCCACCAGCGGCGACGCTGCCATATTTGTGTACCCGACAACCACCGACGCGAACATAGAGACCCCCTCAGCCACCACTCTCTTTCTTCTACATTTGAACCGGCGACAACGAGGGTTTTGGTGGTGGGTAGCGGCTACATTCGCGGGTCCGGTGACCCTTTGTTTACGAATCCGACCACCCGTCGACGAGGTAGAGTGGCTTTTCACATTTTTTTTCATTTTCCAGCATTTATCTCATTCTAAAATCTCGATTCATACATGTATGTTCTAGATTTGGAGCTGGTTGATGATTCATTGTTGTTTGGATGGCTTTGTGATGGGTTTTTAGCCGTGATGACGGGTTGTGCCGGCTCTCCATCGCCAGACAGTTTTGAATGGTAATGATATATAGGTGATCGACTACTTTGATGGGATTTTAACAGATTGGTGTTTTTTTTAGAATTAGGGTTCTTTTGTTGGGTTAAGGAAATGCAGATCGATGTTTTTACTTTTTAAGGATTAGATACATGTGGAATTTTAATTAACTTTTTTTTATAAAAAACAATCCACATAGGCATGCCACATAAGCGTGTTACTAATAGTGTTAAGAAATTTTAACGGAGGGAGTGGTGTGAGAAAATAGGTTGAAAGTTGAGAGTGGCAATGGCTAATTCGTTAGTTGGGAGTGTTCCCGGTTAAAAACTAATAATTGAGACTATTTGAAGCCAATAACCCTTCTAAGATCTAAAACCAACAAAATATGTTCCTAAAAAACAAAATGAAATCTAACAAAACTCAATTAAACATATTTTTTGGATGATCAAAATCCTATTGTATGTATGTATATATGATATTGTATTTAACACAGGTACAAACGAGAAAGAATGATTTTTTTATTATTATTTCTTATTGTCTATAACATAAAACACATCAACACCATGTTAGGTCAGATTTTTTAGATTGTTGCGTGGAGTAATAAGTATGTGAGAAATAATGAATAAGTTCTACGAAAAGTGTGTAGAGTTTTCGCAGATCTTATATCTATATATAGTTGGTCTGTTTAGTTGTTAGAAATGTCGATTCTCTCATTTTGTACTGTCACACTGCCGATTGAGATAGGAGTAGGTAACTCCTTCCGTGAATCATTAGATTGAATCAAAGCATCCATTCGACTTGAATTCACGTGTGATCTTCACAATTTTATTGTTTCTATCATCGAATCATCATCGTTGATTTATCATAGCTCTCCTTCCGTGAATCATTAGATTGAATCAAAGCATCCATTCGACTTGAATTCACGTGTGATCTTCACAATTTTATTGTTTCTATCATCGAATCATCATCGTTGATTTATCATAGCTCGTTTATAGCTATCAGTGTATTAAGTGAGCTTCAATTGGATTGGTAAAACAGATCAGGCGGACCTACAAGTGGTATCAGAGCTTTTGGTGCTCAATCTGATTGAAGTTGTGGTGTTTTCATGTTAGAACAATGTTTTCTGTGTGAATTTCAGCATAATACATTTTTTTTCAATTGATTTTAAATGTTTTTCATGCTTATTTTGATTGAAATTGATCTCTAATTGAATTATTTTTGCATAAAATTGCAGGTAATTGCTTCGATATGGTATATTCGAAGTTGTGAACGAAATCCTGTTGAAGCAGTTACATTCGTAAAATCTCGAGGTTTTTAGAAAACCCGACCTTTCATAAAAATCTGTTATTTTTGCGAAACCAGTCAGTTACAAATTTTTATGAGAACATTTTTACGAAACATCGCGTATTACCTTTTCATAAAATTTGCGAAAAGGATTTACGAAACATCATGTTTCTAATTCTTTCCCAATAATTTCTGTGAAAAGTCAGTTCTTTTGTGAAAAACTTGAAAACCTTATTTTGCGAAAAGTAGATTTCGCGAAAAATTCATCATTTGGTGAAACACTTTATGAAAACTACATGTTTTTGCGAAAATTTAAAAAAGTATTTTTTCGCAAAATAAGTTTTTGTTGACAACTAATCATTTATGTTTACTTGCATCTTTCAGTATACAATGACATCAATGACAAACTATAACAATGAACTTGGTACTAGAAATAAGCCTCCTCGTCTAGAAGATATAAATAACTGTCCTAACTAGAAGGACAGAGTGATTTGTTTCTCGTCTTACATCTATTACAATTTATTTCAATGAATTAAACTTGGTCCTCACATTTCTACCACTTTGGCCATACCTTCAAAAATATATCATAGTAATGGGTTTGATGAGTGCAAGACTGCTCAATCTTTATGGAAGGCACTTTCAGAAAAGCTTGAGGGAAATGATGAGTTAAAACAAAGAAAGAATGAGCTGTTACAAAGGCAATTTGATGTTTTAACTATGTCCAAGGAGAATCTCTTGACTCACAAGTTACAAGGTTTAACTTCTTGCTGAGTATAATAAGAAAGACGCGAATAGAAATATCTGAGAAGCAGAAGGTTAAGAAACTATTTGATGCTCTGCCACCAGCCTGGAGTACCCCATGCATGATGATCAAGAGAACTGGTAGTCATGATGAGATGACCTTGATTAAGTTTTTCTCTCTCCAATCCATTGATTTGGACATAATAAAGAGGGAAATGAACCATGGTATGAATGCAGATAATTCTGGTTTAGGGTTATACTCATCATTGGGTAGTGTTGCTCTGTATTCTGGTGTTACTGGTCTAATTCTCTCTAACATAAATGCAGGAAATAGAATCTTTGGTGGAACAGCTTTGTTAGCTTCAAGTGTGTAGAATGTGGCCCCAGAATATAGTGACTATGTGCCTGGAGGGTTTGGTTTAAGCAGTTATGTTTGGAAGCAGATAGTTCAAAGTAAACCTGTAAATGTCCAATCTGCACAACCAGCAGTTGCTGTCAAGAATTCTGAACCCACTAATTTCAAATCAGTAGTTAAATTTTTGGTTTGTTCACATCTTTCATATCTAGTTACGAAGCTTTGATCAACAGGAAGCTTTCACCAATATGAAGACCTAATCCAAATCAATCCCGATAATCTTTAAGAGATGGATTTAAATTAGAAGATGGCTATGGTGTCCCTTCGAGCAAAAACGTATATGGAAAGAACTGGGAAGAAGAAACTGTTGAACTCATCTATGGGATTTGACAAATCAAAGCTTAGATGTTACAACTGTCAAGAATTGGGTCACTTTGCTAGAGATTGTTCGAAGAAGAAAAAAAGGAGTTTCTATCAATGAAGGTCCTTAACTAAAAATTATTGAGATAAGTCCTGAAAAGTCTCCCGCTGAGAACAAGAAGGAAGAAACGAATCCAAAAGCACTTATTAGTGAAACGTACTTTGATTGGAGTGCGAAAATGGGGAAGTCTGAATTTGTGGAGGCTTTAATGGCCTGGCTGGAAGGGAGTCTATTTGAAAGTGATAATGAAAAGAAGAGGAAGGGAGTGAAAGTTGAGTCTGATGATTGCAAGAAATGTGAAGAGAAGAAAGTCGGTGCTGATCAAGCTAGTGAAGTTGGTCAAAGTTACTCCTACTTCTCTGCAGCGTATTCTGAAGTGGTAAATTCTGGTTCTTGTTATATATTATGTGCTGCTAAATTATACAGATGCACTGAGGCCAATGATTCACTCATCACTAAGAATGAAAACCTGAATATTTTATTAGATTCTTTCAAAAAGAACGAAATTGAATTTAAAGCTAACATTGACTTAACTTTGTTTTTTAAATAATAACTTAAGACGCTTTGTGTCCATTAAAGATTCACTTATTGATGAGTTGAATGCAAAAATAGAAAGTACTAAACATGAGTTGGCAACTATTGAAGCTAAACTGAGGAAACATGGCATCAATCAAGCTGAACAATTGCTTGAATGATCAAAGATATGAGAATTTCCGGAATGGAATCGGTTTCTTAGCAAAGAATGGCTATTACAACATTCCACGATGAGATAACTTTGCCAGAATGCCAGATTTCCATCCTAAAAACGATTTAGCCTCCATTTCCAATATTAACTCTGTTGATGATTCTGACGCAGATTTGATAAATGAAGATTATGAAGAAAGTAGGACGGGAATTGGGTTTAATAATGCACCAAGTAGCATAATTTTCCACGGCATGTCGTGGATGGACTTTTAATTTTTCGGTTAATGCACTTCCTTTTGAACCCATTAAGTTTGTGAGAGGCGGTGTAGAATACTCCGCAGACCCGACCCCTACTTCTGTGAACTCTATGTTTTCTGATAACTTAAACTTACATGCTTCCGTGGATAATGTGATGCATGCTAGTAACATGGATAGGTCTAAGAAAATTTTCTCAACACCCGATAATTCTGATGAAATGATTGTGGAGGATGTGGACATTTCAGAGGAATTTTCTTAGAAAATTAAGAGAAATGTCACATCTCCAGATAATCACCTCATAACTACTGAAGTCAGATAGCATACCAACTTTTCATTACATACCTTCTTCATAAAAAGAGAAAAAGAATTTTAAAATTAGAAAAGAGGAAAACATGATAAACCAACCTACTACATCTAAAAAAATTGAGAATACTAGCTTGGAATTTTCTGGCTCATATAGTGAGACATCTAATGCTGGTAAGCCCGAATGTGGTATTAAATGTTATGTATGTGGTTATGTTGGATATTTTGTAAAAAACTATGAAAGACGTGCTGACAAGAAACAGAAAGAGCAACCTGTTTCTTCATCAAAATGTGCTAAATCTGAAGCTTCTGCTCGAACTCAAACAGAACCTTGTTGATCTAAGTTTCAATATTTGAAACATGTGTTAAACCAAACTTTAAACAAGTCCACTCGCTTTGTAATGAACTTTTTACCCAAACAAACATTTGATTATGAGTCATCCTCTGAGAAAATCAAAAACTTTATGGTAAAAAAACCAAAAAGATGACATACTACCGATAAAGCATGGTTTGAAAATTCCAACAATCAAGTGTGATTCATGGTACTGTGACCTAGGTCATGGCTGTTGGATTAGGTGTCTAAGCCTATAACTAAAATTGATAGCAGCACAGTCCTTTTGGGTTGCCCTCAAGACTCGGCATATGGAGAATTAATAAAAAGGGGAAAAAGAAATGGTTTATTAATTATTATGGTTTAATAATTAATTAGACAAAAACTATTTGGGAGGTTAATTAACAGTTTGGTTAATTGAAAGGGATAATTAACAATTAATCAATAGTTGGTTAAATTAGGATTGTTGTTATCCCACATGGAAGATTTCAAAATCCCTTATGCAAAGGGAATTTTCGAAAATTCCATGTATCCCACATTGGTGGGATTACAAAGTAAGGAGGTTGTCCAAGGCTATAAATAAAGACCTTAGGGATTCATTCCAATTCGCTCATCAAGGCTTGAGTATTCACCTCCTTCTTTCTCCCTCCTTGTGGAAGAACTCCTTATAGTTCATCCCACCCTTAGTTTATATTCTTCTTCGAGTCCTTGGGTGTGATCCCATTAGAGGCACGACGATTGTGGTGCTTGCTTCCTTGAAGTCAAGAAGGATTATTATAGTTGTTTACTATAACAACTAAGATGTATGTAACCCTATCTGTCTTAGTAATTTATTTATTTTGATTGTTTGCTAGGTTTTATTATATGTTCATAGTTGTAGGTTCAATAGTGAAAACATAGATCATGTTTTAGGTTGCATACACCCTTAATTGTTTAAGTTTGCTTGTAGTGCTTGAAATCCATCAGTGGTATCAGAGCATAAGGTTTGTTTTCAATTGAATTAGCTATAATTGTTGAACTGTTAGGAGGGTCACATTTGATTTTAGGTATTAGGATTTTTTGAAACCCTAATCTTGCCCCCTAATTTTCGAATGCCTTTAGGATAAGGATTAATTTAATAGTTTAAATTTATTATCCTATTATTATTATTATTGATATATAATATTGGTATTTTTAGTAGTTTTAAAGATACACCTTATACTATATGTATGATTAAAAGCTTAATTGTTATTATATGTATAAGAACAAAAGTCAGTCAAATCAATAGTAGGCCTCATTCACGAAGCTAGTCTATAAGGGGGGGGGGGGGATAAGGAATCTGCCTATAAAATGGTAGTTGAATGGGTGTCCATTCTCACCCACCGCTTCCTTGATTAGTGGAGGTTCGTTAGCCGAACGGGTTTGATAGGACTAAATTTAATTCCCATTAAAAGTATAATGACAATAAAAGTAACTAAACCTTTTATTATAAATTCCTAGTTACTTTAGGAAAAATGTGAATTTGTATGCTAACTCATGAAATTGCACATTACACTTTATAAGTCATTAGTGGGGCGTGTGTGGTTAACCGGCACACTAATAGGGACTAATAAAGAGTTGTAATGGGTATCTAAAAAATTATTATTGTTGATGGAGCTTGTGTGGTTAACCAGCACATCAATTGAGATGATAAATGACATTGAGGTTATCAAGCACATTTGCATGGTTATTCACATCTTGTTTGTGATCCTCGGTATCCCAGTCACAAATGGAAGAGCATAATCCGAGATTAAGCATGCCATTGAATAGTTTCAATGAATCTCAGAAACCCACCTTTATGAAATTTGCAATTAGATTACGGCATCCCTTCTCTAAGTTGTAAATTTCATAGTTGGATCAAACTCGATTTTCTTATCTAACTTTAACTTTATTTTAAAGTGAAAATGTCTGCTCCTACCGATGCTTCTGGTTCCTCCTCCTCCACCCACAACAACTTCTCCCTGTTAGGCATCTGCTCAAAGGTGATATTGGACGGCTCCAACTACAACGACTGGATGCGTAACATCAAAATGGCCATTCGTTATGAAGACAAGGAGTATGTCCTTGAAAAGGAGCTAGTTGAAATTGACCAAGAGAAAGTCACTGCTGATGAATTAGCCGCCTATAAGCAACATGAAAAGGATGCAACAAAAGTTGCTTGCATCATTGTTGCCACTATGACCCCTAAACTGCAAAGATTCTATGAGGATTACTGGTCGTACGAGATGAACAAGGACCTTATGGAAAAGTACCATAAGCGAGCTCGTCAAGAAAAGTACGACATAGTAAAGTCCCTCATATCAAGCAAGATGAAGGACGGGGAATCTGTTAGTGCCCACGTGCAAAGGATGCAACGTTACGTGGATCAACTTCTGAGGTTGGGTGTGCACTTTGATGAGGAATTGGCTATTGGCATAGTCCTGAACTCCTTACCAAGTTGTTATGATCAGTTCATCTTGACATATCATTTGAACAACATTGAGACCACATTGGCTCAGTTTCACAACCTCTAGAGAACAGCTGATACAGGAATGAAGGGAAAGAGTGTTGCCACTGCTCCTGCTAATACTCCCATTCTAGCCATTGGTCAAGGAAAGGGGAAGAAGAGGAAAGGTCCTCCCAAACAAAACTGGAAGGGAAAGTCTCATGTAAAATCCAGTTCTGATGTTACCCCTGTCTCTGATCCTAAAGAGGCCACTTGCTTCTATTGCAAAGAAAAAGGGCATTGGAAACGAAGCTGCCCAAAGTATCTGCAAGATCTTAAGGATGGCAAAGTGAAGCCATCTTCTGCAGGTACATACACTATTTCATCTAATAACTCATTATCTTCTAATTCTTGGGTCCTTGATACAGGATGTGGATTCCACATTTTTTATGTTTTGCAGGGACTAAGAAAAAGTGAGGATGTGGAGCATGGTAGAATGAACTTGATCATGGGGAATAGGCGATCTTCACCTGTCACCAAGATTGGAGTTTATAGTCTAGTGCTTAGTAATGGTTTTAGTTTGGATTTATTGAATTGTTGCTACTCCTCAGAAATGACACGAAACATTATCTCTTTTAATGCATTGTTCAAACAAGTTTTTAGATATTCTTTCAATGATGAGAATGGTTCTATTTCTACTTATAAAAATGGTGTTTTTTTATTTTGAAGCTTTACCTTGTAATGGTGTGTATGAAACTGTGATGTGTGTAGACAATTTAGGCAATAGTGTATTTTAAATTGATTCGTCTAATGGTATAGACAAAGCATGTTTGTGGCATTGCCGTCTTGGACACATTAACAAGAAACGCATGGAACAACTCCAAAAGGATGGGGTGTTGGAATCATTTGACCTAAGGCCAGATGAGACATGCGAATCTTGTCTTTTGGGTAAGATGACAAAATCGCCTTTCACTGGATCTTGTGAAAGAGGTGAAGGTTTGTTGGATCTCATACACACAGACGTGTGTGGGCCCTTCAGATCATCCACAAAAGATGCTAATCGATTCTATGTAACTTTTACTGATGATTATAGCAGATATGGTTATATCTACTTAATCAAGCATAAGTCGGAAACCTTTGAAAAATTCAAAGAGTTTAAGCAAGAAGTCGAGAATCAATTAGGCAGGAAGATAAAGATGCTCCATTCAGATAGAGGCGGAGAGTATCTTAGTATCGAATTCCATGACTATCTCAAGGAATGTGGAATAGTTTCACAATTGACACCTCCTAGAACACCACAACTTAATGGTGTGGCTGAGAGACGCAATCGAACCTTGTTGGACATGGTTCGTTCCATGATGAGTCGAGCTTCACTTCCAATCTCATTCTGGGGGTATGCCTTAGAGACTGCTGCCCACATTCTTAATCTTGTCCCAACAAAGAAGGTTGCCAAAACACCGCACGAAATGTGGACAGGAAGAGTTCCCTCGTTAGCACATATTAAAGTTTGGGGTTGTGAAGCTTTTGTTAGACGAGAAACTCACGATAAGCTTGAACCTCGTAGTGAGCGATGTAATTTCATCGGCTATCCACATAAGTCCTTTGGATATTTGTTCTACATACCTAGTGAAAACGTGGTCTTTGTAGCATGAAGAGGAGTCTTTCGAGAGAGAGAGCTCATATGTAAAGAGGACAGTGGGAGCACCATTGACCTTGAAGAGATTCAAGAGTCAGGCGATGAAGGAACCTTTGAAACCACTAGGGTTCAACCAGAGGAAGAGATTCCAGTTGAACCGGTTGACACGTCATTACCTCTTAGGCGTTCTGGTAGAGTTAGCATGCGACCTGAGTTCTATGGTTTCCATATAACTACAGACGAGGACACGATTATCAGTGATAATACACTGGTAAATTTGGATGAACCAACTAACTACAAGGAAGCCATGGCAGGCCCTGAGGCAGCAAAATGGAAAGAGACAATGGACAGCGAGATCAAGTCCATGTACGACAATCAAGTTTGGAATTTGATTGATAAACAACCCGGTCGGAAGACGGTTGGTTGTAAATGGATCTTCAAGAAGAAGACAGATATGCATGGTAATGTAAGAACATTCAAAGCCCGACTGGTGGCGAAGGGATTTACTCAAACCCCAGGGATTAACTATGATGGGACCTTCTCACCAGTGGCTAAGATAAAATCTATTAGTATAATGCTAGCCATAGCTGCGTTTCATGACTATGAAATTTGGAAGATGGATGTCAAAACCGCCTTCCTAAACGGGAAGTTGGCTGAAGATGTTTATATGAGTTAGCCAGAAGGTTTTGTAGATGCTAAGTTCCCCAATAGAGTGTGCAAGCTTGAAAAATCCATTTATGGATTAAAACAAGCGTCTCGCAGTTGGAATCTTTGCTTTGATGAGAAATCAAAGAGTGTGGCTTCTCTAGAAGTGAAGATGAGTCCTGTGTATATGTCAAAGCTAGTGGGAGTGTAGTCACCTTCCTGGTATTATATGTTGATGACATACTTCTTATAGGAAATGACATTCTAACCTTGCAAGATGTTAAGTCTTGGCTTGGAAAATGTTTCGCTATGAAGGATATAGGAGAGGCGACATATATTCTGGGAATAAAGATTTCAAGGGATAGGAGTAAAAGGCAAATTGGACTGAATCAGAGTACATACTTGGACAAAGTAATGAAACGATTCTGTATGGAGAACTCCAAGAAAGGAGATTTGCCCATCCAGAGTAATACCAAACTGAGTAAAAGTCAGAGCCCGAGTACAGATGAATAGATAGTAGAAATGAGTAGAGTTCCATATGCTTCCGCCGTTGGATCTATCATGTATGCTATGACATGTACTCATCCAGATGTGTCTTTTTCTTTGAGCATGGTTAGTCGTTATCAGGGAAATCCAGGTAAAGCTCATTAGGCAGCGGTTAAGAATATTCTCAAGTATCTGCGAAGGACTAAGGACTGGGTCCTAGTATTTGGTGGCTGTGATACATTGAGAGTGACTAGGTATAGTGACGCTAGCTTTTAAACAGATAGGGATAATTTCCGTTCTCAAACTGGCTGGATCTTTACCTTAAATGGAGGAGCAGTTACTTGGAAAAGTTCCAAGCAAGAGACAGTGGTTGATTCTACTTGTGAATCAGAGTACATAGCGGCAAGCGAAGCATCAAAGGAGGCAATTTGGCTGAAGAATTTCATCGGAGATCGTGAAACTTTTCTGTGATAATGAAGGAGCGGTTGCCTTGACAAAGGATGTAAGGGACAATCGCCATTCAAGACATATCGACAGAAAGTACCATTTCATCAGACATAAGGTAGAAGAAGGGTACCTCGTTATGAAGAGGATATCATCTGAAGAGAATCCTGTAGATCTATTCACAAAGGGTCTGAGTAGGATCTGACACCATCAGCATTCTAGGGGCATTGGTCTGAAGGATGATGTTATTTTTAGTAGTTAGGTTGAAACTTATGACAAGGTAAATGTAATTGACTTTTGGTGATTAAATAATGGAGAATTATTTATAAGTTTATTTACTACCTTTTGTCAAATGTTGTTGTTGTGTTTCATTTTTGCATGTTTTACTTCCCAAATGATTAGATTATTCAAAACTCCACAGTCAATCATACTTTTGAAAGTAAGTAGTGAATTAAGACTGTCATGAATGGAATTGTAGATTGTCTAAGGAGTGTTAGACATGGCAATGGCATTGCTGCAATATTCATGAGTACTTTGAAATAGAGACTAAAGTATTGGATTAACCCACGCTCAGAGAATTACTTCATGGAATTCATCACGGGTAATTCTGAGACGATAATATCTTATAATCTTTAAACGGAGATATATGAGTTGTGGTTTACAAGTCAGTTGTGCATTGATGACACGTAAACGCATTGGTAACTCGATGTTATAAAATGTGTTGTTGTGCATGATTTGATGAGTAAATGGTGCAAGCATATAAGTCAAAGTTTATTCGTTCCTTTTGCCCTAACGGGAAAAGCGATATCTTTGGGCCCCTCGGTGATTTGATGTTGACTTATAGTGCCGGGCCCGGTCAGAACTGAATTGATGTGTTCAATTGGAAGTTCTAAGTCATTACAAATCGGAAATCGGGAAAACAAAGTACTGAACAATGAGATTGATTATATTCCATGTCTCATGTTCGAATGATATCTTGTAGAACGAAGGATTATATGATCTCTTATCTTAGGACACATAATTGACTAGATCAGAGTTCGACAGCGTTCATTGGAAGCTACAATTTGCTGATCAATTAGGAAGTTACAATGGCAATAATAGTTATTAGACTTATCCAAGTGGGAGACTGTTGGATTAGGTGTCTAAGCCTATAACTAAAATTGATAGCAGCACAGTCCTTTTGGGTTGCCCTCAAGACTCGGCATATGGAGAATTAATAAAAAGGGGAAAAAGAAATGGTTTATTAATTATTATGGATTAATAATTAATTAGACAAAAACTATTTGGGAGGTTAATTAACAGTTTGGTTAATTGAAAGGGATAATTAACAATTAATCAATAGTTGGTTAAATTAGGAATGTTGTTATCCCACATGGAAGATTTGGAAATCCCTTATGCAAAGGGAATTTTCGAAAATTCCATGTATCCCACATTGGTGGGATTACAAAGTAAGGAGGTTGTCCAAGGTTATAAATAAAGGCCTTAGGGATTCATTCCAATTCGCTCATCAAGGCTTGAGTATTCGCCTCCTTCTTTCTCCCTCCTTGTGGAAGAACTCCTTATAGTTCATCCCACCCTTAGTTTATATTCTTCTTCGAGTCCTTGGGTGTGATCCCATTAGAGGCACGACGATTGTGGTGCTTGCTTCCTTGAAGTCAAGAAGGATTATTATAGTTGTTTACTATAACAACTAAGAGGTATGTAACCCTATATGTCTTAGTAATTTATTTATTTTGATTGTTTGCTAGGGTTTATTATATGTTCATAGTTATAGGTTCAATAGTGAAAACATAGATCATGTTTTAGGTTGCATGCACCCTTAATTGTTTAAGTTTGCTTGTAGTGCCTGAAACCCATCAATGGCATCTTAAGTTATGGGGTTTTCAAACAACTTTGTTTAAAAAATATGCCAAATCTGTTTGTGTGTGATTAAATAAGTTGATTTTTCATCTCTTGTATGAAATTCTATTTTTGTAGTGTTAATAAATAATAATAATAATAATAGTAATAATAATAATAATAATAATAAAAGAAGTTTCTTCTCTCCTCTATGAATTAAAAAGATCTACTGTAAAAAAACAAAAATTTCGCAGGAGAAAAAAATGCTTGAAAAATATCTCTTGATATTTTATAGTGTTTGTGAGAAAATGAGATTTAATCTTGTAAAAAATGTTAGATAAATTTATGTGATTCATTTTTCTTGCGGATACTGAGTAGATAAGGTCAAAGGTCTTGCTTGATGTAGTATCATGCAGGCTCAGCAGATAATAAAGTACACTATATATGTGATTCACAGAAATTAAATTGCTGATTTACTGATCTACCATAGTCTCTGACATTGCATGTTCTGGTAAACCCAATTACTTGGTTAAATTTCTGTATGGTTTAAATCTATGCACACATTATTATCTCATAAGTTGATAGAGTACAATCTTTACAACATGAGAAAAACTTGTTGCTTCCTTTTGATAAATTTAAACTTGTTTAATTTTCTTTATTTTTCTCAAATACTTGGACTCTGTGTGTGCGTATATGAGAGTATTAACCTGAGAGTTAGGTATTTGAGATTCTACCCTATTTTCTTGGTGTTTCATTCAAACTTTGGATTCTCTCTGTTATACTTTGTATAGAACTGAGAATTAAAGTTTGAATATCTTCAACTTGTTTTATTTTCTTATTTTTGCTAAAACCGAGGTCTTATCTGAGTATCGAAACATCGATCTTAAGATGCATGTTTTAGCATTTCAACTTATTTTTGCAAAAAGAAGCCCTTGTGGCTCTATGAATTTATAATTAGTTCTTCCTAAGTCATAGGCTTGGTGGAAAAACTAAAAACTCTATTAAATGCTCTATGAGCTGAAAAAATAAGGTTATGTTACAGATACTTGCTCGGTGTGTCTAGATAGTGGGCTGTGAACAGTCATAGATTTTGTAAGTTTAGCTCTCGTTACATTCCTAAATCAACCAAAATATAAACATTTATCACATGACATATGTCGAAAATAAAAATACATGGGTTTAAGTGGACAACAATACTAATAATCACTAGTAAACCTTTGTATCTATTTGAAAAGTGATGCTTAACTATGTCTCATATGAATATTATCTCATATTAGATCTTCTCCCACAAAACGTTGCTTCTATAGAATCTCAAAAATAATAAGTGTTTATTATAGTGTTATTTTTGATAGTGTGTGTTTTTGAATAAAAATGGCATTTTTTTCTAAAATAAATGAAAATCACATTTGGAAATTTTTGCATTTTTTTTTTTGTGAAAAAGTGTAGGTTTTGTGAGAAAAATTTAAAACCCTATTTAATATCCATTTGACTGTAAAAATAAAAAATTGCAAACCCTTTGTCCTTGCCGTTGATCTTCTTCGAATTCCTCAACGATTTTCATCAAGAACCATCTCGATCAGCTAGAATCTTTCTTCTGTGTGCTTATCAACCTTCGGTATTGTATTCTCTTATGTATATCTTTGCTTAAATATATGTTTCGAATGCTTTTAATTGTTAGGGTTTTCAGAAGTGTCTTCTGCAACATCGCGTTGCGAATATAAGCAATTGTGTCTTTGGATTGTGTCAATAATGCATGAAACATCACGTTTTAATCGTTGATTTCAATAAATTCCTGAGAAATCTCAGAAATTACAAGAATGATGATTCGCTTTCTGCAAATAATCGAAAACTTTCTCGCAGTGTTGAAATAATACGCGTTATCTCTTTTTGCGAGAATGTCCTACGAAATGTTCGAAACTTTTTGCAAATTTTATTTACTTAGTATTTGACATTACTAATTTATTTTGTGTCAATTTTCTCACATATATGGACCTAAAATTCCAACATACACATTTCATAGTTGTCTGTCTGGATAAGACTCTACCATCCTGAAATGATTTTCATCAAATCATTGACTTCCTTATTGCTTTCAACATTTCTTTTGCCATCACTGAAGATGTGCCTGTTCATAAAAGGCACATGGTAGACTTCTGGAATTCTTTGGAGATGTTTGAGATCAATGGATAACTAACAATAACTGCAACTATAAATAATGAACCAATTCCGATTACTGAGCAAACTGTAAGAAATGCTCGTCATTTCACCAAAGAATGTTGTCATCCCATAAAGATAAGAAAACCTCTCATTTATAGAACTTTTGGACACGCAGATAAGGTCGATCTATCGTCACCTGTATTCGTATACAAGTTAAACTTATAATTCAACAACAATCAGGTCGGTTTTGTGGACACGCAGAGAAAGTCCAATAAATTATAAGAAACACCAAAGAAAATAAAGCATAACCTCAAACGAATAACAATTAGGTTGATCTTTCGATATGCAGAGAAAGTCCGATCGTTTGAGAAAATAAAGAAAATCAAACACGTTTAAATCTTTGCAAAATGAACACATGTATACACAGTGACTTCTCATTTTCTTTTTCACACATTTTTCTGTTTGTCATGAAATACGCTTCAAGATGTTGTCCACTTTGTCAAGCATAGCATTTAGTGTATATCACATCTGAATACTTTCTGGTTTGCCGAGCCTACCAAGCATATCAAACAATGATCTTATGGCTTTTTCATCTACTCTATCTATGATTCCGATACGTAAGCCAATGTACCATCATTTCCCAATGATCAATTTCACAAAATTTTATATATTTTGCATACATTCAGCTTCACCATATGCATTTCTCCCCATAACATGCATTTTCTCCCCCTAAATGAAAAACTCTATTTTTATATTTTTCATTTTATAAAAAATAAGACACTATTTTTGTTCAATTTTCTCCCCCTAAACTATAAACGAGAAAGTAAAGAAAGAATATTGATCAACCGACACGGATACCTATCTATTTTAGCTTTTAGAAAACAATTTCAGGTTAGAAAGATGAATCATGAAATTTAAATTAAGAATAGCAGAATACTCGTCCATTAGCAACTTTTCAATCATCGATAGGTCTTCCAGAAGTACCTGCACACTGGGCAAACACATTAGTTTTTAAATGACCCAAAGTGGATCGCATCTGGTCGACCAGTGTCCTGGTTTTGCTTTAAAGCTACTTAAGGTTCCCATTGTTGTTGTTGTTTTGGTAAATCAGCATTTGACGAAGCAATCACAGTTGATTGTGACGAACAACCTACAATGGGTACATTTGAAAATTTTGGAATAAATCGTTCTTGCTTTTTGTAAAAAGTAGGTTGAAATTCATAAAATACTCTGCCATGTTCATCAATGAACTTTGATTTGGCAGTTTTACCAACAAGTGGAGCCTTTCCTCTTCTTTGATTAAAAACAGTAGGAACCGGACAATCTTGTGCCATATGCCCCTTTTGGCAACAATTGTAACACAACCGCTTGTTCTTATCCCACCGTTTAGGAACCTGCATAGCTTCAGAAAACATATTCTCTCCAAAATGATCATAGAAAGTATCATATACCTGATGCTTGTGATCATAAACCCATTTTGATGTCGGGCTTTATGGAGTAGAACCTGAAGCACTAGAAGAAAAACTTGCATGTTGCTTCTTCTTATTCTTCTGATTTGCAGCTTTTACAAAAACTTCTGATATTTTTTAAGCATCCACGCAGTGAAGTGGAAATTCTTTGTCAGAAAATATTTGTTCCGAACCCTTGAGCTTGTAGAATCTCTCGGGTTGAACTTTTTCAGCCTAGAAAACATCCTTTTGAACTTGCTTCAATTTAATCTTCTTCTGATTTTGTTGTGTTGGAGCTGAAACACCACCATCTGCAACAATCTTTGATTTAAAACCCAAACCAACATTTGTACCAGAAGTCTTCTTTTCTGAAACATATGAGTTATGCCCGGTCTTTGCCAATCGTGAAAACTCAGCTTTGACTTCTTTAACATTCTTCTTTGCATAAAAAATCATCTCATCAATATCAGTATGAGAACGAATCTTCTCAGTTGAAGTAGCTAACTTTTCATTTTCTGCTGATGACGAACCAGACACAAACTGTGAAAATTTAGGGACTTCAGATTTCTTGTCATTCTTCTTGCCTTTCTTTTTGTTCCTCTTTTTCTTCACAACCTTCTCTTTTTCAAAATTTGATGTTGAAAACTTTGAGTAATATCATTCCTCAACCTTTTCTTTCACAATATTGACAGCTTCCTGGATAATTGCAGGGGGTGTAACTGTCTTATCAAACACTCGATCAAAATTCTCATCTTTGGCCAAGAAACTTGTGAAAGATTGTGAATTTATGACATTATTCAACAAACGATTTGCATCAATCACTTAAATCTTCAAATCAGAATCTTCTTTTGTGCTTTAGACAATTCTTTCTCAACCGCAATCAACTTTTTAGCAACCCGATTTGTTTCAGATTTTTGCAACCTCAAATTGTCTAATTCACCAACCAATTCTTTCTTCAAATTATCTTCATTTCTTTTATGAATATCGATATTTGTATTCAACAATATATTTATTCTTGCTAACTCCTTCTTTTCTTCCAACAATCTTTCATTATCATCATGATAGCCTTTTGCTTTAGCAGCGAGTTTATCAGAAGTCTTATTGAGTACATCAAGCTTAATCTTTGATTTCTCAAACAGATTATTGAAATCATTTTCAGTATCTTTTGCTTCAGCCTTCCATTTTTCAAGTTCTTGAACTAACTCAGCATTTAACTCAGATAATTTTGCAGTTTTCACTTCAAAATCCTTACCTTCTTTCTTAGAAACCTCTAACTCATCTTTTACCATTTGAAGTTCAGCAGTAAGAAGGCTAATATCTTTCAACAAAGAAGCATTCTCTTTGAACAAACTATCAACCTTAGCTTCATAATTTTCATTCTCAGCTGATTCATAAGAACTCGTATCTGAATAATAATCATCTTGTTGAGATGTGACAATCAATGCAGATTTATCAAAAGCTTTACCCCAATCATAAGTTCCATCATTTAGAACATCCAACGTTTTCGTAGTTGAATTACTTGATGAAGCTTGAGAACCATTAGTAGTAGTCCATGAATCATATTTATTTGCTTAAGATTGCTGACACTCTTTTGCAAATTGTCCAAGTTTTAAACATTTATAACATTTCACCTTATATTTATCCAATCCCAGATTTCGATCTTGATTAATAGATCTCCTTCCAGTTCTTTTTAGAAACATTCTTGCTCTTTGTGACAACATAGCCAATTTTCATGCCATATCCATTTCATCTAAATTATTATCATCAATTTCATTGAAATCTTCTCTACTGATCTTAGCATCACCAACATTGTTGATAATAAAGCCAAGAGAAGATGCGATTAAAGCAGATATTAAAGCAGCACAATCATCAGTTGTCTCGATAGAAAATGCATTCTGATTTGTTAGACCTGGAATTGTAAAACTGCAACCCTTGAAGAATTAGAATTTTCAGAAATTCCCGAAACATTTATAATACATGCAGTACTTGGTGCAGAACTAACACCAATTGTTTTAGCTTTTGCATTTATGCTTGCTGCATTCTGACCATGATACAACTCTGGGTTTTGCAATTGAGCAGTTGATTTGTTTAAATTCATCATCTCCATTTCTCGAGCATGAAGTTTACCTGTTAACTCATGAAATGATAATGTTGAAATTTTTTTTATCATGTGTAATCATTAAAACATAATTCTCTCAATTCCGTGGTAATGCTTCCAACAATTTTTCTTTTAGTTCTTCATCAGTTTTCTCTATTCCAACAACTTTCAATTCACTGATAAAATGTGAAAATCTAGACACAAAAGCCGTGATGTTTTCTTTATCATAATGCTGAAAGTTATCAAATTCTTTGTTCAACACCTTTCGTCGACTCTTTTTGTATTGATCGTTTCCTTCACACCTAGCAGACAAAGCATCCCATAATTGTTTCGTCTTTTTGTAAGTGCTGAATTGATGTAACAGTTCAGTAGGTAAAGTCATGGTAAGATAACAAAATGCTTTTTGTTTGAGCTCATAACTTTTTCTTTCTTCAGATGAAAAATATTTGATTTCCTTATACTCTGCTCCATCAGTTGGACGGGTATACAATTTCTCAATCGAAATCCATAGATCAACGTCATTTGTGCTGACATACGCGGAAAATCGTTGCTTTCAATTGTGATAATCCTTCACTTTTAATAACTTGAGAACTTTCTGACTTGTTCCTATTTCGTTATAAAAATTGATAAAGGTTTGTATCGCGTTTTGCATAACGGAAAATGCTTGAAAATCTAACATCTTTTACCGAAATATGATACTTCAAAAACTTCAAACCCAAAAACGAAGGTCTTAAAAGTGGAATTTAGGGGTCAAAATGAAGGGTACTGGCCATAAGGCAGTAAAAGTGTAGATCTTGTCGAGACGGTCGTTTTGGCTGGTATTAGCTCCCGTAACTCTTAACGAATCTCAAGTTACGTCAGTTTTAGTGAAACAACCCAAAAATATCAATCTAAGAATTGAATTGCAAACTGATGCACAAACTGGTATGAACTGATACGAACTCACATGAACTGATGTGAACTGGTCCGAAGTGGAACCGAACTAGATTACAAATTGAGCCGAACTGATAGTCTCCGAAGTAATCCGAACTGAAATCCGAAATACTCTGAACTGGAATCCGAGCTGTAACTTCGTTTAACCGAACTGAACCAACTGATTGAACTGAAGCGAAGTATCACTTCGGGTGATGGTTATTTTTCGAACACACTGTTCTTCACCCGTACTGGAACGAACTGGACATATTTGGATTAAAATTTCGCGATTTTTGAAGATTTTGAACAAGATTTTCAGCAGTAGATCAAATAAAGTGGAAAGGATTGATTTAGGATTAAAGTTCTCACGAGAAACTCAACTGAAACGATCAAAACAAAAAAAACACTCAAATTTCTCAAAAATCGACAATTTTTTGACACAAAAATTCGAAATAAAACAGATTCAGATCAAGAGATGGAACCAGAAAGCTCTGATACCACTTGAAAACACATGAGCATCGGATCGTCTACTCGATCTAGCTATTTCAAATGCGAGAATGTAATGAAAGAGTGTTATATTGATTTAGAAAGAACAATTACAATCTGGAAACTCACTAAGAGAATACACCACAGAAAACACACACTTAACACTCAGACCCTCACTTGATTGCTTATGAAATACAAAGAACAAAAACTATGTATACACAAGCTGATGCATCCGAACTGGACATCACACGAAGTGGCACTTTGTGAAGACCCGAAGTGTGAGTTCGGAACTCACTTCGTGTGACTTCGAATGTCACTTCGTGAACATTATCAATAGCATCTTCGTATTGTTCAGATACTTCACACGACGAACCGAATATGCTCTAACACCATCTACGACTAACAATTCGCTGACTGAAATTAATAATATTATATCAACACTCGAAAAAAAAATAGGCATCCGACAACGACGTAATAGGTAATTATAAGAGTTTAATGAAACCCATACCCAATAGGGATGTAAAGGGACTATTATATACTAAAGTATTTTACAATTACCATACAAAAAATAAACAACATACATCACTAGTCCATAATAATTAAATATTAGGAACTTAGTTTAACATCCCCCCTCAAGTGAGACGGTGGTGGACCAAGGCAGAGTTTATCCTCACGAAGGAATTCAAACTGAGGCAGAGATAGACTTTTTGTAAAGATGTCTGCCACCTTAAGCTTGGTAGGAAAAAATTTAGTATGAAGTTTTCCAGAGATAACAAGCTCTCAGATGGAGTAATAATCCAAGTCTATGTGTTTGGCGCGCTTGTCAGAGACCCGGTTTTGGGTTAGGAAGAGAGCACTTTGGTTATCACATAAGAGTGTGGATCTATCAGAACGTAATGCATGTAGCTCACGAGGGATGTGGGTAACCCAAATGATTTCAGCGGCTGCATTTGCCATTTGACAACTAGCGCACAAAGTTGGTTTAGGTAGCATTGATGTAACTTGTAAGAAACTAAATTTGTTCAAGGTCGAAATAACATCAAAGGCAACATGCCAAAAACGGCATGCCATAATACAAACGAGGCCTTAGCCTCATTATCTAAAGTAGTAGTAAGAGCATGATGTTCCACTTTCAACACGTACAATCCTTTTTCACACCGACCTTGGACAAACACCTGTTTCGAATCCCGATCCTGAACATAAAAGTAGGGGAATGAGATCAAGACATCCATATTATTATCAACAGTAAGTTTTGATAATAAATTTTTGGTGAGGTGAGGAACAACCAAGACATCCTTTAGATTAATTTTTTTTAGATAATTTGGTGTGACGTTTATGGGAAATTGGAAAGGTATTACCATTTCCAAAATTCACATTCAAGATACCATAGTAGGGATGTGATTGAGCAACATTGGTGGTGGAGGAGTCCATGTGATCAGTAGGACTAGAATACAAACTAGTTGGTACCGCTGGTCGCCACATGACATTGAGCAGAAAAAGCTTGAGCCAATTCTTTGGGATGGGGTTCTTTTCGAACACAAGTATGGCTAGGGTAGTTGGGGACAGAATGACCTTCGAGCCCACATAATTGGCATGGATCATAATAGGAGGAAGATTGCCCTAAAAAAGGTGTTACGATTGTGGTTGTTCTGGTTATTTGCTCGTCTATTATAATTGTTCATTCAATGACCATGATTGTAATTACCACCAGAATTACCACTATATCCACGACCATAGTTAAGATTGGACCGACCTTATTTGGCAGAGAAGGCAACAGGAGGGGTGGCTGGATTGTTTTGTGGATAGAGAAGTTCACGGCTCTCTGCACGAGCAAGAAGATCACGATAACTGGGAAGGAAGAAATAACACGGACAACAATTGAGAAGGTCTCAAATCCTGGTCCGAGACCATATATAAACCAGAAATATTGGTAAGATTCAATGGCGGGTTGCCCTATAGCCGCCAATCGATCGCATAAATCCTTGAACCTACGACCAAATTGAGAAATAGATTGGTTACCTTTTTTGATATTTCTGAGTTGCTCCTTCAGATTTTGTATTCATTCAAGAGACGAGATACTGTAGGAGGCTTAGAGCGTGACACATATATGTCGTGCAGAGGTCAAATGGAGAACCTCAATAACCGCCTCTTCAGACGGAGAGGAGAGGAGAATGAGGACGGTTTTGAACTCATTGTCGATCCACGAGTCATACATGGTATTGGGGTTTTATTTGCCATCAGTAAGGATGGTAGTTTGGGGGTAAACAGCCGATCCATTAACATGAGAGATTAGGTTTTTATAGGTAAGAAGGGGGTCACGTGGTTCGTCAGAGGAGATAGTTAGAAGATGTGAATTTATGTGTCAACAAATGAACAAAAGTGTTCATTTAAAGGAGATTATCAGAGGAGGAAGAGGCCATGGCAGCCGGAGGGGGGGGGGGGGGGATCGATGGGGCAGAGAAAGCGAAGAGATGGGAAAAGGGAGGAGCCTCACTTAAAAGCGTATGATACAATATAAGAGTTTAATGAAACCCATGCCCAATAGGGATGAAAAGGGACTATTATATACTAAATTATTTTATAGATTAATATACAAAAAATAAACAATATACAACACTAGTCCACAAGAACTAAATATTAGGAACTTAGTTTAATAGTAACCATGGATATCTCGAGATTGATGGAGTTTCTGCATTTTACAAACCTTAGATCTTAAGATGTCTGAGGATATATCATAATTGGAGTCGAGAGCATCGAAAATTGGAACAATGCCATCGCTGCCGGAAGCGACACCGCTCCACGATAACGGAGTGTTAAGGCGTTTTTGACATGTTAGATGCGGCAAGTATCAGATGTGTTCTCGAACGACACAATTATACCTAATTAATCAGTTATGAAATGAAATCACACTCAGCCCAAACATCCTACAGATGAAATGCATCAAACTAAGAACTAGTAACAAAAATCAAACAATGTCCTTCTCACCTCTCTCGATGTACTTGACTACAACCAGCTCCTTCACATGTTTATCCCCCATGAATCTCGCAATCCTAAAACTGAAACCAATGTCTCAAACGAGCTCGTATGCTAGCTGTTTGGAATTGATTGGAGGCTTGGTCATGAATGTGATGCAAAATGGAGATTGGAGATTCGGATAACGATTATGAAAAATGGAACTATTTGAATTAGGGCTTTCGGATGGAAAAGGAGATTCGATGAATTTTGTGAGCGGGACATCAAAAAAATATAAGGCGATTGAAAGAAGATGACACACATTATATATAAAGTGTACTCCGTGTTTTTTCTTTGTGATAGTTATTTTATGACACACAAAAATGTGCGTCATCCACTCTTCATATTTTAGAAATAATAACAAATTTTTTATGACACACCCATTTGCGCATCATAAAACTAGTGTGTGTCATACTTCATGCATCATTAAATGTCCTTTTTATAGCACTATATAGTTAAATATATGAAACACATCAAACATCCTCATACTTGAACTTTTGCGTGTTCTCTAAACTTAAAGTTTTCACTTACTTTCTCTTGTTCTCTAAATTATTATCCCACGCAATATAATACATAGAAGCGAGGACCCCCAAGAATCAACAATGAATGAAATAAACCAAGAGCTTATTTATTTTTAAAAATTATGGAATATCTAAAGAAGCATATAGCAAGCCGACTTTCATTTTTAGTATGTACATGCTCACGTTCCTTACAATAGCTACTCAATTCTCGACTTTATTTTTTGGATAACTGAGTCACACGAGGTCATAGTAAACCACAAAATCATAAGCTTTGTAAGTCAATCAAACATCCTTCAACTAACTTGGAACATATACATGAATCAAGAGGTCTTAAAGAGTTGTAATGTTACAGGAATGTGTGGGAAAAAGTGGCTAAGCGTTCAAAGCTACGGTTAACAAGAAGTTGAAGTGACAAATGAAAATTAGCTAAGATGGCTAGTAGAGAGTTTAAACCTCGGGTTCGACTAACCTTAAAAGTACCTCCTAATTGGCTTGTTTGGGGGAAAGGTGAGAAATAAGCACACGTTTTTGTTTTTATACAACAGAGAATTCACACATAAAGATATACTAAAACCTTCTGTTGATGTGCAAAGTAATGGTAAAGTGGTCATTAGATTTGTATTAGTGTTAACCAATAAATTATGCATAGAAATCCTAAGAATATATATGTGGCCATTTAGCTGTTCAAAAAGTAACCTAAAGTGAAAACTTTTTTTCTTCTTCTATTCTGGGTTGTGGAATGAAAACCGAACACACCCAGATTTGTATTAGGCTATCTATAGTTATAACCCGCGTGGAGGGGCGTTATGCGACACGTAATAGTCTAGTCAAAATCCCGCCCCCTTGAGATGTGAGTTATAACACCCTCTCATTATTAATTTTTTTTTTATAAACTTTTTGAAAATTGTTGGTCCAAATCGTGTTTATGATGGTGTAGGGGGAGGCGTGATGGCGATAGGGTTTTAAGGCCCATAACACTAGCGTGGTGGGAGGGGGGAATGGGGGAGGGGAGTGTGCCTCAACGCTATAAGACGTTTTTTATTCATACATATAACACCCATTACGTTTGGTGGCAGGCTCATCAAACCCAAAAAGCTTTTTCCCACTTTTATTTTATTTAACTTTTCATCCTAAAAACAAATAGTAGTCAATTATATACAACATATGGGTTTATATGGGTTTATATGTGCTATTCCTATAGGCCAAAAAAGCCAATAATGTTGGTAAGATATAATAAATATCAAAGTCAATAATAAAATGCTATTATATATTTATCTTCAAAAGTGCAATATATCCCCTTTGTTTGTGTATAAAATGGAGTTGTCTCAATGTATGGGTTTATATGAGCCTTTCTTATAGGCCAACAAAGCCAATAATGTTGCTAAGATATAATAAATATAAAAGTGACTAATAAAATGGTATTACTTTATCTTCGAAAGGACAATAATATCCCTTTGTTTGTGTATAAAATGGACTTCTCTACATGTTCTTGCATACCTCGATCATGATCACTTCTAACCCTTTTATCCTTTCTCTTTGCCTCCTTACTCTAATTGCCCATTCTTCATCATCCAACATTGGCTGCCCAAAATGTGGAACAATTGATGTTCCATATCCACTTAGCACCCATGACAATTGCGGAAACCAGAAATACAAAGTTTATTGTAACATAACCACGGGTCTAGAGTTTATTTCCGCTACAGGAATTAACTATAAGATCATTAGTATTGACTCCAAGTCTCATAGACTCGTTCTCCGCCCTCCGGTCATTCAGAAAGACACATGTGAGTCGTCGGATTTGCATGCGGGTGGTTTCCGACTAGAAGACGAGTCCCGATTCAACATATCTTCTCGTAATACGGTTATGTTGTTTAACTGTTCTAATAATATTCTGTTGTCACCTTTGGATTGTTCAACAAGTAGTATTTGTAGACAATTTGAGAAGGTAGAAAGCGTATGTGTGGGTTTACTTTGTTGCTCGTATCTAAAAGATTCATCGATGACGAATCATCAGATTAGGGTTAGGGTTGATGGGTGCACATCATATACCTCTATGGTGGATATGAAGCCTAGTGCCCCAATCGACTCGTGGAACTTTGGTATAGAATTGCAATGGCTGGCTCCTTTTCTAGAACTTTAGAGTGGTTCTTGATGGGAATTTTGTATCTATATCTGGTGTGGTTTGTCGTGTATTATATGATTTGTGTGTTTTATGAATAAAACTATATGTATTGATGTTTGCCTATTTCTATAAGCATATGAGTTATGTTTAAAGTGTATTAGTTACTAGAGTAGTAGTTACAAATGGACTTATTGTACTATGTAACATGACAAATTTAAAAGAGAATTAAATAGTGTGGTTGCTACTTGTAAACTTGGGCTGAAAATCTAATCTAATGGCCGATAACTATAAGTAGCGTGTGCTTTCATCATGGATCTTGTATGTGTAGTTCTTAGAGTATTTATAATTTATAATAGATTATATCCATATCGATCTAATTCTAAAAATGTAATGAACAAATATTAATTATTTATTTAATTTTTTTTTAGAACGGCGATTTCATTAGAACATGGGAAAACCGGCAAGCAAGGAGCTAAAACTGGCCCCAAAGGAAATAGAAAGACTTACATGGGGAAAACAAAATTACACCAATTAACCCAATCACTATTCCAACCCTTAGCTCTAGTTTTAACCCAGAAAAAGCTCAGAGCCTTGACCTCAGAGACGATCGCAGAAATGGGAGTCTTTTGTTTCCTAAAAATACGATCATTACGACTCCTCCCTAGGACCCATATAGCCGCTCTAAAAACCACGTCCACCAATCTAATCCTCGCTGTAGAAGCCTCCCCATCGTGAATCTGAAGACGAAGATCACCGGTATCGAACACAAAGCCATTCTCTAACTTGCACCATTGCGCTAAGATGGACCAAACGATGGCAGCCTGCCCACAACCCGTGAATAAATGTATCTCCGTCTTCGGGCTTTCCTCACAAATAGGACACAACTCAGATGGGACGAGAACACCTCTTCTTCCAAGCGCAACCCGGGTCGGTAAACGACCAATAATCGCCCTCCAAAAAAGGATGTTAGCTTTCTGAGGAACGAGTTTGCTCCAGTGCACCACCAAGCTGGCCGAAGAGAGATTGGCATTCAAAAGGAGGGCCCTCATGTTCTTGACAGAAAACACCCCAAAGGTATCTCCCTTCCACACCCACCTGTCCCCTTCTTTGAACAAATAATCCCCCAGATTGATATTCTTTTTAATAACCAACTCCTCAGACTTGGAAATGGTCGGCCAAACACCCGATGACCCCCTTTTCGCCGGCACCAACCCTTTTCTAGTCGAAGCCCCATGAAACATATCAATAATCTTTCTCGACCATCTATCCTGTTCAATATTGTACCTCCATAACCACTTTGAGATCATTGACAGGTTAATAACTTCAAGGGGAACCAGACCGAGACCCCCTTCTTTAATGGGTTTAAATATCTCCTTCTTGAGAACCCAATGAATCTTCCTCTTAGTCGGATTACCACCCCACATAAAATTCAATCTAATGCTCTCCAGTTTTTGTAACACTTTGCTTGGGGCCTTGAACAAATAGAAGTAGTACAAAGGGATACTATCCATGACCGATTTAATCAGAACAAGACGACCGGCCATAGATAACACAGCAGCTTTCCAGCCCGATAACCTGGACTCAAACGCATCCGCAACTGGTTTCCAGCTCAAGATTCTATTAAGGTTCTCCCCCCACCGCAAGGCCCAGGTGTTTGAAAGGTAAAACTCCCCCGTTACACTTCAAGATGGCGGCCGAACCCTGCACTTCCTGCCAATCACAGTTCAACCCATATAAGGAACATTTTTTCAAATTTACCTTAAGCCCGGAAACGAGAAAAAACGCCCTCAGAAGCCTAGCCAGGTTAACAACATTTGCCCCATTTCATTCTCCGACCACCAGCGCATCGTCAGCAAAGAGAATATTAGAAATACTCAACTCCCCGTTCAGAACATGAAGGCCTCTGAAAATCCCCACCCTTTTGGCTCAATCCATCATCCAGGAGAATGCTTCCATAGCAACAAGGAACAGAAACGGGGAAAGAGGGTCCCCCTGCCTTAGCCCACGAGAGCATTGGAACTCCCAAGTCGGGGACCTGTTCACCAGGACCGACGCCCTAGAAGATTGAAGGCAGCCCGACACCCATCTACACCATCTCTCCGGGAAGCCCATTTGATCTAGGATCGACAAGAGAAAGCCCCAATCCACCGAATCTTAAGCCTTTTCGAAATCAATTTTAAATAACATCACCTTGAACTTGCTTCTTTTTGCCCACGAGATGATCTCGTTAACGATGAGCGGCCCGTCGATTATGTTGCGGTTAGCTAAGAAAACCATTTGGTTTTCTGATATAACACTCCCAACCACCTTTTTCATCCGGTTAGCAAGGACTTTTGAGATAACTTTGGTGACACACCCCACCAAGCTAATAGGCATAAACTCATTGAGGACTTGCGGATCTCTTGTCTTAGGGATGAGACACATAAGAGGATCCGCACCCTTTGCTAATAGCCCCCTTTTCAAAGAACTTCTCCAACACGGCATAGAAATCATCCTCGAAAAGCCCCCAGAAATGTTTAAAAAAACCAAAATTAAAACCGTCCGGGCCGGGCGATTTATCACTACCGCACATCCACACCGCCTCCTTTATCTCCTGTCTAGAGAAGGGAACAACCAATGAAGACGCGTCCCCTTCGAACAGTTTCTTTATCCCTTGGCAAACAATAGAGGGATTATCACCCACAGCAGCCCTGAAATGGTTCTAAAGAAAGCCCAGACTTTCTTTTTAATCCTATCAGGACTTTCAACCCAATCACCCCCAATGTGGAGCCCCTTTATCCTTCCATTAGAAAGATTTTGGTTAACAATTCCATGGAAGAAAGCCGAGTTCTCGTCTCCGTTGAGACACCACTGAACCTTCGCCTTCGTCCGAAGCTCCTCCCCTTTCCTACGGTCCAATTCCTTTAACTCCATCTTGAGCCCAACCCAGTGATCAATTTCCTCTTCCAAGAGAGGTCTAGTTTCACCCAAGGCATCATACCAATTGCAATGCAAGACCAACGCATCCCTGATGCCATTCTCCTCACCTTTAGACCTCTTGACCCAAACTTTTAAAGCCCCTTTAACATCCCTTAATTTGGCCATAAGCACCACATCAGGATCTCTGACAGACTGGACACTTTTGACTGCCTGAGCAACCACTTCATCGATACCCTTCATCTTCAGCCAAGACAAGTAAAAACGAAAAGGCCGAGGCCCAAAGTCCTCCATACTCGAGCGCAAGATCAATGGAGCGTGATCAGATTTAAGGTGGGGAAGCGCCGTAACGGACGCATTTGGCTATCGAGTCTTGAAGTCCACACAAATGAAAATACGGTTGATCTTACTAAAAGATTTCCCATTGCCATGCGTATAAGTAAACTTGAGACCCCTCATATTGAATTCAAACAAAGCAGCTCGGTCCACAAAAGCATTAAAACCTACCGCACCCGACGGGGAAAACTCGGAGCTAAGAAGCTCATCAGCCGATCTGACCTCATTAAAATCCCCTGCGAACACCCAAGAACCCGCCATCGACCACCTATACCCAACCAGTTGATCCCAAAGCCTTCTCTTTACCCTTAAATCATGGGCGGGGGGGGGGGGGGGGATAAACATTTACAATGTTTAAAACCTCCTTTTGACCGGCCACTAACCCCGAAACAATCATGAAGTGATCTTCCTTAATAACATTAGAAACAAAGAAGACGGAAGGGTTCCAAGAGCAGGCAAACCCCCCAGATCTCCCTCTAGCATCAACCCACTCATTCACAGCGCCCCTCCTTCCCCAAATACAATCAAACCTGATTCTATTACCAACCAAAAACTAAGTCTCTTGGATACAAAGGAAATGAATCCAATTCGCCGCCCTAATTTGCTATAACCAGGAGAGCTTATCCCCGTTACCAGCCCCACGAATGTTAATAGAAAGGAGGTCCATTAAAAATTCACCATTGACTCCTCTTCCCAAATCTGGTTGCTCACCAGGCCTTCGTGGTTTCTCAAATCAATGTTCACACACTCAGCTAGGTCAACAGTATTACTAACCTCTGAAGCCAGGGCTTTATGTTTTTCTCGAGACAATCCCTCAGGGAGCAGCGATATTTTTCCCTGCAACTCCATCGCCAACCTCGCCTGACTCTCGCAGGCTCTTATACGGAGACCTTCGATTACTTTATCGGCGAGGAGCAAATCCTCTCTCTCCTGAATAGCCCTTTGTTCCAAATCCCAGGAGCTGAGAGTAGCCTCTTTGCTAATTTTTCCCTTTTTAGGCGCACAGTTCAGGTCCAAAGACCCAGAAGATGGGCCCGAAGAAGCAACAGACCCAGACGGGGAAGTGGGCCTGCGAATCCTAACCGGTTTGGAAGAACAGGGCCCAAGATCAGGGATAGGCCCACCCGAGACATCTTCTGGAACCACTTGAGAACATTCTCTCTCCTCGATATCCCTAGCAGACTCCACGTGCGCCGCCTGCTTCCTCGAGAAACCCTCCTCTTTCCCATGCATGTTACCCATGCAAGAACTTTCCAGCTTCTCCGGCGACCCTTCCGATTCCTCCCCTACCTGGGCTGAGACCTGCGACCGGATTTTAGGAACCGCCTCGCCGGTGAAGACATTAAAGATGACATTATTAAAATCCGGCGTCCAATCCTCCTGGTACTCTTCCACATGGCAGATGAATCGCCTACCTTGCCATACCACCGTAATGCATTCATCCAGCCGACTACAACCATTGACCAGAATGGCAAGCTCATTTCTGTTCAATATACCATCTCTCTCATCAGCTTCAGAATTTTTTATAACCAAGCCAAACTGTTCGCCAATACGATCAAACACCGAACCATCCCAAATTTGAGGAGGAACATCATACACCCTAATCCACGCAATCCTTTCGGTACCAAACGACTGCCCCTTCATACGGCTAGCTTAGAAAACCATGACCCCCATCTCTTTTCGTCCTCAAGGAACTCGTTTGCCCACCCCAGATTCGGGAACGTGAGCAAAACAGAAAAACCCCCAAGGTAACGGATTTTGAAGAAGGCAAAGTTTTCATTCCCCGGGATTTTGTCGAGGTTACAAAGGTGGGTAAGGTCCACCGCAGGACCTAAGAGGGCGCACCCAGACTAAGCCTCAAAAGCCGGAGTGACCAAATGCCCCAGGTCCAGGACCTTCTCTCTCCTTAACCAGCACGGGAACGGACCCCCCCTGCCGTAGCCGCAGCATACGATTTCACCTGGGCAGCCACCATGGGAACGACGCCCACCGGAGCCCTCTGATTAGGAACCCGACCCGTATTAACAGGACAATTCAAAATAACCGGCGAGCCGTCCCTCCCATATTTCTCCAAGTTGACTACAATCTTCACATTTCCAATCCTAACCCTGCTAAGCACCCTCTCCAACTCCCATCTATCCTTCACACCTTCAAATTTCAGGAAGCCAAACAGCTCCCCCACCTTATTCCTTCTCCTAGAAATGAACACATCCACTATCTTCCCATAGCTTTTACACTCATACTCCAGTATCTCTCTTGAACACCCATCGGGAAGATTAGTGACGTAATATGAGACCACTCCTTTCCTCCAAGCTCCTTTCTTCCGGTCGAAACCCTAGCTTTCCGTTTGGATACAACGTTCCACTCTCCCTTCTCTCCATTTTGTAAAGTTAATTTATTTGTTTAAATAAGGATAGATGATATAGGGAATCAAATGTTGAAGGTTTTTAAGAAATCTTTATATTTTAAAGGTAAATAAAATTTTTAGTTATATATATGAAGCAATCAAACATATCTCTATAATTAAACATTTGTTTGTCCTTAAATAAACTAAAAAAACTCAAATACATGAAGGAGAAAAGAAGAGAAACTAGCTAACCTAACTATTATCCCACTCAATATAAAACATAGAAGCGATGACCCCCCAGAGTCAATAATCAATGAAATATACCAAGAGATTGTTTATTTTTAAAAAGTATCTAAACAAGCATATAGCAAGCCTACTTTAAATTTTAGTTATGTACATTCTCACGTTCCTTACAATCGCTACTCAATATATACTCGACTTTATTTTGTGGATAAAATGAGTACTAAGTCAGTCACTCGAGGTCATAGAAAGACATGAGATCTTAAGTTTGTAAGTCAATCAAACCTCCTTCAATAACTTGGAACATATACATTAATCAAGAGGTCTTAAGGAGTTGTAATGTTAACTTGGGGTGAGGGTAGGAATATGTGGGAAAAAAGTGGCTAACCGGTAAAAGCTACGGTTAACAAGATTGGGAAATGACAAACGAAAATTAGCTAAGATGGCAGTAGAGAGTTTAAACCTCGGGTTCGTCGACTAACCTTTAAAGTAACTCCTAATTGTCTTGTTTGAGGGAAATGTGATAAATATTTAAACCATGTTTTTTTTATATTTTTTTTATTTTTATATACAGCAGAGAATTCACACATAAAGACATAGTGAAACCTTTTATTGATGTGTACATCGATGGTAAAGTGGTAAATATATTCATATTAGTGATAAAATGATAATTTCAAATTATGTAAAGAAATCCTAAGAATACATATGTGGTTATTTAGCTGATCAAAAAATAACCCAAAGCGGAAACCTTTTTTCTTGTCCCTGTTTTTTTTGTGGCGGTGTCATGAAAACCGAACACACCCTTTTGATTTGTATTAGGCTATGTGTAGTTATAACCTGTCTGGAGGGACGTTACGCGACATGTAGCAGTTTGGTCAAAACCCCAGCTTCCTTGAAGTGTGTAGTCATAACCCCTTCTCAATATTTTATTTTTTATATAAACCTTCTGCAAATTGCTGGTCCATGCAGTGTTTATGATGGTGTAGGGGGAGGCGTGATGACGATGACAACGTCAAGAGTTTTAAGACCCATAGCACCCGCAAAGAAGATGAGGGGGGGGGGGTGCCCAAACGCTCCGATTACGTTTGGTGGCAGGCTCATCAAACCCAAAAAGCCTTTTCCCACTTTTATTTTACTTTTCATCCTAAAAACAAATAGTAGGCAATTATAAACAACATATGGGTTTATATGTGCTATTCCTATAGACCAAAAAAGCAAATAATGTTGGTAAGATATAATAAATATTAAAGTCACTAATAAAATGACATTATTTATTTATCTTCAAAAGTGCAATAATATCCTTTGTTTGTGTATAAAACAAGATGGTGATCCGTTCGCGTTTCGTGGCGGGCCACTCATTTTTCAAAACGCCCTGGCTAAAGTTGAAAACTCTAAAAGTGATATAAAAGTTGACCAGCTACGCTTAGCCTAAAAAAAATACCACATGTACATGACACGTGACCTAACACCCATTTTTAAAAACGTCGTGACCAAAGTCGAAAACTCTAAAAACTGGTCTAAAAGTTAACCACTCGCGCCTAAGTCTGAAAAAAATACCACCTGTACATGACACATGGTCTAACACGTGACCACTTGTCGCCATACGTGCGTAACACATGACCACTGTCGCAAAAACATTGGCCTAGATATGATACGTGGCCTAACATGTGTCCACGTGTCACCACATGGCCTAACATATGACCACGTGTCACAAAACCATTGGCCTTAGATATGAATAGTGACTTTTGTGTCACAACCTCCCAATTCCTATTGTAATATACAAGATGGTGACCCCCCTCCCCCGCGCTTCGCGGTGGGCCACCCATTTTCCAAAACGCCGTGGCCAAAGTCGAAAACTTTAAAAGTGATCTAAAAGTTGACCACCTGCGTTTAAGCCTGGAAAAAAAACCACCTGTACATGACACGTGGCCTAACACCCATTTTTCAAAACGCCATGACCAAAGCCGAAAACTCTAAAAGTGGTATAAAAATTGACCACCGCGCTTAAGTCTGAAAAAAAATGTACATGACATGTGGCCTAACACGTGACCACGTGTCGCAAAAATATTGGCCTAGATTTGACACGTGGCCTAACATGTGACCACGTGTCGCCATACGTGGCCTAACACATGACCACGTGTCACAAAAGCATTGACCTAGATATGACATGTGGCCTAACACGTGTCCACGTCATGTCACCACATGGCCTAACACATGGCCACGTGTCATAAAACCATTGCCCCCGCCCTAGATATGAATAGTACTTTTGTGTCACAAACTCCCAATTAATATTATAATATATATAAAATTATAAATAGAGTTTCAATGTATGGCTTTATATGAGCTTTCTTATAGGCCAAAAACAGCAATAATGTTGCCAAGATATAATAAATATCAAATATCAAAGTGACTAATAAAATGATATTAATTATTTATCTTAAAAGGACAATAATATCCCTTTGTGGTGTATAAGTTGGAGTTGTCTCCATGTTCGTACATATCTCCATCATGATCTCTTCAAAGCCTTTTACTCTTTCTCTTTGCCTCGTTACCCGAATTATCCTTTCTTCATCATCCAGCATTGGTTGCCCAAGATGTGGAACAATTGATGTTCCATATCCACTTAGCACCAATGACAATTGCGGAAACCCTAAATGCAAAGTTTATTGTAAGACAACCACGGGTCTGGAGTTTATTTCTGTTACAGGAATTAACTATAAGATCATTAGTATTGACTCCGAGTCTCATAGACTCGTTCTCCGCCCTTTAGACATTGATAAACACACATGCCAGTCGTCGGATTTGCATGTGGGTGGTTTCCAACTAGAAGATGAGTCCCCATTCAACATATCTTCTCGTAATACGGTTATGTTGTTTAACTGTTCAAACAATATTCTTTTGTCATCTTTAAATTGTTCATCAAGTAGTATTTGTAGGCAATTTGAGAAGGTAGAAAGCGTATGTGTGGGTTTACTTTGTTGCTCGCATCTAAAAGATTCATCAATGACGAATCATCGGATTGGGGTCAAGGTTGAAGGGTGCACATCATATACTTCTATGGTGGATATGAAGCCTGGTGCCTCGATCGACTCGTGGAACTTTGGTATAGAATTGCAATGGCTGGCTACTTTTCTAGAACTTTAGAGTGGTTTTTGATGGGATTTTTATATCCATTATATATATCTAGTGTGCTTTGTCTGTGTATTAACTATATGATTTGTCTGTTCTAAAGTAAAACTATATGTATTGATGTTTGCCTATTTCTATAGCATATGAGTTATGTTTAAAGTGTGCTAGATATTTTTATACAAATGAATAATTGTATTATGTTTTGTGACAAATTGGTGTCCAAAAGAGAAACAGATAGTGTGGTTGTGACTTTTAAAGTGGGCTGAAAATCTAATGGCTAAATATAAAAATAACTATAAGTAGTGGGTGCTTTCATCATGGATCTTATATGTGTAGTTTTTAGAGTATTTATAACAGATTATATCCATATCTATTTCCTAAAATGTAATAACCAAGTATTAAGTATTTACTTAAATAATAATAGATGGTATAGGGAATGAAATTAGGAAGGTTTTTAATTAGGTCTGTAAACGAACCGAATGAACACGAACATGGGCATGTTCGTGTGCGTTCATTTAACTTTAAGCGAACACGAATATTAGTCGAACACAAATTTTCTTGTTCGTGTTCGTTCATTAAGGAAATGGACATGTTCGTGTTCGTTTGTGTTCGTTCGTTAAGGACTAAACGAACAGTTCATGAACATAAACCAACATAATTTTAAACGAACACAAATTTAAGCGAACGTAAACAAACACATATTGTTTCCAACAATGTCAATAATCAAAATAAACATAACCGAACACACATACATGAATATAAATAAACAAAAATAAACGGACGTTCACGAACATAAATGAACGAACGAGACATTTGTTCATGTTCGTTCATTTAATTAAATGAACAAAAAATTATGTTCGTGTTCGTTCGTTTATTAAATAAACGAACATAAACGAACTTCCCATCGAATGGTTCACGAACTGTTCAATGAATGTTCAACTCGTGTACAGGCTTATTATTAACAAATCTTTATATTTTAAAGGTACCTAAATTTTTTTAGTTAAATATGTGGTTATTGTTAATTGTTTATTACAAATAGGAGATGTGCTTCACATCGGTTTTATCAATCTGCTTATGTGATACATGTATGTGTCTCAGTGTGTTAGAACAAATCTAAATGTAACAGAAAACAATCAATTATTAGAAGAAAAGATCAGAAAACATACTCAAAAGAGAAAAGACAACATAATCTGTACGATATAAAGATTATGTAGTTTTACAGATATACTTTGGAATTTTCGAAGTAGATCTGTAAAACTCAACTTTTACAGAAATCCTCATTTCTGTAAAAGGCTTCTGATAGGAAGCACTAGTCTTCAAAGAAGAGTCCTGAAGGAATTCAAGGCTACCATAAGATAAAGATTACGAGAAGTACCAAAAGCCAAGTGTGAAGAACAAGTAAAGGAGAATATCAACTTGATATTAAATGCAAAGGTAGTTGAAGACTATTGAAAAGAGATAAATTAAATACCTTCAATATATCTCTATACATTCTCATACACTCCAAATTCAACCGCCCTCAACCATAATATTCTTTTACAACTTGCTATAAATAGCAGGCACACTTCACCAACAAAAGCAAGACATTGACTCACAATTTACAAGCTTCTAAAAAACAATCACAACTTACTCTTGTAGAAAAGTTCTTTTTGTTGATAAATCATCATACTATAAACTCGTGTAAACCATGATTTACATTTGAGATATACAAATAAACCTTTTTATGAAATTGTTATCTTTCAAGTTGATTTACATTCCGCAACTTGTTTATCTTGTTTAAATCAAATTGTCCCCATATTGTTAAAGAGACCCTCACAGGACCCAACAATTGGTATCAGAGCAGATTGAATAACTCATATTCAAAGATCTTGCCTTTAATTTTTTTCATTGTTATCACTGAGATATCAAAACTTTATTAAATCTTTCCTTCAGAATGTCTTCAAGCTGAAACAATGTGATATCTCTTAGCTCATTAGCAAAACCCCCTATGCTATAGGGAGGAATATCCACAGTGGAAAATCAGAATTACCAACTTCATAAGAAGAAGTTGACATTTCCCTGCTGGATTCCTGAAATAAAAGAAACTGAAAACTCAGCTGGTGTCACTGCTCTCTCCATACCCGAAGCTAGAAAATAGTGCAGTGAGGAGGACAAAACCAATGAAATAAACGATGATAGAGCTAAAACTGTCCTAATCATGGCTCCTCCCTCATGAGATATTCCGTCAAGTCGACTGCAGTACCTCAGCCAAGGGCATATGGGATGCCCTTGAAAAACTATTAGATGGGGGGGGGGGGTTCAAATGAAAAGAAACAAAAGGACAAAGGCTTTAAACGAATATGAATCATTTAAGTCACTCCCAAGTGAGTCACTTATTAACTCATATAACCGCATTGCAACTATATTAAACAAACTAAGAAAGTTTAATGTGTCAAAATATAAAGAGGAACGAATATAAAATTCATTAAAAGTCTACCTCATGAATGGAAAAGTTTAACCATGACACTACAATCCACCTTGGATTCGGAAGAAAAAAGTCTGAATGATCTCTTCTGCATTCTAGACTCCTAGGAATCCGATATCCTGGATCTTTCCAAATCAAAGGCAGATCCTATGGCTCTTTACTCTGAAAAGAGGAAGAAAATCACTAAACAAGAGCCATCTCACTATAAAAGAAAAGAATAAAGTGAATCTGACTATGATTCTTCTAATAGTGAAAAAGAATAAGAGTCACTTGAAAAATCACTTGCTCTCTTAAACAGACAATTTAAGAGGTTTAATAAAAGAAATCCCTCCTAGTCAAATGAAAGAATCCTCACCAAGAATGAAGACAACATCAAACAAACCTCAGAATTTAATAAGTTTGAGGTGAACAAATCAAAAATAAAATGTTTCAAATGTGAGATCTTGGGTCGTTATGCCTCTGAATGCAAAAGTAAGAAGCTCAAAGATGCTGCTTACTACAAGAAGAAATATGAGCATGCCATGAATAGAGAAAAAGTGTTAATGGCTGAAGTAGAAAGTTGGGAATCAAAATCATCATTAGAAGAAGATTATCTCTCACATCAATGCTTCATGGAAAATCACAAATCTTACCTCTCTAATGACTCCAAACCTCAGATTGAGGACCAAGGTCATCGATCTTATCTGTGTCTACTGTCAGTCTACTACCGAGTCCTTTCCTGATAGCTTGCCCACCTAGCTTGTCCTCACCAAAGCCATTTTCTTTCTACCTTAAACATCCTCATCACCTGACATACATATGTTTTTGGAAAGGTCATCTTACGCTGGTGAGTTCTACGTTTTTTAAAAAGCGTTACCTTTGCCTCGAAAGTTTATTTCAATGCTTGGGCCTAACGGCCCCCTTTTATCAAACAGTTATCAAGTATAAAACATAACATAATTATACACACTACTAGAAAAAGGGCCTTTCTTGACGCGCAAATGATGACGTGCATTTTGCGCGTCATAAAATTTCTGTCATATTATAAAATAAAAAACACGGAGGACAGATTTTAAGTGCGCGTCATCCCATTTCCGTCGTTTTACATTTTTACTTATCTGGGTAGAAATTTCAGTTCCCCCCTTTTCATCACCCACCGCTGAAAAATTAAATTGGCGCTCTTCCTCCCCAAGTCTCATTATACGCTTTCAGATCCTTTTCCTCCCCAAATCTCTTCATATCATCCATCACCGTTCCACATCCCTGTTTTGGAATCGATTGTGAGAGGACCACCATCACCACCATGGCCGAGATTAGGGCATAAAATTAGGGCTCAAGATTTCGAGAGTGATGGCGGCTTGGGATTCCACAGCCAACTTCAATTGAAATTGGGGCTCAGGAGTTCCAGAGTGATGTCGCAACTATCTGTAATGGGGTAAGTTAAATTATCGAGATTTTAATATAAGAAAAGATTGAGAAATTTTTGAATCCACTCCCTCGTCTTCCACCAAAAGGGTTAAACCCTAAATTGCCAGAATCGAGGGTTTTGAGTTCGAATTAGCTTTCACAAACGTAACTTCTCTCTACTTGCTGGTTATATCAGTTAATCATTTTGTTTCATTTATGCTTGACGATTTATTATCCTTGTCCCTGGTTGATTCAATTGAGTTTTAAGCTGAAGCAACAATGTTGGTAAATCTGAAGATCGAGACACTAGGTATAACTCTCTGTTTGGTTAGAAACTGGTTTTTTCCGTTAGATTTTCTCGATTCGTTTGAAGAATGCGTAGCCCCTTCTGTTGTAATGATCATGTTTAGTGTATAATTGAATAATTGATCTGTAATCACTTGCATGCATCCCATCCATTTCTGAAATTTGAAGGCACATTTGCAGTCCTCTATCTTTAGTTTAGGTCTAGGTTTCAAGTTATATGCATATTAAGGCATCCATGGTTCATCCTTCGTCTAGATAAGCGCGAGTAGCTCTGAGGTGTTTAGGTCCCAATAACCAAGTCGCGTGCATCGTTGCTCTATGTAAAATCAAGTAAGATTCATTTTTTTAACATCAAAGGTTGGTTCATCATTGAAGAGCAAACTAGCAAGTTGCTAGAAAATTTACTACTAACAGTTACATTTTAATGACGGATATTGAATTGGTGGATTTACACCACTCTTATCATTCTAAATAATTTATATATACTGCAAGTGTGTTCTTAAAATATGATGCCTCAGATCTGTTGGTCTGTAATAATTGGTATTTTGATTGTTTTAGTGCTGATAATAGATATTGAGACCGACCTTTGTTTAGATTGTGATTTTTTTTATTTGTTTGTTTTCTTAAGTTGTTTAGATCTTTGCTTTATTTTTTGGAACTGATATTGACCATACCTCAACATTTTCAACAATTCTTGTTCTTGATATTTGCAGGTTTAGCTTGTCAACTTTGTATTTCTAACACAGTAAGTCTTAGAACTCTGAACCAGCAATAAACATTAGAAAAGAATTAACATGTGCCATTCATGGACTTGGTTGCTTCTTTAATAAGCACATAATTTTATATGTTCTAACTATGAAAGAAGGCTTTATGTTTTATGTTACATTCTGCTATTGGAAAATTGAAATTCCTAGTATGATTACTTGTTCATTATTTTCTTACCTATATGTTTTTTTCAAACTTGCAGCAGCAGCAGCAATAGCCTTCCAGACTTCGATGGTTCTTGCAGTAGCCTAGCCTTCCAGTCTCTAAAGGTATTATTGGTCATTATTTAAATTCAGAGTAACTGACAATAATGAGGTCAGATATGACTAAGAATCTGTAGTTTGTTCTCGAAATCTTGAACCGACTCATTTGCCGTATATAAATTGTTATATGTACTCTTAAACTGCATCATTTTGCATGTTTATGTTTAGGGAAATGTAGCATTTCTTGGGTAAAATTGTCAAAGTTAGTGTTCGTAGGATGCTGATACATTAAAAAACAAATAGAATGAAGAAATTATGAAAGGTTTACATGATAAAAAGTTGATATGTAAAACAAAGGAGAGGGACACACCTTGTTGTAATAAAAGCTTAATGCCTCGTGTATGTGATGTGCACTCCTTGCGCCTTGGCTTTTGGGACCTAAATTCCTTGTAGCAATATATGCTTTATTAAACCAAAGTGCTGATTAAGTTTTAACTAGTTTGATAAAACTGCATATTGGGGTGTAGCTGCTCAAGAAACAAGTTTGGCTCATATCCGCAAGGTTTAGGGCATGACTTATGCCTTACTGATGTATTCTGCAGCAGTGACACTCATTTTACACATATTGTGAGTGCCTTCTTTTCTGGATGAGCTCTATAATTATGATATAAGGATTATAGAATCTGGTGCCTATTAAATAGATTGCAAGAATTATATCAAATTGCTTGGAGATAGGCTTTTGGTAATCATATAGAATCTGTTAAAATCAAAATTTGATATTCTTCTGGTTTGAGCCTCATTTATGCTCACCATCAGATAGAATAATAAAAAAAGGAATTCTTTGGATGCCAAAACAATGAATTCAAGCTGCATTTTATAGGGGAGTTTGAAATTGACTATCGGAATATGGAATTGGCACCAGATGATGGAATTCAGGTCCAAAAGTTGGGTTAAAACCACCTATGGTTGTTGGCCTCATGATCAGGTTTTTGAGATCTTTCCATCTATTACTTCTGCCTGGTTTTCCTCTTTCTAGCTAAGTATGAGTCTACCAGCTCCCGGATTAGCTGCGTATCAATGACTATTATTATTACTCTTCGTTTTTCTTTGTTGAACTTTCAACTAATTAACTGATGCCGGTGATTGTAGAGACGAGAAATCACAGCTTTTGCTGGGAGTTAGACGCGCTAACTGACAGCAGTCTTCTCTCTCATCGTTAGTTATATCAAGTGACATCATAGACTTTGGAATCCTTGTTGCTGCTGCTCACGCTGTTGCAAATAACAACTTGTTCACCATTTATTACAATCCTAGGTAATTAACATAGATGGAAAGTCTTAAATGCTTCGATTTATTCATAAATAAGTTTAAAAAATGTTAAATTGACAGGGCGAGTCCTGCTGAGTTTTAACTGTTAATACATTATACCCATGATATTGTGAAAGAAATTTAGGTTTATTCTAATGATTTAGGTATGGGCTTGACAAAAAAGTTCTCTACACACTTATGATTTTCCTAGCCCTTTCAGGTGACTCTTCTTTTTATCCATTTCTATCATCATCGGTCTAATCTGTTAAAATCTTTTGTTGTTAATTAATACTGTGTGTTTTCACTGATTTGTGTCTGATTGATAATATTATCTTGGGTTATTATAACGATTAACTGTTCATTTTCAGCAGAGGGGATTAAATATATCACTTTTGTTTTCTCTCAAATCTTGGACGCAAAGATGAAACCAGAGATTTTGGAGGTTCAGCCGCTAGAACTTAAGTTCATATGTAAGCTGATCTCACACTCCTTATATCTATTTCTGATTTAATGAAACCTGTGTGGACGTTATACTGTTATAGTCTCGTAAACCTCACAAAATAGTCAAAATATCAGTTGCAGTTTATAGGTTACATGAAATGCTGATAAAAATATATTTACTAGGCCTATTGACTTACAGAATGATTGAATATCATTTAAAATGGAACGTGAATTATGCATCTTTACAAAATAAGAGATGAATCATGGTGATATTAGGGTTGAATATCATCTGTCAGAATTGCTGATAAATGTGGTGAAGATGTAACTGGTATTGACTTACAGGATTGTGATTAGTTGATATGTTCTTCTGTTTTGGGTGACTCCCTTTTGATATTATTACTTGAAACCTTATGTTTTTGTATTTAAGTAATGCAAGACATGACATATGTATCAGTAGGAGCTAAGCTATGCTTTCTTATTGAACGAAATGGTTCAGGTTGCAACAATGAAGAAGGGAGAGCAGGTTGCCCTGGCTGCTGGCTGCTATTGTCTTCTACTTGTAAGCTATACTAAGAACTAGTTATATTTTAGTTTTGTTGTTGAGTTTTTGTAAATGAGATCACACACATCGGATTATTATTATAGGTTTATTGTTAGCATACCAAATCCATTTGTAAACTCATGGTAACTTTGTAATGTTGTTATATATATATGAAATGCATTCTTTTGTGTAAGTGTGTTTTATTTTTTATTATGGGGTTAATTGCTATTAAATGTGAAAATTAGTGATTCTATGAAAAATATTTTTTATTTTTTTTTAAATTTTTGACGCGCAAAAATGCGTGTCATCTCTCTTTATGACGGTGGCTTCCTTGACGTGCATTTTATGACGCCCATTGCGCGTCATTGTTCGCGTGTCAAGAACTTCTTGACACGCATTTTGCGCGTCAAGAAGCTTCTTGACACGCATTTTGCGCGTCAAGAAGGTTCTTGACCCCGGCTTCCTTGACGCCCATTTGCGTGTCAAGAAGACCCTTTCTTGACACCCATTGCACGTCAAGAAAGGCCTTTTTTGTAGTAATGACAATAACTTTAAAACCATTATTCTTTAAATGTTTATCAGGTATAAGCATTATACCAAAATATAACCTTTAAACATTTATCAGGTATAAAACGGAGTTATACCAAAATATTCATTCATTTAATCATTTAACCATTTCTCCATTTAACCATTTACCCGTTTAATCGTTTAACCGTTAAACATTTTAACCGTTTAACCTTTTAACAGGTATAAACATAACAGTGTTATACCAAAACAAACCTTTAAACCGTTTAGTACGTAAAGTACTCTAGGTCTCCTAGACCCTCTCTTGTGCAAATAATCATTAGGTATAAAACATAAAAGAGTTATACGAAATATTATAAGCAGTCATTTATTTACTAAGCATCGTCTATTGGAACCACGTTAGTTCCTCGGGCAACCGTCGTCACCCGAATATCAGTCATAGAGTAACCGTCGCTACCCCGGGGAATTGTCATTCCCCGTCGGGGAATCGTCATTCCCCGCTTTTAGTTGTACAACCACCTTTTCCCTTTTCACTAGACAATATCTGCTTAGATTAAAACCTTTTCAACCTTTTAACCTTTAACCTTTTCCAAAGTCCATTTAAATAACCTTTGTAGCTGGACTCATAACCTTTTCAACACCAGTCCATCACCCGTATATGGAAATAAGAGTTTTATAAATATAATATTATGGGTATTGTTAAACTTCAGTGAGACCTACACTGGACTGATTTTATAACATTACCTATTATATTACGGGTGTTTATATATAGGAAGTACCGCAGCGTATCCACCACACCTAAAATATAAACGAATATTATGTGGAATCATCCTAGTATAGATTACATCTTATAATCACAACAAGGCTAAAAAGATCATACTTACCTAAAACTTGTTTATATACATAAGCTTAGACCAAACATTCACATTTTTCATTTCTTAAAACTTCATATAAAAGTTTCATGCTTTACATTACCCGTTCATTATAACCTTCCCGAAAACTGTTTATAACAGGTAATCATCATTTATAACAATTATCGGCCTTAAAACATTTCACGTATGTGTATCAGCACTATACATGTAAAAGGCATTTTAACACATTTCCTTAACATTTCATATATAATATTCCTAAAGCAATTTAGGAGTTCAACATTTTAGGACATTTCACCCGTAAATACTATCATAGCCTTTTCACGTATATTTCAAATCAACAGACATTTAATAGTTTAATACTGTAAAATATTTTATCAATAATCATTTTCAGAACCTTTCACGTATATATCAATCAAAAACCTTTTAACAATTCTAATAATTAAAATAGGCAATATTTCGGTTATAAACCATCTGAACATATTTTTATAACATTTGTATGTATTTCAGCCCGAAAACATTTGAAACATTTAAAACATTTAAAGAGTGGGCTCATAGAAATCACCTTATACTCTTAAGCAGTTAATTAAGGCAAAACCTCCGCTATGCCTTCTAATTAAACCTAATCGCGTATTGTATGACGTTAACGCAAGGTTTAATATAATAAACACTCCCTATGTTTATTTTAACGTCATATTATCTTAATAATATTCGATTATTAAGTTTATCCATTTTTAAAGGTCAAAATGACCAAAATGCCCTTTAGGTAGTTATCCTTTTCTTTTAACGATAATACAAAGATGTGCATTCCTATAAGTAAAAGCTCACTTCGGGATCGCCCAGTGAGGTATGCCAGTTCCCAGTTGGGATTTATGCGACACACCCACTTTGCCAGAAACCATAGTGTACAGGCGCTTACCCTTCCGGTCCACACGAACTTCTAAATATCCGATTAACTCGGTATATTTAATACTTTAATATTTATCTATTTTGACTTCATATATACTTATTATATATGTAAACATGGTTTTATATCAAATATCAAGTCCCCAGACCCTTCAGATTATTTTATATTAAATAATCTTATTTAGAAACCTTAATTTCTCGTTTTTCTCATTTCTTGACCAAACTCATTTTTATTCGAAACCGTATTAAGGTATTATCCATTATAACATTTTATAATATGTTTTAAAATATCAAAGCTTAATTCAAAACCGTTTACTCAATTTGGGAAGAACAACGTTACGAAAACCTTAATTTTGACCCGTTAACAAATCCTTTACCAAACCTTTTCCAATTGTGAAATAAACTTAGGGCTTTCTTAAAATACATTATTTTAGGATTACCTACAAAAATTCAGACCCTAATTCCAATCCAATCACCCAATTTTGGCAAAACAAGCTCAAGGACCCTAATTTTTACATATTTTTAAAAATCATACTTAGAGACAATATTAGCAAAAACTAAGATAGGTTATTGTTAATCATACCTAATGATGCTTGACTGCAGAAATTGAGCTCCTAACACCAAACGATCAGATCGAATTTGACAGAAGAAGGTTACAGTTCGTTTTAGGGTTTTTAGGGTGAAGAATCAAGAAATTGGTGAGTTAAATTTGATGAATTCGATCCCTTTTTATCAATGTTGCAGAAATCGCGATTAATCGGTGATTAATCAGCGATTAATCGCTTAGCGGTCCCCCACCGTCCATGATTAATGGTTTAACGGTCAGTTGGTCAACGAAGGTCAACATCGGTCCTTGGCGGTCTTGGCGGTCCTTGGCGGCCTTGACGGTTAGCCAATTTTTTTAATTAAAAAAAATAAAAACTTAAAAAATTGTAGCTTTTGACTTAAATGTGTTTGTTTTTTGGGATTATTAAACGTATTCGACTTTATTATTGTGGTTTTTGACTTAAACGTTTATATAAGTATTTGTTTATTTCTTTTTAAGGTTATTTACTTATTTACTTATTAACTATACTAGGATATTGCCATGTTGGAATATGTACATGTATGTATATACATATACTTTTGTAATAATTTAGGGTCTCCGACTAATCGCTGATTAATCACAATTAATCCGATTAATCGCTTAACACCAGTCGACCGTCGAGCTACCGCCAAGCGATTTTTGCAACCTTGCTTTTTATACTACGTGTCCTTAGTGACTAATTGCATTGAAACGACACGAATCAGATCAAACTTGGCCTCCACATTCGTGATAAGCTGCTGGTCGCAATCTGCGACCAGAATTGGGCAGCGGTACGTGATAACCAACCTTTGGCCCTTAGCGATACGCGGAGCACTTTCAGGTATTGACAGTTTTGGTCCTTGTACATTTTTATTTACATTTTAGCCCCCAGACTTCTACCAAACTATTATTCTATGCTTTAAAACATTATGTGGCATATTTATAAAAGTTTCTAAGGCTCGGGACACGCACGATGATATACGTATTTATACGTATATATATATATATATATCTTTCACTTTATTTATATATATATATATATATAATATATATATATCTTTCACTATTTTGCGTTTTAGCCCCTCATACTTTTATATACTTATCATTTTATGTTCCAAAACATCATGGGACATTATTTTAGTAGTTTTAGGGCTCGGGATACATTCGATAAGGTTTATATACATCGTATATTTATATATATAATATATATATATATATGTATATATTTTCTATCAATTTACATTTTAGCCCTTCTACTTCCCATACTTATCATTTCATGTCCCGATTCACTTTAGGACACATTTATAATAACTCCTCAGTCTCGGGTTCATATAAATACATATAAATACGTATAATACTCGTATATGTTACGTATTTATTCATCATTTTAACGTAAGGATACGTTCTTCACGCGTTTAACTATTCTAACATGTATTCCTATGTATATATGCATCAAATGAATATTCCACATGTGTTTAAGCTATTAGAATATATATATATGTATATACTTACACATATATCTAATATAATACAATCGTGTAAATGTATTTTCCTCCGGTTATTAGTTATAACTATCATATCAACTTCTAAACACGTATTTCATGTTGATATCATGCATATCAATTATCCTTCTTATAAAACACGTATTTATTTCGTTTCAACTATTAATACGTGTATCATTCATATAAACGCTACATTTTTATCAATTCATTACCCGTTAATGGGTAAACATGTATTTTTCATACGTTTCATCATGTTTGGATATCTAACACATATATCATATGTATCTATAACATAAACACGTATAACATTTGCATTTGCAAATTTGTTACCCTTTACCCATTTATCAACCCACAAGCCATATCAATATACGTTTTAGCTACTTAACACGTATAGCACACGTATATAATTCAAGTTATGAAATTTCGGGATGTTACAGTGGTGTTGTCGAAAGCACCATTAAGAAGGGGAAGGACATGGTGGAGGCTGCTGAAATATTTAAGAAGATTTAGGCACCCATTTGTTTGGGTTTTTTTTAATGTTTTTATGATGTTTTTTGATCTTTAGTAATATATTCCACTTGTAAATTTTTATAAATATTAATATATTGCACTCTTTTCTTTTTAATCTATTATATGCTTTTGTATTATATTGTTTGCGTTATTTATTTAAACAAATTGCGTTATTTTATTAAGTGTGAAACATGTGGTTTTTGGGATGGGTTATGCGTGATTTTAAATAATGTATATGTTAGTTACTTGAATCAGGTAGGCTACTAATGCGTGAATTTTTAAGTATGTTAGGCTTTTAATGCATGATTTTTTAACAAGTGTGATTATGTTATGTGTGTTTGCGTTATTTTTTATTAACAACATGCGTTTTTTTATTTATGTTTAAGATAGGTAGTTTGTTTTGTGAAATTTTTTAGAGTGTATATGTTATTTTTTATATCAACTAACGTGATTTTATGCATAAAAAGTAGTAAGGGTGCGTTATTTTTTTTAATACATGCGTTTTTTAAGTGTAAGACAGCTAAGTTGTGTTCTGTGAGTTTTTTTAGAGTGTATGCGTTATTTTTATATCAAATATGTGTAATTTTATGTATAAAAAGTAAGGGTGCGTTATTTATTTGAATACATGCGTTTTTATTGAAGTGTAAGACAGTTAGGTTGTGTTTTGTGAGATTTTTAAAGTGTATGCGTGTTTTTTATGTATAAAAAGTAAGGGTGCTTTATTTATTTGAATACATGTGTTTTTTTTATTAAAGTGTAAGATAGTTAGGTTTGTGTTTTTGTGAGTTTTTTAAAGTGTATGCGTGATTTTTATTTCAAATATGCGTTATTTGATTAAAGGTTAAAGGTTGCGTTGTTTTTTGTTTGATGCGTAAATAGTTTTGCGTATGCGTGTTTCATTTAAAGTTGAAAAGACTTTAATATCCCTTTTAATGACTCCGTGTCTTTTTTTTTTAAATTAATTAAGCGTGTTTCATTTTAGCGCTGTCAGATCAAAAAAAGGCCACATAAAAAGTAAGGGTGCGTTATTTATTTGAATACATGCGTTTTTATTAAAGTGTAAGACAATTAAGTTGTGTTTTGTGAGGTTTTTTAGTGTATGCGTGATTTTATGTATAAAAAGTAAGGGTGCGTTATTTATTTGAATACATGCATTTTTTATTAAAGTGTAAGACAGTTAGGTTTGTGTTTTTGTGAGTTTTTTTAAGTGTATGCATGATTTTTATTTCAAATATGCGTTATTTAATTAAAGGTTAAAGGTTGCGTTATTTTTTGTTTGATGCGTAAATAGTTTTGCGTATGCGTGTTTCATTTAAAGTTGAAAAAACTTTAATATCCCTTTTAATGACTCCTTGTCTTTTTTTAAATTAATTAAGCGTGTTTCATATTAGCGTCGTTAGATAAAAAAAACCCCGCATATGAGCGGCCGAGATCCCTTCGCACACTTCGCACGGAAAACGTCCTTTGTACAAAAACTTTGCCATATATGTATATATATATATATATTGATGTGTTGCAAACACATCCGGTTTTCCTAAGTCTTTTGTTATGTATTTGAGTCAATTTGAGTCGGTTTGCATTTGTTTTATTATGTTTTTAGTTAAGTTCGAGTCTTTGGGGTCTTGTTTTGGTTTATGCAAGTTTTGTAGGTATTTGAGGAATTCCCGGGGCCAGGGTGAAAGAGAAAGAAGTTAACAAGAAACAAGAGGACAAGTGCTGAACAAGATGTCCCAGGCGTATCGCCTGGGACTGGATGGTTTCTAGGCGATACGCGCGTTAAGAGGAAGTCAACGAAAGTCAAAGTTGGTTTGATCGACTATTCTGTCGCGTAGCAGACTCCAGACGTATCGCCTGGAGGAAATATGTTGGTAGGCGATACGCCTACCGCCTCAGAATCCGCAAACTTTGCTTAGTCGATATAAAATCAAGTTTTAGGGTTCCATTCGATATTCTTCGACTTCCAGACGACAGAGGAGCGATCTGAGACGATTTTCAGAGCCAAGGAAGGTTACGATTCAAGGGGAAGGGCTGAAGATCAAGCATTCGACTTCGGTTACGTGTCGGGTTTTTCGTCTAACCTTTTGTCTTGTGATTATTTGTTACGTCTAGTCATGATTTTTGTTAAAGATTCAGTTTTTATCTGTGTTCTTGATTGGATTATGTTTCTAGGCTAGACATTTATACCGCCTAGACTCATTGTGATGACTTTGATCTTTTGATGACTTTTATTCGGTTTTGACTTATTGATTGATGTTGCACTTTTATTAAATTCCATTAGTTGCCATGGTTGATGCATATGTGTGTTGTGAGCAGGTTATTGGTTGATTGTTAATGCTTAATTTACCCGCGAATGTCTTTCGGTTTAGGTATATTATCTAAAGTAGTTGACTTTAGGGTTAATTGCGATAGATTAGTTTAGGGTTTCCTTGACTATTGCATTGATAGTTAGTTGGTACTGTGCTTGTAATGTGCGGCTCTTTCTGAAACTCAAAAGGTAAGGAATTATCGGGTAGTTGGGTTGGTTAAAGTTCTAGGGTTGCATTATCTCAAAAGGAAGTGTCCTAAGGTTTTGATTAGCTTGTTATTCTGTGTCGGTCATGGTGATTATTGGTAGCTCCTGTTAGGTTTAAGGTGCCTGAGATTAGGTTCAGAGGTGGTTAGGTCTAATTGAGGTAGGAAGTACCCAAAAGGTGAACTCCTGTTCGAGCGTTAGAAGTGTAGCTAGGAAGGACTTAACAGGTGAACTAGCCACCATCAGATTAGTCATAACCGATTGAAGTTGTCATTAGTGATTAGGATTCCGAGTCTAGGTGGTATCTCTCCCTGCTTCTGACAGTTGTCTTTAGGTGTTCCTGTGTTCGTCTGTTTGCTCGTTCGTTAGTTAAGTTAGTTAAATTAATCCAAATCAAAAACCAAATTACTCAGTATTTCCATTTCTTAGGTCTAAGTCTAATTTTGTCTATAGAGTGTCTCTAGGGTTCGATATTCCCGGTCTTGCCTTAGCTTAGCTACAATCCGATAGGTACACTTGCCTTAGGGTTCGGTTTAGTTAGGTATTTTCGGTAAAATTAGGTGTGTCTAGGTCTAGGTCTAGGTTTAGGTCTAGGTTTTAATAGTTATTTTTAGGTACATTCCGAACACATCTATATATATATATATATATATATATATATATATATATATATATATATATATATATATAGGTGAAAATTCAAATACAAATGCTTTTTTCCGTGCGAAGCATGCGAAGGAAGGAGATGCCGAAGCGTGGCATTTTCTTTCTGGACGCGGAGGGGTATTTTAGTCTATTTGAACTTTTAATTAAAATAGACGGAGATAACGTCACATCGTGTGTGTTTAATTAGATTTCCTTTGCGTTATTTGTTGTAACCTATTTTATATCGATCTTCTTCATGCGTTAAATTAGAAACAACATGCGTGATTATAGAAAGTCAAGTTTTTAATTTCTTTAATATATGTTCATGTTTTTTTTCTTTTTTATAGTATTATGTTTGCGTTATTTATTTAATAATTGCGTAATTTTATTTATTTTGTAATTTTTTTTCTTTTTTATGTTTTGCGTGATTAGTTTTTTAGTTTTTTTTAATGTTTTTAAATTCATGTGTTGCGTTATTGTTGTAACTTTATTTTCTTCGAGTTTGTTCATGCGTGAAAATTCAAGTAAAATGTGTGATAATAGAATCTGAAAATTTTCAAGTTATGTACACCTGTTTTTATCCAGAGTGACACACAATTTTATTTTTTTGCGTAATTATGGTGTTTTTTGTAGTCTACTTTGCGTATTTTTTAATGTTTAATTTGTTTTTTGCAGAGACATTGAAAATGTTTTGGGTATTTTTTTTTGAGTTTATGTGTTTGCGTGATTATTTTTAATATTTGCGTAATTTGATAGTTTGTTTTAACATTTTTTAATGATATCATAATTTTATCTTCTGCGTGATTTAGTTATAGTTTGCGTGATTTGCGTGATTATATTACTTTTTAATTTTTATTATTTTTCTTAAATATTCACCCATATTTATATATGTTTTTTTTGATTTTTTTAATGTTTTATAAATTAAGGTAATGTAAACAACGCAAATGAATAAATAAAAATGATGAAATAAAAAAGCATAAATTATTATTATTAAATTAGAACAAGATACATTCATTTCTAATAGATTTCTACTGATAAGCTTGTAGAAAATCTTTTTTTTTAACTCTAGAGAGGCACTCATAGCCTCTAAGAGTATCTTGTTTATTGTCTCCATCTGCTCCATGTCCGTCTTGTTCTGATCTAACATGAACAGACGGACAATATCTTTAAGTGAATTCTTTGGCAGACTTTCGATCTTTTGCCTGATTTCGTCCCTGGCTTGCGTATTGGGTGACATTTCCAGTGTACAACATGCGTTATTCTATTTTGAATAAATTGCGTGATTTTTAAGAACATCATGCATGATTTTTAGAACAACGTGCGTGTTTTTAAATATACACATTTTTAGTTAGGGGTTTTTAATGCGTGATTTTATATGTACTATGCGTGCTTTTATGTATAAGAATTAATAGTGCGTTTATTTATTTTTGAATTCATGCGTTTATATTAAAGTTTAAATCTGTTAGGTTTTAATGCGTTTATTTATTTCAATTCATGCGTTTTTTTATTAAATTGTAAGATAGTTATGTTTTTAAGGACTTTTTTGATATAGTATGCGTGATATTATGTATAAAAATTAACAGGGTGTTATTTTATTTGAATACAAGCGGTTATATTAAAGTGTAAAACAGTTATTGTATGTTTTTTGGGTGTTATTGTGATTTTTTAAAGTTATATGCGGTTTTTTTTTTAATTTTTGATATGCGTTTTTTTTATTTAATACATGCGTTTTATTTGAATACATGCGTTTTTTTAAAGTCTAAGGGTGTTCGTGTTTTCTGAGTCTTTTAGTCTATGCGTTATTTTTATGTCAAATATGCGTTATTTGTTTAAAGATTTATGTTCTGCGTTTTTATTTGTTTGATGCGTAAATATTTTGTCGTATGTGTTTTTTCATTTAAAGGTTAAAAGACTTTAATACCCTTTTTAATGACTCCGCGTGTTTTTTTTAAATTAACTACGCGTGTTTTATTTTGAGAACTTTTGAGAACTAAATCTCAACCACAAATTTCAGGGGGGGGGGGGGGGACCACTACAATTCATGGGAGGGGGGATATATGTAATAAACATGTGGCTCAAATTAGTTATTTTTAGTTCTCAAACCAAATTGGTTCTCAAATGATCCTCTCCCTATATATATATATATATATATATATATATATATATATATATATATATATATAGGTAAAGGATCATTTGAGAACCAATTGGTTTTGAGAACGTTTGAGAACCATTTTTACCCACAAGTTATATATAAGGAAATCCCCCCATGAATTTGAATGCTCCTCCCCTGAAAATTAGTGGCTCAAAATGGTTCTCAAAAGAAAAAGTTCTCATTTGAACCTAACCCTATATATATATATATATATATAGGGTTAGGTTCAAATGAGAACTTTTTCTTTTGAGAACTTTTGAGAACTAAATCTCAACCACAAATTTCAGGGGGGGGGGGGGGGGGCACTACAATTCATGGGAGGGGGATACATGTAAATAAACTTGTGGCTCAAATTAGTTCTTTTTAGTTCTCAAATCAAATTGGTTCTCAAATGATCCTCTCCCTATATATATATATATATATATATATATATATATATATATATATATATATATATATTTATATTTTATTCTAATATAGCAGTAACTTAGGTGTCACATGTCATTTTTTAGGGTATCCACCTAAGTTTTGTCCACTTGTCAATTCCATACTCAATTTCTAATTTTCTTCATTTAAGGACTTAAATTTTCCAAATTTAATATTTGAACTTTCTAAATCTAAAATTCAACATTGCATTTACTTAAAATTAATTATAAATAGTTATATAATATTTAGTAACTCTATGTTTACATAAATTATTTATTAACTAACTTATCAAATTTACATATATTATTTTGAATTTTCTAATTTTAAGATATGTATGTAACAGTCAATTTTTGAATTTTTAATAATAGTTTCTAATATTTATTAATTAAAATATTATATATATTAGGGTGGTTGGTTTATTCAATTAAACTATTAAAATGTCAAACACCCTTTTATATTCTAAAAAAATAACTTTTATGAGTTCAATTAGCATCTTCAACATGTTCTAATTATTCTTTCTCCGAAAATTCGAGTAATCCTAAATAATAATAACTTTTCTTAGTGTAATTGTTAACACCTCTTTAAAGTAAACCATTAGGAAATTTATTATTCAACTGTGATATACAAAATACTTTAATTTCCTATATTTTATAAAAATGTACTTTTACTTAATTACTATAAAATTAATATTTTGTATGATCTCACAATTATATGATTCATAATTTTTAAATCTCATATAAATTTTTATTTTTTTTATAGTTATCTCATATTATGAACATTTATTCAACCCGTGTAGTACACGGGTTACTAACCTAGTATATATTTATATAACTACTAGCCGTGTGCCCGTGCGTTGCGGCGGCGACAGTGTATAGCGTGTTATTCCTCTTATGTTCGCGCGTTGCAGCGGCACAAGAAACTACAACGCGGTATTTGTTTATTTGTTCGCTTGTTATGGCAGCACGACAATTTACATCAAGGTATTCGTTTATTTAGAACTCAAACTAATAACAACAAACACCCGAATTGAATGACATTTGTTTTTGCAAAGAAAATTATACAAACTTGGAGCAAGCTTCTCAAAAACATGACACGTGTAATTTAAGGAGATCCAAATGTGACGATGACGTGCCGTCATTGTTAATAAAATCTTAAATAAACACCAATAATACTTAAAATACAAATATAATTATGATACTGAAACCAATTCCACATTTGCACACAACTGCAAAAATAAAACCGCTTACACCACAACCACTTGAATTTCTAGAACCAACAATTTAAGAAGATAATAAACATAGAAACACCTACAGTGAGCCACCAACGTCATGTTTGGCAAGCTTTAGTAAAATATTAATTTCAATCATAGCAGCTTCACGATACTTTTTTATTAACCAAACAATTTTAATTGATACGATCTCTTTCTTTTCATCGTCCAAACACTCCATAACTTGCCCGAAAGTACCTATAATTATTTCACAAACAAAATACCCATGAAAAAGTTAGTAATAAACAGAAAAAACAGAAAAAAAAGATAGCTAACCTTCACCCTTTTGCTCAATATCCTACCTATAATCAAGAAACAAAGCACCATTAACATAGCATATGCTATGGTCCATAAACTAATCCACAAAAAAACAAAACCATAAACCTACATAAATTAACAGTCTCATAAACTAACAGTTTCACCATTATATGCAACAAAAGATTAAACATGAGATGAGTAAAAATTATTTTTTATGATGTCACCCTTTACACCCTTTATAAGCATAAAGTCGAACCACAGTCTGAATTATTTATCTTGTCTATTTGAGCTACAACTGATTGTTAAATTGGTGGATTTGTGTTATGGTTTATCACTAATCGCTTAAATAGGTAAAATGAAAGAAAAGAAAAAAAAACATAAAAGGGGAATGGGTCAAAAGTAACCTATAAACATTAATGATACAATATTGTTTTCTTAATCATATTAGATAAACCAACTATTTTAAAATTTTTGGAGAGGTGCTTCGTGTCAACCCAACTCAGCCCGTTTAGACCTCAAAAGATAATAAAAAATAGGTAAAGTTAACATGAAAGTTTATGGAAAACCAGAAGATCAATTACAAGTTTCACAAGTCAATGAAAATTAATAGCTAATACAAAGGAACTATACACACCTTTTTAGCAACCACCCTGTAAAACCATGGAGAGATCTTACTACTGCATGATTCGGTTAATCGAATAACACGGTGGTAAATAAAGCTTTGCTTTATTGATTCACTTAGAGAGATTACAATGTAGAGAGAGTACAATGTAGAGAGAGAAACATACTCAAACACACACAATTAAGAGATAGAGAATGACAGAACTCCTGAACTCTCTATAATCCGAACTATTTATAGTGTTCATTATAACACTAGCGGACCACCCAACGGACCATTTCGTACTTGCATACCAATTGGTATGGCGTACCATTTGGTACAGCCACCAATGTATATTGCCACTGAGACTCATACAAACGCTCTAATCAAGATAAAATACACGAGACACATCGTAGCATAGGAATATGCTCTAACAAACTCCCCCTTAACGTGTAATGTATCTAGCTATCTATCTATCCAACTAAACTTCAGTCTTCAATCTTCAGCATCACTACGTCCGATCTTCAAACTGAAATCTTGTCAGAAATAGAGCTTGCATGGATGTATCAAACTTGAACATTCTTTGAACTTCAAGATCCACTTGTGAAAGATAGTACATACTTCCCCTTTCACCATGCTTGAGTCTTGTCACACAGAACCTGCAATTTCAGAAGACAGAAACACGGCTTTCCTTTTCTTTTGAAACATAATTTAATCTTGGCGCAAAACTTCTCTTCGAGAATCCAAGATATAGTTTTGAAATTTTGATTTCATATCGTGTATCGATCGGTCAAAAAAAAATAAGAAACAAAAAATCTTTTTGGCTTTTTGAAACTTTACATCAAAACATACTAAAAATCGTTTTGATTTTTCTAAGTTTATGCTAAAACACACCTAAAATCTTTTTGGATTTTTCAGATATGAAACATAAATGCAATACAGAAATGAAATACTGAATTACACACTACTTTTGTGTTTTGTGAGAAAAATCACAACTTGGGATCATATTGGTCATGACATGCTGAACTACACTTCAATTTCAATTACTTCAACACATAAGTCATGTCGATTACTGGTATAATTTGTTCATTTTAAACTCAGGCACAATCATACTCATACCATCTGGATATGTTATTGTATTCATTAGATTGCTTTGACCAGTGTACCCCACACTATCAGACATTCTCAGATATGTATTTGCTTATCACACTTTGTGATTTCATTTGTGATTTGATCACAATATGATTGTATTCATGATTCAGTCAACTGTGTTCCATGCAAAAAGAAATAAGAACGTTAAATCGTCTACCTTAAGGTCGATCTTTCGATACGCAGATAAGGCCTCGGATTTAACAAAATAAGAAAATAAAACAAATTGAAATTGTATAACTCAACAACAATCAGGTCGGTACTCCCGTACACGCAGAGAAAGTCCGATGAGTTATACGAAACACCAAAGAAAATAAACCAGATTGTCAAACGAACAACAATCAGGTCGGTCTTGTGGAGACGCAGAGAAAGTCCGATCGTTTGACAAAATAAAGAAAATCAAACAAGTTTAAATCTTTGCAAAATGAACACATGTATACACAATGACTTCTCATTTTCTTTTTCACACATCTTTTCTTGATATCTTGAGAAATGAATCAAGATGTTGTCCACTTGGTCAAGCATTAGTTTTTAATGTGTTTATCACATCTGAATACTTTCTGATTTAATCCCGAGCCTACCAAGTACATCGAGCAATGATCTTATGGCTTTTTCATCTAGTTTATCCATGTGCCAGACACGTAAGCCAATGTACCATCATTTCCCAAATATGTCAGATCAATTTCGCATTTTTTTAATGTTTTTGTATTTTCTATTTTTCAATGTTTTTGTATTTTTCCTTTTCTCCCCCTTAAAATGAAAACTCTATTTTTGAATTTCCATTTTAACAAAAACACAAAGACACTATTTTTGGTTTTTCAATTTTCTCCCCCTAAACTACATACGGAATGTAAAAAGAAAGAAAATTGACCTCTCGATACGTTTCAGTTAAAGCTTTCAGAAAAACTTTCAGTTTAGTAAGGTGAAGCATTCAATTTAAGTTAAGCAGGAAACTCCACGATCAGCAATCACTGGAAGCTTGAACTCCATAATCACCAATAGGTCTTCTTTGAAGAAACCTGCACACTGGATTTAAATGATTCGTATTCAAATGACCCGAAGCACACAGCTTCTGGTCGACCAGTGTCTTCCACAAAATCATTTGCAGCCTTGCTGACCACCTTAGGTCTCCACTGCATTTTCAATTTTCAGTATTTACTGACTCATCATCCTGTGATGACCCACCAACACTCGAATCAAACTTGAAAAATTGTTTCTTGTTAGATTTAGATTTGGATGGTGTTGACTCAGTAAAAATTCTGCCTGATTCATCAATAAATGTGGCAGATTTATTAGAAAATGTTCTTTTAACAGTTGCAGGACAAGCTTGTGCCATATGTACCTTTCGGCGACATTGATAGGACAAACGATATGATTGTTTAGATTGTGGTTTGGCCTGAACCGAATGACATCTATCATCAGACTTAGAACTATCAGAAATATCATCAAAACATTAAAATTGGTTAGAATGCACACATTTGGAAGTAGGACTTTGTGGAGTAGCATTTGAACCAGAAGAAGAATAATTGTTGATCTTTTGACCATCTCTTGAAGAACTTGCAGATGAATTCTTCTTCTTTTGCTTTCCCCCAAAACCTTTTTCCATTGTGGAGATGAACACCTGGGCGAGATGATATATTTGATCCAGACTGGTATCCTTCTTTTCCTTCTTAATCTTCTTTGAGACATTTTTTGGATTCTGCTTCTCAAATTTCTGATTCTTGTTTCCCAACCCGGAACGTTTGAAACCAGATTTGACGAGTCAGCTTGAGAACCAGAAACACCATCATTAGCCATTTGAGAAAATACAGCTTTGATATCCTTCAACTTGTTGGCTTCAACCAACTTAGCAGCAGCTTTTTCTTCACTCACTTTCTTCTCATCCTTTTCACTATGTTTTTCTGTAGAAAGAACAATCGTATCTGCTATAAACCCACCAGAAACAAGCTTTGATGTGGATATATCAACCACACTTTTCTCTTTATCCTCTTTCTTCTTTGACTTTTTCTTTTCAGATTACTCAGAAACAAATTCAGAATAATCTCCAGTTACATCAGAAGAATGAACATCAGCTAAAGCATCAGATTGAATCATAGGATGTGGAACTTGATTGAATTCTTCTCCTTCAAACACCCTTTTGAAGTTGTCATCCTGACACAAATAACTTGCAAATGAATGTGAATTTGTCAAGTTGTTCGCCTTCCAATTAAGATCCAAAAATTCAACATTCAAATCTGATATCTTCTTTGGAGCTTCTCCCAACGCTTTTTCTGATTCAATTAACTGTTCCGAAGCTTAGTTAGACAAAAACTTTGCTTGTCTCATCTGATCATGTGCATCATACACTTCTTGTGTAATTTTCTTCATCCGCTCTTCATGAATTTCAATATTTGTTGTCAACAATTTGTTATCATGCGTCAAGCTTGCGACTCTGTCTAGTAATTTTGAATGTTCCTCCTGACAATTACTTTCCAAAGTAGTAACTTCATTAAGAGCTTTTTGAAGTTCACCATTTGTCTTTGTAAGAGATTCCACTCTGGCTGTTGACTTCTTAAACTGATTATCGAAATCTTCAATTAAATCCTTTGCTTCAGTTTCCTATTTTTCAACACTTTTAACCAATTCTTCTCTCTCAGTTTGTAACTTCAAAATCTGTGCTTGATCTGCACTAACCACCTCATCCAATTTAGTTTGAAGCTCAACAAACTCTTCCATCAAAACATTCTTTTCTTTAACTAAATTCTCATTTATCTTGAGAATCTCATCAGAATCCTCAAACTTCTTCTTGAGACTTTCTAATTCTTCTTCCTTTGTCTTCATACAAACAACCAATCCTTCTTTCTCTTGAATCAATTCTCGAATCTTTCTATCTTTGTGAGCACAAAATTCACATGTTGACTCATAACCATTAGCTTCAGAATCACTTGATTCAACTTGCATAGTAGCCATCAATGCATAATTTTCTGGAGATTGAACTAAAAATGCAGATTCATCTGGAAACTCTGTAGCCCAATCATAACCTTCCTCAGTCACTAGTGCTTTTGCATCTCTATTATGATTATGATTATCCGAAGTACTTGGTTTAGAAGAAGACTGCTTGCATTCTCGAGCCAAAAGTCCAAATTTGGAACATTTGAAACATTTAAGCTTCGACTTATCAAGACCAAGTTTTCCTCCTTGAAAAATAGATGTCTTGTCATGTTTCTTCACGAATCTCCTTCCTCTCTCCACTACCATAGCAAACTGCCATTCCAGATCAAGTTTATTCAATTGATTGTCATCCAACTGATTTATGTCATTAGGGTACAAATTAGTGTCACTAATTTGATCAAGTATAGAGCTAGAAGAAGATGATATGAAAGCAGATAACAAAGCAACTAAATTTTAAGTTGATTTAACATGACGTGAATTATTTGTTGATTTATCAGGAATGGTAAAACTGCAACTTGGAGAGTAACTAGTATTGTCAGATTTTCCAGCAAGAAAAGCTGTTGGAGGTGGATTAATGCTTGAATTAGAATGTGACTTTGCTTTAGCATGCATGGTAGCAGAATTTTCTCCAAAGTATACTTCAGGATTCTGAACAGACGGAGTTGATGACTTTCACAAGCAGTTCCATTTCACGAGCTTCTAGTTTGCTTATCAACTTATTAAATGTCCAACTTGAGTAGTTTGGATCATTAGTCAACATCATAACAAAATTCTCCCACTTTTCGGGTAGAGCTTCTAGAAACTTCTCCTTCAATTCATCACTTTCTTTCTTGACACCTACAACTTCAAGTTCATTGATCAAATGTGAAAACCTTGCAATCAAATCTTTGATTTTTTCATTGTCACAATGTCCAAAATTGTCAAACTCTTTCTTTAATACTTTCTTCCAAGTCTTCTTGTATTGCTCATTACCTTCACATCTTTCAGCAATAGCATCCCACAATTCCTTACAAGTTGTGTAATTCTTAAACTGATGCATCAAATCTTTAGGTAAAGCCATTGTAAGAAAGCTATACGTTTTCTTCTCTCGGGCAAAAAATTTCTTTTCATCAGCATTAAAATCACTTATCATATTTGGCTTTCTCGGGCTTATCATCGGATACTCATATTCTTTTTCAATCGGGATCCAAGAATCAACATCTTGAGAAAATATGTATGATTCAAAACGTTTCTTCCAATTGTGATAATATTCTAATTGTAACAACCTAGGAACATTCTGATTTGTTCCTATCTCGTTATCATAATTCATCATTGCTTGCAACGATGTTTGAGCAGCTGAAAATGCGTGAAAATCGCTCATCTTGAAGTTAAAATTGACCATCAAAACTTCAAACTAAAAAACGAAGGTCTTCCAAGTGGATTTTGGGGGTCAAACCGGAGGGTACTAGCCATTAGGCGAGTAAAAGTATAGATCTCATCGAGACGAACATTTTGGCTGGTATTAGCTTCCGTAACTCTTAACGGTTCTCAAGTTACGTCAGTTTTAGTGAAGACCACTTTTCTGCCAACGTACCAAAACGAGTCTCAGCGTACCAAATTATCTTCAGCGTACCAACCTGTTAACCAGCGCACTAGAAATCTTCAAGGGATCACCCACGTACCACCGACTCAGCGTACCAAGATACCGACTAGAAAAAAAACTCAGCATACCAAACCACTCGACGTACCAATTTGGTACGGCGTAACTGTCAGCGGACCAGAAAATAACTGTCATGTACCAAACTTGAAGATTATCTTCCGGACCAAAATTCAGCGTACCAGAACTTATGAATATTGCCTTCCGTACCAGAAACATACGAAGCTGTTCTTCGAGCGTACTAGAAACGTACCAAACTGAGATCGACTGTTTTTTCGAATTTTCTACCGTTTAAGCTGGAAATTGGATCAGTGAGGTGCGAAAACACTCTAGGAACACTCAGAAATCATTTTTGACCTCGGAATCACTCAGGATTAAGAAAAATTGATGAAAATCGACTCAAACCCAAACTTTGTCTCTCTAAAAACTCGAAAATGGACCAAATCACAGTAGTAGAGCAACCTGGATTGCTCTGATACCACTTGTAAAACCACGGAGAGATCTTACTACTGCATGATTCGGTGAATCGAATTACACGGAGGTAAATAAAGCTTTGCTTTATTGATTCACTTAGAGAGATTACAATATAGAGAGAGAAACATACTCAAACACACACAGTTAAGAGATAGAGAATGACAGAACTCCTAAACTCTCTCTAACCCGAACTATTTATAATGTTTAATATAACACTAGTGGACCACCCAGCGGGCCATTTGGTACTTGCATACCATTGGTACGGCGTACCATTTGGTACGGCCACCAATGTATATTGCCACTGAGACTCATACAAACGCTCTAATCTAGATACAATATGTCAGGACCGAATTTCACTACAAGAATCTCGATCTTGAGCAAGAACGAGGTTCGGATTCGAAAACCCGAGAAGAGACGATGAAGATGAGAAGAATCTAGGAAATCATAAACACAAGAAAGATGATGAACAATCGAATGATTTCATTAATCGAATGATTACAATCAAGAAATCATGACAACACTCTCTCTCTAGAAATCCATGACTCACTCTCTCTCTCTCTAGAATGGAAATCTCAACATCCTAAAGAGTCATCATCCATCCATTTGGAGACTCTCTTTGATTGGTTTATCTGATTCAGTTTGTTGCGGTTTGGACTACGAGATGCAGCATTTTCTCAGTATTGTACCCGACCGTGTGAACCGAGTGAGCGGAACACTTGGATCTCGACTGGAGAAACGAGAATAAAAAAAGCTTATTCAGAGGGGGAATCTCTACGACAGACTGTCTCCGGTTTATCAGTTTCTCATTGAAGATGTACGGCAGAGCGGTTCTTCAGCAGTTGAACAGATTTGAAAGCATCAGTCAAGGGGGAATTGTTGGAACTAAAATCTATGTGACTGACGCCATCAAATTTGTTTATCGAAGCATTCGACTGAAGAATCCATGTGAAATGATTCAGAGACGCGGGTTGTGATGCTCGAGGCTTGTAGTTTGGACCGAAGACCGTTTTCTGGAAAAGTCAACCGTTTGGGTCAACGGTCAACGTAAAAGTCAACGGAAGATCGGTTCGAGCGAGTCAAGATTCGGATTAATTAAATCAACTTTGATTTAATTAATATTTCATGTTTATCTGCTTTACTTGTCATTTTGGTCATTTGTTATGTTTTTCTGTTGTTAGTCACCCTCACTATACATATAGTGAGGGTGCCCCCATTCATTAGAGTAGAGTCTCCAAATGGATGGATGATGATTTTCTTTAGGATGTTGAGTCTTCCATTCTAGAGAGAGAGTGAGTCATGGATTTCTAGAGAGAGAGTGTTGTCATGATTTCTTGATTGTAATCTTTCGATTAATGAAATCATTCGACTTGGTCATCATCTTTCTTATGTTTATGATTATCTTTGATTCTTCTTCATCTTCATCTTTTATGGGTTTTTGAATCTGAACCTCGTTCTTGCTCAAGATCAGGATTCTTGAATCTTGATATGAAAATCGGTCCTGACACAATACACGAGACACATCGTAGCATAGGAATATGCTCTAACAAACTCCCCCTTAACGTGTAATGTATCTAGCTATCTATCTATCCAACTAAACTTCAGTCTTCAATCTTCAGCATCACTGCGTCCGATATTCAAACTGAAATCTTGTCAGAAATAGAGCTTGCATGGCTGTATCAAACTTTAACATTCTTTGAACTTCAAGATCCACTTGTGAAAGATAGTATATACTCCCCCTTTCACCATGCTTGAGTCTTGTCAATCATTTAATGGAAGGAATTCACAAAAAAGGTAAACCATAGTGACCAAAGTTTTCTAAACTTACCAAATCAACATAATGTACTGCTCAAACCCTCACTCGATTAAAATTAGGCACTCTCGTGACCTGCACCAACTGGAACAAGCAACAATCATGGAACTCAGCTTATTAGTGATAAAGCCGGGTGGTTATGCTTCAAACAACAATCATGGAACAAACTCTGAATGGAGAAATGCTTCAAATTATTAGTAATTGGTATGGGACCCACATGGAACTCGGCTTATTAGTGATAAACACGTCCCTAACCAAAACAAAACAAATCCCATTCCACCCGCAGAAGTACAGCTAGATATCATACACACACCTTAGTGGGACTTGAAGATTACCTTTAAAAGCTTCATTAGTTTGTTTTTTGATTGATAACATAAATCCAAAGTAAATGTAACAACCGGGAGTTTTCCATCCAATTATTTCAATCAAGTTTATACTCAAGCTTAAAATTATGATCCTTATCTTTATTTCTACACATTCGGACTAAATAAATGCTCTCATCCTCCAAATCCACTTTCCTAAACAACTAAAGCAAACTTCTTACTTCAAATATAGGTAAAAGTTCAGATATTATCTTCCAAGAATGTAATGCTAGGCTCTTTAGTTACCCTTCCATCACAAGTAAAAATACTGATGAGAACGTTGCACTCCAAAACCACAATTTCTCAATCTTTACGTGCATTTTAACAACTAGATCACCAAGTTTGATAGAGTCTAGGCTAAAATAACCAAATATTGCTCCAGTTCCATATTGAAATCATAGACAAACCATTAAAAGAAACGATACCATTTTTCTTTTAGATGCTTGAATGGCTTGCTTTATACATTGAGTGAGATAGGCAAGCTACCTACATTCATTTGAAAAACCAAAAAGGTACATCAATGTTTGTTAGATGCAAGCAAATCACATACACAAAACATCAATACATGTCAATGATCATATGTGTTGCTAAGGCTATCACTCCACCGTCTTCTTTACTAACCTTATGTAACCCCCCCCCCCTCGGTTTTACAATCAACTCCTTTTTGAGATCCAATCACCACTTTATGCTTTGTGTTGTTAAAAGATTATAAAAAACTTAGATAGACCTGAGATTATCCCAATGAATGTTTTAAGTCTAGAGATTAGATCTTAAAAACAGATTCTCAGTAAGTGTCTTAAAAACATAAAAGTTATTCACTGTAATTCCAAAGTTTCCATACCAAAATCAGAAGTTCTTACTGATTTGTTCAAGTTTATATAGGTAAAATCTGTATTCCAGTCGGTGATTCATTAGGAATCTAACCAAAATACAAACTAAAATTACCAATTAATGAAGACACTAAGTAGATGACACAAATTCAAATAAATAAAACTGAAAAATGCAACATGAAAAGAGAATAAGCAAAGAAACTAACCTTAGCATATATGAAATTAGCAAAGAAGTTGAAGATCTTTAAGCTACAACCTGAATACATACAAGCAATTAGATTCTAAAATTACATTTTATAAAATACAACGGATCAGATTTGAAAACAATACGAAGAACTCGAATTTGTACCTCAGTGTTTGGATTGTGATTTCAATCGATAGGTATAAGGTGTGTTTTTGATGAATTTAGAATCGACCGCCAGTTTCCAATTACCCAAAGAATTCGTTTGACTGTCGATTACCCAAAGAATCGTCTGCATTTTGCCCTAATTGCTTGACGTGTTTCCGAGATTAGACTGCATCAACTGTGAAGAAGAAAAGAAAGTGAAGAAAAACCTCAAAGGGGAGATTCTCTGAGGTGTCGACATCGGTGGTGTCTGCAAAAGAGAAAAGCAAGATCGTCTGATGAAGAAATCGGTTCTAAAAGCAACGTAGGTTTGTTTGTATCCGCATCAGAGGTCTGTGCTTCTTGTTTAAAGAGGTCAATCACGATGAGATGGAACACTGATTTGGAAGCTTTTCTATACGACCGGAAAAATAACCTGATTCCCTTTCCCCCAGCCAGAATCGAACTCAGCTCTTTTCAACCTAATTTTTGAGATTTCAAGCTTTAAGAACTAGTACACAATGCATAAAAACTTATAAATTTCTTAATTTTTGAACACCTTAACCTTCTCTCTCTAATATATATATTAAGATAGTATATATATATATATATATATATATATATATATATATATATATAGGGTAAGGTTCCTTGGAAAACTACTTTTATTTGGAAAACTGGAAAACTAAAGGAAAATTTTATTAAATGAAGGCTATTTGGGTAATTTGACATTCTTTTTTTTTCCTTTTTTTAATTTCACATATATACAAATGATAACTTTATAAAAAAGCAAAAAAAAAAAAACGTATTTTGTTCATCTTGTTCGTCCGACTATGTTGCATATATGCAACATAGCGTGTTGCATATGTTGAATATATGCAACTTAGTATTTTACATATATGCAACATTGTATGTTTCATACATTGCATATATGCAACATAGTATGTTGCATATATAGAAAATTGTGTTGATACACGATATGGCAATGAGGTGGAGCAGACAAAGACACGAAGATTTCATGTTTTGGGTCTGGTGGCCGAACGCAGTCCGAACCTTGGCCGAGCCTTGGCTGAACCTCAGGTTCGGACAAGCCATGGAGTTCGGATATCCGATAGACTATAAATAGTTTTTGTTTATGTCTTTGTATTCAGTTTTTGAGAGTGAGCGAACTTTTGTCTGTGAGATTGTGTGTGTACTCTGATTCTCTTGTTATCACGTTTTAATGAGAGATTGAGTTTATTTACATTGTGTATTTGCATTCTCACGTATATACGATTGTTATCGACCAAACCGATCCAACGCTCAGTCACTTTCAAGTGGTATCAGAGCTATCTGGTGCTGTTTGGCTCGATTGTTTGCAATTCGTGTATTCGAAGTTCGTTTTCAAGTTGCTCTCTGGATATTTACGTGAAAAACATCATGTTTTGTGTCAAAATTCCTTGTTTCTGGTTGCTTTTGGTCATCTGAGTGCTTAGAGCTCATTTGTGAGTGTTTTCTGGTGAGATCTGAAATTTTTCCAAAATTTTGCGTTCGGTCGAACCTGAAGTTCGGTGTAACTGCTCCGAGTCTAGAGTTCGGAGTAAAGTTCGGTCTTCTTTTCGATTCGGTGAGAGTTCGGAGTACTATCGGAGAGAGTTAGGTGAGAAATTTGTCTCGGATATAGTTCGGACTAGGATCGGAGAGAGTTCGGAGTTTCTGTGTTCGGTGACAAGTTCTTAGGAAGTTCGGACCTTGTTTTCAAGTTCGGTGAAGGTTCGGAGTAAGTTCGGAGCTTGTTTCAAGTTCGGAGCTTTTCTTAAGTTCGGAGCAAGTTCGGTGACATCAGAATCTTGAATTTTTCAAAATGTCGGATTATAACGCGTTTGTTGCTATTCAATCGCAGATGCAAACATTACTGAATTACGACAATGAAATCGGGACGACTCAGAAAGTTCCCAAACTTCTTAAGTTTGAGGACTATGCTAATTGGAAAAAGAGATTTGAAGCGTATATCGGCACAACGGATCCAGACCTATGGATTGCTATGGATACTCCATATGTATATCCTGTTGGTGTGAATAATGTTCCTATTATGCAAAGGAATCTGGATCTTGAACAAAAGGCTGATTTTATTAGAGAACAAAAAGCATATGGTTTGATAACTCAAGCTTTACCTAAAGAATTGTTACATCAATTTAAAAGTTGCAAACATTCTAATGAATTATGGACAACACTGAAAGAAAGATGTGAAGGCAACGAACAGTATAAGAAAAGTAAGAAGAAAGTGCTAAACAAGGAATTTGACAACTTCAAGCATTTTGATGGTGAGGGCGTTCCAGAGTTAATTTCAAGATATTGTCACTTGTTGTCTGAAATGGACAATGTCCAAATCAAGAAAGATGATGAAGAGCTTAAGGAGAAATTGCCAGAAGGTCTACCATCAAAATGGGAATCTTATGTACTGATGATCATTATGATAAGGACTATTCTGAGTTGACATTTGTAAAACTGTTGGGAAAATTGCAAGCTAGAGATTTGGAAATGAAGAATGTGAATACTACTCCAGCAGCGGTTCAGAATCCTGATGTTTACTATGGATCAAATGCAGAAACAATTTCAGGTAAGACGGCTAAAGTTACAAGTACTGCTCCAGCAACAACATTTGTAGCTGGAAGTCTACCTGGACATGTTTCAAATTCAGGAACCGGAATGGGCTCACATGGTTATGAATATAATTACAACTCTAGAGGAAGTAATACATCAATTCCAACAAGTAATTTGGTGAACACGGGAAAGATGGCTATGTCTGTGTCTACAACTGAAGATTATATGGCCCGTGTTTCTGCTTTAGTGTCATCTTATTACGGTTTGATAACTGGGAATGTTAGCAATGCTGAATTAACGGAAGAAGATTATGATCAGGTGGATCCTGATGATTTGGAGTTAATGGATATCAATTGGCAATTTGCCATGCTGGCTAGGAGAGTGAAAAGATTCTTAAAGACCGGTAGAAAAGATTTGAACTCTGGTGGCAGAATTGGTTTTGATAAATCAAAAGTGAGATGCTATAATTGTTCTAATTTTGGTCACTTCGCTCGTGAATGTTCTCAGCCGAAAAAGCAGGAATATCAAAAATTTGTTCCCAAATCAACTATTTCTGGATCCAACAATCCTTCGAGTTCAGGGAGTACATCTAACTCAAAATCTAATTCTGAATCCACAATAGCTTTTGTATCTTAGGCTGATAAAACTTATAATTGGGGTAACCAATTCGCTGATTCATCTACTTTGATGGTTACACATGTGCAGGATGAAGACACTATGACTGAATCCACTGAAGATGAAGATGAAGTTCATGGTGAAGCGAATGGTGAAACTTTTGTTAGAATCAATGCTGAGGAAGAAGTCTTGGATTCAAGGATTGCTCATAATTCTGTGTCTGAAGGAAAAATTGCTTTCATGGCTAATGTGTCTGATGAGAAGGTTGAGTCTGATGCTATTCTCTTGTTAGAAAAACAAGTTCAACTTCTAACTGAGGAGAAGGAAGCGTTGATTCGTGATTGTGAAGCAGCAAAAGCTGAAGCGCTTGATATAGAAAATGATTTTGAAAAGTTATATCAGAAAAGTCTTCCACTGAAAGAACGATATGAGAAAGCTCAGCAGAATGCTATAGAAATAGCTGATAAAATGCTTGCACTTCAGAAAGACATGCAGATACTATCGGATGAGAACACAAGTTTGAAACAAGAGATCGGTACATTGAAAAGGAGCAATCTCATAGAGTCAGTTGCTCTTATGGCCGATTCTTCAAAGGTAGTTTCATATCCTTTAATTTGTAAGTCTTGTGATGATTTTGCTACTGCTAAGAGTACGCTCTTAGATGAGAAGACAAAACTTAGCGATCTTTTGTCAGTAGCAAAAGCAGATAAGAATATATACAAAGAAAGATGGGAGGGAACAACCAAGGAGTTATTTTCAGTACACGAGCAGTTACGTTTGCAAAATTTTGATTTTTCAACTCAGTCTGAACTGCTTGTGTCTGTACATAAGGATTTGGCTGCCAGTCAGAAACATGTTGCAGATCTAAAAATAGAGGTTTTTGAATTAAAACAAAAATTGAATTCTGTTCAAGTTTCATCTTCTTTTATAAATTTTCTTTATAAAGCTGAAAAGGAAGATGTTTCTGGTAAGTTGAGTCAAGTCCCACCCCCTGTGAATATTACAATTGGCCCTTCATCTGAAGAGAAGTTGGCTGTTCCTTCACATGCTGAACAAAACAAATCTGTCAAAACTTCAACTGACAAATCTATTTTGGATTCGACAGTTGATGAACTTTTCTATGATGTTTCAGATTTTGATAAGGTTGATGACTTAGTGTCTAAAACTGATGTTGAATGTTTGTTAACCACTCAGCCCAAAGTTTTTAAGCCAGATCACAAAGATTTAATTTCAAAACATGATTTTTCCACAATTAAATCTGAGCTTACAAAACTGAGTGTGTTCAAACAAAAACAGGTTGCTCGGAGCAAATCTGTAGAAGGTAAGAAAGTCAAGTATGGTGGAGTCGGATTTGAGCCTTCGGCAAAATTAAAATCTGTTGAAAAAGGTTCTTCTACGAAAATTTCAAAACCTGCAAAAGCCAAGGCTAGAAATCCTACTTTGGACACCAACTGTGACAATTCTGAACCATGGGTGACTTATCGATTAAAAGGAACTGATATAATTTTTAGTGACAAGGAGTTTCCTTTGGATATGGTCAATCCGAATTTAATCGATCAAATTTTTTCGTGCAAATATGATCCTACTTATGATCCCAAAATGAGAAGTGTGCCCATTAAGAGGGGTAATAGCAGTGTTAATGTAATGGACACACTTCATTCTGAATCTGATTCAGGGTTGGTTAACAGAGTGAAAACTTCTGCTCAAAAGTCTTTAAATAAGAAACCATCAAAACCAACTGTTCAAACACCACCAAGAGGTTTTTATGATCAAAGACAACCAAATTTCAGAAAATCGAGTTCGTTTTTTAAAAAGTCTCAATTTTACAATGACGAAGGATTTTATGATGAATTTGGGTGTGGACCGAATTAACCTGTGTTTGGGAGGGGTCCAAAATGGGTTGATTATGGAGGTCATAATGAATTGGATTCAAGGTTTGGTGGACAAAGAAACAGATTTTAGAATTACAGGGATCATCGTTTTCTGAAAATTCTTATGTTAGAGGTCATGCTGGGTATTGTGATGATTTTTCAGGAAACGTGTCAGGATATGAGTCAGGACATAATGATGAGTTTGGAAATCGTTATGTACCTAATCAAAGGGTTTGAAACCCAAGACCCAAAAAACGGGTTGTTGAGTCCGAAATGGATGATGACACGAGCGAAAAAGTCGTAATAGATAAAAGAAAATGTTTTAAGTGCAAAGCTCGTGGTCATACATATCGGACTTGTCCGTTGAAGAAACCAAAATCCGGCAAATCTGACGCAAAGAAATCTGATGATATGTCTGAAGGTTATCAGACTGATACAACGAAGAAAGTCAGATTTGTGGATGAGCAAGGGAGAGTTCATTTTAATAATAAATCGTCATATTTTCATAAAAATGAAAAGAAATCAAAAAGTGAATTTTCAAAGACTAAATCAATTTTGAAAAATTCTGCTGCAAGCTCCACGGGTTCTTCACCTGATGGACAGAAACCTAAGGGTTCGTCCATGGCTGGTAATGACTTTGTTGAAGATGACGGTCGACCTAAAGCTTCAAGCTTGGGTACGTCCCGAAACTAATCTTCTGCTGTAATTTATGCAGGGATCTTCGCGAGAACTGATGAATAACATTTGGGTTGTAGATAACGGAGCATCTCGGCACATGACCGGCGATATTTCTTTGTTGCATGATGTGAAATACTTTGATTGAGGTAAAGTAACATTTGCTGGAAACAAAGGAGGTCAAGTTACAGGAATTGGTAAACTTTCTAATGGTGCTGTTACATTCGAGAAGGTTGAATATGTTCAAGAATTGGAGTATAATCTTCTAAGCGTCTCCCAGATCTGTGACAAGCAATTCACAACTGCTTTCACGGGGAGTGAATGTTGATTCTGAAACCTGAATTTAAGATTCCAGATGAGTATCTGGTAATGCGAGCACCGCGATTCTCAAACTTGTATATGCTCGACATGAATTCAGCAAAAGCAACGGTCGCGGGTCAATGTTTCTTGTCTAAAGCATCCGAGAGAGATTCCATTCTATGGCGTCGTCGCATAGGACACATCCACTACAGAAAAATGAACGAACTTGTGCGGAGGGGTCTTGTCGAAGGGGTTCCAAAGCAACAGTTTGTCTTCAATGATGTGTGTGTGAGCTGCACGAAGGGAAAACAAAAAAGAAAATCCCATCCACTGAAGAAATACTATTCAATTGAAGTCCCGTTAGAGTTACTTCATATGGATCTGTTTGGTCCTGTGAATCGACAAAGTATTTCTGGGAATTGGTATTGTCTGGTGGTCACTGATGAATTTTCAAGATTTTCTTGGGTTGATTTTCTGGTCTCTAAGGATGAAACTTCAAGAATTCTCATCAATTTGATTACAACACTTGAATCTTTGTACAAATTGAAAGTACGAAGAATTCGTAGTGACAATGGTACGGAGTTCAAGAATTCAGCCGTGAGGACATTTTGTTTGGAAAAAGGGATTGTGCATGAATTTAGCACACCATACACACCTCAGCAAAACGGCGTGGCAGAAAGAAATAATCGCACAATTATTGAAATAGCACGGACAATGTTGGCTGATGCTCAATTTCCTGTTCCATTTTGGACAGAAGCTGTCAACACTGCGTGTTATGTGCTTAATCGAGTGCTTACTGTGAAGCGTCTTGGGAAGACATGCTATGAATTATTGAAGAATCGTAAGCTGAATCTCGATTATCTAGAGCCTTTTGGGTGTCCTTGTACCGTATTAGCTTCTGCGGGAAAATTTGATGACAAAGTCTTTGAGGGGCTGTTTGTCGGATACTCAAATCAAAAGAAGCGAGTATTTAATACGTAGAATGGTACGGTGGGTGAATATTTGCATGTGGATTTCCAATCCTATACTTTACCACCCAGAGGTGTTGGACCGGACTGGTTGTTCGATTATAAAGCTCTTTTTGAAAATGTTGAATCGACGCCAGAGTTGTCTGATGATGAGCAACTTACTAGAGTTGTCATTGAGTTACAAGATGATATTCCGGTTCTAAATATACAAACTCTGCCGACTCCGATAGTGCCTGTTGCTGATGAGTACATGACCGAGACTTCTAATGATTCGACAGTTGGAGCTGATGATATGTCTTCAGATGATGATAGTGAATTTCATGAAGTCGTGTCACATCAGGTGGAAATTCCTACTCAACAACTCGATCCACAAGTTGATGCTACTTCAAATGAAGTTGAGGCTGATTCAACTGATAATGTGGTAGATCCACAAGTTGATACTATTTCAAATGATGCTGATGTCAATACAACTGAATCTGTGGTGGTTGAGGAAGATCCTGTTCCTGGTATGGCTGAAATGGTGGTTGTTCCTATTCATTAAATGCTCCGGATAAACACCATCCATCCACAAGAAAATATCATTGGTGATTTAAATAAAGGAGTACGTACGAGACATTAAATTGAGGGTAGTGCGTTACTATCTGTTCTGGAATCTGGTGTTCAGGAAGAAGCATTTCATTCATGCTTTATATCCCAGATCGAGCCAAAAAAATGTTGACGAAGCTTTGTTAGACGGTTCGTGGGTTGAAGCAATGCAAAAAGAATTACTGCATTTTAAAAAGTTGGGTGTGTGGCACTTGGAAGATTTACCAGCGGGAAGCAAGAGCCGTGTGGTACACGGTGGGTATATAAATGCAAACGGGAATAATCGTGGAGTCATTGTCCGAAACAAAGCCTGTTTGGTTGTTCAAGGTTTTTCTCAAGAAGAAGGAATAGACTTTAACGAGGTGTATGTTCCAGTTGCCAGAATTGAAGCAATCAGAATCTTTTTGGCATTTGCTGCACATCGTGGGTTCAAAGTCTTTCAGATGGATGTAAAGAGTGAGTTTCAGTACGGCAAGGTTAAGGAAGAAGTTTATGTCAAACAACCTCTGGGATTTTTCGATCCTGATTATCCGGAGAAGGTTTATAAGTTGGACAAAGCTTTATATGGTCTCCATCAGGCTCCTCGAGCTTGGTATGAGACATTGTCTACTTATTTACTCGACAACGGGTTCAAGCGTGGGTTGGTTGATCCTACTATTTTCTGCCGTAAAACGGGGGAGGATTTGCTTCTGGTACAAATCTATGTTGATGATATTATTTTTGGCTGCTCAAACGAGAAGTTATCGAAGGATTTCGAGACTTTAATGCAAACAAGGTTCGAGATGAGTTCAATGGGGGAAATGTCGTTCTTCCTAGGCTTACAAGTTCAACAATCAGATAAGGGTATCTTCATACATCAGACGAAGTATGTGAGAGATGTCCTAAATCAATTCAAAGTGGAAGATGTTCGCATTCCTGGAACTCCTATTCAGCTGTCACATGGCCTATGTCCTGACGAAGACGGTGAAAAAGTTCAAGTCACTCGTTATAGGGCTATTATAGGTTCACTGATGTATCTTACAACTAGTCGACCTGATATAATGTTTGTTGTTTGTTTGTGTGCCAGGTACCAGGCAGCACCTCGTGTTTCTCATATGAATGCGGTCTTGAGGATTCTAGCTTATCTGAAGGGTAATTCAGATCTCGGGATCTGGTATCCTCATGATGATAAGTTCGACCTGTCAGCGTATACGGATTCAGACTACGGCGGTTGCAAGATTAATTTCAAGTCAACCACGGCCGGATGTCAGTTTCTCGGCGACCGGTGGGTATCTTGGCAGTGTAAGAAGCAGACTTTTGTTGCCACATCCACTGCTGAAGCTGAATATATCGCAGCTGCTAGTTGCTGCTCTCAGGTTTTATGGATTCAACAACAGATGCAGGATTATGGTTTGAAGTTTCTTACTACTCCAATTTACATAGATAATTCGGCCGCTATTTGCATAACAAAAAACCCCGTTCACCACTCTAAAAAGAAACATATTGATATTCGTTATCATTTCATTCGTGACTGTTTTGAGAAACACCTGATTGATCTACAAAAGATCCATACTGATTTTCAAAAAGCGGATCTTTTTACGAAAGCTTTTGACAAAACCCGCTTTCGTTATATTTTGCAGATCAACGGCATACAAAAGTTACCCGTTGAGTAACTTTCGGTTGATCATTTTTCATTTGTTTATTTTTGTAGTCTATTTTTCTTTTTCTTATTCACAAAATCCAAAAATAGAGTTTTGTATTTTAGGGGGAGAAAATCAGAAAATATAAAAAAAAATGGAAAAATGCAAAAAGCATAAAAAATGGAAAAATTAAAATTTGAGAAATTGATCCGACCAAGCGGGAAATGATAATACATCGGCGTGTGTTATCAACCACGGATAAAGTAAAAATGAAAAGCTGTAGGTGCTTGTTTGGTTAGTTAAATATGTAAGGACAAATCTGATATATGCTAGTATGACAAATCTGGTGTATGCATGCTTTAATTTTGCAAAGATTTAAACTTGTTTGATTTTCTTTATTTTGTCAAACGATCGGCCATTCTCTGCGTATCGAAAGATCGACCTGATTGATGTTCGTTTGACATTCTGCTTTATTTTCTTTGGTGTTTCGTATAACTCATCGGACTTTCTCTGCTTGTGCGGGAGCACCGACCTGATTGTTGTTGGGTTATACAATTTCTGCTTTATTTTCTATTTTTTATTTTCCTAAACAATCGGACTTTTTCTGCGTGCCTACCGGCCGACCTGATTGTTGTTTGTTTAGGGTTCTGCTTTATTTTTGCATGAAACACCATGAACGATAAATCTTGATGGAAATCAAATTCTATGGAAAAGACAAATATAATAAGAATAAGCCAGATTACCAGTATTTCTGATTGTGTGGGCTGTCATATTATCAATGCATGCTAAATATACCATAACATATCAGAAAGCTATAAAATTTATCTGTCCAAGCTGAAATAAACTGAAAAGTTGTATTTGTTGCCAACTTGACTTGCATGCTGATTAAAAATGAAATTGAAGTGTGTCTGATGCATATTAGCCGATATGATCTCGCGTCTGGATCTTTCTCACAAAAATATTTAAGTTATATCAGTTTTTTAGTAATTTTGTTTCATTTCTGTTTGGTTTGCTATTTGAATATCTGAAAAATCACAAAAATATTTGAAGTGTGTTTTAGCATAATTTTGAAAAATTCTAAAAATATTTTCGGCGTGTTTGAAAATTTACAAAAATCAAAAAGATTTTTTATTCTGCGTTATTTTCGATCAACCGTTAGTGAAAGATTTCAAATTATGCCGGAGACAACCAAATGGACTTGATTTCAGAAATTTCATCGGTAAATTGAACAAAGTTTGAGGAAAATTAATGATTTAAAAAAAAACTTCCGAGGTTCAATTTGAAAGATTCATCAAGATCAGGGGTTATTTTTATAAATTTTTCAAATCTCCAAACCGGGAGTTCGGACGAACGAACGTGGAGTTCGTAGGTCCGAACCTCATCATCGGAAAAGGATTGGAGATGGCCGAATTAGGAGTTCGGTGCTACTTTTGTCCGAACGTGGAGTTCGGAGGGTCCGAACTTGGTTGGCTATAAATACGTCAAACCTGGAGTTCGGAGCTCATTGTTTACTGTTATCTCCGAACGTGCACCGAACTGCTGCTAAAATTTCAAATTTTCATTTAGCTTGTTTTTGGCGATTTTGAGACTGATTCTAGGTAGATTCTTTGATTCCGAACACACTGGTGGACTTAGATTAGATTTTCATTCGTGTTTTGTGGGTTTTTTGTTGGAAAAACTCGTTCGGTTGAAATCTAGTTTCTAGATCTGAAATTACTCCATCTAAAACGTGTTTTTAGCAATTAAAAATAGTTTCTATGTGTTTCTTATCAAAATCCGACCATGGGTGTTGATTTGTAGTGTTTAATTTGGTCGTTTTCACTGATTTTGGAGTTCAAAACTCTCGGAGTTCTTCAGGCTCCGAACCTAGGGTTCGGAGACTCCGAACTTGGGGTTCGGAGGGAGCTCGGACAGAGTTCGGCGGGTTTCAAATTTTTGATCAAATGTTGTTCGTTTACGCAAACGACAATGATTTGACAAAATCAGTGATTATATCTGTTAATAACATTGAATTTAATTAATGTTTTCTTTTATGTGTTTTCAGATATGGCGAACGACTTGAAAATTGGCGATAAACACAATATTTGTGCACATATTGGTGTTGCACGAGGCAAACTCGATAAATTCGGAGGACCTGGGATATTTGATTTTCTACGGCGGTCGAGAATTCACTATGCTATCACTCAGCAATGTGACGTGTATAGAGATATCATTATGGAATTTTGGAATACGGCACGTACAATTACTGATGCTCCGATTAGAATCGTTGCGACTATTCAAGGCCGACCGGTTGAAGTGACTGAAGCAGACATTCGCAGAGTTCTTCAGTTAGATTCTGATACAACAACGGCGTCTATTGAATTCCCTCATGAAGACAATGTGGCGTTTTTGAAGCGGATTTGGTATACGGATGATCCGAGTAAGTAATGGGTATACAAGTCATCGCTGAGCGTCCCATACAAGTATCTGGCGCATGTTTTGTTGGTCTGCTTGGGACACAGGATTTCTGGTCATGATGAAGTCCAGCAGATTATTCTGTCGTTGATGAACGCGTTGGTGATGAACAGGCCGTACAATGTTTCTGGAATGATCTTTCATTATATGAGAGACAATCTGACTCTACGACAAAAGAAAGCTGCAATTTATCCTAGATTCTTTCAGATGGTGCTTAATGACAAATATCCTGATTTGATAAAGAATGCCACACATAGAATGGAGCTGAAACATATGACTGAGGCTAGTGTTGGTGCTCTGGCATCTTACCAAAAGAAAGCACTAGAGTTTCAGCCTAAATTGAAACGATTGATTGGTCATCTTGCCAATGTCAACTATGTGGCACCGGCAATGGGTGCACCTCTGTTGGGATTTGGCAATGGTATTCGGGTCACCCGGTGACATATTTAAAATTTATGTGACCGATAGATTAAGAGTTTATAAAAGAGTTTACCGAATTAATCTATAATTAATTCTGTAACGCAACGGAATAAAGTATATATATAAATATAACAAATTATATATATATTAAAACTAATTAATCAATTAACACAAATACCAATACTCAACAGGATCCGATTACCGAAAACACAAACACAGAAAAGAATAAATAAATAATCTAAACTAATAGTGAGTTTAGATATACCTTGGCGGTGTTGAACAAACGTTAGAGACACCGAGTTTCAACGAACGAAGAGCTAGGTTGAAACGGAACGAACCACTTTCGGTCTCAGACGGTTGTCGCGTATCGCGATTATTCTCGTGGTCCGGTGTCGCGTACCGCTACGGGACGGCGTTTATGACCTGTGGTCATTACGCATCGCGAGAGTACGTCTTGACAGACGTCCCGTCTCGCGAGACTACGAGATCAATCAGATTCAGATCTGATTGCAACCGGAGAGGCGCACGACGAAAAACGTCAGACTCACGTCGACGGGCGACGGTCATGCGACGGCATGCGATCCGTAGTTGTGGTGGCGGGTGACGGCGGTGACGACGGCGAACGGGGCGGCGGCGGCATTGAGTTTCACGGTGGTGATCGACAGGTTTTGCGGCGGCGATTGGCGGCGAACCGAGCGGCGGATCTGGGCGTACGAGGCGGCGATCTCTAGACCGTAAAGCGGTCTACGGGCATTGACTGATGGAACACCCTAACAAGAAACGAGCACCAAGATACGGTGGCTCGAAGATGACCAACGGAGCAAAGCGGTGGCGACAATCGGCGCGGAAACGACATCGCCGTTTTTCTTCTAGGGTTTTGGTCGACGGAAATCAAAAGAGACGAAATCTCTTTTTTTTTCTCCCAATTTTTTAAGCCGTCGAGAGTTATATGGGTTATTAGGGTTAATCCCTAATCATCTAATATTTATTAGATGACCATTAATTCGCGACGGGCCCCTCTCGAATATAAAGCCCATCTCGTACGCGAGCCCACGAGTTAACGTTAGTAAATATTTCACTAATGTATAACTCGACCGTGAATTTAAATAAACCACTTTTATTTAAATATCGTTCACCCTTTATTATTAAGCCGGTAATAATAATATTATTGATTATTAATTATTTATAACTATTATAAATAATATATATAATCAAAGTTTCCGTTTCTTTTACCGGTTAACGAGTAAGCGGGTTTAGAGTTCGTTGCACCCGGTGTAACTCTTACGGGTCGTAACCGGGTCGGGTTCAAGATTTGTCGGGTCAGGACACATAATATCCAACAGTCTCCCACTTGGACTGATCACGACAAGATTTAAGAAACAGACAGAGGTGCTTTAGCTACACATGACTGTCCCAACCAGTTATGACACTTCAAGTCAACAACCAAGGCATATCTGTTGAGAGCAACTGATATTAGACTTGTGGTAATTCGAAGTCATTGTATCCCTTCCGTATATGACATCAATTGAACGATGGGCATGGATTCAATTCATTCCCATCTAATGTTCAATCATTATGTTACTCGATATAGATTCGAAGTGGTCCAATACAAACACACAATAGGGTTGGGTAAGGCCTTACACTTTACACTTGGAATCAACGAGGGCGCCACGATGTCGAGCTGTTGCATGATTAGTGCAAGAGTACAGAATCCCATCTCGACTACATGCAGCTCCCACTGAACTTCAGATCCATTCCCAAAAGTAGCCGTTATGACTGGCAGTTACGCGACAACGTTAAGCTACAATCAAAGAACAGTCTTTGGTAAAGGGGAGGTCGCTCATGTATCTCAGGTCTAAGGATACTAATGAGTATACCAATAATCAATCCATCTAATGATTGAATCTATGAAGATGGTTTGATGCGAGTTACGTCCAACGTCATTCCACAATGAGGTCTGTGAGTCTGGATTGTCAACCATTGAGTCCGGAGTCAGAATAGTCTTACTCCAGATTCGTTCCCACGAGTTTGAACGACTACGGACAGTCTAGAATAATATATCTATTCCTCATATTCATTATGAAATGATACATGTGAATTTGGATTATAAATGTCTTGAGTCCAAAGTCACAAGTAGTCTCACATCAGATTCGTGTCCACAATTCTAATCGACTATGAGGAATAATATGCACTTATTCATGGATTTAAACGTATTAAAATCGAACACAGTTACAAAATTTAGCTTTTACGTCTAATCCTTTAGAGGAAGCCAGATGATAATATATAACTGTTAGAGTTCGTACATCCAAATACTAGTTCAAAACATACATCTAGTGTATATTGGTCGAACATCATTAGTATGAGGTTAATGAGTCTTAAAATTCATTGTTTTACCGACCAGGTTTTGAAATGTGCTATCATCTTCGTTATCCAATATTTCACAGTTCCAGTATTTCTCTGAATAGTGGAATTTCCTCAAAGTGTGCTGGTTTTGTGATCATAGTGATCCTTGGTATTCACCACAGTTACTGTGTGATCACAATGTCTTGTTTGGTTAAAACTCTAACCATGTCAAGAATCCTTCTGAACCTTTCAGACAAGCAGCAGTTTAGTGTCACTTGAGTTTGGCTAATTAATTTAGATTTAGTTGTGGAATCTGCCACAATGTAAAATCTTTATTATGAGCAAGAGATGTCTTGGTCAATCATGAAAACTCGTAGTAGTGTATTTCTACACGGTGAATGTTAATACCAATGCAACTTAGTGTATTGTGTTCAACAATTCACGATATCAATGTAACTTGCGTACATTGATTTTTCCCCTTTTTTGTGTCCATAGTGTAACCCAGTATAGTGACAACCTCAGTGTAACTCTGTACAGTGATCTCTCCCTTTTGATGTCATTAGTGTAACTCTGTACAGTGACATCTTTGTTTAATCACATATTCAATGTGTGATTTATATTGCCCAAGAAGTTGCTTCTACCTGTGGATCTCTGTCCACTAAGAAACTTCTTTTAAATTCTTTGTACCATAAAATCCACATTATGTAAAATCACATAAGGATTTTATTCTATCTTTCAGTATATCACGTCATACGGGTGAGGATTGATATAGTGTTCCCACTAGCCTTTATGTAAACACATGTAACACCCCAACCGACGGCGGAATTTACGTCGGGGCGCTAAGATTGTCCAGATGCTCACAACTCTATTTAAGTTGTTATATTTTTAATCATGCCAATTTCATTCAACAACCAAACATAGTCAAAGATAACATCCAACAAAACATAAAGTTCATACATCTCAGAATGGTTCTAGTTTTATTTAAAAGGTCTACTAAGTCCCATGCAAACTCCTATGGTGTCGATAATAACATCAAACAGCAACACCTGCAACATGTAGAAAATATGGTCAACTACAAGAGTTGGTGAGTAATCACAGGTTTGAATAAATATATAATTTGAATAAAAGCGATTCATGCGTCAAGTGTAAATATCTAAATCATGATCAACAAGTATGAGTGATGTGCACCAAACCTAGACAAGTAAGGGAGCAATCACCCGGCGCCACACGCGAGGCAGGCCAGGTGGGTTGTCAGTCAATAGATCTATCATTGTTGCCACGGCTCGATGGTTAATGGTACACATGCGATTAGAGACTAGCGACTAGCGATTAGAGAATACAACAAACAATCACAAGTATCACATAATCAGAGAATCACACATAGAGCACATAGAATCGTATGTTTGATTTTTGTAATAAAGCGATTAGAGATTTAAATATCGGTACATGTTGCACCCCAAAACATTAAAATAAAAGAGGGGCTATGATCACTCACCTCACAGGTGAATCGAGGCGGAAGACAAGCGATAGCGATGCGAAATCACGTCCGGGGATCACCTTGACGATAGACCGATGCGAATCCCAAAACAAAATAAATCAATAAAATAATTAACAAGGTCCGACTCACAACTCGATGGTGGTTTACTCAAGTGATAATGTACGGTTTCAATTTGGGTCCATTCCTAGTCTAATCGGTGAGGTCAAAGGGGCTTAATTTGCCTAATTTCATGGAAGTCAAACTTGGTCAAACATAGTCAAACTTGGTCAAACAGAAGTTAATATGGTCAAACATAGTCATACATGATCATATATGAAATTCCAAGCTAAACTAACATCAAACATGGTGAAAATTAGGCTAACCGACAAATCTAGTCATAAAAAGTCATAATTATCACGTAATCGGGTAACGGGCTTAGATCTAGTCTTGATGACATTTAAAACAGTAAATACATCATATGTTATCATGCAAATACTAACTTGGTCAACAAAGAACCTAGATCTAACATCAAACAAGGTGAAAATTAGCATAACCGACGAATCTAGTCATAAAAAGTCATAATTATCACATAATCGGGTAACGGGCTTAGATCTGGTCTTAATGACATTTAAAACAGTAAATACATCATATTTTATTATACAAATACTAACTTGGCCAACAAGGAACCTAGATCTAACATGGTTTTCATGGATCTAGTCATAATAGTCACAAAAACTCAATTTTGATGCACAAATGAGGATCTATCTCTAATCATCATATAATTTTAGATCTAGACACCTATTATCATAAATTTACAGCCTTGACATAGATCTAATCATACAAAATAGAGATCTAATCATTTCGAGCCAAAAACTACCATTTTGATGAACAAATCACAAATCTAGTCTTTATTTTGCAAGTAGCACATAGATCTAGTCTAGATCTAACAAAAAGGTACCATCTTGATGACATAATACATGAATATTGTTTTATAAGAGCATTCATGACCAGTTCTAACCATGAACCAACATAAAAATGGAGTTTTGATCCAAACAAACCTAGATCTACAACATATACACATGTATAACCGTGGATCTAAGCCAAAAACATCATAAAGTTCCAATCTTGGACTCAAAACTCAATAGATCTAGATGGAGAAGGGTTCTAGATCTTAGATCTAGTCAAAGAAGGTAAAAAGATCAGATCTTGGTGAAAAGAGATGAGGAAAACCACTTACCGAAAAGAAAACGACTCGTTCTTCACTTGATTTCACCAAAAATGAGCCTCAAACCTCTAAGATCTTGGTCCTCTCTCCCTCTAGCCTTTTTAGGGTTTTTAGGAGGTGAAATATGGAGGCTAGAAGGAGAATAAGAGCTTATATAGGCTAGTTTTTAGGGTAAAATCCCGTAGCCACGTTTTTTAAAGGTTCTCGAGTGTCTAGCGTACTATTTTCGCTCTAATTTCTTCGTTCTAGCTCCGATTTGACCCCCGTTTTTTCCTATATTCCTAATTTTAAACCCTCTATCACATTAACCACATTTAATCCACTCAATTTGATATAAAATATGCCTTATAACGATTAACGGTTGATAAAATATCACACAAATTGCCTTTTTGGTCGGTTTTACTATACGTATCACTTTTAAGTAATTCACCAACGTTTTGCGATCCGATCAAGTGTGTGATGACTCATGATATGGTTTGTGATCATATGACACATAAACATGATAAAATTGATATCCAAGACTCAAAAACGTGATCTCCCGGTTAAAATCGAAATCGCGCGAGATTTATCGAACTTTCACCGATTGCGTTCTAGACCTTGAATTTCCACCAATCTTTGCTTGTATTTGCTTGTGTGATTAAGTAGTATCACACCCAAGTGTCATACATGATTAGATTGATCAAACTCCCGGTTAAGACGTAATTAGTGACACGTTCGCGTAAAATCCGTAATAAGGATGAATCGACTCAATAAATATAATAACGGTTCAAATCACATTAAGTGAGGTATAAAACATCATAGAAAACATAACTCTTCATTTATTATCGATCACGGGTACGAATAAATAGAATTGGGTCGGATCTTACAAATCGGAAAACCCGAAATGTTACAACACACCAATTATGGCATTAAGCCATTCTCAGATTCAAGATCTGATATTGCAATTTTGAATTTGCAAGTGTGTTTAAATATGTATTTCCTGCTTAATGCAACAATCTTTTGTTGGTCAGGAAATATGCGAACAATGGATTTGTGACTCTTGAACTACTTCAAGATCAACGTCCTTTACTTCTAGTTCCAGTTAAATAACTCGGGAACTTAACCTTCCATTTCAGAAGCCAGAACACAACTTTCTATCTTCTGTGTGGAATTAGAATTCCATATGGATGGTGGAAGTAGTATCCATTGTTATATGTAGTATCTAACGAGAATAAATTCTCATTGTCAAAAGACATTTGATACTAGATCTATCAAGCGAGTGGTGATGATGAGAGTGATACTCAATAGGGGTGTGTATGGCAAATACTTCCTATATATCATCTTTCAAACATTGACAAGCATCGTTTGATTCCTATCATGTGCTCAGGCCAAGGCTGTGCACGTAGGACCAGATTAGTGAAAAATATTTCACATATCTTAAGATGATTTTAGGATTCGTCAAGCTTAGGTATTCTTTATAACAATCAGACTTAGAATTGTGATCGTATTTGTAAAGCTAGTTCTTTGACTTCATTTTGAAATGTTCTTGTACAATTCAAGAATTTTCATTGATGCTTATAGCCATAAGCATATTCACTATGATTACCGTCATAGTTATGAAGTTACTTTTACGATTCTTGTTATATGGTCTTTCTAGGTTTGCCAACACAAGAGTGTCTAAGCCTAGGAAGAACATTTAATAGTTCACTCGAATGAGTGAAGGGTTTGATTGTGAGTTCGTGAAAGCATGACACATATCAGGAAACTTAATCCCATGGTAGATCATAGGATCCAGTTAGGCCGTATTCTTTTATGCATGTCTTGCTTACACGAATCAGTCACAAACAAGAATCATTAGAACCAGGTATGTTTCATAAAGAAACATCAACTTATGTTATTAGTCTGATACAAAATCAGTGAAAAGCAAAGTATTAATCCCAGACGAGCTAGGTCAAAACAACCACTTGTTTTAAATACTACCAAGGAGTGAAAGATACGATTGAACGCAAATGGCCTAAAAGGGTAATTCGAATCATGTGTCCCTCGATTAAGCTTTTCTTATTTTCACGTTCCTATAAGGCATGCATGCATGTGTTGGGGAAAACCCGTGAAAATCTAATAACATTAGTTTGAATACCAACAGAGAAGTCTAACGTTCTCCATTTTATTTGAGCTTAACAGGGTAGTGTATAGTACCCGATTTGTTGTTTGGAGCACTGGTGCTTGTCATGATGAGGCAGCAATGATTGTACAAATCTTTTTCCATGGGCGTTGATGCCAGATGCTCACAGCCTTTTATTTCCCTTAAAGTCGATACTCTTTTCTTGGTACGGGGCTTTTTAACACGGTAGCAATCACCTATGACACACGAAGTGTCAATTGAGCATAATGCTATTAACTGGTTGAACTTTTCACTAAAGCACACAGTATTTACTGGTTATATAGTAGTGAAAAGGTATAAGCCCAGATACTCGTGGGGTAACCAAGTTGAATCAGGTGATACTGGTACCCTTTCATCTTAATGACATGACCCTATGGAGAAGAGCCTTGCATGGAGCTCTTCTCCATCGAGAAACAAAACATGCAGTTAAGCTTGTTTGTTATCTCATTGATACTCAAGTCTTGCATTTTTGCTGACTATCAGGAAACATGTGAGCCTGCATAATATTATCTACCTTAGAGGTGTTAGTGCTATGTTATTTAATCCAGGCGCGTTGTATTCCTATAAGGAACACAACTACGGCGATTGGGCTCTTCATGACATAGAGTTTATGAAAAAATGTCAGAACATTTTCTGAGTTTGTTTCAACAAGATGAAAGTTGGTGTTATATGATTTGTCCTACTAGAGGACTGATTTAAAATGGAGAAGGGATTTGTTTTTCATTAGCCGTTATGAAATGATAAGCAAAGCACAATACATTAGTATTTTCGACGTAAAGTATTTTCTTATTATAAATTGGTAAGATTTCTTTTATAAGAAAATTGAGAATTCGATTAGACAAGTTTACTTGAGACCACCAATTGAGCCTCAGGAGCAAATTTGCGTAACTAAACTGACAGCGGGTTTCAATTGTGAAATCACAGTCACAACTCTCGATATGAGGCCGCTATATACATACTTGTATATTTTGCGATACGTTTAGCCTCATCTGTGCCCACTTCAGCAATACACACCCGTAGCGCGGTGTTGAACTACTCCAACACTACGAATATATACATCTAAAGCGATAGTAATCCTAAATGGTCGATGCGACGGACACGGTGTTGAAATACTCCAATGTTCTCGCCTCAGAAGGTACCCTTGGCACCAAGTGCGGTGTTGAAATACTCCAACACTGATGCTCCGGTTAATACGTTCCAAGTTCGACTTGAGATAGGATGGCACGAACTATCAGTTTTTTATAATTACCAGATAGGGATATTAAAATCAATTTTAATATTGGTGATCGTTAGACACGAACGATAAACCCTATCATCACTCGGGACTCGTATTCTAAATAACCTATTATGTAAAAATACAACTAGGTTGTCGCGAGTTATGTAACCAGTTAAAAGTTAATAAATGACTTATTAAGTTTGATTGAGTTTTATAAAATTCGAAAATTTAAAAGAAAACTCATTAAGGTGGTTACATTTGAAATTAGGTCAAGTTGTAAAGACTTTTAGAACTTGTAACCTACTGATTGCATTCTCAGTTTTAAAACAATTTTAAAAGGATTTCGGTGTTTTAGTTGGCGTGTAATACCACTTTTAAACCAAGCAACCAAAACAAGCAAAACGAATATGTATTCGGCCATTAGGGTTTTGGTCTTGCTAGAGCCTTTTAGCGAGACCAAATGGGTCACGGGACAAGAGTACAAAACAACCACAAGGCAGGCATCTTCATGTAGCATGCATGTTCTGTAAGCTCCCACTGACCTTGAGACGCCTCTTGACATCGATTGGATCTTCGGGTCTTCTTGATGACAACTTTTACCAAAGTAGAAGATTTCGTAAAAGGAAAAACCTAATTACAATTTTGAACCCAGAAATGTGGGCCAACCCAAAGTCTAAACTATTATAACAATGGGCCAAAACATGGGCCAAACCATAACAGTAAAATAATCACGCAACAGTCAAACAAGGGTCGGGCCGAACACATATAAAATACAATCAAAACAAATTGCAATTTTAATTGGTCAAAATAAAGTTGACCAAGATGCAATTTAATTATGCAACACAAATAAAATCTGATTCGCAACTTTCGGGCGTTTAACCCCAGTTTGCGAATCCACCGGTTTAAAATCGACCGGTTCCGATTTGCGCGTGCTAATCAAGGCTCTGATACCACTGTTGGGATTTGGCAGTGGTATTTGGGTCGCCCGGTGACATATTTAAAATTTACGTGACCGATAGATTAAGAGTTTATTAAAGAGTTTACCGAATTAATCTATAATTAATTCTGTAACGCAGCGGAATAAAGTATATATATATATAACAAATTATATATATATATTAAAACTAATTAATCAATTAACACAAATACCAGTACGCAACAGGATCCGATTACCGAACACGCAAACACAGAAAAGAATAAATAAATAATCTAAACTAATAGTGAGTTTAGATATACCTTGGCGGTGTTGAACAAACGTTAGAGACACCGAGTTTCAACGAACGAAGCGCTAGGTTGAAACGGAACGAACCACTTTCGGTCTTAGACGGTTGTCGCGTATCGCGATTATTCTCGTGGTCCGGTGTCGCGTACCGCTACGGGACGACGTTTATGACCTGTGGTCATTACGCATCGCGAGAGTACGTCTTGACAGACGTCCCGTCTCGCGAGACTATGAGATCAATCAGATTCAGATCTGATTACAACCGGAGAGGCGCACGACGAAAAACGTCAGACTCACATCGACGGGCGACGGTCATGCGACGGTATGCGATCCGCAGTTGTGGCGGCGGGTGACGACGGCAAACGGGGCGGCGGCGGCGTTGAGTTTCACGGTGGTGATCGACAGGTTTTGCGGCGGCGATTGGCGGCGAACCGAGCGGCGGATCTAGGCGTACGAGGCGGCGATCTCTAGACCGTAAAGCGGTCTACGAGCGTTGACTGATGGAACGCCCTAACAAGCAACGAGCACCAAGATACGGTGGCTCGAAGATGACCACCGGAGCAAAGCGGTGGCGACAATCGGCGCGGAAACGACATCGCCGTTTTTCTTATGGGGTTTCGGCCGACGAAAATCAAAAGAGACGAAGTCTCTCTTTTTTTTCTCTCATTTTTTAACCGTCGAGAGTTATATGGGTTATTAGGGTTAATTCCTAATCATCTAATATTTATTAGATGACCATTAATTCGCAACGGGCCCCTCTCGAATATAAAGCCCATCTCGTACGCGAGCCCACTTTTATTAAATATCGTTCACCCTTTATTATTAAGCCGGTAATAATAATATTATTGATTATTAATTATTTATAACTATTATAAATAATATATATAATCAAACGTTTCCGTTTCTTTTACCGGTTAACGAGTAAGCGGGTTAGGAGTTCGTTGCACCCGGTGTAACTCTTACGGGTCGTAACCGGGTCGGGTTCAAGATTTGTCGGGTCAGGACACATAATATCCAACCTCTTCATGATGGTGGAAGTGATTCAGAAGAATTGGATTATAGCTGGATAGAGGAATAGAACCAAGTTCCACAACAAGGTAGAGTGAAGAGGCCTAAGAGGCAAGTTCCGGTGGTTCAGGAACCTGTGAATCAAGAACCAGAACCAGTGGTATCTCAGCCACCAACTACGGTGGTCTCAGCATAGGAAGTTCCTGTATCTGTCGTTGTGACTGAGACACCAGCGGTGAATACTCTTGATGATGAATCTGATGACGATAAAGATTTTCTGAATGCTGAAGTTGACTCTAAAGACTTGTCAGGAACAAACGATCCGTTTGTGCGAGTCTTGATCAATTCCAAATTTGTGAAGCTAAGGAAAGGTAGTGATGAACACCTTGCTTACAGAATCAGCAAGAACAAAAGCATTGATCGATACAAAGATCGAGTGTATGATGTGGTGGCTTCGTCTGAATCTGATGAAGATTATAACCTAGATGCCGAGGTGGTTTCCGGCAAAGGTAAACAGCCTGTGACTGGTTCGTCATCTGTAACTCCATCCAAAGGGAGAAAGAAGTCAGTTGTTGGAGGCCGAACTAAGAAGAGGAAAGGCGTAGGCGCACAACAGTTCATTTTACAGCCTCGTTCTGGTGTCTCTACATCAACAGCAACTACTGAAGCAACTATAAATGTTCAGACTTCAGTATCTGATGTCCAAACTGATTTCTTGCAGAATTTGATGAATGCAAACCATTCGACAACTGTTAGCACAACACCTTCAGCAAGTGCTGGTGCGCAGTTTGTTAATCAGCCGATGGGGTCTATGCCTACAACTCTAGTGTTTTCAACTGCAACTGCTACTGCTTTAACTCATTCGACACCTGATGTGAACTTTAACTTCGAACAGGGCTCAGTTTCTTTTTCTCAAGCTAGTATCCTGCAAAGTGCTTTATCTGATCAACAATCCCAGATTGATGCCTTGAAGGCTAAGTCTAAAGTACGAACGGGTTGTAACTCTCCAGAGTCAGGATGAAGTCAAAGATCAGGAGATTCTGAGATTAAGACGGGTTAGTCAGACAAAGTCCAAGATGATTCTGGAAATGGGTGAGCAATTAAAATTCTTGATGGAGAAGTTTAAAGCTCAGGGGGAGATTGGAGATGGCTCGGGTTGTAATGAAGATCCGATGCGATTTCTGAACGATGATCCCGATCTAGATGATCCTGAAGGGAACGTTGGTGGAGGACCAGGCCCATCTGGAACTGCGGGTTCGGGTGCTGGAACATCATCTTCTCAGGGGGAGAAAGACTCACTTGAAGCTGTGCCGATCACTTCGACTCCATCTGATCAAGCTGCAAAAAGTATGAGTGAATTTGCTGAAATGTTGCAAACACTTGAAGAAGGGGAGTTTGTTGGTGACTTGACGGACGAAGAGTTACAAAGGGTGTTTGATTTAAATGATGAGGAAATAAGGAAAGCGTCTGAGAAAGCTCTAGAGAAATACAAAGATCCTGAACCAGAATCTGATGAAGACGTGGAGGGTATATTTGAAGAGGAGATTGAAGTGGAGGATATTACAGAGGAAGAATATCCAGATCTGTACTCCAATTTCAACAATAATCAAGTTGGTGATGAGTTTGAGGTATTTCCTAAGGAGAAGGATGCTGAGGTTGAGGAGAGGTTGAAAAAGAAAGAGTCTGAAAAACCTGAAGACCCGATGGTTAAGGAGGCAAAGATTCGGAAACAGAATCAGACATTTAAAGAGTACATGAAAGCCTTTCATGCCAATTATGTACCACCTCCAAAACCAATCAAGCAGAGATCGTCTTTCAAATTCAAGGGTCAAGTGTCAGGTGAAATTATAAGTTGGATGTATGCTTCAAGCTTGAGGTGCTACGGGATTAAAAGAGAACATGGAATCCAGTACTTCAAGTGTGCCAAAGATTTTAGCAGCCTGCCGGTTTGGGATGTTCGTGAGCTGACCAGGAAACCTTTCTGCTGTTATGGCAATGATGCAATGGGTATGCACTTCAAGAAGATACTTAAAAGGGAGTGTCGGGAAGGATTTCAGTTTTTGGATCCTCAAAAGCCAAAGAGACGCCGATCTCGAACGAGAGTTCACGAAAGAACTGGAAAGAGGTTGAAAATCTTGGTGTTTCCAAAGAAGCCAGATGTGATGAAGAAAATTCCTCTGATGAAGATGCAACAGGATTTCATCAAAGATCTGAGATGGTGGTATTACAATGAGAAGACAGGTGAAGCAGTTGTTGTGTTGAAAGATAACAATCTGGTTGTAAGGATATATGATCCTATGTGGCTGATCAACTTGTCGAAGGCTAATATAGTCGAGCTTTATTACAATCCAATCCTGTATCACCCTGATTTCATGGAGCAAGCGCTGAAGTTCCGGAGGGTGATACAAGTTTGTTTTGCATTTGATATCTATGCTGGAAGTAACCACGATTTGATCCGGAAGGGTGATGGGGCTGCTGCAGATGTTCAAGGCTGATCAAGAACGGTCCAGCTATTGCCAAGGGGGAGTTTGTTGATACACGATATGGCAATGAGCTGGATCAGACAAAGACACGAAGATTTCATGTTTTGGGTCTGGTGGCCGAACGTCGTCCGAACCTTGGCCGAGCCTTGGCCGAACCTCAGGTTCGGACAAGCCAAGGAGTTCGGACATCGGATAGACTATAAATAGTTTTGTTTGTGTCTTTGTATTCAGTTTTTGAGAGTGAGCGAACTTTTGTCTGTGAGATTGTGTGTGTACTCTGATTCTCTTGTTATCACGTTTTAATGAGAAAATGAGTTTATTTACATTGTGTATTTTTATTCTCACGTATATACGATTGTTATCGACCAAACCGATCCAACGCTCAGTCACTTTGAAATTGTATGTTTCATATATTGCATATATGCAACATGTTATGTTGCATATACGCAACGTAAACAATATACAATGTTTCATATATGCAATATAGTATGACGAACCAAAACAAAAAAGAACGTTTTTCTTTTTTCTTTTTAAGGTTGTTAGGTGGCCATTAGGTGTATAGACACGAAATTTTTAAAAAGAAAAAAAAACCACAAAAATTACCTACATAGCCTTCATTTAATATAATTTTCCTTTGGTTTTCCAGTTTTCCAACTAAAACTTAGTTTTCCATTGAACTTTACCCTATCTATCTATCTATCTATCTATCTATCTATCTATCTATCTATCTATCTATCTATCTATCTATCTATCTATCTATCTATCTATCTATCTATCTATCTATATATATATATATATATATATATATATATATATATATATATAGGGGAGGGATATAATGAAAACCTCTCCGAGTTTGGAAAACCGTAAAAACCAAGCTAAAAAATTTGATTTTTGTTCCGATTACTCTGTTACATATGTAACCTCGGTTATAAAATATATTTTTTAAAAATTTTACTAAGCGTTTTTTTATTTTTTTTTTGCATAAAGGAGGTTTTTTTTTAACTTAGAGAATCACCATAAAAAAAATCGGAACAAAAATCGAATTTTTTAGCTTGGTTTTCACGGTTTTCCAAACTCGGAGAGGTTTTCATTTTATCCTTCCTCTCTCTCTCTCTCTCTCTCTCTCTATATATATATATATATATATATATATATATATGGGAAAGTTATTATACAAAGGGTGTTTTTCGTGCGAAGTGTGCGAAGGGGGTAAAATTGTCCGCCCGCGTTTGATAATCACGTAATATCTTGCCACCGTGTTTTTGATAGCAAATTGGTGTTAAAAGGGCAATTGTCACCATTTTGCCACCAAAATATGTTTTGGTAGCAAAATGGTGTCAAAAGGGCAATTGTCACCATTTTACCACCAAAATATATTGTGAAAAAACCTATCTACACGCAAGTCATAATCACGCACATTCTATGACATAATCATGCAGGTTATACATAATCACGCAAGCTCTATTCTCATAAGCAATTGTCACCGTTTTGCCACCAAAACATGTTTATTTGAAGCCTGGCATTGAAGACGTGTATCTCTTCTACCAGAAAAGATGCCATCTGGTATCTTGATGGACTTGGTGGCTCTGTAAGTACTTGGTTGAGCAGGGCCAACCGTCTAAGATACTCTGTCTCTCTGCCGTGATAATAACCCCGTACCAGTCCAGGTAGCAATAATCTTTATCTACAAATAATTTTCAACTATTTCTTTCTAGTTTGCCATTTGAGAAGGATTTGAGGGTTTTGAGAAAGGGTTTGATAAGGATTTTGAGAAAAGGTTTGATAAGGATTTTGAGAAGGGTTTGATAATGACGATGAGAAGTTTTTGATTACTGATCAGGTGGTATGGTTATATGTGCAAATCACTTGAGTATGCCTAAGCTCAGATGTCTAATCAATAGAGTATACCAAAGGTCTGATTTTATTGAACACTGCACATTATAATTACTTTCACACGTTCTCCAAGCTAAACTAAAATTTCTACATGTTGTCAAAAACACTAAAATTTTAATCACACGATCCGAAATTATACGAAATTACTTTCATACATTCTTAAAATATTAATGTTTCGAAGAAGAAGAACAAAACCCGAAGAACTAGAATTCCTCAGAAAGAAGAGTTCATCCGGATTGAGAGAACATGAACAGAAACGGATGAATTGACTGGAATTAACAAACAATTAAGTGAAATTAATATAAATGTTAAACATATTACAGAAACAAAGTAAAACCAAATTTGGTTTAAACACTTGACCTCACAAGTCACAACCCCCTCTTCAAGGAGTTCCGTTGTATTTAGCGGCCCTACGGGCGATAATAACCACTTCTTTCAAAACATCAGCCTTAAGCTTGTAAATTAAAAATCAATTCATTACAATTACTCTTTAATCCGGAACCCTAAAGAGGTTAATCATTTCCCACACCCGTAGAAGCTTGAAATCTTCTCCGGTTTCATGTAAGTAGAGTTCTAACGCAACAAACAACTGGTCTTCCTTGGTTTGGTTCTCCTCTTCATTCTCTTTGCATATCCTGTTAAATGTTTTAATTTTATGGTAATCAAATTAACAAGTCAAAATTAAACGAAGAAAGTCAAAATTACCCACTGAGTTCATGAGGATTGAGAGACGATGAACTAGAGTTCTTCAGGATTATAAAGAGTTATCCAGTTTTTGAACCGGATGAACTATTTCTTCAGGATCAAGAGTTATTCAGTAATAGAACATGATGAACTAGAGTTCTTCAGGATGAACCGGATAAACTAGAGTTCTTCAGGATGAACTATATATACTATAAATAACCAAACTTGTTATTTCTGTTCGTAGTCTATGGGATATTCCCATGTATTTAAACCCATTAGCTAGTGAATTAAAATCATTCTGGTTAAATACAATTCTTTATACACTAATATTTAGTCACATAACCTAATATATGTAGAAGAAAACCGGATGAACTAGAATTCTTCACGAAGAAGAGTCAAAACACACATCTGATGCATACACATGAACAATTAAATACATATATAATCCAAAAGATTTGATATCCGTTAATTAGTTACAAATATATATAAATAAAAAAAGCAACATAAACTTGAAACATGCTCCCACTAGAGAAATTGTCTGAATCGTCATAGCGGCCTGTTCTCCATGGGTAGGAGGAGGAAGACACCTCTACATCTCCATCAAGGTAGATGGATATGACCTCCTCGTCCTTGACGTGCAGGGCCAAGGCCCTGACATCCCTCGGGTCATCAGTGAATGGAACCAGTCCATAATCCAGAGACAACCCTGGGATCCTCAGGTAGGGGTCGAAATCGTTCAAGTCATAACCTAGGTCAGACACCATTTGACCTAGGTCATCGAACGACAAGGAGGTAATGTCCACCTGGTCGAAGTAGCGAACCCTCCCATCGATGTATTGTATCCGACCACTGAGGTTCGCAAAATACCCTAGGTGATAGATCACCAAAGTAAACAGACTAAAATCTTCTTCCCCTGTTCAAGAAAAATAACCAAATCAGAGACGCGAATTCAACATTAAAGCATTTGAATTTCAGGCATTTAAATGATTATTTTCTGTATTCGGGGCTATCATCCACATTAAAAGGACGCAAATGCCACATTTTCAGAGAGTGGTGATAAAGCAAAAAACAAAGAGCTGAGCGAGATAACGGCGTATATGGTGATAATCGAAAATCAATTAATTAATTATATGATTTATATCCGAAACTCGAGGTGGTAGATAAAGATTTGACATCTAGTAATGATGCATATCCGCCGTCGCCACAGATAACTAATTAAAATTAGCTATTATTTAGTCACGGTTAATATATGTGGCCATAGGTAATAGATTTTGTCTACTTTTGCCACACATTTAAGATTTTACCGTGACCATAAAATAAATTTTTGTCACTCACAACCTACCATTTAGTCACAGTTAATATATGTGGCCATAGGTAATAGATTTTTGTCATTCACAACCTACTATTTAGTCACGCAACCTAATAACAGTGGCCATATGTACTAGCTTTTAGCCACATAACTAAGTAAAAACAGTGTCCATTGCTCACATTTAGCGACACATAATATATACTTAAGAGTTTTGTTTTTCGTCAATTTACTAAGTAATAAAATCTACTCTTCCGTCACACAACATTATTTAAGCGTGGCCATAAATTCCTTTTTGGTCACACGAATAAAAAATCATAAAAATTATGTGGTCGTTTGGTGCATTTCGCCACTCTTTTTTAAGTGTGACAAATAAGTGCCACATATTTTTCTAAAACAGTGGCTAAAGCCACTGCACCTGATTGTTGTTGTCACATAAACAAAAAAATACGTGATTAAAATGGTCCAAAGGCTATATATTTGGCCACGGGTACAAAATATGTGTGGCTAAAACTAGTGTTTCTTACCTTTGGTCACATTTTTTTTAAAAAACAGTGGCTATGCGTTAAAAAAAAACCGTGGCCAAAGCCAGCTTTTGACGTAGTGATAGCACCTCTTAGTAAAAATGATAAAAATGAAAAAGTTTGTATCTCTGGATTGACTACCTCAGAAAAAGAAAAAGTATTTGACAAACTTTTTAAAGAAACCTCTGATGAGGAAGACGACACTCTCTTATTTACAAATAACAGGATAACCTCAAAAGAAAACGTCACAGAAAATCTCATTAACAACGATTCTGTAAATGAAAAAATCACTGAAACTACAAGTGATGATGAAATTTCTTTAACCAAAGATAAATACAATGAGAATATTTCCGATTCTCATTCCCCAATAAATAAAATTTTAACAACAGAAACTTTACAGAACTCTACTCCGGAGCTCCAAAGTACATCTGTAAACATCATTCCCGTCTCAAATGACAGTCTATCAATTGAGGAGGAGTGTGAAAGCCCTGACACAATTGATTTAATGCTTGGAACTGAAGAACTAGTCACTCTTCCTCCAGCAACAAGATGGACATAAGATCACCCCATTAATCTAATAATTCGTGATCAGGACAAAAGTGTCCAAACCAGGGCTGCTTCTTTCAATCATTTTCTATATGCTGAATTTCTGAGCATTATAGAACCTAAGAAATATGAAGAAGCTTTTTAAGATCCCCACTGGATCCTAGCTACGCAACAAGAGCTAGGACAAAATTGAAAGAAACAATGTGTGGAATCTAGTTCTAAGACCCAACAATAAAACTGTAATTGGAACGAAATGGGTTTTTAGAAATAAAACTGATGAAGATGGTAGCATCATAAAAAACATAGCCAACCTTGTAGAAAAAGGGTACTGTCAACAAAAGGGGTTATATTATGATGAAACCGGTTATATTATGATGAAACCTTTGCACCAATTGCAATACTTGAGGCTGTAAGAATATTTCTTGCCTTTGTGGCTTTCAAAGGTTTTAAAGTGTATCAAATGGATATTCAACGTGCCTTCCTAAACAGCAAAATTGATCAGGAAGTTTACATTGAACAACCACCACGATTTGAAAGCGAAAAATTTCTAAAATATGTGTGCAAACTTAACCCAACACCGCCCGTGTTCTTCATCGTTGTTCAGAAAATTGGACCAACCCAGACGACACGGCCCGTGTCCCACCAAGCACGACCCATGCCGGACCCCTGTTTTTCAAAAACTTCACTTTTTCTTGTTTTATTTGCACTAATATCTTCATGTTTTCCATTTCAGGGCAGGCTGAACCACTTTTGATTCCCGCAATGAATGATTGAGCTATGAGAGGCTTCGGAGACTCGTGACACGAATCGACAGCGTAGCCTGGGTACCGCACCTCGAGATCCTCGAACAACTAAACCAGCACAACCGATTCTTGGAGTATGTTTCGGCACCAATGCAGAGGCTCTTTGATCTGTTTGAAGGAGTCCGAGACTGCACGATCGAGTTTCTAGCATCGTTCACGTTCAACCCTACCATCACGGACATGAACACTCTATGAGCTGTGTGGTTTCGGTTAGGAAGGACGTGGTACGAGCGTTCTTTGGGGATATTTATGGTAGACATTGGGATATATCATGTTCATGAGTTTCCGGCTTTGGCGGACTCTCTTTGGTGCTTACCAGACGAGGAGCACCGTTCTAATCCTCAACACGGGATACCCCATGTTACTTTCTGGTAGACAATCGGGATGGGGGCCACCAGGTACAACCCAAGCAGCACAAAGAGCTCTAGGCCGAGGGACCTGTTGAACCGTTACATTCATCGTTGCCTTGCCAGGTCTGTGTTCGCTTGGGGCCAGTATGTCGGAGTAGTCAACTTGAAGGATCATTTGGCATTCTACTGTTTCACCATGGGACAAAATATGAACCTGCCCCATGCCTTATGCAACCACATCCTTCACGTTGCCAACATAAGTGACGACAACCCACTACTCTTTGGAGATCTAATTCACAGGATTTACCAGGCCTACGGCGTCGACATCCCTGATGAGCTCCCCAGATCCCTTGCCACTATCTCTGTGGATATGGAGTACACCCGCCACATTTTCACGATCACCCCTCATCCTCCTTTCAGGATGGTGGATGGATTACAACGAGTGTGGGGGATCCTTTACCAGGCGAGCCGATGGAGGTAGAGCAGCAGCCACAGCAGCCACAGCAGCACCAGCAGCACCAGCCTGAACCGCAGGGAGCTGGATTCCCTGCAGCTCACCCATACTACTGTCTAGGCTATTGATGTTCGGACGTAGACGATGCAGACAGAGATATGGGGGTTGCATGACGTGGTGACCAACCTTTAGGACATGTTCGCATGATGGCGAGATCAGTATGGTGTAGGGACGTCAGGGCACGGTGGAGGCTACAGTGATGGTTCGACTTCTGACACAAAGTGACATGTATTGCCCTTTTCACTTGGTTTGCACGAGGATGTTTACGTGCTTTTGATACATTTGATAACATTTTATTTTGTTTTATTTTTTAAACATTTTATTTTGGATGATGACACATTTCGTAATTAGTTAGCTTGCTTTTATTATGTTTTGTTATGGTTTGAGTAATTTAGAAGCAGGTGGATGGATAGCTCTACAGCTGACTGGACCGGAAGGTCAAAACAGTATCGCGTGGTAATCATTCCACGAGTAAAATGTCCCAATTTCAGGGGAAACACTGCCAAAAAATTTTATGGCCCTTTACTTTTCTTTTACATCATCCTTAATCTGAATGCATGTGACACATTGAGGACAATGTGCAATTTGAGTGTGGGGCGAGAACAATTTGGGTAAATTCGGGACAAAACTTAAACCATTGCTTCGTCTAATTCAAGCCTTACACAAAACTTCTTTGGAAACCGGCTTCTGTACTGCCCAAAATTTTTCAAAAATTTGTTGTTTTAAAAGAAATGTGTCTAAATTTTTTTTCCTCCTCTCATTTATCAACCTAAAATTTCATTAATTTTGTAAAAACCTCAAAAAGTTTAAGTGAATTTTTACTGACCAGAAGAAACCAAATTTATTTAATTATGAACTTAAACTTTTCCTTTTCCCTTTTCAGTGAGAATTTGAGTCCTTTATAGCCTGATCAACTATAAATCATGTTTTTCTTTTCTTTTTGAGAGAAACTAGGTAAATGCGATAGAGGTGGAACTTGACACGGTAATACGTCCCGAGACGGACAAAATCAGAAGCCACATTTTTAAAGGATTGAGGCAACTAGATTTCTCTTCTTCTCACCCCATTCTCTACCAAAAATTACCCCCATAGTAAGCCCCTTTGAGCCTAAACCATTTCGTTTCTTAACCCCCAACATATTTGCAGAATAAACCCCCTCTGCAAATCACCCAAAAAACCCTAACCCTTTTTCTTTTTACACCCCTTTATTTTAGTAAATAAACGGCTCTTTAAAAAGGTTTTCAAAAGTAAAAACTTTCACTATTTTGTTACTATTAATAACATAGCATAAAGTTGATGACCCTAGATTTTATACCCGTTGTCTAAAAAATAGGTCGAATAAAAGGAAAAAAACCCCTTAGAAGCTATAACAATTATGCCTCTAGAAGATTCGATTAGAAAATAGTGAAAGACTCTAAAGTTTTGAAAAAAAAAGACCGTTTTATTTACGTTTTTACCCCTTTTCAAATAAAACATTCCTACCCTTTAACCTTAAGCCTACCCTTTAAGACCTTATGATAAACTTGTGACTTCTGGTGAGATCGGTGGAGGTTTAATTACATGTCAAGCATATGCTCTCTATTTCATCTTACCTTGGTACAAGTGTCCACCCCCAAAATCTCTAACCCGAGTGGTGAGTGACCACTTGTGAGGTGTGTAAGTAAATACTTAAATAAATTTCTAAGTAGGCTTGTCATAAATAACTTACTTCAAACATGAAAAGTTAAAATAAGTTAATGGAATAAAAGTAAAAAAAATGGAGGAGGTACAACTTTTAACAACATAAATCTTGATAAAACACAAGAATGGAAATTAGGGATGTGTCTGAGCCCACATATTATGAAGTTTTGCTTGAGGACAAGCAAATGTTTGAGTGTGGGGATATTTGATAAACACTAAATTCTACATATTTTTATTATCAAATTTACTTGCTTTTCGGGAATAAACCTAACTACTAACATCAAAACAAGTCGATTTTGTTTTCTTTTTTATTTTTTCAGGTTTTCTGAAGACAAAATACCAAAAGAAGCATAATCTAGCAGAAAAGTGAAGAAAATGATAACTTTCGAAAAAACCAGCCTTAGCATGGCCCGTGCCCAGCCCGGCAGGCCCCGTGCCTGACCCGAATACTCAGAATCTTTGCCTGATACGACACACCCCGTGCTTATGATGACACACCAAGCCTCCTGACATGGCACGGCCCATGACCAAGCTAACACGGCCCGTGCCTCTGTTGACAAAGATTTGGAGGTCAAGCTTATGACACGGCACGGCCTGTACCCAACTCAACACGGCCTGTGCCTCTGACGAAGGAAGATTTGCGGATCAAGGTCACTGACACAACACGGCCCGTGCCAAGCAGGGCACGACCCGTGCCTGTCCAGATGATTTACCTATAAAAGCCAACCTCCACCACTTTTTAATTCACTCAATTCTTTCCTCTCCTCTCCCACTTTTAGATTAGTCGAGCCACTTGGCATTTTCGAGTCTTTAAGAATGTCAGAGTCTGTAAGAACTATAACCAACATTAGTAAATAAAAGCATTTTGTCTATGAAATTCTTCGTTTACTACCCGACACATCTTTAAGCTAATCAGCAACGATTAGCTCAACTCTTACACATGATTGGAGTTAACCAACTTTTAATGAGTTTTCGAGTTGTCTTTATAACGTTGTTTTAAGTTGTGTCTAATGACTTTATAAAAATCCTTTTTATTGAAAGTTTATTATTGATTTTCTGAACCAAACGTTCTCTTCCTATCACAAACCATTTGGGGAGTCGAAATCCCAAAGGCCGGAATTGTGACACCCGGTCGGGGGACGATACATGATCCGAAAGGTGACTCGCGCCCCATTCCACATGATACGATCGAGGTCCTTATGTCTATGTAAGCAAACTCGGCTGACCACACAAGTGCGGGCTGAAAGTATTTGGTGGGGGATGAGGGTTGGTAATATTTTGTCACTTCACGGAAGCCGTGATGGTACGTGTTTGTGAACTTGGCTCTGGTTACGTCGGACCTCCACATGCAGAGAGCTATGTGCAAATGAAACGGACCAGAGTCCCTTAAAAAGGTCATTTTCATAATAAAATAATCTGGCACGCAGGTTTGTTCCCCTGCTGGTTCATGACGGCATGTCGAGTACGGTAAGTCGCCGGTTTGAGGGACCCCGTAAGTAAGTGGCATTATACCACTTTGTTTGTTTATCAGAGGCAACTTCCCACGACGTTCATACTCCTCACAGACAGTTGATCGTGGAGATGGTGAACCAGCCTAAGATTCCGAAAGGTGGTTGGTCTTCTGCTGATAAGCAATCTTAAAACAAAGTCATAAAGCAACAACTCGATTTCAAGTTAATGGTATGTTTCTCCAATCAATATTGACAATGACTACTTAAGTCTCAAAACCCATTATATATATATATATATATATATATATATATATATATATATATATATATATATATATACCAGGGGGTACCCGCGCGTTGCGGCGGCGATGGTTTATAGGGCGTTATTCATCATTTGTTCGCTTGTTATGGAGGCACGATAATTTACATCGAAATGAAATTGTCATTTGCTAACTTATCTACTCTTGTAGAACTCAAACAAATAACACAAGGATTTGTTCGCATGTTATGACGGCACAATAATTTAATCGTGGTATTCGTTTCTGCTAGCGCGATGCGTCCCAATGATAATTTATAATGCGGTATATTCGCGTCCGGCGACGACAACAACTAACGCGGTGCTTGTTTTTTGTTACTTTATCAATACCCTGGGGTTTCGTTTCTTAATGGTGTTTGGGTCTGTTTCATATCAATAATAAAATATATAATGTTTATTCTATAAAATATAAGAATAGATGTTAAAATGTATCGTTCTATGTATTTTTTTGATTAACCTCCGGACCTACCTTTCCTAGACTTTTATGCCATTTGGAGAACAGAACTTAAACCACCTCCAAACCCATCTACTTCTTATGTTTGTCGTTGGTCCTTATCATGGTTTGATTAGATCAACAAAAAGGTACAAACCACCCACCCTTACTCATTTATGATCAGCTAAATGTTCCAACGTCAACTCATTTATGATCAGCTAAATGTTCCAAAGTCAAGAATCATACAACACTTTCTCATATATCATACTTAATTTTTCTTTATTTTCAATATGTAAATAGGTAAATTTGTAACACCTATCCTGTTTTTTAGAATTACTTGATAAAAAAGACCATTGCATTGGGCCACTGACTGGTTTTAAAGCATGTAATGATGGTAACCATAACACATGTAATATTTATATATCCCAGTACCCATGATCAATCTAGGGATTTGTGTCCCATGGCTGATCAAAGAAAACTAATAAACAAGGCCCTGAGCATATCAATTACCGTAGCTAAATATTACAAATCAAACATTACGTTACTTGTAAGCCTGATTTATAAAAAAGTTGTAAAACCATCCAAGAATGCATTTCAATTCCAAGAACAAACATCTTTAAAATATAGAAACATACCAAAGTTTAGTATAACTGAAAAAATTATCAGAGCAGACCAGGCAAAAAAGAAGACTGTTCTTGTTCTTGCACCAACAGTTACACCTATAAAAGAAAAACATCAACTGCAGTTCAATCCACAACATGCTTACACATATTCTGATATGCAGCAAGCCTTTCACTTGGAACTGGAAATTGGACCATACAAATAACTATCTACATAGTAGGATCTTTGAAGATTTCACGCCAAGCAGTGCACACTTTTTAGTCATTCTCAAGTATATTCACCATCAAATCTGATGGAAGTTCCAACCTATTAATTATTGATCCCATTGTCAATCTAACATTCATAAAGCAAATCACATGTTAAACCAACCAATTTCATATGCTTATAGCTTACGTATATCATGCTATAATCACATTCATATCAAAACAATGTAAATGTAAATATATAGAAGGGTCAATTAGTTGTAAATTGTATACCTCATATACAAATATCTATAGGCATACTGATGCAAAACAGTGGGTGTACCATTGATGGCTGCATGATATGCTCATTTTTCTTGCAACTCAATATCAGACATTTTTAGGTACCCCTGCACACATAACCTTTCACAACAACAATATTAAAATCAATGTCCATTTACCACACAACTTTTCATCCCAAACCGGCTTCTTGTTATTGTATATGAAGTAAAGGGTCGTTTGTAAACACCAAAGCTAACACAAAAACGGATTGAGACAATTAATGGTTATGGGGGCTGATCTAAAACCAAGTTCCTTGCAAACACAAAATAACTATCGTCATAAATGACTTAATAAACCCACCGATCCAAAGTACAGTTAGAACATAGATAATAAATAAAAAAAATGTCATTCCAAACACTAAAAGAAACCTAAACTACAATTCTAAAAATGTTCTAACTGGAATTTCTTTCAATATGTACCAAAATTTGGTTATCAAACTAATATCATTTACAAAGTTAGGGTTCCTAAACACATAAAGCATTTATGTTACCAAGAGATACTTCTAATATAGCCACATCTTTTTGAAGTGGCCACAATAACAACTCTTTTATGTACAAAAAAAATCCAATAAAACCAACACAAAAATACACTAACAGTGAAAAAGATAGAAATTAAGAGCCCAAATAGAGAATACCAATATTATAAGCCACCATTATAAATTAGCTGCTTTGCTTTGTATTTGCAGATTCAGTAACAACCATTAAGTGGCTTACATACAAAACAACAAAAAAAATAGCCAAATAATAGAAAACAAACCTGAAGACAACTCTCCCTGCAAGCTAACTATACCAACAGTCGCTGCAAAAAAAAAAGGCCAGAAACATGAAATATGATGTTAAAATTGAGCACAATAACCTCGAAACAGACCAGTCAAGTGATAAGAGCTTAAAACATTATATACAACATTTATAAAACTTTATAATTACTCTCCTAAACCTGGTCAGTTTTATCATAAAGCTAAAATGGTATAATTAAAACTATTTGTTGAAAACTACACTTGAAATTATCAGAAAAGATGACAACACGGGTCAGTCTGTACACCACTTTCTTCAAACATGTTTTTATGTAGCTTTTATTAGTAGATGGATATAGATTACCCATTGAAGGGCCTAAAAAGCATACCTCATCTTCTTTTCCACCGGAGGGCCTAAAAAGCATAAATCATCTCCCTGTTATTTCTGGAACATTACCAGGTCCCCATAGCTCTTTCTTTCCTACATGTACATGTAAGAAACAGACGAAAAATAAGTATCAAGAAAAGATTAACAGACAAGAAACAAAGAGATGCACATATACCACTTCTGAATTTCATATGTTGCATATCTGAAATTCATTATCAGATTTCACGGATTCATTTTCAGAGTCAGCTACATGGATGAGCAACAAATTAGAGTAGATGTCATTAGTTAGAATACCTTATTTACATAAAATGAATAAGATATAGCAAATAAAAAAGGAAAGACATTTACACAACTTACATTCTGATTCTTCGACACTGTCATCGTCAGTTACGGGGTTCCATTTGGCAGCTTTCCTAACCCTCCTATAAATGAAACATCAGGATTGATGAGTGCCTCTTAAGTTAAAGTTCTTTCATGCTATCTTTTGCTACAAGGGTTAAAATAAATATACAAATTATATTAGTAAAGATGTTGAACTAATGCCTGTTTTTAATAAAAGAACACTAACACCTGCTTCCAACTGGATGCTGATCCACAAGATTCTTAAAGTAAAGTGCAGGTTGACTTACCAGCTGGTTGCCTCCAACTGGGTGTTGATCCTCAGATGCATCTGCATGAATTCTTACATTTTTTCAAAGTAGTGACCAGAAATAAGACCTAATAAATAATCAAAGAACAATTATTTATCAATATCAATTTGTAAATAGGTATATCATGAACCTTGTTATATTGCAAATGAGAGATCAACAAAGACATGAAAAATAAGGCAACCTAAAGCTAACAATGAATCACAATCATTTTAGAGTTTCTTCAATAGAAAATACACCATATCTATGCCCAAATAGCTAAAATTCAAGTAACATGTAAAACAACAACCAATTAAAAATCAAGCATACCTTGGTACCATGGTCTCGGGGAAAAATGTTTTGCTAAAATTTCTGATGTTGAATAGTGATGGGGCTTTGATATCATACCAATCCTTCTTGAAAAACAGATCAGCTCTGTTACAAATAGTATTTAATTAAATCACTAAGTAGAATGTTCTAAATCCAATACTTTCAACAAAAGAAAATTCCGTAATCAAAGGTAATCACGAATTTGCAGTATTAAACTCACTATTTCTTCTTTCCTCCCTTCTTTCCCTTGGAAACTCGCTTGTTCTTCCTGATTCAACAGACATGTATATTCAATAACTGTAGATTTTAACATGTTGGAAAGACTAACACATAGTAGCTGGTTGTAAATATCATTTTCTGATTTATGCAAACATATAGAAGAAAAATTCACCTTTATCGGTCCTCTACCTTCTGCATCAACAATTGTATCTATATCAATAGCGGGGCCGATAACTGTGGCAATGAAGGGAGATGCAACATAAGTTTGACCTACAAATCAAAATAACAAAACTCAGTTTCATCACCATCAGTCAATGTTATATTATATCAAAAACAAAACAAAAAATTCAGCAGAATAAGAATTAGATGCATATGGATAATTTCAAAATTAAGCAGAGGAGGAGAATTACCTGAAATAAAATGGTCCCAAGTATAAATAAACAAAATACATTTATAGATAACTCACATCATCAAGTTGTACCCTTCCTGTGATTTATGTAACTCACATCATCAAGTTGTACCCTTCCTATGATTTATGTCAAAACCCCTAAAGTGAATTAAGAGCAATAATTAAAACTTTTAGAATAAATGAACATAAAAAATTAAAGATCCTACAAAATCTGCACAGGCTTTAAAGCATAATTCAGTAAACCAAAACCACAAATTCTAAGGTGGGGTGAAAGAATCGCTTGAGAAGAAAACCTGATTATTACGTGTGACTAACATGACAAATCGAAACCATTAGCAATCATCCATAAAAATCATTTTCACCATCATAATACGTTAAATCAGGAGTCTCCGGGAAAATTATTCATTTGATACAAACATAAACCGAGAATAGGGCAACCGCGAAGAAGATGAATAAACCCACATACCTGGTTGGAGAAAGGAAAGAGATCCTGACCCATGACCTAGAATCGCTTTCTACCAATAGAATCCTAGTTGTAACAAAAATTAATTTACCTACACGTTGATTCGTTTGAACCGGTTGAACTCAAAGAATCACCTGAAAACATAACGGGTCAAATTAGCATTAGAAAAACAAAACATACATACAAACTCTACAGTTTTGGTATCAAGTTGTATTCACCATCCACATGAGAACTATATTGTTTTCATGACATCTCAATAAGAACACTAATTTGTTTGCAATATAAACTAATTAGAATGTTTTGGATAATAAATGGTTAATTATTATGGAACAATGAATGAACACAGTAGCAACGTTGATCTCTGCAGTTTTACCCAAAACCATTTTGACCCATAAAGAATGATAAAAGAATAACTGTGAATCTGGCTAGTTCACATAATATGCTACAATTCACTTAGCAAGACTTACCAAACAACGAACCATCTGGACTCCAAGTTACACAATTTACAAACACTCCGGGATCTTTTACACGATTTACAAATCTGATTAACCAAGCCATTACCAATGTTACTAAGCGACAGCTGCTCACAAAAACCTGCAATGATCAACACAATAAATGGATATATATACCAACAACAAACTAAAATTGGATGAAACTAGTGATACATAACCTTCACTTAAATTTGAACGACGTATTAAAGAAATTAATGTATGATTGCTGACATAAGTATTAATCAACTCCAACTCACTAGCTTAAGATCTGTAAAAAGGCCAAAACATAGTACTATGGGCCTATGGCATCTCCCCATTTGACTCAAGAACCAATTTGTCCATCCTTTACATCAACAAGTGAAAATCCAATCAAATTATTGAGTTTTACTAATGTAAAATAGTCAAAATACTACATGTTTTGAATTTATTCGACTTCAATTTTAAAAACTGATCTGTAAATCCAAAATCAGGGGCATTCAGTCTATTCCATTTTGGCTGCAAGTGATAAACAGGTTAGAGCCAGCAATTGAATCATCAATGGTGGTTGCTATTTGTTAAGACGATAAACTGATTTTCAAGCCAAAAAAATTTACCAGCACATAAAAGGGAATGACACTTAACTAACTAAAACATATTTCAAACAACATATCTTAGTAAAAATGTAAAACCATATTTAACTAAGTAAAACATATTCCAAAATGTAAAACCAGAATGGATCAACGAATATCAAATGGGTTTGAATGTACATGTTTTCGGCAATCAAATGGTTCAAAGAATATCAAATGGATTAAAATGTACCTGATCTCTGCAATCGAACATAAAAACTCGAAATCGTACATAAAATCAGAACATACTAACTCGATGAAATAGGAAATTAGGGTTTAATCGAACATACTAACTCGAAATCGTACATAAAATCAGAAGTTTACATAACCTGGTTGGACCGATGACGATCTGAAATCACCATAACCATAGCTACTAAGTCGAATCTGAGATGACGATCTGTGAGAACGAAATCAATGAGAGAGAGAGAGAGAGAGAGAGAGAGATATGAGATCTGCAACTTGAATTTCAAAAATGTTATCAGCACCTCGTCAAAATGAGAGAGCGATCCGAGTGAAAGAAAATGAGAGAACCGTCGGATTAGGGTTCCAACTAAGAGGGACCATCGGATTTGTGCTCTTCTTGACCATCTGAGAGATTTAAAGCGATGGCGGCGACGATGAGAGCTAGGTTCCAGGTTCCATCGATCTCTCTGGGCTTCAGATTTTCTATGAAGAACAAAATCAAATGAGTAACCCTAAAAATTGCGAGATGTAACCCAAAAAATTTGAAGCAGAACTAATCTCGGATGAATTTTTATGAAGTAGATCCGTCGATGTGTGTGGAGAATGAGAGAGATGAGAGAACGGATTTGGTATTATGCAGTCGAGAGGCAGGAAGACGGGAGAGTGAAGCCGCCGGTTAGGGTTTTCGTCGAGAGGCAGGAAGACGAGAGAGTGAAAGGGGCTGCAGGGAAATGAGAGAAAAAGCATTTATATACCTAGGGTTTTAAGAATGTTTGTGCAGTCAAGACTTGTACATCATCCTTATTGACTTGTACATGTCTTAAAAATTCAACAACTCCTAAAATTTTCAACACTTCTCATTTTCTCTCTCTTATATACATAATAAGATATTATATATATATATATATATATATATATATATATATATATATATATATATATATATATATAGGGTTAGGTTCAAATGAGAACTTTTTGTTTTGAGAACTTTTGAGAACTAACTATCTCAACTACAAATTTCAGGGGGGACCACTACAATTCATGGGAGGGGGATACATGTAAATAAACTTGTGGCTCAAATTAGTTCTTTTTAGTTCTCAAATCAAATTGGTTCTCAAATGATCCTCTCCCTATATATATATATATATATATATATACATATATATATATACATATATATATATATATTACTAACTTATTTTCTAAAACCTAAAGATAGAGTTTGGTTAAACGTTAACAAAGGTTGAGTATTGGGAGCTCTCATTTTCCATTGTGTCCTGATCGACCCCGATTCAACTTACCACTGCTAACTGCCCACGATGGGTGCACTTGCCCGTGTAACGTGGTGAAATGGTAGTTGTCAAGTAAATTAGGTACTATAAATTTAAAAGCTTCAAGTTGCTACAAAGGTTAAATAAAATTGCCATATTATAAGTACACCTCAGCACACATCAGCAACATGCGTGGGTTTGGAAAGCTTAGTTTTTTCTGGTACGGATTGAGTTGAGTATATGGGTTGACCCGAAAACCATTTTTTATAAATAATTAATAGTTAAATATGATTGCAGAAATTTGGTTATGAATTTATGACTATGATAATCCAAAACTTTGAGAAAATTTTGTTTAGGAGGTATAACGCTTAGGTTTATTGTCCATTTTATATTTTGAGAACACCTGTTTTATTTCACCCAGTAACATAACTGAAGTCAAAAGTAAATGAAACACACACACACACACACACATATATATATATATATATATATATATATATATATATATATATATAGGGTAAGGATCCTGCGAAAACTCTTTTTTTTTTTGCGAAAACCTAAAAACTAACACTAAAACCTTCATAACTTTTACATACGTTAATATTTTTCTATGAAACTTGCACCAAAAATCTTAAAATTCTATTGTCTTTGATTCTGGAAAAGAAATTGATATTTCAAAAAAAAAATATTAGTGCACATGTGTATTATTAGTGTACATGTGCACCATTTTCATTAGTACTACACAAATGAGAATTGTCATGCGAAAACATATTGTTTAGGTTAAAAACATTTAAAATAACTAAAATATTCATAGAACTAATGATAATTCTACATATGCACTATAACTATTAGTTATAGTGCACATGTGTAGCATAAAATTTAAAAAATTTTAAAACGTTAAATATATTTTCAGAGTTAAAGATAACACAATTATAAGATTTATGGTGCAATTTATCTTTTAAAATATTAATGTATACGACACGTATAAAGTGCTTTATTATTAGTGCACATGTGCACTAATAAAAAACCACGAAAAACTAACAAAATTATAACGTATTTGATGCGATTTTTCTAAAAAAAACATTAACGCATACTATATGTATGAGTTTTATTATTAGTGCACATGTGCACTAAAAAAAAACGACGAGGCGTTAAAGTTTTTTTATTTTTTTTTCCAGAATTAAAGAACTCATAATTCTAAGGTTTTTGGTGCAATTTTTTTTAAAAAATATGATCGTATGAAAAAGTTATGAAGGTTTTAGTATTAGTTTTTAGGTTTTCGCAAAAAGATGTGGTTTTTACATGATCCTTACCCTATATATATATATATATATATATATATATATATATAGAGAGAGAGAGAGAGAGGATCATTTGGGAACCAATTTGATTTGAGAACTAAAAAAAAACTAATTTGAGCCACAAGTTTATTTACATGTATCCCCCCTCCCATGAATTGTAGTGGCCCCCCCTAAAATTTATGGTTGAGATTTAGTTCTCAAAAGTTCTCAAAACAAAAAGTTCTTATTTGAACCTAACCCTATATATATATATATATATATATATATATATATATATATATATATATGGATTCTACAAACTCAATGTTAATCCTATGCTAAAATCTTATGAAACATGTTGATTTAGGTTGTATTTTACCTCAAACAGGTCAATTGCTTCATGCCATCCTTGTTGGTGATCGTTTGCTTGTTGCAAATGTGGGCGATTCACGAGCTGTTATTTGCAGGGGTGGTAAAGCATTTGCTGTTTCTCGTGACCATAAGCCTGATCAAAGTGATGAGAGGAAACGTTTTGAGGATGCTGATGGTTTTGTGATGTGGGTTGGAACTTGGAGAGTTTGAGAGGTCGGGCCTAACTGGCAGTAGATGCAAACGAAGATGCATGTGAAAGCATGAGTTTATTTAGTTCAAAGTTTGCTACTTGTTTAATTAGTTATTTGGCTCAAAGTTTTTTTATAAACTAATGTTAACTTTGTAATGTTTGATATATATATATGAAATGCATTATTTTGATATAAGTGTATTTTTATGTAGTATTATCAACTTAATTGTCATTTAATGTAGAAAATAGTGATTCTAATAAAAATGCTTGTCATAAGAAGATTTATGACAGGGGCTTTCTTGACACGCATTTTATGACACGTATTGCGCGTCATCGATCGCGCTTCAAGAAAGGGATGACACGCATTTTGCGCCTCAAGAAACTTCTTGACATGGCCTTCCTTGATGTGCAAATGCGCGTCATCTGATCCTTTTCTTGACACACATTGCGGGTCAAGAAATACATTTTTTATAGTAGTGGTAGAAGATGATGACTATAATGGAGGAACATAGGATATACAAGCGAGAACTACAGCTCATTCACTGTGTTGCTTCTATTTGTTCCTGTTTATCAAGGAAGATACAAGCGACAATGGTAACGAGTTGGCGATATTAGGGTTTTAGTAACAAAGGTGATGAAGGTGGCGATAATAGTAATGCTTCATTATGGGTTACTGACCGATGGAGACTGGTTCGAGTTTAGGATCCATGCAATTACGTAATCCATGACTAGTTCAACCTAGGTTTTGAACATTTATGGTGATGGGTCAATAGTCGGGTTACCGTGAAGAGGATGAGAGTTAGCTTTTTGTGACACATTTTTTCTAAACTTGTTAGAAGGATACACTAAACTTGATGGTTAGAACAACTTTTCAGAATGAAGACAAGAGAGTGGTCCGAGACAACCAACCGAAACACCATCTCAGCTCTGGAAGATCACTACAACTGAAACCCATTTCCATTTCAAGCCTTTTGGTCCAAAGAAACTGTCATGTCCAGCTGAAGTCCTTGTTTCCGGTTAAACTCATCATTGTTTCGAATGAACCCTTCTCCAGTTGAACCCATCTTTCCGGCTGAACAAAGTTCCCTGTCATCCTTATTTCCGGGAGAACTTCCCGGTTGAACTCATACAACTTGAATCGGAAAAACCCACTTAAACTGGAAGATCCACTTGTCCAGGTAAGAGCTTCTGATAAGAATTCTATCATCGAAAAATCATTCCTAGTCGGAGTAAATGTCCAGGACAGTTTCATCTTCGATCATGGTGCTGATTGAAATAGTTTTGATTAAGAGTACGTTTTAGTTTGAGAATATGATATCGGGTTTGGTCCGGATGATTTCCACACTTGTTATGGATGAGCTTCTAATCAAAAGAAAACTTTCTTATGTGATCTAACATATTGATCAGCTGGTAGGTAATGATTACAAATCCACAACCACCATGAAACCATGAATTTCTTAGCATACATTTCTTCCCATCTATTTGAGATTATTGTTTCTGATTATGGATGATAATTTCTGGATGATCCTTTGCTACTCTTGGTTTTAATGGGAAACTTGCTGCTAAGGTTATAATGGAGGAACACAGAAAACACAAGCGAGAACTGCAGCTCGTTCATCATGTTGCTTCTGTTGTTCTTGTTCATCAAGGAAGATACAAGCCACCATGGTAACGAGTTGGTGATATTAGGGTTTCGATAACAAAGATGATGAAGGTGACGAACATAGTAATGCTTCATTATGGATTACTGATCGATGGAGACTGGTTCGAGTTTAGGGTCCATGCAATTACGTAATCCATGACTGGTTCAAATGGGTTTTTGAACGTTGATGTTGATGGGTCAATAGTGGGGTTACCGTGAAGAGCATGAGAGTTAGCTTTATTCTGACACATTTTTTCTAAACTTGTCTGAAGGAAACAACAAACATGATGGTCAGAAAAACTTTTCAGAATGAAGAAAACTTGCGGGTTCCATTTTTTTTTATCAACGGATGAAGACAAGAGAGTGGTCCGAGAGAACTTTGAACCGGAATACCATCTCAACTTCAAAAGAACACTACAACCGGAACCCATTTTCCGGTTGAACTCATCATTGTTTCGGATGAACTTCTCCGGTTGAACCCATCTCTCCGGCTGAACAACGTTATGTGTCAACCTTCTTTCCGGGAGAACTTTCTAGTTGAACTCATACAACTTGAATTGGAAAAATCCACTTAAACTGGAAGATCCAACTTTTCTAGGAAAGAGCTTCTGATCGGAATTCTATCACCGGAAAAATCATTCCTGGTCGGAGTAAATGTTCAGGTCTGTTTCATCTTCGATCATGGTGCTGATTGAAATAATTTTGATCAAGGATACATTTCTGTTTGAGAATATGAATTTTGGTTTGGTCCGGATGATTTCCACCTTATTATGGATAAGATTCTGATTAAAAGAAAACTTTCTTATAGGATCTAACATACTAATTAGCTGGTAGCTGAGGATTTTAAATCCACAACCACCATGAAACCATGAATTTTGTAGCATACATTTCTTCCCATCAGTTTGAGATCATCGTTTCTTATTATGGATGATAATCTCTGGATGATACTTTGCTACTCTTGGTTTTCAAGGGAAACTTGCTGCTAAGGTTACATTAGGGGGTTTGAATATGTGTTGGATAGATTCTTGAAGATGAACATTTTTGTTGTACCCACACATTTAGTAGTACCAATTGTAGCCATGAGGATCCACATGAACTCTTTTATATTTTTCTCAAACATTTTTTAGCAATCTCGAGAACCCGATGTTTCTTAAACGTTTCAAGTACATATAAACTATACTTTCAAAATCAGTTTGCTTCGACATGAAAAACGTGTTATGAGGTAAAATGATTATGGGGCTTGTGCACAAGTTTGGGTTAATATGTTAAAGAATAACGGGGTTTGCTATTGGTTGGGTTATAGAAGATTAATTGGTTGATATTGCAAGGCTTATTATATGTGTATATGCTACATTGATTGGTTTTGATTAAAGCAACAACATCAGGTCAAGAACTTGTAATTTATTTGCTATAAGTTGCAAATGTCTAGGGGGAGAATATGTTGAGACCTTGTGCAAGCCATGATTATAGCAAAGTGAGTATTAATATTTGAAGAGTCCTTGATCCACGAAGATGCACAACGCCATTGTGGTAAAAACTAAGGCGGGGTTAGTAGCTCAAAGTGGTTATTTTCATATGCATACATTGGTTTGGTATTCTTTGTCAAGTATTTCAAGATGATTGGATTATGGGATTAAGTCACTATTTTATCTTGGATCCTTTATCTTGTTTATCTTCAACGATATTAGGGTACTCGAGTTGATCGAATCCTTGAGTAGCCATTGTGTTGAGTTATAGATACCCTATGCACTTGTGGCCTTTTATTGGTTTGGGGCTAGAAGAATAAGTTTGCTTGATCGTAGGGGGAGCTTAAAGAAAGAGGAAATTTTAAATGAAAGGCTTGAAGCTACATGAAGATCAACTTGAAGTCAAGTTGCAAGAATACAAGAACCATGTCACAAGAGTTTAGTATTCCATTTACCAAATAGAGGGAGATTGTTATGATTCCCGAGACCGTGGTGTCGAGATTTAGAAGATGTGATTAATACTCAATATGTCACTTACATTATACCATCTTGCAACACAGTGAAGACCATGACTACTCAAGATTTATGACTTGACCGAAGACCTGGCACTAGTGACTTTATTATTTATTCTCACTAGATTAGTTAATTTCTAGTTTGCCCTTGGTGAGTCATATGTACTATATATAGTAGAGCATTCCATGGAGAATGCATGAGTGATTGAGAGAGTTAGTCATTGTGCTTTGAAGTTATGAAGGGCTCATGAACACATACTTGTTCATGAGACCCGGTATGAGTGGGGTAGGTTTTGTAATCATTCGGTTAATATTATCTATCATTCCACTTGTTATCACATATCTATATGCTCTAGCTTTGCTCATCATCATCACATCACACACACTATTTTGTTTAAGTGTCATTTGCTCTATAAAAACGAGTACCCAAAGACACGATCCGCTTCCGCACACAACCAAGGTTAGCCCACCACCTCGGTTTTTCAACACACTTAGGTTTTGTGCATGTTTATTTGACTATACGTTTACATTCCCAACACACACGCTTGAATCCAAGAGAGTGAATCTGATCTCAAAAAGTCGGCGTCCCCTCTGGTTTGCTAAGCAAAGACATGGGGATGTCAAATCTGTTAGTCAAACCCTCTGATGTGTTGCAAACACATTCTATTTCCAGGGTCTTTTATATAGTTATTTGAGTCATTTGAGTCAGTTTTTATTAGTTTAAGTTGTTTTTAGTTAAGTTTGAGTCTTTGAGTCTTTGTTTATGTTTTTATATGTTTTTGTAGGTAATTGGTGAAATTCCGAGGCCACGAGAGAAGCGGACAAGAGTTAACAAGGAAATAGAGAGAAGTGCTGGAAAAAAGGTCCCCAGGTGTATCGCCTGGGGAGAGAGGGCCTCTACGCGATACGCTAGAAAGGAAGAAGTCAACGAAAGCCTTAAGTCGGTTTGACCGACTATTTTGTCGCATATGAGTCCCAGGCGTATCGCCTAGGAGAAAAGAACCTGTAGGCGATACGCCTACAACCTCAGAATCCGGATACTTAATGGGATCATTATAAATTCGACTTTAGGGTTTAGTTTCGATATACGACGACTTCTAGACGAATTCCAGAGCGACTAGAGGCGATTTTCAGAGGAGGAAAGGGCTGGAATCAAGGGGAGATCAATCGGGAAGCCAATATCAGCATCAAACCATTCACCCGGTTCTTCCTTACTTTTGAATTCTTGTCATTGCTTGATCAATACCATGTTTTGTTTACAAATTCTGGAACTTTTCTGTGTTTGTGACCTTATCATGGTGGTTGGCTAAGTAATTCGCCACCACCTAAACCATTATGACAATTGTTTAATGTTTACGACTTTAATTCGATTCTAGCTATTTGATTGATGTATGATGATCTTTTTCATTCCATTAACTATATGTGGTGATGCATGTGTGTACTTGATTTAGTTTTCTAGTTATAGACTAATCCTTGCTTTGCTTGCGGATGTCCTTGCTTTGCTTGCGGATGTCTTCCGGTTTGGGTAAGGTAGTTAACTTGTAGGGTCAACTTGCAGTTTAATGTGATTTCTTAATTGTGGTCATAGGGTTAGTTGATAATTAGTTAATTGAATCTTGTGTGCTGCTAGCTAAATAGACTTAAAAGGGTGATAGCTATTGGGTAGTCGGGTCGGTTAATTGCTTAGGAACGAGTTGTCCCAAAAGGAAATTCCCTAGGCTAGTTTTCTGGCCTATTATTCCAAATCATTTACAGTTGGTTAGTGGTAGCTCCTGCTAGCTTAAGGTACCCGAGATTAGGTTCAGAGGTGGTTAAGTTTAGTTGAAGTAGGAAGTACCCACAAGGTGAACTCTTGTCCGAGCATAGGATTATCTGTTAGGAGGGACTTAAAAGGTGAACTAACCACCATCAGGATTGCTAGAACCGAGTTGAGCTGTGAGTGTTGAATAGGAGTCTAGGTTTAGGTGGTGTCTCTTTCGCATCTGAATTTCTCTAAAGTTTCCTGCGTTCGTCGGTTAGTCAGTTGTTAGTTAAGTTAGTTAATTTAAGTCATCAAATCAAAAAGCCAATCTACTCAGTATTTTTCCATTCTTAAGTCCTAGGTTAATTTTGTCCATAGAGTGTCTATAGGGTTCGATATTCCCGGTCTTACGTGAGCTTTACTATAATTCAACAGGTACACTTGCCTTAGGGTTCGGTCTAGTTTAGGTAGTTTCGGTAAAATTTAGGTGTGTCTAGGTCTAGGTTTAGGTCTAGGTTTAATAGTTATTTTTAGGTACGTTTCGAACACATCACCCTCCTCTGTTTTGCATGAGCAAAGACCTGGAGGTGACTGTACCGACATGTTTGTTAATCACTAATATAAAATAAAAAATATGTATAAAAATATATAAATATATTTAAACACCCAAAAGATGCCTAAGAGCACACTAAAAGAGACCCTCAAGTGTCCAAAATCAGGTTGCAATGTGATTAAAACACCTCCAAATGCATTTGAACGAAACTGTACTAGGACTCTTTTACCTGTTTCTTAATTATTTATTAACTAAAGAAAGTTCCAATGCCAATTATTTATGAAAATGATTTCAATTTTAATACTTGTTAGAATTTTTGTAGAACAACGGCCTATTAGCAAACATAAAAGTGAAAGAATAGAGGGAGAAATAGAGATTATATTCCATTAATCAAGCCGTGTAGTACAATATGATACAAGAGAGTATATATAGGGGATAAAAACTTGGAGAAAAAGCTAATCTATATTAGGCATTGATAACCACAATAGTATATATTTATAACACTCCCCCTTGGTTATCAACTTCATACGCTTTAAGGTGCTGCCTCATTAAAAACCTTGTTAGGAAAACCCTGTGGGATAAAACTATAGCTAAGGGAAAAAGAGTGCAACGCGTATTGTCTCCCCCTCATTTTGACATGTATTTATTTGAGTAGCATCGATATTTTATGAAAAATTGCTCAGTACTTTTGCAGGGGATGATTGTTCCTTGATCCCTTGATGTGCAATTCCTTAAGCTGACTAATGTTATAATCTTCATGTAAAACTCTCAAAATTTAGAAAATTGTGTTTCAAAGCTAACATAATAGCTAGGGTAGGAAGTGACGTTCCCGAAGGTACTTGGCTTCATTCCTTAGGTCTAACTATCATTCTTCCAAACAAATCACGAAAACGTTCACTATCCCATACCTTGTCTCATAGATAAGTGCCACAAGCTCCAAAATGGTGTTGTATAACTATGTTATATTACATTACCTGCATCTAAATGACTAACAAAACTTGTTTCGTTGGGTTAGTAAAATATAAACGTATACCTTAATACCTTCAAATTATATTCAACACATTCCAATGTACCACCATTGGACATGTGCAATATCACGCATTTAAATAAATGATATTGCAAGCAAGAAATAGTAGTGCAACAAAGACACATAGTTGTAGTACTTTCACATCAACATTTTCTCATTCTTTGAAAACATTCATTTTATGTATCTAAGTAATCAAATAATCTTTAACATATAAGATGGATGAGTATGTTTCCACATTTATAACACAAATGTGTGACCTCTTCATGAGATATAATCAAACATATACCATAATAACTATAAAATTCAAGACTCTTCTTCTGGTAGATAGACCATATCTTTGTATCCCGAACTAATCATGAGTTGATATGTAACATCCCAAAATTTGATAGAATACGTAGCTACTATGAATAATACATGTTATATATGTGTTAGGTAGCTAAACATGATGAAACATGTAGAAAATGCATGGTTACCCATTACTAGGTGATAAACATGGATGCATGTGAAATATTCATTTGATGAATATATATGTAGAAATACGTACTTAGATAGTTATACATGTGAAAATGCATGCTTAATAGTTAACAAGAAAATAGAAGGGTAGAAAGTGTAATTTATGTAAATATACAAATATATATATGTGTATATATATTGTTATATGTGACCCGAACCTTCGAGAATGTTAAAAACATGTTTAGGAAGGTTGTAAGACGTAAAATGATAGTTACATCAAAAGATTAGGGTTTAATATGCATAAGATAAAAGTTAAAGGGCTAAAAGTGTAATTTATTTAAAGTTATGAATACTTACGGATATTATACGTATCTATAACTTTTATAAGTATCCCGAGGCTTATAATGTATTATGAAAATATCCTAAAGTGATTCGGTACATAAAACAATAAGTATTATAAAGTTGGAGGGGCCTAAGGTGTAAATAAATGATAAATATATATAAAAATATATACGTATGTATACGTATATCATCAAGCGTGTCCCGAGCCTTAGAAACCTTTATAAATATGCCCTATAATGATTTGATGCATAAAATGATAGAACGGTTGAAGTTTAGGGGTCAAAATGTAAATAAAAGTTAGAGGGACCAAAACTGTCATTATGCCAAACTTGGGTCGCGTGTCGCGAGACCTCTGTCTCCTTCTGTCGCGATACGCGACTACCCGTGGTCGCAGAATCAGCCACGAGGCCGACTTGTTCTTCACGTTTGATCCTCTTACGTGTTGAATTCGATCGATTACTCACCTATACATGTGCGCCACCCTCCTGTGACTTCGACTGCTATAAAACGGAGCCTCAATCGTCCCTTCCAACTCGCCAATTCACGAGATTTATCTCCATAAAACCCTAACCTCGTCCATGATCCTTATTCTGTAAAATTTGACCAAACGGGAAGGAATTAGAAGGCCATCTCCTGCAGTCCCACGTTTTGAGGTATGATCTACAAAAGCCCCATGTTAATTTCAGATTATATCAACGTTTGAATCGAGTTCTAAATCTAGGGTAAAATTAGGGTTCTTAATGTTATTTTGCTCAAATCGGGTGATCGGGTGGGAGTTAGGCTCTGAATTTTTGTAGGTACTCTTAAAATGATGTTATATAAGAAAGCCCTAAGTTTATTTCACAATTGGAAAAGGTTTTGTAAACGGGTAAAAAGTTAGGGTTTTCATGTCGTTTTCTGCCCAAATCAAGTAAACGGTTTTGAATTAAGCTTTACCATTTTAAAGGATATTATAAAATGTTATAATGGATAATGCCCTAAGACGGTTTTGAATAAAAATGAGTTTTTCTATAGAAACAAGAAAAATGGGAAATTAGGGTTTCGGAATATGGATATTTAATATAAAATAATCCGGAAGGTATGGGGACTTGAATTTTAGTATGGTAACATATTTATATATATAATAGGTATATATGAAGTTAAAATGGATAAATAATGAAGTATTGAAAATACCGAGTTAATCGGATATTTAGAAGTTCGTACGGACCGGAAGGGTAAACGCCTGTACACTAGGGTTTCTGGCATAGCGAGGGTGTCGCATAAATCCCAACTGGGAAATGGCATACCTCCCTGGGCGATCCTGGAGTGAGCGTTTACTTATAGGAATGCGCGTCTTCATATTATCATTAAAAGAAAAGGATAATTGCCTATAAGGGCATTTTAGTCATTTTGACCTATTAAAAGGGTAATCTTAATAAGTATATAATATTAAGATAATAAGAGACGGAAATAAACATAGGGAGTGTTTATTATATGAAACCTTGCGTTAACACCATACGATACGCAAATTAGGTTAAATCGGGAATCGTTGCGGAAGTTCCGTTCGAGTAACGAGTTAAAGACATAAGGTGAGTTCTATGAGCCCACTTTTAAATGTTTTAAATATTTTAATGTTTTCGGGCTGATATACATGCAATGATATATATTCAACTGTTTACTTAAAAAGTATTTGAGATGCCTTTACTTGTTTTGTGTTGATACACATACGTGGAAAAGTTATAATACTTATAACTGTTTTAAAGTTATTATTACCTGTTATTACTTTTTCGGGAAGGTTATAATAAACGGGTAATATAAAGGATGAAACTTTTATATAAAGCTTTGAGAAATGAAAAATGTGAATGTTTGGTCTAAGCCTATGTATAGGACTAAGTGTCGGGTAAATATGATCTTATTAGCCTTGTTATGCAAGACCCATAACATTATATTTATGAAACGCTTATTTCCATATACGGGTAATGGACTGGTGTTGAAACGGTTATGAGTCCAAATACAAGAGTTATTTAAATGGACTTTTGAAAAAGATGAAAAGGTTTAAAAGGTTGAAAATGTGAAAAAGGTTGAAAAGGTTTTAATCTAAGCAGATATTGTCTAGTGAAAAGGGAAAAGGTGGTTGTGCAACTAGAAGCGGGGAATGACGGTTCCCCGGGGTAACGACGGTTACTCTATGAAAAGGTTTCGGGTGGCGACGGTTGCCCGAGGAGCTAACGTGGTTCCAATAGACAATGCTTAGTAGAATGAATGGTTAAATGTTTTGGTATAATTCTGTTATGTCTTATACCTGATAAATGATAAATGATTAAATGTTTTGGTATAACTCTGTTATATTTTATACCTGATAAATGTTATAAAGAAGGGGTTGTTAGGCCCAAATGTTTGAAGTAAACCTTTCAAGGAAAGGTAAAAGTTTTAAATACTTAGAACTCACCAGCGTAAGCTGACCTTTAAAAGCATGTATGTCAGGTATCGGTGATGTTTAAAGTAGCAAGGAAAGGGCTCTAGCAAGGGCATATTAGATGGGCAAGCTATCAGGAATGACTCGGTAGTAGACTGGCATAGCTATAGATAAGATCTAGTTATAGATTATGTTATTATCTTCCTTACTATTATAACTCGTTATATATATAAATGAAAAGTTTTTAATTTCCGCTGCTTAGTTATCTCTGTTGTACCATGTGTTTATGAGTAAATCCGACACGTGACCCCTCCTGGAACCAAGACTGGGAGTGGGCGTCACAAGTTGGTATCAGAGCCTTGGTTTAAGAGATTTAGATACTAGCACGGTATCTAGACTTAAACTAGGACTCTTGGTAAACAAAGTAAGGTAAGATAGGGAATGTAAATGCCAGTCAGGATAGTCATGCCCATAGGAAAAATGTTTCACGAGGAACATAGGAGGTAGGACTTAGGATATGCAAGTGCGAAGAATACCCGATTGCAATTAGCTACTGCAATTTGGTATTTTACCCAAATAAACATATCATAGGTTCTAACTGTTGTGTGGCCTAGTGCGGGTAGGTAAATTGACAGTGAGATACGTGGTCAATAAATTGTAAGGAATACCTAGAGAAAGGTAGTTTTAAAGGACCGGTTTTTAAAATTACCGGTAAAGAATGAAAGGAAAAGAACGGACACCAGGGATGACTGTGATGAGAATAACTGTGTTTTGAAGGCATCATAATTATATAAGTGCACGTATATAATTATCATGAATTCAAAATTTGGAGACTTCACGTCACATGAGTTCTAAAGTGTCAGACTATTTTGATCATAAGATCAGGAGATTAGAAATCATAGTCATGATAGGAATGCGAATAGGACATCCGATACGAAATCTGATGTCAGTAAACACGAGTACCTTCAGCAAAGAAATGAAAGCCGTTATGTTAGAAATAGTGGCAGAAGCAGTGAAGGTTACGTTGCTATCGATTGTTAATCAATTTCCGGAAGCTTTGACGAGGAGAATGTCCAATAAAGCGACCGCTAGTGGAGCTAGTCCCGAGGAAGCTTCTGGTAGAAATAGACTCTCGATGAAAGACAAACGGAAACGGTACGAGGGTGAAGAAGGTCTTGAAGACAATGACGGTAGATTCCACAAGAAGGCTAAGGGAGATTCTGAACAAAGAAGGCCGATAAGCCAGATGTGCGAGAAACGTAATCATAGGAATTACATGTGGAGAACTCAGGAACCGTTGAAGATGAAAAGAGGTGTAGACAAACCTAAATGTCTCCTTAAAGCAAGGAAACTGTAGACGTGATAGACGTTGTCACGGTAAAGTAGGAATGAGGATTGCTATGGCGAGAACAGTGGGAACGACGTTCCAAGCTACGTTGCTACCTTCAAGAAAACCATCACTATAAGTGATTGGATGGAAGGCTCGAAGCAGAAGCTAGCAGTTGAAGTTAAGAATGGCTCAAAGAAAGATGACGAAGGTTACCACAAGCTGGATCGAGAATCCACGAGCTTAGGAATATGGAGGTCCAGAGTAGACCAGGAAGAACTTACGTCCTAAGGGATGCTGTTTCTTCAACAAATGGCAGGATGAGAGCACATGATGATTGGATGAGCTACAACATAAGGAGAGGTAAAGCATTGTCAAGGAATCCCGTAGTCAAGCTACCTTAGACAGCTTAGGATTACGTCTTCCTTAGGACAAATGCAAAGACGTCAAGATAGACAACCTCAAGAAAAATGTTGATACGCGGATGAGCCTGACGATTCGATATTAGCAACAATTGCAAACTTAGAAGTCTGAATTCGATATTAGGAATTGTCACACAGTGTATTACACCGATGCGAATAAATGATCAGTATTTGACAAATGTTCTTCTTAAGATCAATGTCAAAGCTAGAAATAACAATAGATAAATTTAGACGTTGAATGAATTGACTCGCGAGATGCTACACGTAACTCATCTTTAACAGGAGGAAGACTCAACTTCATATGCAAGGATCGTGATGGCTTGGCAGTAAAGATTACGAAACGTGTAAGTACATGGGTCAAGAGGTAAGTCATACTCGATGTATGCCATTGACTCAGTGGGAAAACCAAGAAGCCGAAGAACGTACCAGTGAATCCAATTAGCAACTCGTCAGATCAAGAAATGGGGTTCCACAATCAACTCGACGCTAAAAGCAATGTCAAGAGTAACATTAGAAGCAATACCCGAAGCAACAACGCCAGAAGTAAAAGCATTGTACCCGTTATCTCTAACAGAAGCAAGAAGATTTCTTTTAGACCTTATATATCGCCTTAGGATACTCCAGTAATTTCAAGAATGAAGGACAGAAGCCAAAGATACATGTATGTCACACCCCCAGTTAACCACTAACGGAGTTTATACCGTTAAGGGGTGCGAGCAAACCAGGACCACAACCATTAGTTACAAATACTAAACGAATCAGAGTATAATTCAAACATTCATCATAAAATAGTTTCAAAAGTTACGCAGCGGAATAAAACATCAGTAACTTAGCACTAACCACGTGCTTTACAAAATCATTGTTTAGAAATCCCAGTTTAGTTTTAAATGAAAGAAGAACATCTTCATGTGCCATGCCAACCTCCAGCGGATACCCCTCAACGATCTGTAAAAGTGAAAACCACACAAGTGTCAACCTAACGGTTGGTGAGTTCACGGTGGGCATGTCATGCATTGGCCCGGTCTCATAAGCGTATGTATCAACATATAATAAGTATTAGTTTTGCAAACATTTCCAAGTGTTGAATTATCGAATATGCACTAGTTAAGTAAAAGTTAAAGCGGTCAACCGATATCGCGGGTAGCTAATCCGGTTTCCATGCACTAAGGAAGTCGTACTAGGGCTGAAAGCTGACGTAACAGAGTTTGGCATTTGCCGATTGTTGGTGCCTCCAGTTGTGTCCCATTTGGGAGGCCCACAACTAAAACAGGCTGATATTGAACTCCGTTCGGCCTCCAACCGGTTGGTTACACATTTGTGTACCGCGGAGCAGGGTTTGTCAAACCCTCAGTAGATCTACCCAACATCCCCTCGCTTCTCAGATCAATAGTACTAAATTGAGGACTTTTAAGTTTTTAAGGCATCCTTAGAAATCATGTGATATCATTTGGTTTAGACTTTAACCTACACTAGTCATATTAAAAATGTTTATTCTGGATTTCATTTGAAATCCTAAAAAGAGTTTAAGTGTCAAAATGGTTGTTCCGGATTTCCTTTGAAATCCCAAGTGTTATCGAATAGTTGGTTGCGGATTTCATTTGAAACCACAAGGATGGACAGTTGCAAGTGCTTCCCATAAAACACTCCAACTTCCATAACAGATATCCCATTTGGCGATACCTCAAAATGTCAGCGTTGTTTACCATTTAGTAAATTCGTTGTGACCCAAACGGGCTCACAATTAAAGGGTTTGTGAAACTCACCTTAGGTTGCTCAGCTACACTTGCTAAATAGTCCAAGTATTGTTTAACGAAGACCTATGAACACGTTTAGGTCTTAAGTATTAGTTTTGTGTCTAATTATTAACTTAACGTCACTATGGCCCATAACATAGCACGTTGGAACTACGACTCGACATACCGACACACGACACCGATGGTTGATCATAAACAAGGGTTCACATATTACAGGAATCATAGCATGTTTCATCATAGCATAATCATGTAAGTCATAGCATAACATTCAAATACATTGCACAAGTTTGGGTTTAGGTCTGATCACAGTTTCGCTAGCAGTTTCGCTAGAGTTTCGCTGTGCAGTTTCGCTGCACAGTTTCGCTGTGTGCACGGGCAGCACTTTCACTAGGCAATACCCGGTGACACAGTTTCGCTAGCTAGTTTCGCCCGAAACTGTTGGCACAGTTTCGCTAGACTAGTTTCGCCCGAAACTGGTTGAACTTTCGTTCAGGGACAAGGTCTATGGTTGTTTTGCTCGATAGTTTCGTTCACTGGCGACACTACAGTTTCGCTGTATAGTGTCGCCTGAAGGAGATGTACATAATTTCGCTGGATAGTTTCGCCCAGAGAACACGCAGTGTCGCTGGTCGCGAAAAAACTCACAAATCAGCCTAAAAATCAACCTAACAGCCTCCATACTTCATGTGATTCAATATTTAGCATGCATAATCATTTACCAACATCAAACAACAAGTTTTAACACCTTAAACATGAATTTTTATCATCAAATCACCAAAAATGCATTTTAAACCTAAAATGACCTAATCTAGCATAAATCTTCATTATGGTTTGATTTCAAACGTAAAGTTGCAGACTTTATAACAGATCTAGCATCCCTAAACATTATCTCAGAAGCATACACGATTTCATGAAGGTTTGGTCATGCTTTAAAGTAAAACACATAGAAAACACATAGAAAACACATAGAAATGGTTTATGGGACTCACGGTTTGATCAAGGATCGATGGATGATCTTCACCAACAGAAGTGATGGCTGATCTTGATGTGTCTTGGGGCTGGTCCAGAGATTTCAGGAGAGTGTGGGTGTTTTTGGAGAAAAGGTGCAAGAAATGGGGCTTCTAGGGTTTTATGTCCTTATATAACAGGGGCTAGTTTCGCTGGCAGTTTCGCTGGCCAAGCGAAACTGGCTCTGAACTCGTGCAAGTCAAGTGATTTAGCCGACTACCGGGCGACACTATAGTTTCGCCCTGTAGTTTCGCTGGCAACCAAAAAGGGCAATTTTTCATTTTATTCTTAGTACTAAATCATGCGTTTAAATCACATTGCACATAATGACTATAAATAAATGAACACATAACACATATGGGCGGGTTCGGTGATCAACCAAAGGTCGTGGACGTATTCGGCCTAGTTCTAGTTAAGCATTAGTTACTAAGTTGACACTTATAACGTAACTAACGGAATTGTCTAACGGAAGTTAACCTTGAAGTTCTCGGATGTCACATCATCCCCTTGTAAATGGAATTTTCGTCCCGAAAATTATTCTTGCGTGGTAGCGTTTGCAGCCTCGGCTGTCGTCGCTGGGGAAAGAAAGCAAAAGTTTTAGGGTCGCCACATCCTCCTCCTGTTAAAGGAATTTTGGTCCCCAAAATTAAATCATACCTTGAGTATTCGTGGACGTTTGCTCGAACAAGTGAGGATACTTTTTCTTCATCTGATCCTCTCGTTCCTAAGTATATTCAGGTCCACGCTTTGAGTTCCATCGGACCTTGACGATCGGAATCTTGCTACGTTTGAGGGCTTTCTCCTCGCGTCCCATGATTTCTACCGGTTGCTCGATAAATCTCAAATGTTCATCAATTTCCAATTCCTCCAAAGGAATTATTTCAGTGTCTTCAGCCAGACATTTGTTTAGGTTAGAGACGTGAAACACGTTGTGGACTCCATCGAGCTCTGCAGGGAGTCGTAATCGATAGGCCACCGGGCCTACTTCCCCAATGATTTCAAATGGACCGATGTAGCGAGGATTCAGCTTTCCACGCTTTCCGAAGCGTATCACTCCTTTCCAGGGGGATACCTTCAATAGCACCCTGTCGCCTACCTCGAACTTTAAAGGTTTACGGCGTTTGTCGGCATAGCTCTTTTGTCTGTCACGTGCTGCGGCTATCCGCTTTCTGATTTGAATAATTCGTTCCGTTGTATCATGAATGATTTCCGGTCCGGTGAGTCCCTTCTCACCCGTTTCAGCCCAACACACGGGCGATCTGCATTTTCTGCCATAAAGAGCTTCAAAAGGTGCTGCACCAATGCTCGTATGATAACTGTTGTTGTAGGAGAACTCCACCAACGGAAGATGAGCCTCCCAGTCTTTACCGAAGTCGAGAACGCAAACTCGAAGCATGTCTTCCAAAGTCTGAATAGTTCGTTCCGTCTGACCATCAGTCTGCGGGTGATAAGCTGTACTCATATCCAGTCTGGTTCCCAGTGCTTCTTGCATAGATTGCCACAGCCGGGAAGTAAATCGAGGATCTCGATCGGAGATAATGGTCTTAGGCACTCCATGACGTGCCACAATGCGGTCAATGTACAGCTTTGTTAGCTTGTCCATATTATCATTTTCCCTCATTGGAATAATGTGTGCAGATTTGGTTAATCGATCAATGATAACCCAAATCGCATCCGGTCGATTCGATCGATGAGGTAATCCTGTTACGAAATCCATAGAGATATCCTCCCATTTCCATTCTGGGATCTTTGGTTGCTGTAATAATCCAGAAGGCTTTTGGTACTCGATCTTAACTCTTGAGCATGTTAAACACTTAGCCACATATCGAGCAATGTTGGCTTTCATATTCGGCCACCAATACAAGTTCTTCAAATCTTGGTACATCTTGTCCGATCCAGGATGCACCGAATACCTTGACTTGTGAGCCTCGTCCATCACGAGCTCACGAAGATTTCCAAGTAAAGGAACCCAAATTCTATCATTGTAATACCTGAGTCCGTCGGACTTAATTTCGGAGTTACCATCCACCCCTCGCAGTGCTTCGGCTGCGAAATTTTCTTCTTTTAAAGCTTCTCGTTGGGCATCGCGGATCCGATCCGGCAATCCCGTGTGAATGGTAAGTTGCAGCGCTCGTATACGTCGAGGCTTTTCGTACTCTTTTCGGCTTAAGGTATCAGCCACAACATTGGCTTTTCCCGGGTGATACTTAATCGCTAAGTCATAGTCATTCAGTAACTCGACCCACCGTCGTTGTCGCATGTTGAGGTCCTTTTGTTCAAAGATGTGCTGTAAGCTTTTGTGGTCGGTAAATATTATGCACTTTGTTCCGTAGAGGTAATGTCTCCAAATCTTAAGTGCAAATACAACGGCTCCCAATTCCAAATCATGCGTTGTATAATTCTTCTCAGTATCCTTCAGTTGCCTGGACCCATAGGCAATCACTTTGTCCCGTTGCATCAACACGCAACCGAGTCCTTGGATGGATGCATCACAGTAAACTACAAAGTCGTCAACCCCATCGGGTAACGCGAGAATTGGAGCTGAACATAACATGTCCTTAAGAGTTTGAAACGCGTGTTCTTCTTTTTCACCCCATCTATATTGCACTCCTTTGTGCGTTAAAGCTGTTAAGGGTTGAGCTATCTGCGAGAATCCCTTAATGAATCTGCGGTAATATCCGGCAAGTCCCAAAAATTGTCGGATTTCGGTCGGCGCTTTAGGAGTAGACCAATTCTTAATAGCTTCCACTTTAGCTGGGTCGACATGAATTCCATTCTGATCAACAATGTGTCCAAGAAACTGGACTTCGCGAATCCAAAAATCGCACTTTGAAAACTTAGCATAAAGCTGTTCCTTGCGGAGTAATTCCAAGATAAGTCGTAGGTGTCTCTCGTGTTCTTCCTTTGTCTTGGAGTAGATTAAGATATCGTCGATGAAAACTATCACAAACTGATCGAGGTACGGCTTGCACACTCGATTCATCAAATCCATAAATACAGCAGGCGCATTAGTTAGCCCAAACGGCATAACTAGGAACTCGTAATGACCATACCGAGTTCTAAAAGCAGTCTTGGGGACATCCTCATCACGAACACGAAGTTGGTGATATCCAGACCGTAGATCAATCTTTGAAAAGTAGCTCGAACCTTGCAGTTGGTCGAAGAGATCGTCGATTCGAGGAAGTGGGTACCGATTCTTGATCGTAACCTTGTTAAGCTCTCGGTAGTCAATACACATTCGGAACGTTCCATCCTTCTTCTTAACAAACAATACCGGTGCTCCCCACGGAGACGAACTTGGGCGAATAAATCCTTTGTCGAGTAACTCTTGTAGTTGTGCGGAGAGTTCGTTGAGTTCGCTTACCGCCAAACGGTAAGGTGCGCGTGCAATCGGAGCGGCTCCTGGAGCTAAATCGATTCCAAACTCAACTTGTCGAAATGGAGGCAAACCAGGTAGATCATCAGGAAATACATCTTGGAAGTCGCGGACTATCGGGTAGTCGTCGATTCTGTGCTCGGGAAGTGTCGTGTCGGTGACGTTTGCAAGAATCGCGAAGTGACCTTTACGAAGGCACTTTTGAGCTTTGAGAAACGAAATAATACCGGTTACTGTTCCACCTTTCTCGCCTTGAACTGTTAACACTTCACCGTCCTTGA
>JBCNJP010000008.1:42201937-42250510 GCA_039602395.1 Deinandra increscens subsp. villosa | reverse complement strand
ATTTCTTACAATTTCATAAACCAGATCTGAGCATCATTAGCAGCAAAAAAAGAAGAAGAATAAAAGCGATTTCAGTTTTATGATTCGTTTAATAAGCACAACGGTCTGATGCCACATGTTGATCGAATCCCGAATCGTAAAATAAATACATAGACAACAATATAAAGATTACCTGTTGTCATCTGGTTCAGAACAACACGTAGTCAGATTATCCATCTTGTTTTCTGATCGAGTTTCCATTTAGGGTGTACGGTTTGGATGGTTGTGTAGGTTAAATCTATGAATTTAGAGATAGCAGAGGGAGAGGGACGAAAATTATAGTGGTGATTAACCTTTTACTCTCTGCGTTATAATCTCTATATATATACATCCAAGGGGAAACCCTAATTCTATTAGTAAGGGCAATTACGTCCATCAAATAAATGTCTAATAGGGTTAATAAGTTAATTGATTAATTAAGATAAATGATTAAGGACATATTATATATATATATATATATATATATATATATATATATCCAAAAATACATATATATATATATATATATATATATATATATAAATATATATTCCAACAAAATGGAGGTTCCTCCTCAAGCCGTTCGAAACCGAGATAAATGTTACCGTAACTTTACCTTTGTGTGCTTCCAATGGCTAGTAGTAATCTTTTTTTTTCAATGTTTTTCCCCATGAAACCACTCTATAAATACAACAATATTTTATCCCCTTCTCACTACAATTCTACATTTTTTCTTCATCATTTCTTCTCCTTGTTTGCCATGAACCCAAAAACGCCTAAGAAAAACCATTCCTCGTCTCGAAAATATAGATCGAAGGTTCAAAAAACCAATCCACCTCCTACATCTTCTACACCTTCTACACAAGCACCTCCACCTCCAACATAACCACAACCGAGCTTTTATCAACACCCTCCACCACTACCTCAACCGAGTTTTTATCACCAACCACCGCAACAAGATAATATATGAGAAAAATGGTTTTGCTCATGTTGAAGCTTGAAAGATTGTGAATGATCATCCGAAGTGGGCGTTGAATGATGGGAAAGTCGGTGAGGTTACACCACCGGGAAAAAGGTCAAAGGTGTCGGTGTATGGAAACTACACAACATCAAATGACATGGAGTCGAGTCATCTACCGACCCATCTCCCCGATTTAAACGAGGACTTGACTCCAACACATCCATGTAAAGGAAGCCAGAAAATGGCTGAGTCGTCCAGTAAAGGATCAGGTACGATGAATGTGGTGGAAATCATAACCGATTTCCAAACCAAGTGGGAGAAAGAAAGAGATGCAAAGGAGTTGGTTCATCAACTAAATTCCGAAAATAAATGAGCCATGTATGAGTCGGTGAAGGAAACAATGGATGTCCAACGAGATACTTTAAAATGAGAACAACGTGCACGCGACCTTGAACTTTTTATGAAACCACACGATGACGTTGCGCCTCAATTCTTGCCACTCGTTCTCACTCAAAAATGTGAAATCGCCGATCGTAATGGATGGCCTTGCGATTTTTAGGTGGTTTTAATTTTTATGATATTTAATATTTAAGGATTTGTAGGATGTTTTAATTTTTTTTGTTCAATTGTGTGTTTTTATAACAATGAATTATATTTTATGTTACAAAAAATATGTGCTTTTTTTTAATGTTATGTTTTTTATAATAAATAAAATTGTTAAAAATATGAAGCCTTAGGCTTGAAACCTTGACAATACCTACCTAAAAATGAAGCCAAAGGCTTTAAAATTTATCTCTCTCTTCTCTCTCATGTGTCATCTTCTAACTGGGTCAACATTTTGAAGCCTAAGGCTTCAAAATAGACCATACCCCCATCCTAAGAGAGAGATGGGAGGGAGGAAGACGCCCTACCATCCAAGGGTGCACATACTCTGGGTAAAGTGGCCTCGCTTGATTGTGAGCTAGTAATAGAACGTTATTAAATGAACTTTCAACAACCCAAGTGAATATATATAAACTAGTCTTTGATACTCGTGCATCGCACGAGTTGGAATTTTAGAAAATACTAAATTAAAGATAATATTAATCTACTAGTGATGAAGCTTCACGTTCGCTCTATCGAAAATCTTCAGTAACGAACGCTGCAAACATAAAATCAAATAAGAAACAAAAAAGTAACCCCACAGATAATCAGAAGGGAACCAATTAAAAAGAACTTACAATCGGTGGTTCCAACTACCTACACGTGTTTACTAATATGATATTAATTATAAAACACATACACGGCGGCTTGCAACTAATTAGATCTGCATTCAGATTCTTCTCGGAGCCGGATCAGAATCCTGGTATGTAATAAAAGAAAATTACAGAAGCTTAAAAATTATTTGACATGAAATCGAGTTGTTAAGTCCTAAATACCTCAAGCTCTAACTACAAACACTAATATGAGAATAATCATAAAACCCATGTAGCATATAAATTTCAATAAGTAACATACAAACAATCAAAATGATGGAGGCTTATGCTCCAATTCAAAATTAACTACAAACAAACATTTGTCAATCGAAATCCTAAAATTACCTATAAGACAACCAATTGTAATACAAGGCCACCAATCATAATGAGGAATCTGTGCAGCGAAAGATGAAGACGACGATGAATCTTAGCAGTAGTGAAAGATGGAGACACCGATGAATTAGTAGCAACGAAAGATGAAGAGGCGACAAATCTAACAAATCGTAATGAGGAATCTATGTAGTGAATTAGGTTTGGTGAGGGAACCTAGATTCAAATGAGGCGTGGTAAGGAAGAAAAGGGTTTTTCATCTATAGCGGGTTATAACAAAAACAGGTCAGCAAACGGGTAAAATTGAGGTTCCGCGTGATTTCCTTTTTTGGCCACATGTGGCTATGATTTGGGGGGGGGGGGGGGGGGTGAGGCCGAGGAAGGTTGTAGTGATGCCACCTCAGTAAAAACTTTTTATTTATTCTATAGTATATAGTATAGATGACCCCACTAATAAAATCCAATATAGTCTAATGGTCCTGAGTTTTTTCACAAGTGTGTGTGGCATCTAGCAGGTTGCTTAGGTCCTAGGTTTGATTCACGCTTCCACTATTTTTTTTAAGTTTCCTAAGTCGTAAGACTCCAATAACCATACTTCTACTAAAACCTCTGATAAATCCTACTATCTCAAGCATGTTGTTCTAAACTTCCACCATATTTTTTTAAAGACTCCGAATTCTATCTTCCACAAATTAAAACCTAAGCTTCAAACTTGCGATTTCTTCACAAGGTTTGATTTCTTCTTATCAAAACCTTTTTCATTTCTAAATGATTTTTTTGACTTCCAAATCTTTGATTATTTGATATTTTTATGTCATTATGAAGAATTGAAGATAAGGGTTTGTAGATTGAAGTTGATACTTAAGTTGAAATATTAAATAAACTAGTGTGCAGGCCCGTGCGATGCACGGCCAGGGGGGAACTTTGGCCGAGCCTAACATGCTCAGTATGTTTGTATACGTGAAATTGTTTTGATCACACCAATGCTTGGGAAAAAACGTAACACTGTAAGTAAAAAATGTCTCTAACTATTTTTTGGCATTAGCAATAGTCATATATTCAGTGTATTTGCTAAAGATAATATATACCACCCATATATAATTAGAAAAACAGTTGTAGGTCTAAGTTATAAAAGTAAGATAGAAAGAGACAGGTTTGTCAAAGTTTATCAGTTTCATGAAAACAAACAAACATATAATAGCTGACATGAAACAGGGCAGTTCCATCCGGCTGGGCACGTTCCTCATCAAGTTGGAAGTGTAGCAACTTGTGTCGAGAAAGGCCCGTTGTCTGGAAGAATGTTGCCTAGTCTGCTTTCATCCTTAATCAAGGGTAGACGCCGTCTTTTCCGGTCCATAGGATCTTAACAGTAAATTATGTCAGTCTAAACTTTAGAATTGCTTGATTGTAAACATGGATGTTGTGGTAGCAGCTGGAAACTGCGTAAACAAATGTGTAATTTATTATTAACAGAAGACAAATTAGGAAATACTTTATTATTAATAAAACCAAAATTATGCAAGTGTTTTAACTTGGGAGACAAATATGTAGTGTATGAGCATGCAGCTTAGCATGATATCCATATTAGCTATAGTCATATATTCATTGTATTTGCTAAAGATAACGCACGCCATGCATATATAATTATAAAAACAGTTGTAGGTCAATGGTGTAGAAGTAACATAGAAATAGTTTAAGTTTGTCAAATTAGATCAGTTTCATGAAAGCAAACCAACAAATACTAACAGACATCAAACATGACAGTTTTATTCGGTTGGTTCCTCGTGAAGTTGGAAGCGCGGTAGCTTGTGTCGAGGAAGGCCCGTTGTCTGGAAGAATGCTGCTCAGTCTGCTTTCATCCTTAATGGAGGGTAGATGTCATCCTGCCCGATCCATAGGATTTAACCGCAAACTCTGTCAGTCCAAACCTTAGAATTGCCTGATTGTAAACATGGATGTTGTAGTTACGAAACAACGTTTTAGGAATGAACTGCAAGAGTAAGTTATTATTATAAGATATAAGTATACCGTTAATCATAGTTACGTATCAGATAATATAAGCAAATAGTTGTCTTGTCGGTGAAAATACCAATAACTGACTCTCTAGGTTGTGGGTTGTCAGCTGCTTGAAGTAGTGTGAGCTGAGATCGTTGTGAACGTGGCTGGGCCTGGAGAGGGTGAAATGATGCTCGGGGGTCTTGGTATATTGCAACACCAGAGTTGGTGAATACATGAGTAACTCCACATTTGTAAGGATGGTGTTCAGCACTCCCATAGTCTGTAAAAATAAGCTACCTGCCAGCTTCAATTTTCTTCTCAATATAGAACAGGGGCCAGCTTCGACCAGTGAATGCTATTGGGGCCTGTTGTTATGTCTCTGGATCGAGTTTCGAAAGCACATCGACCACCGCATCTTGTTTGACCGCATGAAGTTTAACTGTGTTTAGCCCTCCTCGTAACCACCATTGTGGAAAATGTATTGGTAGAATCTATAGTTTAACAATGTTGAATATTAGCAACTGATTGAAAAGGGCATAACATAATAGTGGCAGAATGTTGAAGTCTTTAATAAACCTTTATCCTAATTAATTAACATAATATTACCTATTTTGCACATTTTATGATTAATGCAAGCCAGTTTCAAATGGTGAAAACTGTGTAACATAATTAAACAGAGGGAGCTTAATAGGGAATCTGAACCTGAGAAATGAAATAGTCTCTTAAAGTAAATCAATTGTACCTTTGCATAGAATCGCGTTGCGACAACTTCACCATCTTTGTATTACATCACCACTTTATCATGCCCGTTTTTCAAAGCCTGTAAAATTTGAATTTATGTTTACTTACCCATAACCTTAACTTGTGTATCTATATTTTTAAGCAATTTTACATAGACATTTTTAATTTATGTCTGGGAAACAATTTATATTTTATAATGCAATAGGTTGCTAGAGGCGTGCGTCGTTTGCGGGTACACCAATTAATTGCCCGTGACTTAAGCTACTCTTACACATGCCAAATACTGCAATTTAAGAATCAAGTTGCATCTTTGACTTTTGAAAAGTCGAACTGCCAAAATTCATAGTTTGTTTGTGGTTTGACTCTCTTAAAGTCAAACTGGCAATACATTATACAAATAGAAATAGTTTGAGGTTGGACTTTCTGAAAGTCAAACTGTCAATACATTATAGAAATACAAATAAAAGCACTTTTCCTAAGTACTTTAATTGTTCGAAATAGTCGAAGAAAATACAAATAATGCCAAGGGAAAAATGCGATTTAATTTAATATTTAAATGTGCCCAGTAACAATTTTAATAATCCAATCCATTAAGATCCAAACTCGCTCTATATATTATAAAGAAAGAATCAAATACTTTAGACTCGGGTTGTATGCATCTTGCCTGGATATGTGCAACATGTATCTCGGTGTCTTTATAAATAACTTGGTTTAGGTCCAATAGTCAATTGTTTATATAAATAACAAAACATCAATGCGAAATAGTCCCCCGGTGTATATAAGCTCATTGAGTGTAGACATGTGAAAAAGGTATGGACTATACTCTCTAATAAAACTTGCAAAGTTTTCAACCGCATTACTTCACATTTACATCCTTATTTACATCCTTACAAAGTTTCTAACTGCATTATTTCATATTTACAACCATACAAAAGTAATATATCAGTTTCCATTACTTTGACCTTATTTTGTCTGCATTGGTGGTAATTACAAAAGATGATGATCACTGGGATTTTCTAGCCGAGCGTTGCGGTGGGGAATTCTCATGTGTATGGAATAGGGGTGGCAATCTTGACCCATACATATATTTTTGGCTCAAGATGGGTATTTTTTAAAACTTGATGGGTCAGATTGGATAACTTAATTGTTTTAGAGGTCTGGATGGGTAATCTTAAAAATAAAAAAATTAGAACGGCGTCCATTTGCATCCTAATTCCTAAATCAAAGGGTTCTTCACTTCTTCCCAACCCTAGACTCGTGGATTCAACAGTTTATGCGTTGTTTCCCAACCCTAGAAGCTCAGATTTCAATTCGAGTCCATTATTTCAATGATTTCTGTTCGTCATTCATCGTCACTTTGCATCAATTTCTTTTCAATGGAGGAATGCGCTAATTCTCAATTCGTTGTTTCCCAAACCTAGAATCTCATATTTCGATTCAAGTCCATTGTTTATACGATTTCGGTTCATCGATCATCATCAGTTTGCATCGCAAGTAAATGGTTCACCAACCATCATCAGTTTGGAGTACGATCTCAATTCAAGTCTATTATTTCATCGATATCTAATTCGGGTGAGTGTCGGTCATTGTTTCATCGATATCTGATTCAGGTGAGTGTCGGTTCGCTCCTGCTTTGTCACACCCCCAAATAACCACTAACGGAGTTTACACCGTTAAGGGGTGCGAGCAAACCAGGACCACAACCATTAGTTACAAATACTAAACGAATCAGAGTAAAGTCCAAATGTTCATAATAAAAACAGTTTTAAAAGTATGCAGCGGAATAAGAACATAAGTATCTTAGCACTAACCACGTGCTTTAATTACAAAGCATAAATAGTTGTTTAATTCCCAAATTAAGTTTAAAATGAAAGTAAGTATCTTCTTGTGCCATGCCAACCTCCAGCGGATACTCCTCAACGATCTGCAAAAGTGAAAACCACACAAGTGTCAACCTAACGGTTGGTGAGTTCACGGTGGGCATGTCATGCATTGGCCCGGTCTCATAAGCGTATGTATCAACATATAATAAGTATCAGTTTTGCAAACATTTCCAAGTGTTGAATTATCGAATATGTACTAGTTAAGTAAAAAGTTAAAGCGGTCAACCGATATCGCGGGTAGCTAATCCGGTTTCCATGCACTAAGGAAGTTCGTACCAAAGCTGACGTAACAGAGTTCGGCATTTGCCGATGGTTTGTGCCTCCAGTTGTGTTCCTCGTGGGACCCACAACTAAAATAGGCTGATATTGTACTCCGTTCGGCCTCCAACCGGTTGGCTACACATTTGTGTACCGCGGAGCAGGGTTGTCAACCCTCAGTAGATCTACCCAACATCCCCTCGCTTCATAAATTAATGGTACTAAATTGTTGAGGACTTTTAAGTTTCAAGGCATCCTTAGAAATCATGTGATATCATTTGGTTTAGACTTTAACCTACACTAGCCATATTAAAAATCGTTTATTCTGGATTTCATTTGAAATCCTAAAAAGAGTTTAAGTGTCAAAATGGTTGTTCCGGATTTCCTTTGAAATCCCAAGTGTTATCGAATAGTTGGTTGCGGATTTCATTTGAAATCCCAAGGATGGACAGTTGCAAGTGCTTCCCATAAAACACTCCAACTTCCATAACAGATATCCCATTTGGCGATACCTCAAAATGTCAGCGTTGTTTTCCGTTTAGTATATTCGTTGTGACCCAAATGGGCTCACAATTAAAGGGTTTGTGAAACTCACCTTAGGTTGCTCGGCTACACTTGCTAATTAATCCAAGTATTGTTTTTAACGAAGACCTATGAACACGTTTAGGTCTTAAGTATTAGTTTTGTGTCTAATCTTTAACTTAACGTCACTATGGTCCATAACATAGCACGTTGGAACTACGACTCGACATACCGACACACGACACCAATGGTTGATCATAAACAAGGGTTCACATAAATCAGAAATCAAACATGTTTCGTCATAGCATAATCATGTAAGTCATGGCATAGCATTCAAGTAAGTTGCACAAGTTTGGGTTTAGGTCTGGTCACAGTTTCGCTAGTATAGATTCGCTAGGTAGTTTCGCTGTGTGCACGGGCAGCACTTTCGCTAGGCAATACCCGATGACACAGTTTCGCTAGGCTAGTTTCGCTCGAAACTGTTGGCACAGTTTCGCTAGACTAGTTTCGCCCGAAACTGGTTGAACTTTCGTTCAGGGACAAGGTCTATGGTTATTTCGCTAGGCAGTTTCGTTCACTGGCGACACTACAGTTTCGCTGTATAGTGTCGCCTGAAGGAGATGTACATAATTTCGCTGGATAGTTTCGCCCAGAGAACAGGCTAGTTTCGCTGGTCGCGAAAAACACATAAATCAGCCCTAAAATCAATCTAACAGCTTCCATACTTCATGTAATTCATTATCTAGCATACATAGACATTTACCAACATCACAGAAGCAAGTTTAACACCTTAAACATGGATTTTTATCATGAAATCACCAAAAATGCATTTTAAACCTAAAATGACCTAATCTAGCATAAATCTTCATTATGGTTTGATTTCACATGTAAAGTTACTGACTTTATGATAGATCTAGCATCCCTAAGCATTATTACAGAAGTATACACGATTTCATGAAGGTTTGGGCATGCTTTAAGGTAAAACACATAGAAAACACATAGAAAACACATAGAAATGGTTTATGGAACTCACGGTTCGATCTCCAAGCTCAATGGATGATGGTTCGGGGCTGAGATCTCGATGGCTCGGTGTGATTCTCGGCTGACCAGATTTCCAGGAGAAAAGATGGAGAGTGTGTGTGTTTTGTGTAAAAGAGGCAAATGGGAGAAGCTAGGGTTTATTAAGATATTATATATCAGGGACTAGTTTCGCTGGCAGTTTCGCTGGCCAGGCGAAACTGGCTCTGATCTCGTGTAATCCGAACAGCTTGGCTAGCTACCGGGCGAATCTGTAGTTTCGCTCGGTAGTTTCGCCGGCAACCGAAAACATACAATTTGTCACATAATCAAGAATTTACAATTTGTCATGCTATTAATAATATTAAATCATGCGTTTAAATCACATTGCACGTAATGACAATAAATAATTGAACATATAACACATATGGACGGGTTCGGGGATCAACCAAAGGACATGGACGTATTCGGCCTAGTTAAGCATTAGTTACTAAGTTAACACTTATAACGTAACTAACGGAGATTGTCTAACGGAAGTTAACCTTGGAATTCTCGGATCTCACATCATCCCCTTGTAAATGGAATTTTCGTCCCGAAAATTATTCTTGCGTTGTAACGTTCGCAGCATCGGCTGTCGTTGCTGGGGAAAGAAAGCAAAAGTTTTAGGGTCGCCACATCCTCCTCCTGTTAAAGGAATTTTGGTCCCCAAAATTAAATCATACCTTGAGTTTCTGTGGTCGTTTGCTCGAACAGGTGAGGATACCTTTTCTTCATTTGATCCTCTCGTTCCCAAGTATATTCGGGTCCACGCTTTGAGTTCCATCGAACCTTGACGATCGGAATCTTGCTACGTTTGAGGGCTTTCTCCTCGCGTCCCATGATTTCTACCGGTTGTTCAATAAATCTTAGGTGTTCGTCAATTTCCAATTCCTCCAAAGGAATTATTTCAGTGTCTTCAGCCAGACATTTCTTTAGGTTAGAGACGTGAAACACGTTGTGAACTCCATCGAGTTCAGCAGGGAGTTTTAATCGGTAGGCCACCGGGCCTACTTCCCCAATAATTTCAAATGGTCCGATATAGCGAGGATTCAGCTTTCCACGCTTTCCGAAGCGTATCACTCCCTTCCAGGGGGATACCTTCAATAGTACCTTGTCGCCTACCTCGAACTTCAAAGGTTTACGGCGTTTGTCGGCATAGCTCTTTTGTCTATCACGTGCTGCAGCTATCCGCTTTCTGATTTGAATGATCCGTTCAGTTGTGTCATGAATGATTTCCGGTCCGGTGAGTCCCTTCTCACCCGTTTCGGCCCAACACACGGGCGATCTACATTTTCTGCCATAAAGAGCTTCAAAAGGTGCTGCACCAATGCTCGTATGATAACTGTTGTTGTAGGAGAACTCCACCAACGGAAGGTGAGCCTCCCAGTCTTTACCGAAATCGAGAACGCAAGCTCGGAGCATGTCTTCCAAAGTCTGAATAGTTCGTTCTGTCTGACCATCAGTCTGCGGGTGATAAGCTGTACTCATATCCAGTCTGGTTCCCAGTGCTTCTTGCATAGATTGCCACAATCGGGAAGTAAATCGAGGATCTCGGTCGGAGATAATGGTCTTAGGCACTCCATGACGTGCCACAATTCGGTCAATGTACAGCTTTGTTAACTTGTCCATATTGTCATTTTCCCTCATTGGAATAAAGTGTGCAGATTTGGTTAGTCGATCAATGATAACCCAAATCGCATCTGGTCGATTCGATCGATGAGGTAATCCCGTTATAAAATCCATGGAGATATCCTCCCATTTCCATTCTGGGATCTTTGGTTGCTGCAGTAATCCAGAAGGCTTTTGGTACTCGATTTTAACTCTTGAGCACGTTAAACACTTAGCCACATATCGCGCGATGTCGGCTTTCATATTCGGCCACCAATACAAGTTCTTCAAATCTTGGTACATTTTATCCGATCCAGGGTGCACCGAATACCTTGACTTGTGAGCCTCGTCCATCACGAGCTCACGAAGATTTCCAAGTAAAGGAACCCTAATTCTGTCATTGTAGTATCTAAGCCCGTCAGACTTAACTTCGGAGTTACCATCTACCCCACGCAGTGCTTCGGCTGCGAAATTTTCTTCTTTCAAGGCTTCTCGTTGGGCATCGCGGATCCGATCCGGCAATCCCGTGTGAATGGTAAGTTGCAGCGCTCGTACTCGTCGAGGCTTTTCATACTCCTTTCGACTTAATGCATCTGCCACAACATTGGCTTTTCCCGGGTGATACTTAATCACTAAGTCATAATCATTGAGTAATTCGACCCACCGTCGTTGCCGCATGTTGAGGTCCTTTTGTTCAAAGATGTGTTGTAAGCTTTTGTGGTCGGTAAATATTGTGCACTTTGTTCCGTAGAGGTAATGTCTCCAAATCTTGAGTGCATGAACAACGGCTCCTAATTCCAAATCATGCGTTGTATAATTCTTCTCAGTGTCCTTCAGTTGCCTGGACCCGTAGGCAATCACTTTGTCTCGTTGCATCAACACGCAACCGAGTCCTTGGATGGATGCATCACAATAGACCACGAAGTCGTCAACCCCATCGGGTAACGCGAGAATCGGAGCTGAACATAACATGTCCTTAAGAGTTTGAAACGCGCGTTCTTCTTTTTCACCCCATCTATATTGCACTCCCTTGTGCGTTAAAGCCGTTAAGGGTTGAGCCAATTGCGAGAAACCCTTAATGAATCTTCGGTAATATCCGGCAAGTCCCAAAAATTGTCGGATTTCGGTCGGCGCTCTAGGAGTAGACCAATTCTTGATAGCTTCCACTTTAGCTGGGTCAACATGAATTCCATTCTGATCAACAATTTGTCCAAGAAACTAGACTTCGCGAATCCAAAAATCGCACTTCGAAAACTTAGCATAAAGCTGTTCCTTGCGAAGTAATTCCAAAATAAGTCGTAGGTGCTCCTCGTGTTCTTCCTTTGTCTTGGAGTAGATCAGAATATCGTCAATGAAAACTATCACAAACTTATCGAGGTACGGCTTGCACACTCGATTCATTAGATCCATAAATACAGCAGGTGCATTGGTTTGCCCAAACGGCATAACCAGGAATTCGTAGTGACCATACCGAGTTCTGAAAGCAGTCTTGGGGACATCCTCATCTCGAACACGAAGTTGGTGATATCCGGACCGTAGATCAATCTTTGAAAAGTAGCTCGAACCTTACAGTTGGTCGAAGAGATCGTCGATTCGAGGAAGTGGATACCGATTCTTGATCGTAACCTTGTTAAGCTCTCGGTAGTCAATACACATGCGGAACGTTCCATCTTTCTTCTTAACAAACAATACCGGTGCTCCCCACGGAGACGAACTTGGACGAATAAATCCTTTGTCGAGTAGCTCTTGAAGTTGTGCGGAGAGTTCGTTGAGTTCGCTTACCGCCAAACGGTAAGGTGCGCGTGCAATCGGAGCGGCTCCAGGAGCTAAATCGATTCCAAACTCGACTTGTCGAAATGGAGGTAAACCAGGTAGATCATCAGGAAATACATCTTGGAAGTCACGGACTATCGGGTAGTCGTCGATTTTACGCTCGGGAAGTGTCGAATCGGTGACGTTTGCAAGAATCGCGAAGTGACCTTTACGAAGGCACTTTTGAGCTTTAAGAAACGAGATAATGCCGGTGACTGTTCCACCTTTTTCACCTTGAACCGTTAACACTTCACCTCCTTCGAGTGGGATACGAACCACTTTTTCTTGACATAAAATTTCAGCTCGGTTTTCAGATAACCAATCCATTCCTATTATGACATCAAAACTACCAATCGGGAAAGGCATAAGATCGATTCCTAACGTACGGCCAGCTAGTTCTAACTTACAGTCCTTAACTATCTGAGTTGTATCATGAAGTTTACCATTTGCTAATTCTACCACATATTTAGCATCGAGGTTAACCGGTTTAGCATTAATTAGCTTAGCAAACTTAGTGGAAATAAAACTTCTTTCAGCACCAGAATCAAACAATACAGTAGCAAAGAAACCATTAAGGATGAATTTACCGTTAATCACGTTGGCATCGTTGCGAGCTTCACCTTGACCCATGACGAAGGCTCTTCCTTTGCCATTTCCACCATTCCCGTTGTTGCCATTCCCGTTGCCATTTCCTCCGACATTACCATTCCCACCATTGTTTCCTTGGTTACCATTCCCCTGTCTTCTCAACTGCGGGCAGTCTCTTTTTATGTGGCCTTGAGCACCACATTCAAAACAGCCACGGGCTCCACCATTGTTGTTGTTCTGATTGTTTCCTTGCCCGTTGCGGTTGTTTCCGTTTCCCCTGTTGTTATTTCCCCCTTGGTTCTGACCGTTGTTGTTTAACCTTTGCAGGTTGGTCCAGCAGTTGTTGGCTTCATGCCCCAGTTTACCACACCTTCCACATTCCAGACCCTTGCTACACATACCATTGTGGTGTTTCCCACACTTGTTACAATACGGGGCTTTACCCTTGTAGTTTCCATTCCCACCTTGGCGATTGTTACTCCCACTGTTGCTGCCATTGTTGAAATTGGACCTTGTGTTGTCAGATCGCTTGTTCTGATATTGGGAGTTAGAAGATCTCCCAGACTGGTTCCCAACAGTTTGATTGTTCACAGAAGTTGCTGGAGTTTCTTCTTCAGCCTTACGCTTGCCACTTAAGGCAGTCTTTGTAGTAGCTTTTGCGGGTAGGGTACCCCTCTCGATCTCCTGATCAGTAAGCTTGTGAGCCAAACGGATGGCTTGCTGCACAGTTGTAGGGTTGCTGGCGGTCACCAAGCTCTTGATTTGGGGTGCGAGACCCTCCAGATAACGCTCAATGCGTTTGAATTCAGCATCAACCATTGAGGGGCACAGTACCGCGTACTCGTGGTAACGTGCAGTGTACTCCTCCACTTCAGACCCAGACATCTTGGAGTTCAAAAATTCTCCTTCCAACTTCTTGACTTGATCTCGAGGGCAGTACTCCTCCATAATCAGCTCCTTAAACGCTTCCCAATCCATGTTGTTAGCCGCATTTACCCCAATCATCTGTATTTCAGCGTTCCACCAGGAGAGAGCAGCTCCTTCGAAGGTACCAGTCGCAAATTTCACCTTGTTCTCAGCCGGGCAGTTGCACACACCTGAGGAGTCCTACCGCTCCTTCCTCGCCGGAAAACGTCATCGGCTTACAGTCCATGAAAGACTTAAACGTGCAGTGATGGTGGTTTCCTGATGCAATAATAGTTCGGGTTTTTAGTTTAAACAGGTCATAATATAATCGCTTTGTGCCTTAACCGGCATAATAATTACCCTGTGCGGCGTATGCAGCTTGGACGGCTGCCACCGCGGCTTGCACGTGTTCGTTAATCATCGCTTGCAGCTGTGCAGGTGTCATGTTAATGTTGCTCCTTCCGTGTCCTCTTCCAGACATTTTGCTGAACAGTTAAAGTAGCTAGTGTTCAGTCACAGTTATACTTTATACATATCCCATAATATGTATATTAACAATTCCCGTTATCCCACTATTAGTCCAGAAAAATTTTTGTGCAAAATCGAGGCGTCGTCGGAGAACGTCGTAAGTCGTAAGTAGCTATCGTCGAAAGTCGGCTTTCCCCATAAAAGTCACCGTCGGCGTAGTAATCGTAGTAGAAATCAGGACGTAGCGTGTAGCATCGTTTCGCTGTCGCTTTCCCCGGAATAGTGTGCGTATTAGCGTTCGCGTTTCGTATTCGTGTATGAAAATTTTCCTAAGGTTTTTCCGTTAGACTACCTAGACACGGTCTATATATATACTTATATATATATATATATATATATATATATATATATATACATATGGAGTATTTATTTACACAGCAGAGTGAGTATCCCAGGTTGCCACATAAAAATGTTGCTTTGGGAATTTTGTTTGTTCGTTTGTAACTAAGGTTTCAAGTTGCAGTTTCCAAATCGTTTTCAAAATTGATTCCAGTTCTCTGCAACTTATGGCTCTGATAACAATCTGTCACACCCCCAAATAACCACTAACGGAGTTTACACCGTTAAGGGGTGCGAGCAAACCAGGACCACAACCATTAGTTACAAATACTAAACGAATCAGAGTAAAGTCCAAATGTTCATAATAAAAACAGTTTTAAAAGTATGCAGCGGAATAAGAACATAAGTATCTTAGCACTAACCACGTGCTTTAATTACAAAGCATAAATAGTTGTTTAATTCCCAAATTAAGTTTAAAATGAAAGTAAGTATCTTCTTGTGCCATGCCAACCTCCAGCGGATACTCCTCAACGATCTGCAAAAGTGAAAACCACACAAGTGTCAACCTAACGGTTGGTGAGTTCACGGTGGGCATGTCATGCATTGGCCCGGTCTCATAAGCGTATGTATCAACATAAAATAAGTATCAGTTTTGCAAACATTTCCAAGTGTTGAATTATCGAATATGTACTAGTTAAGTAAAAAGTTAAAGCGGTCAACCGATATCGCGGGTAGCTAATCCGGTTTCCATGCACTAAGGAAGTTCGTACCAAAGCTGACGTAACAGAGTTCGGCATTTGCCGATGGTTTGTGCCTCCAGTTGTGTTCCTCGTGGGACCCACAACTAAAATAGGCTGATATTGTACTCCGTTCGGCCTCCAACCAGTTGGCTACACATTTGTGTACCGCGGAGCAGGGTTGTCAACCCTCAGTAGATCTACCCAACATCCCCTCGCTTCATAAATTAATGGTACTAAATTGTTGAGGACTTTTAAGTTTCAAGGCATCCTTAGAAATCATGTGATATCATTTGGTTTAGACTTTAACCTACACTAGCCATATTAAAAATCGTTTATTCTGGATTTCATTTGAAATCCTAAAAAGAGTTTAAGTGTCAAAATGGTTGTTCCGGATTTCCTTTGAAATCCCAAGTGTTATCGAATAGTTGGTTGCGGATTTCATTTGAAATCCCAAGGATGGACAGTTGCAAGTGCTTCCCATAAAACACTCCAACTTCCATAACAGATATCCCATTTGGCGATACCTCAAAATGTCAGCGTTGTTTTCCGTTTAGTATATTCGTTGTGACCCAAATGGGCTCACAATTAAAGGGTTTGTGAAACTCACCTTAGGTTGCTCGGCTACACTTGCTAATTAATCCAAGTATTGTTTTTAACGAAGACCTATGAACACGTTTAGGTCTTAAGTATTAGTTTTGTGTCTAATCTTTAACTTAACGTCACTATGGTCCATAACATAGCACGTTGGAACTACGACTCGACATACCGACACACGACACCAATGGTTGATCATAAACAAGGGTTCACATAAATCAGAAATCAAACATGTTTCGTCATAGCATAATCATGTAAGTCATGGCATAGCATTCAAGTAAGTTGCACAAGTTTGGGTTTAGGTCTGGTCACAGTTTCGCTAGTATAGATTCGCTAGGCAGTTTCGCTGTGTGCACGGGCAGCACTTTCGCTAGGCAATACCCGATGACACAGTTTCGCTAGGCTAGTTTCGCTCGAAACTGTTGGCACAGTTTCGCTAGACTAGTTTCGCCCGAAACTGGTTGAACTTTCGTTCAGGGACAAGGTCTATGGTTATTTCGCTAGGCAGTTTCGTTCACTGGCGACACTACAGTTTCGCTGTATAGTGTCGCCTGAAGGAGATGTACATAATTTCGCTGGATAGTTTCGCCCAGAGAACAGGCTAGTTTCGCTGGTCACGAAAAACACATAAATCAGCCCTAAAATCAATCTAACAGCTTCCATACTTCATGTAATTCATTATCTAGCATACATAGACATTTACCAACATCACAGAAGCAAGTTTAACACCTTAAACATGGATTTTTATCATGAAATCACCAAAAATGCATTTTAAACCTAAAATGACCTAATCTAGCATAAATCTTCATTATGGTTTGATTTCACACGTAAAGTTACTGACTTTATGATAGATCTAGCATCCCTAAGCATTATTACAGAAGTATACACGATTTCATGAAGGTTTGGGCATGCTTTAAGGTAAAACACATAGAAAACACATAGAAAACACATAGAAAACACATAGAAATGGTTCATGGGACTCACGGTTCGATCTCCAAGCTCAATGGATGATGGTTCGGGGCTGAGATCTCGATGGCTCGGTGTGATTCTCGGCTGACCAGATTTCCAGGAGAAAGATGGAGAGTGTGTGTGTTTTGTGTAAAAGAGGCAAATGAGAGAAGCTAGGGTTTATTAAGATATTATATATCAGGGCCTAGTTTCGCTGGCAGTTTCGCTGGCCAGGCGAAACTGGCTCTGATCTCGTGTAATCCGAACAGCTTGGCTAGCTACCGGGCGAATCTGTAGTTTCGCTCGGTAGTTTCGCCGGCAACCGAAAACATACAATTTGTCACATAATCAAGAATTTACAATTTGTCATGCTATTAATAATATTAAATCATGCGTTCAAATCACATTGCACGTAATGACAATAAATAATTGAACATATAACACATATGGACGGGTTCGGTGATCAACCAAAGGACGTGGACGTATTCGGCCTAGTTAAGCATTAGTTACTAAGTTAACACTTATAACGTAACTAACGGAGATTGTCTAACGGAAGTTAACCTTGGAATTCTCGGATGTCACATGCTTGACTTTTGCACAATTAAAATCTTCCATATTTTCATCCAATTTCTTGTCATGAGTTTCATCAAATACAAAATGTCAAAATATCATTAGATGATAGTCATTAAGAAGCATTAGGAAAGAAAATCTGATAGGTGTTGAGTTCTTCAACTTGCATCACCTTGGAAAGAGGTATAAACGAATCTAGAGACCTTAAGGGATTGATTGCTTTATCAGGGTCCATGTGTAGCCAAAGCTTGACTTGGAAAATTATTCATTTCACCTGGTACATGAAGATCGAAAAACTCTAACCTTATTAAACTATTTTTAGCAAACATATTACATATATACAAAGCATTCGAGATACATTTTGAGTGTCATACATAAAAATTGCAGAAACTAAATTGAAGAATAAACAAATGGAAAACAAAATGTCAGAATCTCATTAGATGATAGTCATTAAGATGGATTAGGAAAGAAAATCTGATACGTGACCAATCATTAACATACGGCATCTTATCAAGGTCCATGTGTGGTAGGTAATGTCCCTCTAGCCTTTCTATTACCAATTATAGTCTTACTAAGAAGCTTGGTTGTAGCCTTGACACTCTTTCTTTTCTCTATCAGACTTTCATTACATTTTCCTGCTGAAAATAAGGTAAAAAACTGCTCTTTGTCAATCTCCCTTGTGTTATTTTTCTCTCTAAGCAAAATTGTTTCTACAATTCGATACATTGAATGGCAGCAATCAACTCCTTGGGAGCGTTTCGCACCATTTCTTGACTGGTACTTTCTTTATCTTCTATCACAATTTCGTTAGCCATGTTAGAAAACAGTTTACGAACTTTTGTTGTTTTGCCTCTAATATCATCTTTTCTTAGAGACATATACAACCACTTGCATATACTTAGAATTATCAACTATTTCCGTACGTGAAAATCTTTTGAGACCATTGAAATCTCAATAAAAGAATATGGTGCAAAGATTTGAATATGTATAATAGAAAATATTTAGGGAGACATACTCTTATAACGTGTAACCAAAGAAGAGCATTTGTGCACTTATGATGAGTGAGATTACAAATCCTCTCCCTTCAAAGATGTTGCTTCTTGATAGAAACTTATATTAAAATTAAATGTCCATGATAAAGTGCCAACATTGAACATCAAAGAATAAAGTTCAAAAATCCATAGATATTCTTCAACCAAAGTCCCACACTCGCCGTCAAAGTTGATTACATCCCAATACTGTTAAAAAAACATAAATAAGAGAAAACTTGTGTTTCTTAAAAAAATGTCTAAAGTAGTTTAAATAAGCCAGTCCACTATTAGTCTATTATAATCCCAAACTCGCATAGAATTGTCCTTGCTACCAATCTACCCCTATAATAATTGTGAGTATGTCCTTGCTACCAGCCTACCACTATCGATATAGTTGGACCCCCAATGACATTCTAAATATAGAAAATCAATAGATGATAAGGTTCAAAATGATATCAATTGTGTTAAAGTAAAAAACAACAAAACTTGGCAAGTTTTAACACATTTGAATGCCCTCAAAATTGTGGCACTTTTCATCTTCCATGCCAATTTTAGTCTTCTATATACATTACTTTGAAAAACATTTACCTCTATTTGTTCTATTATGTAGTAAAATTAGTAAATATTGAAATGTACATATTACATATAATATAAAGACAAAATATGTAGTCGGTCTTTCATTCGTTAGTAAAATTAGTAGAAGCAAATGCACTATACAAACTATATCCAATATATCAACGAAGGCAATTAGATTGTAAGGAACAATTACAACTTATACAGAGGATGTGATGTTTTTAACTAAATAGCTATGCAATTAATGGGTGCAACAGAAATTAATCAGTAAGCTAAGTAAGCTAATTAATGCGTGAAAAAAATTGTGTGAAAGACAATAACAATTAGAACAAAGCAAATTTATATAAAAAAAGCTCAAAGCCAATAACACTAATAAGACAAAAAAAAGTGTATATTCTTATATTACATAATCAAAATAAATTCCAAATTCAGAATCAAGCAAGTTTATAAAGAAGCTCAAAGCAAATATTATTAATTATGAAAAAGGCTGTAACTTTTGATCCTGGACTTCTTTTCATCACTGAATGTGCTTTCAGTTTTGTAAAATATTTATTTGATTCATGAATGTTAAATTCTTATATCTTGCTAACCAATTATTAGCCTTAAGCTGAACAATAAAAAATTTCCCTTATCAGATGGATTAAAATAGATTTCCAAATTGAAACAGAATATAAAATATTCAAATACTGCACAAAAAAATACTATAAAGACATGATATTGATTGAGTACCCGAAACAATGGAAGTTAAACAATCAATAACCAATCATCGAGATCTGAGTTTAGAAGGAAACCGATGGGGCGAACGCAAAGACAAAAATCTCGATTTGTATACGAAGTGGAGAAGGAGTTGTAAGTCCAGCCCTGCCTTTTCAAAAAGTACTGTTATGGTAGGATGTCACAGGAAGAATGAGAGCGGGATAATCAGTAATCATAAATCTAATAAGAAAACAAAAGGGTATCATAAGAATTGGAATGTAACTCTCCTCAAAACCTAAAAAGAACAGAAAAATCCAAGAGCCCTCAGGCCTATAACCGATTTCTATAACATATTAAAAAACAACAAAGACATAAATCTTAAATCTACAATTGATGAGTATAATAACTAAAGGAGAAGGACAATCAATTGATGAAAATAAGCACATCAAATAGTAAGAAACAGAGATTTGAGACCGATGATATGAAACAATGCAAGATATGAAAATAAGCACATCAAAATACGACCATTGAATTGGCAGGAATATAAGGCTGAGAAAGGCTCTAATAACGACACGTGTCTCAAAACTTTTTATTTATATAAATAGATGAAGATGATAGATAATAACGAACCTGATTAGTTTGAAGGGACCGCTACGCCAAATAGCTATTCAACAGCATTGGTGTGAGATACGAAGTAAAACCTGCGAATCAAAAGGGGAAAAAATTAATTCGATCAAATAAAAAATAAACCCAAATACGAAAACTTTAAAAGATCACACATTAGCCGCCAACGTTACATTTTATTCGCGTCGGACAAAGCCACAAAAGTCTAATGTTCCGACGCTACATTTTTTTCACGCCGGACTCGAAGTCATGTTCGTATGGTAGTAGCTTCCGGCGGTACATTTTCTTCCCGTCGGAAGCAAGGATAGGGTCGTAAACAAAGACTACATAACAAAAAAAATATAAATGACTTACACAATGTTAGGAGATGGCCGGAGGGGGACAAAAAAATGAGGCTTCTTTGGGTTTATATAGGATCATAAAAGATGATGAATTAATTGAAAGGGAGTTGCAAGAACTCCAAAAAGTCATGTTTATTACCTATCTTTATTATCTATATATCTATATAAATACAACAATAAAACTAATTAAAAAGGAGTTGCAAGAACTCAAAAGATTATCATTATTATGTTATTTATTTGAAGGTTAAGAACTCGGAAGGTTTGAATTAATTATTATATCATTTATTGTTATAGATTTTATTATGTATACGATGAGGATGATGAATGTATATGAATGATTTTTTTTCTTTTGTCAATGTATTATAAATGAATTAGTATTAGTTTAAGGAGTAATTGCATTTATGATAGTCATAAATTTTTAGGTGCAAAATAGTGCCTTGAGCTTAACTTTTATATTAATTAATATGATGATGATGATCATGATGATGATACATCAACATGTATAATGGTTTTAATTAAACACATGCTTAACCATGCAATACATTATGTTTTTTTTGTTTTACATGGCATTTATGATTTCACATTTATGAAGGTGCAAAAAAGTGCCATTGCTTAACTTTTTTATATATATAGATTCATATTATTCTTAGTATTCAACCAAATTCATAGGTTACTACTTAGTACATTTATATTTTTCTACATCTGATTAGTAAAACTTCAATACATCATTTCAATTTTTACTTAATTAGTAACATTATGAAACTTGAAAGTAATACCAGGGTTACAAAAGTCGGCCGTCTCGGTCGATTCCTCCGTGTTGAATCGCGATTTGGAGGGGGTGCTGCCTCAACTTAAAATAATCGGACTAAAAATCATCAACTTCATCAATAATCTATCTTAAAGGGGTTTTTAACCTAAAAAATTGAAATCGCGATATCAATGACCTCGAGTAATCATGTGGAATCCTATTACTAATGTGATTTAAGAAAACAAGATGAATAAGTTTAAGAACACACGAATTTAATCCTAATGCACACGATTTTTTAGAAACCGTTCGGTACAATGAAGTCCCTTGAGGGAAAAACTGAATACCCTCTAAGCTATGCGTAAATGTCTAACTTGATGTCTAACCTCTCTAAGTAAACCGAGATGGGTATTTATAACACATACCCTACAAGCTTCGGCCCACCACCTAGTGCCGAGAATGTAACTGGGAACCCCTAAAGCTCACCCGAACCTCGTAAACTCGCAATTAGAATGTATATAATATAATCCTAAATATAACACTACAATCTTCCCTTAGGCTTATGCTATTAAATGCCTTTACTTATTTTTAAACTTATTGATCTTTACTGGGTGGTATTGGTGCTGGTGTTGGTGTAGAACTCTTGCCATAAGTCTTGAATATAATAATCTTCTTTGTTGGGCAAGACTAGATACTAGACTCAGTTCTTTCTTTTTACCAGTACATCTACGACATTTAAAGATGAATGAATAGTGTGTAATTTCGGTAAATGGGGGGGGGGGGGCGATTTTTTGGATAAATGAACTAGACTCGGTAAGCCCAGTTAGGCCATTAGGAGATTTATGGCCCAACAAAGGCACTAACCATATACCTGATGTCCAGATAAGTTGTTAAAAGTATTCTAACTGATCGTTATGCAATTGGATACATTGTGGAATGATAAAAGCTAAGTTCAGGTAAAACCGACAAAGTTCATTGTTTAATCGGTTAGCATACCAGATAATCGAACGTTATCATAAAGTTGATGGTTAAGTGATTGTGATGTTGGACATATTAACACTGATATTAATATTTTCCAAAAAGACCGTTCAGATGGTTACACGCGGTGTGTACGTGCGGAAATGGCAAACGACAATTAATGTGCGTATGTCACCGGCAGTGATAGAAAGGTCACTGAAGATTTTGAAGCTAAAACAGTTGTAACTTGTTGATTTCATACAAGACCATCAATTTTGAAGATTTTGAAGCTAAAATCAAGTGTTTTCATGTCCTGATAAGTGTCGTTTTTCATCCTTTTGATACGTATCTTCAAATCTTGTTTTCCCCTTTCTTACCTCTTGAGTCTTGATCATCAAGATCAAATTTTTATGGCAGATCTAAGCTTTGCATAGTCATATCTTGTAGATCTAGTGAGTTCCTTATGAAATATTGAATCTTTATTGATGTTTATTGGTTATTATCAAGTTTCTTGATGGATCCTAGTAAAATCTTGTCAAAGCTCACATTTTTATGCTTGATTCTTCATGAGAATGTTGTATGATGATAGATCCATGGATGAAATTGACCAAGATTGCAACAATATGATAGATTAGGTTTGGATCTATGTTATGCATGCAATCTGGGGTTAGATCTATGTGTTTGAGCATCAAAGACTTGATTTTTACACTTCTAAATGGTTAGATCTACATCATGCATGCCATCTAGAGTTAGATTTATGTAATTGATCATCAAGATTGAACTTTTATGCTTTAAATTGACTAGATCTAAGAACGATATCTAGGGCTAGATCTATGTTTCTCATCATCAAGTTTAGATGTTCTTGATATAAAATGTCTAGATCTATTGATTCCATGATATAGCATGTCTAGATCCATGCCATGAATGACTAGATCTATTTGATTTCATGATATAGAATGATTGGATATAGGACTTGCATGATAGATTTAAGGTTTACTTTGCTAAAATAGCATATTAAGGTGCATGATGATTATGTTGACCTAAATTGACTTCCGTGATGACTTATGTATATTTAAGATTTCATGATTATGTTGACCTAAATTGACGTACGTACCGCCCCATCAAATCACCAAGAGTTGTCGAGCCAGTTGAGTCGTGGACTTAAAGTATTTATTTATTTATTCTATCTCATCTAGTCGTCAAGGTCATCATCGGGTCTATCTTCCTCATTTTCGTGGTGTCATTCTTTCAATTGTATCTCCGCATCAAGTGAGTATCATAGCCCCTCTTTCTTCAGAACGTTTTGGGGTGCAACATGTACCATATTCAAAACTCATGCTCAATATACTTTAATAAAAAAACTACTGTTATGTGATGTGCGTGAGTCGTATATCAATAATGAGGGACTATTTGTGACGCCCACTCCCAGACTTGGCACCAGGAGGGGTCACGTGTCGGATTTACTCATGAACACGTGGTACAACAGAGATATTGTGCAGCGGAAATTTAAAACTTTTATTTATATAAGCCAAGTATTGCAGTAAGTGAGATATTGTACATAACTAAAAATAATTATAATAACGAAAACTATAACTAAGCCAGCTTGCCAGAAATCCTTCCTTGATAGCTTTCCCAATTATCGCGTCCTCACGAAATCCGTGCCTTTACTTCTAAACGTCTCTGCAGAACCTAGCATACATACTTTTAAAAAGTCAGCTTACGCTAGTGAGTTCTACCTTTTAGTTCAAAAACCGTTAAAGTGTCTACCTAATTTTCACAACACATTTATATTTCACATATAAATCCTAACACATAATTACTATGATAATATTCACAATATCTTAACCGTGACCCTAGGCTTAACTTCTAGGTCACTATATTTATCTGACGACCGTAACCATGACCCTAGGCTTAACGTCTAGGTCACTATATTTAGCCGACTCTGCTATTATGAGAAGACCTGACACTACATTCTCTATGGCACCCCCATTGGAGAAGCAGCGCCGTCCGTACACGGTACTCTAGGGCACCCCTATTGGAGCAACATCGATTCCTCAACTCTAACCGCCAACTTATTACTTAACTCTATTAGGTCATTTTCTCGTCTTAATGACTTAATCTCTGATCATGTATACTACCTACCCCTAGTTAAATAACCATATGCTTTAGATTTGTTATTAAACAGTGATAAGGCATTCATATACTCTAACAAATGAACATCCCCCAATTTACCTAGGTGTATGTATACAGGATGTCCCAGCGGTGATCCTCCACACTTTCGATATACCGGGTAACTATACTACCATGCTTGTATACAGGATGTACCAGCGACGTATCCATCACATAATAATATAGCAAATACATCACCTGTTCTCATATAATCATCAATATACCAGCCCGAAAACATTTAAAAACATTTAAAGTGGGCTTGTAGAAACTCACCTGATATCTTTAATCGGTTATTTAGACAGAATCTCCGTTATGGTCCATATTTAACCTAATCGCGTATCAGACCGCATTAATGCAGGGTCATTATAAATAATACTTATGTTTATTTATATCTTATTATATTAATAACACTTTATTAGGGTTTATCTCTTTTAAGGCCTAAATGACCAAAATGCCCTTATAGGCGTAATAACCTTTTTATTGATAATATGAAGACGTGTATTCCTATAAGTAGACGCTCACCCCGGGATTTATGCGACACTCCCGCTTTGCCATAAACCCCAGTGTACAGGCGTCTACCCTTCCGGTCCGCACGAACTTCTAAATATCCGATTAACTCGGTTTCTTTAATACTTTATTATTTATTCATTTTAAACCCATAGATACTTATAATATATAAATATGTTATAAGACCAAAAATCAAGTACCCATACCCTGCAGATTATTTTATACTAATTAATAATTTTTTGAAACCCTAATTTCATGTATTTCTCGTTTTATTATCAAAACTCATTTTTATTTCAAACCAACTTAGGGTATTATCCATTATAACATTTTATAGTATCCTTTAATAATCAAAGCTTAATTCAACACCGTTTACTCAATTTGGGCAGAACAACATATGAAAACCCTAATTTTGACCCCTTAACAAAACCTTTACCAAACCTTTTTCCAATTGTGAAATAAACTTAGGGCTTTCTTAAAACACATTATTTTAGGATTACCTACAAAATTCAGACCCTAATTCCCAACCGATCACCCAATTTTAGCAAAACAAGCTCAAGAACCCTAATTTTAACACATTTTAAGAAAACATACTTGGAGATCGAATTAGCCAAAACTGAAAGAGGTTATTTCAGACATTACCTAAAGATGCTTGACTGCAGAAATTCAGCTCCTGGGACCTCACCCTTTTTGGGTATTGAGCGAATGAAGAGGGTGGTTCGAGTTTAGGGGTTTTCGGTTAGGTTTTGGTGAATTGGCGAGTTAAAATGGACGATTGATGCTGCTATTTATACTGGTTGAGGTCGCCTAGTGTCCCTCCACGTCGTAGGGTGAGTAATTCGGCCGAAGTCGACACCTAAGGGGTTCAATCGTGGAGAAAAAGGAAGAAGACGTTGGCTGTTTCCGACCTGGTACGGGTTGCGTATCGCGAAGCAGCAGCAGCCGAACGTCGCGTACCGCGACGTAGTTTCACAGAATGGCAGAATTGGTCCCTGGACCTTTTTAATTGTGTTTTTACCCCCAGACTTCTACCGAATGTTATTTTATGTTATAAAACACTTAAGGGTATATTTCTAAAGGTTTCTAAGGCTCCGGATACGTTTGATTATATATATAAATACATACGTATATATGTTTACATAATTTACACTTTTAGACCTCCAACTTCTATTTAATGCATATTAGCCCTTTATCTTTCGATGTAGTTATTGTTTCAAGTCCTAAAACATTCCTAAACATGTTTCTAATATTTTCTAAGGTTCGGTTACATATAACGAGGAATATATATATATATATATATGTATAAATACTATATATCTTTCAAGAATTTACGTACTAGCCCCTCAAACTTTACAATACTTATCATTTTATGTTAGGAATCATATTAGGATATGTTTTTACTATATTCTAAGCCTTAGAATACTTATAATAATTATAGACACATATAATATCCGTATACATTTATAACTTTACATAAATTACGCTTTTAGCCCTAACACACGTATTTACACACATATATTCATCAAATGATTCATGTATCATCATGTTATTCATATAAACACATATTCATCTTATATTTTACTTTCTCTCACGTTTAACACGTTCGTTTATGCATATTTCATCACATTGGCTATCAAACGAATAATTCTAACACATGCAACCTGCCCAATGTATAGTCTTACCATGTTTATCAATCAAGCTCACGTATTTATAATATAAACACATATTTACTATATAGATTATGTATCTATGAATTTTGGGATGTTACACTATTGCACTAAAAAGGGTTTTAAATTTATAAACCTAATACTATCAAAAGGATAAAACACGCACATGCAGGTAAATGTACATATCACTTACTATTGTAGTATATATCCTATGGGATAGAAACTGGTGTCGAACACTAGAAGCATGTACTAATAGAATCAAACGCAATTATGGCAATCACCAAATGACATATAAAAGAAATAGGAATGCAATTAATATTAAATACTTCTCTCCGTGTAAATAGCAGTCGTGGAGATGTTTAATGCGTTCTTTATACTTAGCGGATACGTTGTATGCGTCATCACACATTTCTTCTAGCTTATGTAATTGGATGTAGCGTCTTTGCCCGACTCCTTCAAGATCTAAGTTAGCAGCTCTCAGGGCCCAATAAGCTTCGTGTTCTAGTTCTATAGGGATATGACACGCTTTCCCATAGACTAGCCTAAAAGGTGTTGTGCCTATTGGCGATTTATATGCAGTTCTAAATGCCCAGAGCGCATTGTCAAGTTTTTTCTGACCAGTCCTTTCGATTGCCACCAACTTCTCGAGAATTCTCTTAAAAGACCTTGATTGGTGACTTCTTTTTGTCCGCTTGACTGGGGATGGTATGGTGTAGCTAACCTATGAGTGACCCTGTATCTTTTCAAGATCTTCTCCATTTGAGCATTACAAAAATGAGTTCCCCTATCGCTGATCAAAGCTTTAGGTGTTCGGAATCTTGAGAAGAGCTTTTTAAGAAAGAGAATTACAATTCTTGCATCATTGGTTGGTAGTGCTTGTAATTCGGCCCATTTGGACATGTAGTCCATATCGACTAAAATATACTTATTTCCATAAGAACTTGGGAAAGATCCCATTAAGTCTATTCCCCATACATCAAACACTTCACATATCTGGACTCCCTTCTGTGACATTTCATCTCTTTTGGAAATATTTCCCGCTTTCTGACATGGATCATATCTACTGACCATCTCTTTGGCATCCTGAAAGATAGTAGGCCAATAGATGCCTGCATCGAAAACTTTCTTAGCAGTATAACTTGGTCCATGATGTCCTCCAGTTGGTCCTTCATGACAATGTTTGAGGATAGAGTCCGTTTCATAGCGATCTACGCATCTTCTGATTACTTGGTCTAGTCCAATCTAAAGAGGTATGGGTCGTCCCAAATATAATATATAAGATCACTAAAGAATTTACGTCTCTACTGATAGGCGAGTCTTGGCCGAAGATATTTGCACAAGAGATAATTGGCGAAATTTGCATACCAAGGCGTATCGTTTATTCTAGTGCTAATATGCATAAAGGTCTCGCCTGGAAATTTATCGTTAATGCTCCCTTCTGTGACTCTTTATTCTTCGAACGTCTCTAGTCGTGACAGGTGATCTGCTGCTACGTTCTCGGATCCTTTCTTGTCTTCTATTTCTAAGTTAAATTCTTGAAGTAGCAGGATCCATCTCATTAGCCTAGGTTTTGCATCCTTTTTGGCGAATAGGTATCTAATAGCTACATGATCAGTGTAGACGGTGATCTTAGATAGAATGAGATAAGACCTAAATTTGTCTAGGGCGAATACAAAGGCTAAGAGCTCTTTTTCTTTTGTTGTGTAACTTTCTTGAGCATCCGTAAGTGTTTTACTCGCGTAATAGATTGGATGAAAGTGCTTGTCCTTTTTTTGACCGAGCACTGCTCCTATAGCAAAATTACTTGTGTCGCACATTAGTTCGAATGGGAGTGTCCAATCGGGTGCGATTATAATTGGAGCATTTGTGAGTTTGTCTCTAAGTGTGTTATAAGCTTGAAGACACTTAGATGAAAATATGAATTCTGCATCTTTCTTGAGAAGTTTGGTCATAGGCTGCGAAATTTTTGAAAAGTCCTTGATAAAGCGACGATAGAATCCAGCGTGACCGAGGAAACTTCTAACACCTTTGACGTTCTTAGGCGGGGGTAGTTGCAAAATGGTTGAAATCTTTGCCTTATCTACTTCTAGTCCCGCTTTGGATATTTTATGTCCTAGTACGATGCCTTCTTTTACCATGAAGTGACATTTATCCCAATTAAGTACTAGGTTGGTTTCCTTGCATCGAACTAAGATTTTCTCCAAACTTGCCAGACATTGATCGAAAGTATCTCCAAACACTGAAAAGTCATCCATGAAAACTTCCATGGAGTCTTTAATCATGTCGTAAAAGATTTCCATCATGCAACGTTGGAAAGTAGCAGGGGCGTTACATAAACCAAATGGCATACGCCTATACGCAAATGTACCGAAGGGACATGTAAATGTAGTCTTATCCTGGTCTTCAATTGCAATTAGAATTTGAAAGTATCCTGAGAATCCATCCAGGAAGCAATATGTCACACCCTGTAAGATTTGTGTCGGGATGCAAAAAAGGTTATCACAGTCAAGGTTATGAACGTACTCTGGATGGTTCAACAACAAGAGCCGTTTGGAAATTGTTAAGTTGTTGGAGTAAATAGGAGTTTTTCCAATATCATTACGCAGCGGATTGATTGTAATGAGAAAAAGTAAATAGTTTAAGTTTACAACACATAAGTTTTCAAAAGATTTTTAGGACATGACACCGTTAGGTTATGTCAGGAAAATCTCCAAAGGCATAACCATACTACAGATAGCAAATGAAAAGTCCTAAATGTAATGACAGGAAAACAAGCAGGTCCGATGCATGCACAGCAAATAAGATCAAGTACCTGAGAATTCATATGAGAAAACGGTCAACAAATACTTGTTGGTGAGTTTCACAGGTTTAAAGTGCTAGCAGTTAAATGTTGAATGAAAATAGTAACTAAAAACTGTTCATGTTAATCATTTGACAATATTAGATAAGACTAGTTAAAATGTTACCATGTATCCCCCTAATACCGAAACTGACTGTTTACCCACTCTTGGTATCTTTTGTCCGGTTGATACCGCATAGATATGACATAACAATTTGTACCCTATGACTATAAAAACGGAGTCACGATTGGAGCTACCAGTCAGAGCAGGGGAGTTAACCCAATAGATCTATTCAAACGTTACCGTTTGCAAATGATAATTAATCAGATTCAGTTAATAGTGGGGTTTAGGTTATAGCATGAATGAACATGAGATAACAAGTTGGACAAGGGAAAGACACATGTAAAAGATATGATAACAAGGTCTAATTGTCTAACATGGATAAGTATGTATGAATTCTCCCCCAAAGATAAAAACAGTTAAAGATAAAAGGGGCCGTGAAAAACTCATATGATTCAGAAACAGGAAATCGGTAGCATGATCGACGAAAGTGTAGCCCTAAATAATTATAAAGCATAAAATAAGTAATTGGGTTGACAATTAATGTCACTCCAATTAGGTAGGTCAAGTCTTGACGTCATGGTAGCCTTAGAGTTAAATGATTTGGAAAGTCAAGGTGAAAGTGTCTGATTATATGTTTATTTGGAAATAATGTAAAATATATATTTATAATTAAATAAAATATACAAAAATTTTCAAATAATATTTGAAGATGGTAAATATTTATAGAAATAAATATAAAGTCAAAATGAGGGTTTTCATATGAGAAATTGATTATTTTGACTAATTAGTTGAAAACCGGGCGATTTCGCGGTAACCGCCGTATACACGATATTTATCCGTTTAAGTTAGAAATCAATCAAGGATAATAAAATATGATTATTTTATGTCCAAAATATGTAGATAATTATTTCAAGTGTCGATTTTCAATAGTTTGCCGGTTTTGTCGGTTTTGTGTTGGTTTTGCCGTTTTGGTCTCGTTTGCCCGTTATATGACACCGTCAGGTTCCTAAATTCACCATATGAGTTTTAAACATGTTTTCAACCATCACAACCTTCTATTTAAAAGCCTAAATTTTCTGGTCAAAATATATTTGTACTTAGATGCATTTTTCTAAGGTTTTTAAGTGTACTTTTTATAGTAAAAGTTCTCTATGGTGAGTTTATGCACAAGTAATCTCTCTAAAGTCCAAGATAACATATTTTGACTATGTTGGGAGGTACAAAACGTGTCATAGGCATCAAGGGTCCAAATTTATAATAACAACATAAAACATACACTATATTCAAAGTAGGTGACTAAACAAGTTTTCTAAACAAATGCTTGTATAAAGGCCCAACCAAACCAAGTTTTGAACACAATATTGCAAGTACATACTATCATAAGTTTGTAGTAGCAAGATTCATGGTGAAACATAGAGATAATTTCAAACCAGTAGGCTTAATGGCTCATATTTATGTTTAGACAACAATGTAAGTCAACACTTGCTAATGGAGTGATCTAGACATGATAAGAGACAAGAAACTACAACTAGATCATGATTTCATTAAGAAAAGTGAAGATGTAAACTCACTAGATGGAGATGTGGGCCGAAAACGATGATGATGATGGAGCGTGTGTGTTCTTGCTTCCTAGTGTCATAAATCATCAAGAAATTAGTTGTTTGAGTAAAAAATTTAGAGATAGAGTAGAGAGAGAGAGAGCTTACGGTTGGAGGAAGGGAGAGAGCAAAGAGAGAGAGAGTTCTTGAAAGATGAAGGTAACAAGTGAAGAAAAGGGTTGTGTTAAAGTGTTTAAATATGAGAGACTTAATAAATTGGGAGTGTTTGGATGTGTTTGTGTGTGTGTGGCGGTTTAAAAGAAACCAAGAGAGGGAGGGAGAGGAACGAGAGAAAGAGAGAGATTGGAGGGTGTTTGGGATTGCTAGATGTTATAAGACTTGTGTGCCTAAGTGTTATGTGTGTGTGTGTTCTGTTTAGCCGAGAAAAGAGAGGGAAAAGGAACCGAGTTCGGTCCTTGTGACTAACCGGTTCACACACACATGTATAAGGAGGGTCCAACTCATTGTTTAACTCAATATATTTGTGTGTGATTAGTGATTCATGGCTGCAATGTTTAGGTGGGAAAGAGGGTGCACATGGAGGGAAATATTGTCCAAAGGGTATAAGGAAGGTGTACTTGGGGAGACAAGTTCTCCCTATGATGTCAAGTGTGGTTGTAGGCTAGGAGGATGTGACATGGTAGGGTGCAAGGATGTTTGGAAGTGATTAAATTGGCATCTTGAGATGTCAACTTTAGTACACAACAACAATCAAAGCAAGGGTGGTGGTGGTTTGGTTCGAAACCGGCAAGGAGAAAAGGGACTGGGGAAAGAACCAAGTTCGAACCCATGGGAGGCCGGTACGAACGAGAAAAGAAAAGGGAGAAGGGAAGGAGGTCGTGGGTTCGAGCCTAGGGGGAAACCGGGTCGATCAAAAGAAAAAGAGAGGGACTCGGGATCGTGAGAAGGAGAAAAGAAAAGGGAAAAGGATAGGAGAAAACCGGGTTAGATTCGAGTGATTAACGCTACGTAAAATAATAGAACGAATCGGTTTTTGTTTTATGAAATGTATCGGAAATAAAACGGCATAAAATAGAAATAGTAACGATCGGGTTTGTATAAAACGATTTATCGTTTGCATGGGTTTAAAACAAAAAGGTGACGGGTTGCATGAGCGTTAAATACTTCATGCATGAGAACAATTTTTGTTGCTAATAATAACGAGGTTGTTTACAATCAGCTTGGACGTAAAATGATTTGACGTTTACGTATGAATCATATCACAAGTCTTGATTATGATATTGTTGTCTAAACACGTATATATATATATATATATATCTAAACGTTTCGTAAATAAATACGTTTGTTATTTCATTGTAATAAAATAGTTTTATGTATAAAGTGTAAACGTTATACGTTTTAATGATTAATTGAAACCATACGTACAATGAAAATGAAACAAGGTGAGATCCCAAGATGATTGGATCATGCGTGGTATTTACTACAAAGTTTGGTAAATTTCATAAACGAATTCGGTTAGTCGCTTTATTATTATTAAAGTTCTAGCGACCATTCCGTGCAAAGAAGTTATCATGTTCAAGTATTGTTTTCAAAATGGGTTAAGGCTACGTCAAGGCTATGATCCTACTGTAATTAAAGCAAATATGGTAAAAATGACACGTTGCAAGTAAACAGTTACGTAACATAGTTAACACATAGTTATATATTATCAGTTTAGGTCCTTGGAAACTTACGGTTTGTCACACAATAGTAGTCGTGTCCTGCCAGTCTTTCTAACATCTAATCCATAGAGGGTAAAGGAAAGTGATATTTCCTAGTGGCATTGTTTTATTCATGATAGTCTATACATACATGCCATCCTGTCACAGTCCTTGTGGAGATTAGTTCGTCATCCTTTTTTATAACTGTAATTCCTCCCTTTTTAGGAACGACTTGAATTGGAACTTACCCATGGTGAATCTAAAATTGGGTATATCAAACCAGCATCGAGGAGTTTCAAAACTTCTTTTCGCACTACATCCTGCATATTAGGATTGAGACGCCTTTGTGGTTGAACTATGGGTTTATACGATTCTTCCATCAGTATCTTACGGGTACAGAAAGATGGGTTTATGCCCTTAATGTCCATGTTTTTCCAAGCCATGGCCTCTTTGTTTCATTTGAGCATTTCAATAAGTATTTCTTTTTGGTGAGGTTCAAAGTTTGAGGAAATGATTACGGGTAGGTTGGAGTTTTCCTCTAGAAAAGCATACTCCAAGTGATCAGGGAGTTCTTTTAGTTCTACCTTAGGTGGCTCTTCCACCGAGGGTTTCATGCTAGGTTCCATGGAACCTTCTAGATAGTAACAATTGTTTTCTTTATTAAGCGTTAACTTGAATGAATCTGGTTCACATTCTTCAGCAGGGGAAAGAGGGATATTGGATTCTGGACATCTGGTTACATAAACAGTTGAGATTCTTCTGGTTGTGATTCCGGACTCATATCAAATGCTTCTCCATAGTTCACTACTCCATCTTGCAGAAAGTGGATGATATCTTCATGATCGTACTCCATGTTCTGGTCTATGTTGATAGAAAGAGATTGTCCGTCCACTCTAAGAGTTAGTTGCCCTTTTTGAACATCTATTATAGTCCGTGTAGTGGCTAAAAATCGACTGGAAATGTGAAACTTCCTACTTGTACTATCATATCTTCCACAACTCCTCTAGGATATTTGACAGAGTGTTCTGCCAGTTGTATGCTCATTCGAACAGGTCGAAGATCTCCTAGATTGAGTCTGTTGAACAACGAGAAAGGCATAATATTTATGCTAGCTCCTAGGTCTGCAAGTGCTCTCTTGACCTCACATCCTTGGATATGGAAAGAAATGGTGAAGCTGCAAGGATCTTTCCTCTTTTGTGGCAGAGTGTTTTGGCACACGGCTGTGCACATCTCATTAAGCGTGATGTGGGATACACCTTCAAACTTTTTCTTGTTGGACGAATACCCTTTAAAGAATCTATTTATAGGAGGAATATGGTCTATTGCATCCATGATAGGTATTCGAATCTCTATTGGTTCCAGTATCTCTTGAATCTTCTTAAAATTTGCTGATTCTTTAGATTAATTTCTAACGTTCAGGAAATGGCATTGGAGGTTTGAACTATTTTGTGTAATATCCCGAATCCAGGTCGAATATTTTAATCGTATTTCCCGACAGTTGACTATTGAATTGTCATTTAAAAATTAAAATTTAAAAGTGGTAGTGACTAACTTAAATATGAGTAAATCCTAAGTTAGGTCGATTGTGTTATTTCTCAATTTAGTTTTTGGGGATAACATTGTTAAAGGTAATGAAATAGATGAACCTTTTACCTAAGATAGATAAATCCTAAACTAGAGGGACTTATATTGACAGTTGATCAAAGATAAATTAAGTGAAAGAACTAATTTTGTAAAAATGGAAACTTGCCTGAAGGAAAAAAGGGGTTCACGTTTTCTTTAGCAGAAAAGTAGATTTTGAAGGGTTCTTGAGGATAAATTAGTTCCCACTCCTAAATCCATGCCAAATTGATGGTGAAATTCGAAATTGGGGTCTTGCATGCCTCAAATTCGGAATAGATGGAAGATTATGAACTAGGATTGCTAAAATGCTTCAAGGTAAGAAAACCTAACTCATCTTCTCTCTAATTTTCATAACCCATTATTGGGGTTATGAGAAAAGTTGATAAAAACACCAATTTTGTGGTTTTTTAGTGTTAGTTGTTCATAACTAAAGCTATTATAATAGAGGTTGTGATGAAATTTCTATGATTATGATGTTGTATGTGAAATTCTAGCATGGTTGGTGAAGTTATGAAATGCTACATGAAAATGTAGTTGTAATGGTTAAGAGTGGATGAGTAAGATGAACCTTCACTAGTTTGAATTTTTAGTTGATTAGTGGTGAAGTAATCTAGATGATGAATTGAAAGTATGCTTAAATGGGTTGTATCATTTGGTTAGTAGGTTGTACGTTGTGTGTATAAGCTTCTATCTATGCACACCAAGTGTTTGATGAGATGCCTAAGTGGGGCTAATTGCTTGAATTCATGACAAATTATAGTATAATCACTACTAGGGAGCATGGAGTATGAATTTGATATATGTTGTGATTATCATGGTTGCATAATATGTTAAATAAATGCATCTAAAACCATGAATCATGTATTGGTTAAATTATGTTGGATTAGGATTAGTGATATACGAATTAACTAGTCATTATATGGACTAATCCTACGTTTAAGTATTGATCATTGACAAGCTAGGTTGCAAGCTTGGATGCAAACGGGATAAAATGATGAAATGACAAAAGGCAATCGGACGACTTTAAGGTAAGTAACCCTTACACCCAAAGTAGTGAATTCATGTTGTACATATATCAAGTTATACACATATGATTAGATAACATAATGAGATGCATAAACAAAGTGGAAGTAGATGTAGTTTACATATGAATGATTATGTAAATGTTGAGCTCATATGAGACAATGGGAAAATAGTTTACACGATGTTTTGTAATAGAATGTTAAAAGCTAAATTAATAGTGGGGATATTTCAATGATAGCGTTTGTCTATCATGAGTTGTCCTAGATAATGTTAAATGTGTCAAACAGAAAGTGGATTTACCCAAGTTGTAGGGTGAAGAGGATTATACCATTGGTGGTAGTAAACAATACTCATTGCAAAAAGGAAAAGAGAAGGTATGGTGCTTATAACTTGTTGGTTTGTGGAGCACAAGAAAGGTTTGTATAAACTTATAGTTGTTGAAACATGTATGAGTTATTAGGTGGTTATAATACTAGTTATTACCCGCGATGGGAAGTTATAAAGTCTTAAGTAATAGAATGAATTGGTGAAATAATAAATGTGGAAGCATGTTCAATTATAAAAGAAGCATTTCCAAAGTAATAGAATTGTAATTGGCCCTACAAAGTGTGTACGTAAGCAAACGGGTCAACGGGTTGAAACTTATTAAAGCCGTTGAGTTGATTGAAATGGTGGTAAATTAATCTTATGTGATGGATTAATATGTTTACAAAGTGATTGCAGGTTGGATAGAAGGTGTTAGGTTAATCCTAAAACCTTAGTTGTGAAAAAGAAAAAAAGAAAAGAAAAAAGGGGCACCACAATCTTGGAAAAGTTGTCAAGAATGCAAAAAATTGGAAAAGTATGGAACTGGGCAAGTTGGGAAAAGTTTGTGTAAAAATACACGATCGTGGTACGCGACAAGACTTAGGCAAGTCCATCGCGATATGCGATGGACTCCTGTCACCGACTTTGTTGTTGTTTTGTGATGTTTTTGAATTTCCTTGTTGCTTATTATTACTGATTGTTGGTTATTAAAATAATCACTGATTGTTGTGGTGTTTATGGTAGGTTGACCTCATATTGGAATTATGGATGTGAGTAAGCAGTGGAGAAGGGGCCATGCATGAGGAGAAGACCATATTGGAGATTCTCCTCTCGGAGCCTTTTTTGTCGGGTCTTGCTTGAGACACTCTTAGTTGAGATCAAGTCATTAGTTGGATTGTAGTTAGGTTGGTGGATGGACAACTTGTTATACTAAGGATCCAATTTTGTTGCTTATCTATATTTAAATGTTGGGTCGTTTTAATCCAAGTGGAATAAAATAAGTGTGTATGTTACGTTCAACTAAAAGTTGTATTTTTACAAGTGAGACTGGGTCTTCTCAAGAAAAAAGAAGAAAAAAAAATTGGACCTATTTTCCGCTGCAAACTTTTACCCGATTGGGTGATTTTGAGTTAAAGGTGTTACATTTTGGTTTCTCCTTTGCTTTGGCTGACTCCTCAGGTGAGTCTTTCTTTTCACTAGAGCTTTCTTTTTCAATTTCTTCAATCGTTATCTTCGGAGTGCCCGGCTTGGTCTCTTTAGCGTTTGCAATGCTTGTATTCTTTCCCCTCCTTATGGCTATCTTGACTGTTTCCATATATTCTCTGTAGGGTTTGAATTTATTTGATCGCAAAGTTCCTCCTTAAGGCTGTTGAGTTCTGTCATAACTCTTATCATATCTTCGTTTTGTTGTACGACTGCCACCTTTAGTAGATGTTTAGTTGCCAATGCAATCTGTTGAAGCTCCAAAATTTCTTCTCTGTTTATTCTGACACCTTCTTTTACTTCAGTTAATGCCCTGGTAAGTCGAGATTGAGAGGTAGCCCTCATAGCATTAATCGTTTCACGCTCGAGCTGAATTCCTTCGACAGTTGTAGTGAGAGTATTCAACTTCAACTTTATAGACGCGGCTTGAGTAGAAATGTTTTTTAAACGAATGTGAGGTTTATCCTTTGGCCAATGGCACTCAAAATTAGTGGTGGTTTCTATTAAGGTTCGGCTTTTTCAGGACTTAATCCTAGCCACGATCCACAGGCACTCATGTCTAAAGGAAGACGAGTTTCAGGAAAGATTGCCCAATAGAAAGTGTTAAGTAGGACTGCCTTTGTGATTTTGTGGTGAGGACAACTTCGGACAAGAAGTGAGTATCGTTCCCATGCGTCATTGAAGGATTCATCTTCTCTTTGCGCAAATGACAGAATTTAGGATCGAATTTGAACAGTAAGGGATGGAGGGAAGTCTTTTTCCACAAAATGATCGCAGAGCTCCTTCCAGCTTGTGATAGAGTTTCGCTTAAGAGAAATGAGCCATTGTCGATATACTCCTTTAAGACTGAACGGAGATTGGCGAAGCTTGAAGTCGTCTTCAGTGATCCCATTAAGTTGGAATGTTTCGCAAAGTTCTTCGAATTTGGTGATGTGAGTGAGAGGTGACTCCTCGTCTGAACCAAAAAATATACCGGCTTTTTCGAGTAAGGTAATGAAATTAGGGTTGATTTCAAAGGCAGTTGCCTTGATTTCTGGTTTCACGATACAGGATCGTGAGAGTGCAGTGGATGGTTTATTATACCACCCGATGGACATTCCCGGAGTATCCATAGGAATGGATACTAATGGTGATAAAACACCTGAGTAAGATTGAGTTAGGAACTTGTGTTCCTTAGCAACGGCGCCAAAAACTCTTTGATGCGTGCATGTCGTATATCAATAATGAGGGACTATTGCACTAAAAAGGGGTTTAAATTTATAAACCTAATACTATCAAAAGGATAAAACACGCACAAGTAGGTAAGTGTACCTATCGCTTACTATTGCAGTATATATCCTATGGGATAGAATCGGGTGTCGAACACTAGGAACACGTACTAACATAATAAAACGCAATTATGACAATCAACAAAAAACATATAAAAGAAATAGGAATGCAATTAATATTAAAGACATCATCTTGTTTTAGAATCATCTTGCTAAACAATTACCAATCATGAATACATGTTTATGCTCACTTTTCCTAAAGATAACTAAGTCGATCGTTAGATTAAACTTAGCTTCTATTAAACCAGTTATGAATACGGAACGCCCAACATATTTCTTCTAAGGGATATATCTTTCTGCCTAGAACCCCTAAAATGCCATAGACACACATTTTAGCAATCCTAACATCACTCAGTTAACCTTTTCTATGTTGATTAGTGACCTCCCAAGTTATTACCCACCATAGTAGAGCTACCTAACACATGTCACATAATAAGATAAGAAAGATATATAATGCTAGATCCATTTTAGATGCTAGATTCAACAGAACACATGACAACAGAATTCACAAGATCAATAATCCATGCCCCTTTCGAAGACAGCCTCAGGCCAAATATCAACCAGAACCCTATGACCTAAAGATAGAATTACTAAACTATAGTATTAGCAACTTCCTACACCCTATAAAAACCGCATCATTGACATTATAAAGACTATCAACATGCATGCATACGTATCAACACATAGAAATCAAATGAGTTCAAGTTCCGTATTCAAACGAATAAACAATTATCCAGTCATGATTATTGCAAGACAAGGTTCATCTCCACCAAGATGATGGTGGAGTTCAGCTACTCATGGCAGTAATAAGATCCAAAACAGATTGTAACACGACAAACATGTTAACGTAAAACTGAAATCAAACGTAACGACGAATCGTGATGAAAAATAACTCTAACTGCTATCCTGTGATCCGGTTGCTCTGCTCCACTCTTCAAAACGTCCTTGGAATCTTCAAAGCGACCTCTGGTCTGTAACAATCGCCAACCTCTCGGATAGATCTGAAATATTCTATTTATAGTGCAATTTAGGGCTTCCGGAAATTAGGGCGTAACGAGCCGTTATGATGTAACGGGTCGTTACCATATGTTTTTATCAAATCTTCCAAATTTGTTATGATTTCATTCTTGGTCAACAAGCTAAGTAGAGAATCCGGTTCAAGCATAGGATTTCTATTTTCCTTCAAATTCTTCAACTTTACCATTTTGGACCTAGAAATCCTGTTTTTACTAAAACTAGACAACTTGATATTAGAACGGACGGGAAATAACCAGTATTTGACCAAAAGATGTATGAAAATGCATATAAGAACATATTACATATGGAGCACATCATTATGTGTGTTCTTGTATGTGAATTTTTGTGGATTATTGTTGTGAACGATTGAACGATGGAACGACCTCTAGAACGACCTCGTGTGACATTAACTCTAAAAAGGTCGGAGTTATGATAATAGACCTATTGGCTTGACAAGCCCACTTAGCATGCCTTGGCTTGGGCGCCGGGTGATTGGAAGCCTTATTGTCAGGGTTGGATCATACACTCTTATTTTCTCTATTTCATATCAAGTTTACTGTACTCGATTGTACTTAACTCATGGATCGCATGTTTTACACTTATTATGTACACTAAACCTATGTTTACTCACCAACTATTCATAGTTGACCCTTATTTTGTACATGTTGCATATTTTGCTGTTTGATGTTGTAACATCCCAAAATTTATAGATACATAATATATATAGTAAATACGTGTTTATATTATAAATACGTAAGCTTGATTGATAAACATGGAAAGACTATACATTGGATAGGTTGCATGTGTTAGAATTATTCGTTTGATAGCCAATGTGATGAATTGTGCATAATCGAATGTGTTAAACGTTAAAGAAAGTAGAATATGATATGAATATGTGTTTATATGAATAATATGTTGATACATGAATCATATGATGGATATATACATGTAAATACGTATGTTAATAGTTAACGGAAAAGTAAAAGGGCTAAAAGCATAATTATTATAAAGATATAAACATATACAAGTATTATACGTATTTATATTCATTGTAAGTATTTTGAGGCTTAGAAATTAGTAAAAATATATCCTAATATGATTCATAGCATAAAATGATAAGTATTGTAAAGTTTGAGAGGCTAAAACGTAAATCATCAAATAATAAAGAAAATATATATAAATGTATATATATGTTATCGTACGAATCCCAAGCCTTAGAAACCTTAGAAAATGTTAAGAAATATGTCCCATAATGTTTTGGTACATAAAATGATAAAAGAATAGAAGTATAGGGGGCTAGAGTGCACCAAACCAAACCACAAGGACCAATATTGTAAATTTCACAAAGCTGGCCGGATAACAGTGGCTCGCGTATCGCGAGCCACACCCCCTACACCTACGCGATACGCGGCGAGCAACAGCAACATCAAAAATGTCCCAGGTTGTTTTTGAGCCACGTCCTCGACTTGTTCTCCACTATTAAGATCTCCAGACGTCGTTTTTCTTTGATTAATCACTCCCTTACGTGTTAGGCACCTAGGACAACCATTCCCCTATAAAAACCGGATCAAACAACCTCTCAAACTCACCATTTCTCTGATTTCTCTCCCCAAAACCCTATTCCGACCCATAAAGTTCATCAGCCAAATTCGAGCAATCCAGGAACAATTAGAAGCTGAAATTTTGCAGTGGAGCACTATTAGGTAAGGTCTAAAATAATCTCTTTCAGTTTTGGCTAATTCGATTTCTAAGTATGTTTTCTAAAAATGTGTTAAAATTAGGGTTCTTGAGCTTGTTTTGTAAAAATTGGGTAATCGGGTTGGAATTAGGGTCTGAATATTTGTAAGTAATCCTAAAATAATGTATTTTAATAAAGCCCTAAGTTTATTTTACAACTAGAAAAGGTTTAGTAAATGTTTTGTAAACGGGTCAAAATTAGGGTTTTCATAACGTTGTTCTGCCCAAATTGAGTAAACAATGTTGAATTAAGCTTTGATATTTTAAAGGATATTATAAAATGTTATAATGGATGATACCCTAAGTTAATTTGATATAAAAATGAGTTTTGATAATAAAACGAGAATTACATAAAATTAGGGTTTCTAAATATGGATAAATAATGTAAAATAGCCCAGAGGGTATGGGAACTTGATTTTTGGTCTTATAACATGTATATACACATATTAAGTATATATAAGTTTAAATTTAATAAATAGTTAAGTATTAAAGATACCAAGTTAATCAAATATTTAGAAGTTCGTGCGGACCGGAAGGGTAGGCGCGTGTACACTGGGGTTTCTGGCAAAGCGGGGGTGTCGCATAATCCCAAATGGGAACTGGCATACCTCACTGGACGATCCCGGGATGAGCGTTTACTTATAGGAATGCACGTCTTCATATTATCAATAAAAATGTATTATGCCTATAAGGGCATTTTTGTAATTTTAGCCTTAAAAGAGATAAACCCTAATAAAGTACTATTAGGATAATAAGATATAAATAAACATAGGTATTGTTTATGATAACCTTTCATTAATGCGATCTGATACGCGATTAGGTTAATTGTGGACCATAACGGAGATTCTGTTTGAATAATTGATTAAAGATATCAGGTGAGTTTCTACCAGCCCTATTTTATATAGTGAGTTTCTACAAGCCCACTTTTAAATGTTTTTGGGCTGGTATACATACAATATTTATGAAAACATATTCAAGATAATTGTGACTTGATATATACGTGCTATATGATGAAATTGTTACTAAATTGCCTATACGTGTTATGCAATCATGTTGATTATAATGTGATGTGTATATACTTGCTTTGAAATTAGGTAGCCAAGTGACAAAGGATTTATTAGTAAACGTTTAGTGAATAGGTATGATTATATGAGAACATGTGGTGTATTTGCTTGTATTAATATGTGGTGGATACGCCGCTGGTACATCCTATATATATACAAAGTAATATAAGTTACCCGGTATATCAAAAGTGTGGAGGATACGCCGCTGGTATATCCTGTATACATACACCTAGCTAAATTAGGGGATGTCCATTTGTTGCAGTATATGAATGCCTTATCACTGTTTAATAACAAACCTAAAGCATCTGGTTATTTAACTAGGGGTAGGTAGTATACATGATCGGAGATTAAGTCATTAAGTCAAGAAAATGACCTAATAGAGTTAAAGCATGAGTTACTACTAGAACCTTATAGAATTGAAGCATGAGTTGCTAACATGGCTTATTAAAGTTCGAGCATGTGTAGCTACTGAAGAAGAAGGGTCGCTATTTTCCCATAGTGGTGGCTTAGGGAATCGTGTACGGACGGAGCGACAGTCGGACATCGTAAAAGCTATCTTATGACAAGATAGGATGACGATTGCAGTGGCGGGCGAACCTTTCGAAGGAGATGAAGAATGAAGAGACGCTACTTCCCCATAGTGGTGGCTTAGGGAGACATGTACGAACGGAGCTGCATTGGGCCGTTGTAATAACTATCCTTCAAGATCGGACGGAGTGTGCAGTGGTGGCGGACTCTTCATGGAGAACCAAAATAGTTGGTTAAATATAGTGACCTAGAAATTTAGCCTAGGGTCATGGTTAAGATAATAGGATATATTATCATAGTAATTACGTGTTAGGAATATATGTGATTTATAAATATGTTGTGAAAACCAGGTAAACACTTATACGGTTTTTGAACTAAACAGTAGAACTCACCAGCGTAAGCTGACTGTTTGAAAGTATGTATGCTAGGTTCTGCAGAGACGTTTAGAAGTAAAGGCACAGATCGTTAGAAGACGGGATAATCGGGAAAGCTATCAAGGAAGGATTTCTGGCAAGCTGGCTTAGTTATAGTTTTCGTTATGATAATTAGTTATAATTATGTACAATATCTCTCTTACTGTAGTACTTGGCTTATATAAATAAAAGTTTTAAATTTTCGCTGCATAATATCTCTGTTGATACCTTGTGTTCATGAGTAAATCCGATTCGTGACCCCTCCTGGCGCCAAGTCTGGGAGCGGGCGTCACAGATGTTGTTGATCGCATCGATGACACTTTAGGATACTTATAGACTTAGTGAGACCTAAATTAAACAAGTTAATCTGTATTATTGGATGCTTTATTTTTAGATTATCATGTATTATTCTAGTGCTACGAAATGGGTTGATTAAGAATATCACAACATTTAATTAGTGTTGTATGCATCTGGAGAATCATCGCGCCCCGACATATTCAATTATCGGTTAGGGCGTGACACAAACCAACCCAGATCACCTACACCAGAAAATAACATACATACCATTCCCACCAAACCACGCATCTTCTCTGACTTTGACACCGAGAGTCCAGAAGATGAAACACCATGCGGAGACTCCACGAGTCAAGGACACTTGGTTATGAGTCCCACAATGTATTCCCTGCTAACTCACTTGAGGGAAGTCCTCAGGAAACTTAAGAAATCCCATCTGAGGATTCCTTAAAAGTAATTGAGCTAGGACCTGACTCAGGAATAACAATGACAATGGAAGACCTTTTATGCAGATACAAATGTTAAAGCGACAGGTTTGATAGATCACCTAATGGTAAATTTGTCAAATCAACAGAAGGACATATGTTGTCCTCTGGTGTGTTAGAGAAGGGAGAACCATTAGTTGATCCTCTTTCAAAATTACACAAAGAGGTTGCCTTGAAGTCTGACTTTGAGACACTCTCAAAGATAATCCCTAAAACCATAACAGACTTCATCGCAAACCAACACAGGCAGATGACAAAACTTCAACAGAAGGTTTCGCAAGACTCTGTGAAACTTGCAACAATCATAGAACACACTGGACAGAGTTCAGTGAAAATTGTCAAAGATGGATAAGGAAATGGACGCGTCCAAAAATGACACCCATAGGCAACTACACGAACTACTTGACCAAGTAAAGACACTACAGCAAAAGGACAAGCAGCTTGGATCAAGCATCTCTAAAAAATTTGAAGAAAGGATCAATAGACTGATGGAAGCTATGAAGAAAGGCTTTGAAAGCCTAACAAGTAAGGGAGAACAAGAGTTCAGAAGGGTAAATGAGCAAATGTCCAATCTCAAAGAGGACGTGATAAGTGGTCAAGAACACATCATGATAGAAAACCAGAATCAGGTTAGCCTGAACAAAAATATAGAAAAATTAAAGAAGACAATGGGCTTCATATCTCAGTCTATCATGCTCGGTTCATCATCTACTCAAGGCCCCACAAAACATTCTCCAAAACAAACCACTCCATCAACCTTGATGACTCTCCTCAAAAACAAACTGCACATGAGCAAACGCAAGAAGGAAGAAAAAGATAAACATGAAGTGTGACAATCCGCTTTTTCAAGTCATCTTCTGAATTTAACTGAACGTAAATTGTATTAAATGTTGTGTGAACATTTATGTGATTGACCGTGTTCACTTTAGCAATAAGGGTTTTGTGTAATCATCACTATACGAGCATGCACTTAAGTCTAGACGTTTGACATCCTTGTTCTATGATTTAATACGTTATGATTTTAGGTGACTGTATGTCATTTTATGTGACAATTAAACCTTTGTTTTTGTGGGATATACTTATATGTATATCCTATGATTTCATGAAATACTTATATATATATATATATATATATATATATATATATATCATTTTAATGATATTTATGATTTTATGTGAATTTAAATAAATAACTGAGGAATTATATTTTATGATTTTATGTGAGCAAAATGATATTCATATTCTTATAAGCGTTATACGATTTATATATTTTGACGTTCTTCGTATATTCGTCGTTGAAAACATTTCATGTTAACTCCGTTGGAGCCGTTAGATTTTTATAAAACTACGAGGGGTTATTTTGTTATTCCTCAAACATGATTCTATTTAATTAAACCTGGAGGGGCTAATCTGTAATTACCTCAAACCTGCTTTCTAGATTGTTAATTCTTAAGGGACTAAAAGCGTCATTTACCAAAAGATGGTTTGAAATAATTACGGGAAATTAAGGGAGAATCGGTTTCGACTGATCATTGTCGCCGTCCATCGGTTTCGTCGGTTTCGTTTGAGCCATTAACCCTATCAATGATATACCAACATCATTCGCACAACTCACACTCCCTCTTTCTCGCATCCTCTCATTCTCTCGCTAGTTTCCGTATTCTGGCGAATCAAGACCACCGTCAACCACCACTGCTTCAGCCCTGTAGCACCTCGTTCACCCTCGCTTGTCACCCCCTGGTGATCGTGAACGCAACAGCAACCGCGGAGCATCACAGTTCACCCCCGGTGTTCGGATTCGAGTTCGCTCGGGTTTTGTTTCGGCATAAAAACAACACAAATCCATCATATCTGATTCAAGATAAATGATTCTCCACGTTAATCGCACGTTTTCTAGACCTCGTTTTGTGTTTCGCGATTTTTCGGTCGCCGGAAAATATCTCCGGCGACATTAGAGTTTGTGGGGAAGAAGATGAGATGCGTCAGTTACATCTTAAATACAATGAACATCGGGTTAAAACACAAATGGGTCAGGCATCCGGGTGGTTTGTAGCGCACTTTGTATCCTTGAGGTCGCGGGTTCTAAACCCGGCCTCTGCGTTTTCTTTTCCTGTTTTCTTTTAAACCCGTTTCAGGCCGCCTTTGCTGGATAAAATACTTCGTTTCAGGTTTTTAAACAAAAAGCAGCTTTGGCGTAGTGGTTTGGGGTATGCGTGTGGAACTGGAGGTCGCGGGTTCGACCCTAGCAACCCCTGTTTCTTTTATTTGGAGGCATTTTTAAAATTTTTGTGTATGGTTGTGATTAAAAACATATTTATGATGATTCTTGTTGAAAAGAAAAAAAAAAGTAAACTTATAAAATGGATTGGAAAATCTATAAAAGCGAGGTTTTTAATCTAAAACATAAACTAAACGGTTTGACACATAAATTAATCTAAATTGTAGCTTTCTCAAGAATTCGTAATAATTATTTGTATCGCCATGGTTTAACATAAATATATATATGTATTTTGTCTACTTGAGACTCGTTAAATTGTTTTAAAGATTAAAACAAATATATATATTTATATCTTGTTGAAAACTCGTTATTGTCATTTCATAAAGTATTTACCAACGGTTTATATATATATATATATATATATATATATATATATATATATATATTTATATTTATTGAAACCTTGAACATAGAAAATATATAATATAGATATATATTGTATTTTCTCGCATTATTTCAATAATCGTTCGGGTTCGGGCAATGTGTCATCCTCGACTTGTTTTGGATTCCACGATAAATCATTTTGTCGTTTACGTTAGACTTAGTCATTTTGTTTGAACACACACTTATACTTGTATGCTCGTTAGGTGATTGATTGCTTTCGCAAGACCCGTTCTTGCTATTTGATTAACTGTTTATCTGGAACTTTGTTGTGCAACCTAAGGTGAGTTTCACGGCCCCATTTTACTGTTTTAATCATGTTGGGGGAGATTAACATGCATGATTTATACAACTGAGATAATTAGACTTTTATATATCACTTGAAGTACTTGTAGCACACTGATACAACAAAGTCCTTTTTATGGTACCGTTAGTATTAATGACGATAGTGGGAAATATATTGTACTACTACTGGGTCTGACAAACCCCACCCGGGTCAGTCGCTCTGGCACGATTGGTATCGAATGGGTGTTATATTCGTCCTAAGCACAACAAGGCAAACTATAAATAACTATTAGCTTCGGTGACCATCAACGTGCGAAGTTTCATGTATATAGCCTAGCTAGCTATTTGATTTATATTAGTGATTATGCTCTTACAACTTGACTGTTGTTGAACAGTCAATCTTAAACTCAACTTAACTGTTGTTGAATAGTCAGTCATAAACTCAATTTGAACTGTTTTTGAACTGATAAACCTGTGAACTCACCAACCTTTGTGTTGACACTTTTTAGCATGTTATTTCTCAGGTTGCAGATGTTCGAGTATCACGAGTACGCATGCATGAGTCTTGAAATACTTTTAGTGTCTTAGACAAGTCACGTCACCTTAGGTGAAGATGGTTTATTTAGATTCTTTTTTTGTATTTATGCTTCCGTATTTGTAAAACTCTGAATTTATATTTTAATGAAATATGAAACGTCTTTTTTGTTAATTACTGGTCGTTTGGTGTAACTAATGGACTGCAATCCTGGTTTGTCATGCTCCTTGCAGAGGTATTCCGCGCGTGGATTTTTGGGGGTGTGACAGATTGGTATCAGAGCCATTGGTTCCAGTGAACTAAGATTTTCGTCTTAGACTGTAACTGTTTTGCATTAGTTGCACACCTAAACATTTTTCTCATGCATCATGATACTCACTCCTGCACGCACCTGGTTTACAATACGTCATATACATCATCCAATCCTCTTATACTCAGGACAAGGAGTCGGTTATTCTTGAGTTGTCTTTAACATCTCTTAGTCATATATCTCTTATTTAGTGTTCATGAACGACGAGACGTCGAATCCGATTGAAGGATCACGTATTCACCCTTGATGAGCAGATTTCTGCTCGGGATTTTTGTTTTTTTTCTTCTTCTCTAGATTGAATAACGGGGCGTAGTACTCAAGAATTGGACGTATGCTTACGTAGGGAAGGTGGTGTAGTACCTCTTCTGTCCTTAAAACCCTTGTCCTAACTTAGGAGGTTCTTGTTATAACTGCTTTGCATATACTGCTCAACTCTCATGTTCAGGGAACGTAATCATGATGCGCTAGTAGTGCAATCATTCAAATTCAGCAGCGGCAACATTGTGTGAATTCAAGTGGTTGTCCATGGGGAACTTATATCTGCCTTTGTTACCCTGATCGTTTTCACATTTGCCTTGATTTTTTTAAGATCCTTCTCTTCTCATTCTATCGTGTTGCGCGTCGAGATAACACAACTTGAGAACAATTCTTATAACCTCAACGGGACCTGATGTGGGCCGACTAAAGTTTTCTCTTTGTGTACCGGATTGTGATCAAGT
>JBCNJP010000008.1:41994067-42201437 GCA_039602395.1 Deinandra increscens subsp. villosa | reverse complement strand
CTAGCAAGATCGTTTACGTATTATACAAAAAGCAAGAAACAAACCACAGTTGCTATGTCTGCAACAGAGTCTGAGTACATTGCTGCTTCGGAAGCTGCAATGGAGGCAGTCTGGATAAGGAAGTTTATTTGTGGGCTTGACGTGATCCCTACAAGTAACTTGCCTATTGATATGTACTGTGATAATACTGGTGCATTAATCATAGCCAAAGAACCTGGAGTTCAGAAGGGCGCCTGACACTATGCCAGGAGATATCACTATGTTCGTGAGCAGATTGAACTAGGTGAAATCAGATTACTCAAAGTTCACACAGATATTAACTTAGCTGATCCTTTCAAGAAAGCTTTGTCGAGGCCGAAGCTTGAAAGGCATGCCGAGGGCATGGGACTTAAATTAGCTAGTTAAATCATGTATGTCTGATGTTCGGTATTTGGAAAAGGGATGTTAAACAATTTCTATTTAAATAATGAAATAAAGTACTTGATATGTTTGATTTCATTTAATAGTAAATTGTGTCCTATATTTGCATGTTTAATCCTTGAGTACTTGTCAAGTATTCTAAATTGTCCATTGTCGATTAACTATATGGGAATATAGTTAAACTAAGACAAATCTGAGTGATTGGTAATATTCTTGGAATATATAATGGATGGTCCCACCAAACTCACATGGTATTCATAGGATGCATATCGGACTACCCCACTAACGAATTGTCACTTTATGGATCGTCGTCATTAAGTGAAATTCGTAAATGGTTGATTTACTTATCTTTAGACTTGAGATACAAGCAGGTCATGCATATATGGATTGCATCTACTTGATATAGTTCTAACTATCCTGAATAAGGTAGTACAAAAGGGCTATTTTCAGTAAGTGTAGTGAAGTATGTGACTGGACACGTGTAGTCAAGAGGATTTGTTCCTTCAGCCTAAAGGTTGAAGTAGATACCACTGGGCCCCTCATTGGGACTAATTAAGATGTCTGCATGGCCATGCCCAAATGGAATCCAGATGTGTTTCGATTTGAATTTGGTAATCTTTAATTAGTTATGGAATGAGAAACAGAATCGTTAAAGTATGAAATGACTTGATCCATATTCATATTTAACAACGGTATCGGTAACAAAGGGATAGTAAATGACTGTACCATTTAAATACACTTTGAGAAACTGTACTTAAATATTTCCGGGAGCATTGGCGTGTTGCTAGACGCTAACCAATATTATTACCTTTATTACTACGAGCTCAAGTGGGAGCTGTAGGGATATGATCACGTATTAATAAGCGTATGTCCGGAAAGTATTTAAGCCTACGAGGTTACACGTCTCGACACTAATGTATTTATATTAATTAATTGGTTAATTAATATTTATCACGAACATTTAACGAGGAATCGTTAAAAACTAACGGTTAATTGTTAACGAGGGGGTTAGTTGTAATTAGAGAGAGTTAGATTTGGATTACAATTAAGGAAAGGTTTTGGATAGGGCCTCTAGGCCGAATTCGGCTACGGCTCCTATGCCAATCCCTATCTTGTTTTCCAAGTCTTTTAACCCTATAAATAAACCTTATGGGTTTAAGGTTTAGTTGCTGCATTTATCTGATAAAGTGCAAACCCTAATCTCTCTCTATTCTCTCTCTAATTTTCGGCAAAAAGAAAAGAACCCTAGGGGTTCGATTTCTTTCGTGGTTCGACCAAGCCATCATCACAAGAGGAGTTCGTGATCAAGTACTAGCATACGTACATCGGTGTGTCGTGTGTGCGATCGTAGAGGGATTTACTTCAAATCCTAGAAGATCTTCTCTTGCCGAGCTAAAAAGGTACACGTTGTCTATCCGGTTAGTTAGATTAATTCATAGGATTAATTCCGCTGCGTACTCGTGTTTATTTGATAAATAGTTATATAACCTAACAGTCGGTATGCGTGATAAATTCTATTCAAATCTTATTGAGCTAAATTTCTGGCTGGCTCTCTTCGGGTGGGTCATTCCAAGTAAAGCAAACATTTTATTCTCTAAACTTGTCTCTTTAACGAATTATGGGCAAGTAACCTTGGATTAGTGACCACATTCTCATCTATACTTCGCCATACCTCGTAGCTGAAGTAAGAGTGTCACACCCCCAAATTAACCACTAACGGTGTTTATACCGTTAAGGGGTGCGACCAGACCAGGACCACAACCATTAGTTACAAATACTAAACGAATCAGAGTAAAGTCCGAGTGTTCATAATAAAAACAGTTAAAACTACGCAGCGGAATAAAACATAAGTATCTTAGCACTAACCACGTGCTTTAGTTACAGAACATAAATAGTTGTTTAATTTCCCCAAATTAAGTTTAAAATAAAGTTAAGTAACTTCAAGCGCCATGCCAACCTCCAGTGGATACTCCTCAACGATCTGCAAAAGTGAAAACCACACAAGTGTCAACCTAACGGTTGGTGAGTTCATGGTGGGCTTGTCATGCAGTGGCCCGGTCTCATAATCATAATTGAGTCAACATATACTTATGAAATGTTTATTTATTAAAAGCAATGATTAATGATACCCACAATCATAGTATTGTGGTTTAGTAAAAGTATTGTCCGTAACCTACGTTATCGGGTATGTACTAGTTTTGTATAGTTAAAGTGCTCAACCGATATCGCGGGTAGCTAATCCGTTGTTCCATGCACTAAGGAAGTTCGTACCAAAGCTGACGTAACAGAGTTCGGCATTTGCCGATGGTTTGTGCCTCCAGTTGTGTTCCTCGTGGGACCCACAACTAAAATAGGCTGATATTGTACTCCGTTCGGCCTCCAACCGGTTGGCTACACATTTGTGTACCGCGGAGCAGGGTTGTCAACCCTCAGTAGATCTACCCAACATCCCCTCGCTTCACAAATTAATGGTACTAAATTGTTGAGGACTTTTAAGTTTTCAAGGCATCCTTAGAAATCATGTGATATCATTTGGTTTAGACTTTAACCTACACTAGCCATATTAAAAATCGTTTATTCTGGGTTTCTTTTGAAACCCTAAAAGAGTTTAAGTGTCAAACAGTTATTCCGGATTTCATTTGAAACCCCAAGGATGGACAGTTGCAAGTGCTTCCCATAAAACACTCCAACCTCCATAACAGATATCCCATTTGGCGATACCTCAAAATGTCAGCGTTGTTTTTCGTTTAGTATATTCGTTGTGACCCGAACGGGCTCACAATTAAAGGGTTTGTGAAACTTGTCACACCCCAACCGACGGCGGAAACGTCGGGGCATGATTAGATTGCCCATAAGCTCATGACAACTAATTTAGTGACAATAGTTAAATAACGAATTTCATTGATAACATTGAAAGATAAAACAATACACCACATATTGATAACAAATACAATTTATTTATTAGACTAGGTCCAAAAGCCCTATGTGATAGCATCTTGAAACATCAACATCATAGCCTGCAACATGTATAAAATAAAAAGGGTCAACTATAAATAGTTGGTGAGTAATCACAAGTTTGATACATAACATATAATTGAAAAACATGCGTTACGTGTCATATGATAGAATAAGTGAAATATAACATGCTCGAAGATATTGACAACATGAAAAACTAGGCATAACCAAAATTGCTGGTATAAAATGACAACATGAAATACTAGGCATAAACAAACCTCACTGACATATGAAAGTTTCCCTAACCCGCAGGTTAGACTATATGAAATAATGAAATAGGCTCCAAACACCCAACGCCGAACCGGTCAAGTTGAGTGGGTTGTCAACCGATAGATCTACCTTTGTTACCCCAGGCCTTACGTTAATGTTTATGCCAAATGAAAGACATGACAACCATGACATACTTGACATCCGATGATAAACATGAAAGACTTTGAAAATCACATATTGGCAAACAATGCTAGAAGTCACATAACACATAATTCACACATAGATCACATACGCATGATAAATGTTAAACTTGAAAGAGAACACTTTGAAATAGGATACATGTTGCAACCCCAAAAATGAGAAAAAGAGAAAAGGGGCAAGGATTACTCACATGGATTAGAAGTTAAGTCCACGAAGCGAAAAGTGAAGGTGAAATGATTAGTCCCGAAGATTCATCCTAAAAGAATAGGAAGGGACAACATGAATATTGGAATGAGGGATTCTAAGCACTTATGCATTTGGGGAATGGGTTTTAATATTATAAATTGAAGTTTGAAAACATGTTAACTTTTAAGAGGAACGATACCTTAAACGTTACCAGACATGCTTTGGCCTAATAGGTTATTCCACTCTCATCGGGGCATCCCAGGTAAGCATCCAGGTCCGACTATGGGATTTATGCGAACACTTATCCTTTGACAGAGACCCCAACTACCGGTGTTTTCACCCTTCCAGTTACTACATGTCATTCGCGTCTCAAGTATCATCACTAAATATGTTGTTAAACAAAGATCGATTTTTAAATTATTTGAAATTCTTAAAAATGAGTTGGGAAACTATGAGGGACCTAGAAGAGGTACTTATAGGTGTGTAAGGGATGGAAATTTCGTTGAAGAGGCAATGTGGGATGAAATTCGCGTCTTGCAACTCAACATCAAACATCAAATTTGTTTTTGCAATTCCCGCTTCGTTATAACTCGGTTTTGCACGCGGTTTTCGCCCACGTTCACCATTTTAAGAGTACTATCATAAGGAAGAGAGTAATCTACCATTTATGGTGTTTAGAATTGGGTTTAAATCTTGGATCTTGATGTGGGTCGAGTTTCCTGGTTTTTGAAACATACGGATGTTACAGTCTCCCCTACTTTAGGAAATTTCGTCCCGAAATTTAGTTAGTAGAGACTGTAGGAAAAAGAATGAGGATGATTAAATTTATACCGAAAAGTACACTTTTACTTAAGAAATAAATTAATTGTAAACGTTTCCTTTTAAATAGTGATATAAACTTGTGAGTTGTGACACGAATTTTGACACACGACCAGGGCCAACTCTCGGTCCGACACCTAGCCCACTTTTAAAGCACCAACAATGCTTATATATAGGGTGTACCGCAGCTAACCCACCACATCATTGCTACTTCAAAAGCATGCTAGTTGCCTACAAAGAGACTCCCTCACACAAAACAAAGAGCACGATAAAGGTCTTGATAAGGGAATACTTGACACCGCAAGATCCAAACTTAAAATATATAACATGTGATACATTTGACAATGACATGGTTAATGGCGTACACGCATGGAATGAGTATCATGCCTAGAATCAAAGATAATAGATGATGATTCGAAGACGAGAATGCATGATTTGACAAAACAACTTGATCAGCAAAGGGAAAGTCACAGTCTCCTCTACATTAGGATATCCAAACAAGGAGACGCAGAGGATAAAATAAGACGTTGAGGGGTTAACATGTATCCATTTGAAAGTGACGACTTGACTAACTAAAATCAATGTAAGTGAATGTATTCATCAAATTGAAATCAATGTAACTGATAAAACAATCTCGGATTTCAAACAAGAGAACGCGTTCGATTCTGACGAACTAGATGTGTCGCGACTCACACCCAGTCCATCTTTCTCGAAGCGCGGGGTCTAGATGAAATCCAAAACAAAACAAGTTCCTTGCTAATACGACAAGACCTCACGGCTATGACCCAAAATCAATCGCATGGTTAACTAGTATTACATACAATTGACGGTTATAGTTCGTATGAGTCTTGGTTAGCAAGATTGGTAAAACATGTGATAGTTAAAACACGTGATAATGAAAACATGCAATAGTGAAAACATGTGATAAGGTGGTCAGGTGATAATGAAAGCGTGTAAGTTGTAGCAATGATGGCATGAAATAGTGGAAACATGTGGTAATGATAAATATGAAAATTTGTGATAATCAAAACTTGAGGCAGTGAAAACATGAAAGCATGAGATAGTGAAAACATTTGATCATAAAAACATGGGATAACGATAGCACAACGACTAATCATGATAAGCGAACGGTCTACAAGTGGTATGTCAAATGGCATGATTCGAATGAATGGATTAATTTAAATCGAATGACATGAATTTTGAAAGTTGAATATCAATTAAGCATAAACATGTAAGTTTGAAATCGTGAATTGAAGGTCGAAACAAGCAAGTTTGAATTTTTGAAATACGCGAATTGAACCGGATGTTGGAATCTACACACAGAATATAGAAATCTTCAAGCTGAGAGTTGAAAACTGTAAACCAAAAACTGAATTCGTGAGCCGAGAGTTGAATACCGCAAGCCAAGCGTTGAAAATCACAACCGAATTCACCATCTGTGAGTCGAAATTCGCAAACCGAATTACTAATCAATTTTTGAATAATGTGAGTTACAAAATTTTGAATAAACACGTTGTGTGTTAACACCACGAGTTTGAATCCATAGATCAACATTAGAAGCTGCGAATTGAGTCCACACATCGAGTATTGTATAAAGCGAGTTTGGAACTCATACACCAAGCATTGAAAACCACAGTTTAAATTTGAAACATTGAATAGCGAGAACATGGAAAAAGTTACAATCTGTATCGAAATGCGGAATAACGCGAGTCTTCTGAAAGATTGTTGTTTGGGTCAAAATTCCATGAAAATTTGAAAATACGATTCGAGTAAATTCGAACATCGCTAACGAAGGAGATAACAAATTTACCCACGTAAGAGCTGTAAAAAAATCCAGGAGTTTCACTAGAGGTTAGCCAAAAGAAGCTTATGGCTAGGCACAACCAAGGATTCGAAGATAATGTTGATTATAACTAAGAAGTATCCATACTATAAGGTAGTACATATACGGTGATATCGTCATCATGAATGCGATAAGAGACTAAATGGGAGCAGTAATTACGGAAACAAAATAATTAGAGGTAGGTGGCTAACACAAAACAGTGTGAGGCGATAGGGTGACTTGCCAACAGGAGTAGTACCGGGTAAGTTAATGCGGAAGTCGTCTTGGCGAACGGGATGAAGACCCAATATGTCTTCGGGAAATACTTTAGGGAAGTTCTGAATGACTAGGATGTCTTGGACTCCCTATTCCTGATTACGAACGTCCACAATGCTGACCAGACAGGCAATGTACTCCTTATGCAAGTACTTGTGGGTTTTAACGTCGGACATGAGCTAGAACCCATGGAATGGTTTATCGCCATAGATTGTCTGGACTTGATTATCGAGCGGGGAATACGAAACGATCATCGCGATACACATAAGTTTGACATTCACTGGGGTAAACATGAGTTTGGATAAAAATGAATGTTAAGGCGAAACAGTTGAAACATCGCGCAATTGCAATTGGAATATAACCTTGAATATAAAGGATGAGTTTTTTTTTTAATTTAATAAACATGTATAGTTATCTACTTGTAAAGTTATAACGTCATAAACTCGACGCATGCAATCCCGTAGGCATGTCGACTGGTAAACTCATAATTTTCTAAACAAGTAAATTCCTAAACTTGTATACCTAAAAGTGCAAAACGTGATACTTTGGAGGGGTTCAAAAATAGATAATTTAATATTTTCTAAAACGGGATATCATGTACGTGTGAGTTCGTAGGCTCGTATATGGGTAAACGCGTAAACTCATAAGCATGTAATCCCGTAACCATGCAAACTTGTAAACTCGTGAACCCATCGACAAGCACTCGCTCACCTGTAAATGAGTTAAAAGGAAAAAAAATTACATGATATAAATAGGTTTTGAAATGATGAATGTAAATTGTTTTGAATTATGCATCGAACAATGAAATCAGGAATGAATTTTTTTTATATAAATATCATAAGCTTAAAAACCGACTAACTGGATTCAAACGGAAAATTTGACTTGAGATCAAAATGTGACTATGCGCAACTTGTTTGGCTAGTTTAACCGAAGCATTGTCTGCAATGGCCAGCTTTCGACACACATTGTAGGGTTACGTGAATCACCACGCAGGTGTGTCTATTGCGTGTTGGTGCAACATGTTAGGCTATGATTGGAACAATGGGTTACTGGGTTGAGTCTAAAATGGGTTGGCAACAAGATCTGATAAAACAATCAATCGACCACGACTTGAGAATCATGTAATGAAGGTTTTGAAACTAAGCAAGAGCGTTTTATGAACTCACAAGGTTTTGGTTTAAAATGGGATAATCAGATCCATGACACATTTATGGTGGTGAGGAATGACATGAATTTGAAATACAAGGATGATGTGTGAAAAATCAAGAGTATATGAAATCATGAGGGTAACAAATTGATCGTATAAACATCGAAAAATACCCCGAGGATGGAATCTGAAAGTTATGAAACTCGAGTTACTAACTAAATAACAAGGGGTTATTTGAATTCTCAAAGTTGAGTCAAAATTGAACTGTGAACCGATAACGTAAATCGTAGGATAGTGTAGGATGTGATATGCCACAAGAGTGCAACATTATGAAATTGTGAAATAGAAATCACAAGGATGACTTTGGATGTAATAAACACGAAAGGTTTGAATATGGAATATCAATTGACTAAAATATGAGAGGTAAAATATGTAAAATTGTGAAAGTAAGTGTCGATGGTGAAAACTTCAAAAATGCCATTGCAATCACGAAAAGTGGCGTTTTAACCATGAAATATTGAAAATCAAAAGAATATCATAGATCGAAATCAGATTATAAACCGGATATCATGGAATCGCATTCAAAACAAGAAATCGAATTGACTTGTTTAAAATCAATGAAATGGTTCTCATTTCCCGATTGGGAAACTGCCACCTTCGACTAATCAGGGTTAATATGGTTCCTAGAAACGTTTGTTATGACATGCTTTGGCCTAATAGGCTAAGGCACTCTCGCCAGAGTGTCTCGGGTAACGCTTACCTAGATAGACACCCTGATTACCAGTGCTTTCACCCTTTCAGTTACTACATGTCCGTTACTAAGGAACCTAACCCGGATGAGATTTAAAAAAAAAATTCAAATAAAATCAAGTTCTTAAAATGGCACGTAAGGCACCATTACTAAGGAAAAGGCTAGGAAGCCTGAAGGAATTGGGTGCATGAGTGTGTGATAAGTGTTAGACTTGAGGTACATCCTAACTAAGGCAAAACAAGACATAAAAGGGCAATCTCTAAACGAAGCATACAATACACGAGGTACTCGTGTTTGGACACCTAAGGCAATAGTCTAGGTCATTCCATTTCTAATAACCTAGTTCCCTATAGCCATGGCTCTGATACCAATCTGTCACACCCCAACCGACGGCGGAAACGTCGGGGCATGATTAGATTGCCCATAAGCTCATGACAACTAATTTAGTGACAATAGTTAAATAACGAATTTCATTGATAACATTGAAAGATAAAACAATACACCACATATTGATAACAAATACAATTTATTTATTAGACTAGGTCCAAAAGCCCTATGTGATAGCATCTTGAAACATCAACATCATAGCCTGCAACATGTATAAAATAAAAAGGGTCAACTATAAATAGTTGGTGAGTAATCACAAGTTTGATACATAACATATAATTGAAAAACATGCGTTACGTGTCATATGATAGAATAAGTGAAATATAACATGCTCGAAGATATTGACAACATGAAAAACTAGGCATAACCAAAATTGCTGGTATAAAATGACAACATGAAATACTAGGCATAAACAAACCTCACTGACATATGAAAGTTTCCCTAACCCGCAGGTTAGACTATATGAAATAATGAAATAGGCTCCAAACACCCAACGCCGAACCGGTCAAGTTGAGTGGGTTGTCAACCGATAGATCTACCTTTGTTACCCCAGGCCTTACGTTAATGTTTATGCCAAATGAAAGACATGACAACCATGACATACTTGACATCCGATGATAAACATGAAAGCCTTTGAAAATCACATATTGGCAAACAATGCTAGAAGTCACATAACACATAATTCACACATAGATCACATACGCATGATAAATGTTAAACTTGAAAGAGAACACTTTGAAATAGGATACATGTTGCAACCCCAAAAATGAGAAAAAGAGAAAAGGGGCAAGGATTACTCACATGGATTAGAAGTTAAGTCCACGAAGCGAAAAGTGAAGGTGAAATGATTAGTCCCGAAGATTCATCCTAAAAGAATAGGAAGGGACAACATGAATATTGGAATGAGGGATTCTAAGCACTTATGCATTTGGGGAATGGGTTTTAATATTATAAATTGAAGTTTGAAAACATGTTAACTTTTAAGAGGAACGATACCTTAAACGTTACCAGACATGCTTTGGCCTAATAGGTTATTCCACTCTCATCGGGGCATCCCAGGTAAGCATCCAGGTCCGACTATGGGATTTATGCGAACACTTATCCTTTGACAGAGACCCCAACTACCGGTGTTTTCACCCTTCCAGTTACTACATGTCATTCGCGTCTCAAGTATCATCACTAAATATGTTGTTAAACAAAGATCGATTTTTAAATTATTTGAAATTCTTAAAAATGAGTTGGGAAACTATGAGGGACCTAGAAGAGGTACTTATAGGTGTGTAAGGGATGGAAATTTCGTTGAAGAGGCAATGTGGGATGAAATTCGCGTCTTGCAACTCAACATCAAACATCAAATTTGTTTTTGCAATTCTCGCTTCGTTATAACTCGGTTTTGCACGCGGTTTTCGCCCACGTTCACCATTTTAAGAGTACTATCATAAGGAAGAGAGTAATCTACCATTTATGGTGTTTAGAATTGGGTTTAAATCTTGGAACTTGATGTGGGTCGAGTTTCCTGGTTTTTGAAACATACGGATGTTACAAAACTCACCTTAGGTTGCTCAGCTACACTTGCTAAATAGTCCAAGTATTGTTTAATGAAGACCTATGAACACGTTTAGGTCTTAAGTATTAGTTTTGTGTCTAATCTTTAACTTAACGTCACTATGGCCCATAACATAGCACGTTGGAACTACGACTCGACATACCGACACACGACACCAATGGTTGATCATAAACAAGGGTTCACATAAATCAAATATGTTTCATCATAGCATAATCATGTAGGTCATGGCATAACAATCAAGCAAATTGCACAAGTTTGGATTCTGGTCTCAGTTTCGCTAGCAGTTTCGCTAGTCAGTTTCGCTGTGTGCACGGGCAGCACTTTCGCTAGGCAATACCCGATGACACAGTTTCGCTAGGCTAGTTTCGCTCGAAACTGTTGGCACAGTTTCGCTAGCCTAGTTTCGCCCGAAACTGGTTTGAACTTTCGTTCAGGGAATTTCGCTCGGTAGTTTCGTTCGGACAGGTCTGGTTGGTTTACCCGGCGACACTACAGTTTCGCTACATAGTGTCGCTGGATGAAGATATACATAATTTCGCTACATAGTTTCGCCCAGAGAACAGGCTAGTTTCGCTGGTCGCGAAAAACACATAAATCAGCCTAAAAATCAATCTAACAGCTTCCATATTTCATGTAATTCATTTATCTAGCATACATAGACATTTACCAACATAAATCAGTAAGCTTTAACACCTTAAACATGGGTTTTCATCATCAAATCACCAAAAACTCATTTTAAACCTAAAATGACCTAATCTAGCATAAATCTTCATTATGGTTTGATTTCACACGTAAAGTTACTGACTTTATGATAGATCTAGCATCCCTAAGCAACATATCAGAAGATCAAGTGATTACATGAAGATCTAGGCATGCTTTATAGTAAAACACAAACACATAGAAAATGCATAAAGTATGGTTTTGGGACTCACGATTCGATCTCCAAGCTCAATGGATGGTGGTTCGGGGCTGAGATCTCGATGGCTCAGTGTGATTCTCGGCTGACCAGATTTCCAGGGGAAAGATGGAGAATGTGTGTGTTTTGTGTAAAAGATGCAAAAATGAGATCTCTAGGGTTTTATGAAATATATATATCAGGGGCTAGTTTCGCTGGCAGTTTCGCTGGCCAAGCGAAACTGGCTCTGAACTCATGCAAGTCAAACAGTTTAGCTGGCTACCGGGCGACACTACAGTTTCGCCCGGTAGTTTCGCTGGAAACCAAAAATGGCCAATTTACACAATTAATTCAGTAAACACGTTGCACATAATTTCACATAGTGGCAATAAAATAAGTAAACACATATGGACGGGTTCGGTGATCAACCAAAGGTCGTGGACGTATTCGGCCTAGTTAAGCATTAGTTACTAAGTTAACACTTATAACGTAACTAACGGAGTTTGTCTAACGGAAATTAACCTTGAAATTCTCGGATGTCACAAAGAGGAACTAGGGTGGCCATATATGGTAAATTACAGTTACGGGTGCACAGGTAAATGTTATTTGCAATGTATGGAAATCCTGGAGAATCCTACTAGGCAAGCCAATGGTCGTAATTGGGAGCAAATTTCCGTAAAAAAATTTCCTCGTGGGGATGAATGTTGAGCATGTTGAAATTCGACTAGATAATCGAAGTCATCTATCTTGTAAATGCAATCGCGCATGATCTCATCTCTTATATTCGTGAACCATTGACACCTATTACGAATGTTAGACCTGAAGGGGCACCGTTTAACTCGTTTATTTCAATGACACGTCTTTCTTAACTACGAACACTCTCCGCTAAACATGCGGCTAGTTTGAACTCATCTTGAATCATAATTCTAACTTCACGACTTTACATACCATATCAATCCCTGAAACTTTATGATTGTGAGAAAACTTGTATATAAATTCACCGGACGAATACCCAGAAAACATTGGATAAACGAACTAGAACAAGCATATACTGCGAGCATTGGAGCATATTTCCTGGCTAAAAACTCTTGTGAACTTTCCCTCTGAATATTCATATTTCCTGATTTTATTGTGCAAACCAAAACTTATTGCCAGGAACATCGTCACGATTGTACAAACTGCCTATCTCCCTAGTTTCAAACTGATGACTTCCAATTTTAAAGGTAATGACTATTCCGACTGACCTTTTGAACTTGTGCGATTGAATTCTGTCTGCATGATTCGAACCTTTTACGATTTAACAACCAACAATTTCTGATTCTCGTGCTTTTGTAATCCTTTATGTCTTGGATGAGCTTTCAAGCTTTGAACAGGAAGGTATTACACTTTTGGTTAGCTTTTCTACTAGTTAAACACCATTGATGATGAGACTACCTTGTACCTCAACCGCGGTAACAATAAAAATCTTTCTATGGAAACTCTATTTACACCCATCGAGCATGAACTTCTTGTTATTGATAGCTAATTGTACCATCGACCTGCATTTTCCTTTCTTACTCATTGAGTACACTAAATTACCCATATGATAGTACATTTCTTAATGCTCCTGCCCTAACAGCTATTGATAAATTTTTAGTACACAAATCCTCATTGTCCTTTTCAGAAAACTTTCATTGATGAACCCCCAGCTTGAACTTAAACCTTGTGGCTGTGGTACACCCTATATATAAACATTGGTGGCACGTTGAATGTAGGGCTAGTACCGGACCAAGGATTGACTTTAGAGTCATACACAAGAGCCCCATCTTGAGAAACTCCATCTAACGGAACTATGTCCTCGACGAAACTGTTTAATGCTACTTTCTCTGAGGTTGCAGATATCTCTTACGTATTTCTTCCAAAAGAGACATGCCTGAGATAACCAAACTCCGTGCTTTCAATCATCCGGGCCCAGAAGGAAAACTCTCCTAAAAGCGAACTTTCTGCTCCGAATCAGATGTGAGTTCCGACTCATATGATCATCACCGTTTTAAAAACCTAAGATTTTTTTCCTCTTATGAATGAAAAACCGCATGATCGAATGAAAAACTCCTACTTTTAGAAGCATGCGTCAAGAAGTAGATCGACTTCTGTTTAAGGGACAATACTTTTGGGTCGACTGCCTGTTTTTTTTATAAACTCTCTGGCATTCACTGAGGTGATAGCCCCGATCCTTTCTGTGGAACACTCGATTAGATCATTTGACCCACGGTAAACCTGCAATGAACCCTAGCAAAAAAACATGCATATATACAGGCAACCCAAGCCAAAGCCACTTTTGAACATCCTGATTTTTTTTGTTTCGCAGACACCCTTTTTCAACACCTTTATACCCTATCTTACTTTTAAAGACCATTTGAACCGATGTTTTGACAAGGAAGGAAGCATGACGCATGAAGCGCAAGAACATCAAGGAGATTGGGCACATTGGTGAGCTTAAACAATGAAGATTTCCCTAACGAGACGTTTACTCTATTGGGTTGTATAATCGTTGACACGTTCATTTCGATATCTATTTATGCGAATTCCTTGCCAAATCCTGTCAAGCACACTATATCTTTCTCTCCTTATTTGCATCCTCCCTGGTGGTATCTTCACTATTGCCAGTTTAAACTCACATGTCATTCTTGGAATGTGTAGTTGCGACTATTATAAGCTTACTATCCCATCGCTTACTCGAAATCACGAACTAAGCTGTTGGCGCTTTTCCTCTATTTGCTATTCTCATGCTTGATGCCATGTGTAATATTGCATAGCACCTTCCGATATTCCGTACCACATAGTTACACTTTTATTTTATTGGATATTCACTCTAAATTTTTTTTATTCTTTAGCAAGGTAATGTGCATGATGATGTGTTGTATGCTACTGAACTCCAACTTGAATTTGAACCTAATTGTCTATGTGATTTCTTAAATAATTCTTAACTAAATTGAGTAATTCTTCTCTAAAACAAATTGCTACGTGTTACCTTGTAAATGGCAATGGGCTCTTGATTAGATTTCTCTTTAGACTCAGTCCTTTTGTCACAAAATCAGTGTGTTACTAGTTATATTTTAGTATGCAAGCAACTATTAAACCATTTTAACCATGATAAATAGTTTGTTTGCTTCTGATCTTCTCATGAGAAATGTTTATAAAATATATGTGTTTATGCATGCTAAAATTTGGAAATCTAATCCTATGTTTAGGGTATATAAATTGATTAATCATTGAAGAGTTGGTTTAAATATAAGTTGGGTAGAATTGCATGGTTAGTTTTGTCTATAAAATGTGTTAAGAACCAGAAAATGACATGTTGTGAATGTATTAACTTGATTGGATATGAAAACCATATACCATACAAGGTCCTAATTCTCCTACCTCGGTGGGAATGACAAGACTGTGTGAAGTTGCACGGTCAACTTCACACCGTATGGGCTGTGTTGGTTAGTTTGTTAAATTATGTGTTGAAGATATGTCGTGCCAAGGTCATATGCTAGTATATAAGGTGTTAGGACAATTGTATACTAGTATATAAGGTGTTGGGACAATTTCACGATGGATTGCATGCTAGTATGCATTGACCATATCACTCGTTATCTAAACCGTTATTGCATGAAAGGTGATTTTGAATGTTATTACAAATCATGTGAACTTAATTGGTAGTAACCCCATAAGGTACTAAATCAATCAATGAGTCCTCATGTTAACTTGATCAGTCTTGTGTAATTCTATGCTATTTGTTAAATGATAGGTAAGATCAGACGTTTACGTTTTCAATAGACAATGGATCTATTAATAAAAAACTGTTTGAGTTGATGCACACACAATTTTCACGTACTCAAATTCCCTTCTCTTCAATTCACCTGGATTATTGGTGAATGCGAATGCATTAAACAAAATCGAGACACGAAATGGAAATCACACTTATAGCATTGGGTACAACAGCTGGAGGCTACGCAGACATATTATGGTCATTCTTCGTATTGCAAACTTTGATTTTAGGTACTTATATCATCATGTCATTCTGTTCGACCTTGCCACTCGACACGATCCCGTTAATGCAGTCGTTCGATCCTTCTCATGGAAACGCTTGATCAAAGAAACCAATTTATACAACCTTGATTTTAATTCCATCCGTATACCTTTAAACATTGATATCTTCTCGGGATGTTGTACACATTACTGGACATAACTTCTATCACCGCTTTTGGAGTAGAGAACCTGGATCTTTTCAATATGTACGCTCAATTCGACTCTTATGGCAGTTGTTAACGATTTGATTTTCGCGGACGAAATTATTCAACAAGGGGATGATGTGACGATTGAGATTTTTTTTTCTTTTTTTTCCCTTGTGTCTAGCACATTAACTTTTACCGCATTACGCAATTTTCGAGGACGAAAATTCTTCAACAAGGGGATACTGTGACAATCCGCTTTTTGAGGTCATTTTCTGACTTTAACTGAACGTAAACCGTATTAAATGTTGTGTGAACATTTATGTGATTGACCGTGTTCACTTTAGCAATTAGGGTTTTGTGTAATCATCACTATACGAGCAAGCACTTAAGTCTAGATGTTTGACATCCTTGTTCTATGATTTAATACGTTATGATTTTAGGTGAGCGTATGTCATTTTATGTGACAATTAAACCTTTGTTTTTGTGGGATATACTTATATGTATATCCTATGATTTTATGAAATTCTTATATAAATATATATATATATATATATATATATATATGTATATATATGATTTTAATGATATTTATTATTTTATGTGAATTTAAATAAATAACTGAGGGATTATATCTTATGATTTTATGTGAGCAAATTGATATTTATATTCTTATAAGCGTTATACGATTTATATATTTTGACGTTCTTCGAATATTCATCTTTGAAAACATTTCATGTTAACTCCGTTGGAGCCGTTAGATTTTTATAAAACTACGAGGGGTTATTTTGTCATTTCCCAAACATGATTCTATTTAATTAAACCTGGAGGGGCTAATCTGTAATTACCTCAAACCTGCTTTCTAGGTTGTTAATTCTTGAGGGACTAAAAGCGTCATTTACCAAAAGATGGTTTGAAGTAATTACGGGAAATTAAGGGAGAATCGGTTTCGACCGATCATTGTCGCCGTCCATCGGTTTCGTCGGTTTCGTTTGAGCCATTAACCCTATCAATGATATACCAACATCATTCGCACAACTCACACTCCCTCTTTCTCGCATCCTCTCATTCTCTCGCTAGTTTCCGTATTCTGGCGAATCAAAACCACCGTCAACCACCACTGCTTTAGCCCTGTAGCACCTCGTTCACCCTCGCTTGTCACCCCCTGGTGATCGTGAACGCAACAGCAACCGCGAAGCATCACAGTTCACCCCCGGTGTTCGGATTCGAGTTCGCTCGGGTTTCGTTTCGGCATAAAAAACAACACAAATCCATCATATCTGATTCAAGATAAATGATTCTCCACGTTAATCGCACATTTTCTAGACCTCGTTTTGTGTTTCGCGATTTTTCGATCGTCGAAAAATATCTCCGGCGACATTAGAGTTTGTGGGGAAGAAGATGAGATGCGTCAGTTACATCTTAAATACAATGAACGTTGGGTTAAATCACAAATGGGGCAGGCATCCGGGTGGTTTATAGCGCACGTTGTAACCTTGAGGTCGCGGGTTCTAAACCCGGCCTCTGCGTTTTCTTTTCCTGTTTTCTTTTAAACCCGTTTCAGGCCGCCTTTGCTGGATAAAATACTTCGTTTCAGGTTTTTAAACAAAAAGCAGCTTTGGCGTAGTGGTTTGGGGTATGCGTGTGGAACTGGAGGTCGCGGGTTCGACCCTAGCAACCTCTGTTTCTTTTATTTGTAGGCATTTTTAGAATTTTTGTGTAAGGTTGTGATTAAAAACATATTTATGATGATTCTTGGTGAAAAGAAAAAAAAAAGTAAACTTATAAAATGGATTGGAAAATCTATAAAAGCGAGGTTTTTAATCTAAAACATAAACTAAACGGTTTGACACATAAATTAATCTAAATTGTAGCTTTCTTAAGAATTCGTAATAATTATTTGTATCGCCATCGTTTAACACAAATATATATATGTATTTTTTCTACTTGAGACTCGTTAAATTGTTTTAAGGATTAAAACAAATATATATATTTATATCTTGTTGAAAACTCGTTATTGTCATTTCATAAAGTATTTACTAACGGTTTATATATATATATATATATATATATATATATATATATATATATAAATTATAATATTGCATTTAAATATATATATATATATATTATACATATATATGTGTATATATATATATATATATATATATTTATTGAAACCTTGAACTTAGAAAATATATAATATAGATATATATTGTATTTTCTCGCGTTATTTCAATAATCGCTCGGGTTCGGGCAATGTGTCATCCTCGACTTGTTTTGGATTCCACGATAAATCATTTTGTCGTTTACGTTAGACTTAGTCGTTTTGTTTGAACACACACTTATACTTGTATGCTCGTTAGGTGATTGATTGCTTTCGCAAGACCCGTTCTTGCTACTTGATTAACTGTTTATCTGGAACTTTGTTGTGCAACCTAAGGTGAGTTTTACGGCCCTATTTTACTGTTTTAATCATGTTGGGGGAGATTAAAATGCATGATTTATACAACTGAGATAATTAGACTTTTATATATCACTTGAAGTACTTGTAGCACACTGATACAACAAAGTCCTTTTTATGGTACCGTTAGTATTAATGACGACAGTGGGAAATATATTGTAGTACTACTGGGTCTGACAAACCCCACCCGGGTCAGTCGCTCTGGCACGATTGGATATCGAACGGGTGCTATATTCGTCCTAAACACAACAAGGCAAACTATAAACAACTGTTAGCTTCGGTGACCATTAACGTGCGAAGTTTCATGTATATAGCCTAGCTAGCTATTTGATATATATTAGTGAGTATGCTCTTACAACTTGACTGTTGTTGAACAGTCAATCTTAAACTCAACTTGACTGTTGTTGAATAGTCAGTCTTAAACTCAACTTGAACTGTTTTTGAACTGATAAACATGTGAACTCACCAACCTTTGTGTTGACACTTTTTAGCATGTTATTTCTTAGGTTGCAGATGTTCGAGTATCACGATTACGCATGCATGAGTCTTGAAATACTTTTAGTGTCTTTGGACAAGTCACGTCACCTTAGGTGACGATGGTTTATTTTGATTCTTTTTTCTGTATTTACACTTCCGCATTTGTAAAACTCTGAACTTATATTTTAATGAAATATGAAACGTTTTTTTATTAATTACTGGTCGTTTGGTGTAACTAATGGACTTCGATCATGGTTTGTCACGCTCCCTGCAGAGGTATTCCGCACGTGGATTTTTGGGGGTGTGACATGAAGACCCTGATGAAGATCAACCATTGAAGAGGAAGAACCAGATGTCCGAAAGCCTCACATTAAACCATCAGGTTCTATACCTCCTTCATCATTCTCAAAACCTACCCCTATGCACACTACCTATGCAGCAAGAAGTTACCAAATAGGGCAACTCCTCTCAAGAAACTCAACAAATGAACAAGGGGAAACAAAAGGAAATATCGAGTTCATCAATCAAGGGGGAGCTGCTGCAACACCCACTACATCCATCATATCTCGACACTGTACTCATATGACTATATGAAGCCATACAAGAAAGAAGATGAAATATGTCATGAGAAGAGGGCGTTCTCACACATGTTCCTAAAAAATGATAAATATTTCCCATCATGAGCCCTCTCTCATGACAGATCTATGATCAGTACTTCAGATCCCAACCACTTCTAAATAATCCTTTATATTCAGAGGCTTTCATTCTTGAAGTAATGGAAATAAGGGAAAGAAAGATCACCAAGGAACATTTGGTGACTAGTTACAATGTATACTTCATAAGGAGAGCTGACAACTCAAGAGGACCCTCCAAATTGATGATAGTGAGCTTGACTAGTTGAGTCCGATTAACATAATGTCCCTTCTCAGGCACTTCAAAGACAAAAACTCCACAAGTATGAGAAACGGAAGACCAATTTATCGCCTTCAACAAACAGGACTGAAAATCTACAGAAGGTTTGCTAAGATTGACTTAGAATTTGGGATGCATATGAAATTGGACAAGATCAACAGCTCTGAACCAAACACAAAAAATACATGATGTTCTTATCTGGAAGGATCATGAACCATTGGTACCGATCAAGAAATTGGAGTGTGCTTCAGAGATCATGAAACGAACAAGAAGTACTTTAGACTAAACCAAAGGCATAAATACTCATATCTAGCTCTGAAGCTCTTTCCTGTTCCTAATCAACAGAAACACAGTTACCCTCCCTAAAGTTACGAAAACAAAGAAATCCCTCAAAGACTCAATTACACAACTAATGGAACATAGAAGATTCTATAAACAACTTTATAGAGAATGTACTGAGCTTGCCAAAAAAAATTTAATGTAATAGCTAAGTAAAAGTATTAGAAGAAATATAAACGAAGTACAAAACACAAATACTTCACAGAATCTATAAAAAGACAGATTTTTGATTTCGCAGAATTCTTGTGAAACCGCACACAGAGCTCTGTGAAATTTCTATGAAACCAAAATCACAGATCTCAGTGTTCCACTTCTAATGAGAAGTAGTTATAGTCTTCAAAAAGGAATCTCAAAGGACTTCGAGATAAATATAAGATAAAGAAGATTAAATGCGAGAATAAAGCTAAAAGACAAAAGGCAAAGACTTTACACATTTAAAGCAAGGCGGGTCCCCTGATTTAAGTTAAAATCAATATAGTTGAAACGTGATAAACTGAATACTTCATTCAATTGATCTCAACCACATGTATCTAGTATTTACTATAAATTGGAAGCCTTTCTGAACAAGAAAAGATAAGACAAACCACTACAACTCTCAAGCATCTTCATCAAGCTTAATCATTACTCTTGTAGAAAGATATTTCTGTTCTTAACATTCAAAACCTTAAACTCGTGTAACCATTTCTTACATTGAGATATACATAATTCCTTTTATGAATTTCTTGTCTTCCAATTGATTTTATATTCTGTACAATTATTACCATTGTTAAAATCAACTGAACAAACTCTGATTAGAGCCCTAACATCATTCATCGTAGTTAAAACTGCAAAGTCGAGTTTACACAAATCAGTATCATAAATCGCATATATTACGTCGAAGAACCAATCAGATGTGAGGGAAATTACAATAAATACATAGACGATTTACGACACATTAGCGAAAAACCTTGCTATGGAGGGGAAGAGAAGCATAAGCATGATAAAAATTATATGAGATGATGAGATTAGGCAGGGTTGTTAGACTTGCACATCTTCAATAACATAGTCAGTGGATGAGTATTGGAGAAGCATCACAAATGTTACAGATTTTTTTGGATAATATACATTTTGGTTTGTGTTAGGGCTTAACATATCTATTTGTACTCCCTTTTATATAGGTTGCCTTAGTCATATGTAAAGGTGTTAGTTTCCTTTTAGGTTTGCATACAGTTATTATACATGAGCTTTTAATCTTTTGTGTACTTTTAACCCTATGTGTACATCTAGTATTTAGGTGGACCTTTAGGTTTAGCCTTCACTACTTTAGCATTATATGTTTATTTGCTTACTCATCTATTAGACATGGGGTATACCCCCGTTAAGGCATTCGTGATTGCCTACCATGACGCAGAACACCGCCCTCATGCACGTGTGGTGGTGCGTGGTGGGTGGGCATGAAGATTTTCACGAACATGGAGATGAAGGGGGTTGGGGCAATATCCAATGAAAACATATCACCTACTTTTTTTTGTTTGAACTAATAAAAACTAACCAACTCCACATAACACAACCACACCACCATACCCTTCTACTAAAACTACACATTTAAGTCTAGTCACTACGTGCGAAACAAAACCACACATACCACACCACACAGGTATACCTCATGCCTTTATATTGTTCTTTTACCCGCTTATAATACAAACTTTCATGCATCAAGAGTGCTTTGTTATTTGTTTTAGGAAAATTGGATATAAATAATCCAAAGTTTCAGGTGTTGGCCAAGAATAATCACACTTTCAAAAATAATCAACAGTGGTCCCAAGTTTCACTTTAATTTTTTTAACGGTCCGACGTTAAAATTCATTAACACCGTTAACAATAATCTAACGTGTTTTTTTGTTTTTTGTTTTTTAACACACGTGGCCTACCTTTACCTCAAATAACAACAATTCCCTAAATCCTAGCTCACGTTCAGATCCAGTTTCTCTTCATGAACCCTAAATCCCAATTTCTCCAAACTAGCGATTCACCTAAAGCCCTCTGCTCTTCTTAAATTCTTTCTTATCCATCATCGCAATGAGCACCACATCTTCATCCACATCAATCGTTTCTTCCCCATTATCGCTATACCTCAAGATTGTTGATGGCAATGTTTTTTTTGCAAACATGAAGTTCCTGCAGTGAAAAGGGTTGTTGGGATGAGGAGTTCTAGACCCGGTCATGTATTCTTTGGTTGTCCATTTTGGCCCGTAAGTATCTCTGATCTGTTAATTGTATCAATATTGTTGAAAAAATGCGATCTTATTGTATGCATCTTCTTGTTACAGAATTTCGATTGTAAGTTTTTTGTTTGGGAATCCGTCGTCAGTGTCTTAATTGAAGAAGATGCTAGGATGAAGGAGAACTTGTTACTGGAAAATATGAAGCTAGTTGAAGAGAACAAAGATTTAAAAGAAAAGCTTCTAAAGGCCAAAATGCTTCTAAAGGCCGAAATGGCCTCTTCTTCATCAGCTTTGAAACACAAGTTTATCACAGTAGTTGTTATTTTAGTTGCAATGTACTTTGTATTAAAGATGTAATTTCTCAAAATCTAATATTTGTAATGAAAATTGTGATGCAATGGAAGTTGGTTCTTATCTTTGCAAATTGGAATGCAATGGCTTTTGTGTTTGCTCATCCGTCCATTACCTTGCTTTTGTGATGCTCTTTTGTTTCTTTTTTGTTGCTTTTTGTGTTGCTTTTTGTATTGCTTTTTTGACTCATTTTTTCCATCATATTGGAATACTATAAAAGTGGGATTACTTCCAAAAGAATAGCATTAACATGCTACTTTTGTGTTGCCTTTTTGTGTTGCTTTTTTGTGTAACTTTTTGGTCAAAAGAAAGTTGTTGTACATATTAGAACATGACAGTGGGCTTATTTCCAAAAGAATAGTAGTGTATATATTAGAACATCAGCAACAGCCTGCATTGTAGTACAACATCAGCAACAGCCTGCATTGTAATACACATGTACTTAACCATAAAGGAACCATAAACCAGAAAGTAGTTGTACATATTAGAACATAAAGGAACCATAAACTAGAAAGCAGATGTACATATTAAATCATAAACCAAATGCTCAGATTAAATCATAAACCATAAACCAGAAACATACACATGTATTTAACCATAAACCTGAAACATACACATGTAAACATAGCATTTTTTAGTCTTCCAACTTGCCTGAAAACATTCACAAAAAAGGCAATCCATAGAATCTGATTACAAAAAAGCCATAATTACTAATTTTCCTACATACAATTGAGAACATGCAAGGATTTAAAATGTACCTTTTAAGTCATCTCCCTTATGCTTCTTATGCTAATTTGCATATATGTGCCTTGCACAATTCCTATGCCCTGCCTTGGTCCAATACATTGTTACTGCATTGAGTAATCCCTATACAGGTGAAAACATATTAGTATAACACACACATATATATATATATATATATATATATATATATATATATATATATATATCAGAAACATCAAAAAAATCAAAACATACCTTTTGTTGATCAGAAATTAATGTCCACCCCTTGTCTTCATCTTCCACACCTAAGCACAATCTCAGCTCATTCATGAACCACTGCCAACTATCATTGTTCTCACCCTCTACAACAGCCCAAGCCACTTGATCAGAAATTATTGTCCATCCCTTGTAAATCTAGTCCCTACTACCCATTCCCATTTACTCCAATCTGTTGAGTCTGTAACAATAGGAACATTTAATATATGCTTCTTACCTCTAATGTCATCGTCGTCACTCTCGCCTGGTGAGTTTACATTCCCATCAGAATCATCATAACTGCTATAACCACCATCAACAACTTCAACATCTAATTGATTTTTGATAAAATTTGCAACAACCTCCTTGTTTGACCGATCTTGGGTAGTGTTACCGTTTACAATGGCAAGTGCAGATTCCCTCCATTCTTCATCATCTGTGTCTGATCCAGACCCTAAAACCTCATCATTTTCTAACACTTCATGCTCTTCCACAAAATCTGACTCATTACCTGTTAGATCTTCTTTGTTAGCTTCAAAGTGTCGATCTTTAAAGTTATCTGAACCAGATCCAGCTTTAGTGTCGTTCACTGTGTCATTCACTCTTGGAAGGGATTTATGTGGGCTTCTAATTGGGCTAAAATAGCCAACTTCATGGGCTTCTACATCAGTGTCCCGCAAAGTAGCATAGACATTTAATGAACCAGAAAATTTAGACCCAAGAATGAAAAGCATGTCACTTACATCTTTGTCATCATTCAGCTCTACGAGGTAGTCTTCAATCTTCATGTCTGGAAGTTCCCAGTATAAGCAGACTTGTTCCTTTGATTTGTATGATGTTTCAAGCTCCATTACATAATCCAATAGCTCGAAATAAGACATCTTATCGAGTTCCATCTGGACCAACGCTGATTTACCGCCCTCATACTTTCTTCGCGGCTCTAAAATAATGTTGCCACCATAGTTAAAGTTCAAGAACATGATGCCGCCACTCATTGTTATGACTATCGATCAGATTTAGTTTGGGGGATTAAGACTATTGATCGGATTTAGGGTTCCAATTTTGGTGGATTAGAACGCAGGGACGATTTAGGGTTCATGGGGGGTTATGAACATGAATATACGATTTGGGGAAAGTTAATTGAGAATCTGGAAAAAAGGTAGGCCACGTGTGTTAAAAAACAAAAAAAAATTAAATAAAAAAAAGCCACGTCAGATTATTGTTAACGGTGTTAATGAATTTTAACGTCGGACCGTTAAAAAAATTAAAGTAAAACTTGGGACCACTGTTGATTATTTTTGAAAGTGAGATTATTCTTAGCCAACACCTGAAACTTTAGATTATTTATATCCAATTTTCCTTTGTTTTATGCATGTACCCTTTTTTTTCCCGTTGTTTGTTCCTCTTGAGAGCAAGTATTTTAACCTATAAGATAGAGGTAAAGATTTATTCCAATCTTAATTCTTTCAAAATTTTACTCTTGAGTGAGATTTGCTCAAGTTAGTTTATTTTCGTTCAATTTACTTGGGTTAATGTAGCAAGTTCATTAATAGTTGAGGGACCATTTGGTAACTTCCCCTAACGCACAAAACTATGTCGTCTTAGGTATTTATCAAACTGCAACCTGAGGCGTAACTTCTATCAGCTCTCCCCGGTTTTCATCTTACAGTAGCGTCCCGTCGTCGTCCCCAATTTCCGGTAAACCTTCAAGGCCAATTTCTCTTACGCCGCTGAGCAAAACCCTACCGACGGTCGATTAACCATCACTGAATTTTCATTCTCGAACATCAATCTCAAGCATCAACCCTCAAAATTCCCCAATTTACAGTGAGTACCTTTCTTCATAAATGTCAATGTAGCAGCGAGCCAGATTCTCTAATTTACAGTGAGTACCTTCGTTTTTCATATCGTTCTCTGATTCTTCTACATTTATGCGGATAGTTTTCATTTTCAACATCATTAGATTGTTGACAAAGTGATTGTTGTTGTTTTGGAGTTAAGATTCTTCTCAGAGTATGATTTCATGTATGCATTGGCATCTCTATTTGTACGCACGTGTGATTAGGAATCTGTGATGAGTATGATTTTGACATTTCCCCAATTTACTGGATTTAAAGGAGTTGGAATCTATAGATATTTATTAGTTTTGTTATGGTTGCATTCATCTTATATGATGAATGAGATGGAGATGTTGAGAGAAACAAACAGAAACCTGATGTGATTCCAACCTTAATCGTTGGCCAAAAGAAAATAGATAGGATCCAGATAGAAATTTAGAGAGGATTTAAAATTCATTCACTTCATTCATATCCCTTAAAATGACAATGCAGGAATTTAAATACGAATGCAACCCACTAAGGCACTAACCCACTACATAATAAACTTCCAACTAAACCTATCACTAGAATTAAACATGCTCTTAATTAAACTAAACTATTATGCAATTAATTAACATAACAAAGACTTAGATTCCTATTGCACGTAACATTCGCTCCCCCTTTAGAAACCTTGTCCACAAGGTTGAGAATCTGAACGGTACTTGCGAGACACCAAGGGGGTCGCCAGTCGGTCCTTTTGACAACAAGTAGAGAAACATTAGTCAACTGCCATGGTGGTCTCCAATCGTGTTTGCCGGTTACATTTTCATTGGCTTCTCCTTGATTTACAACAGGGAAGAAATTTGATGCGGTGGTGATGTTTTTGCATTTGCATTCTCCATGCAATGGTGTTGTATATTGACTTACACACCATGTTTGAATTGAGCTCAAGTGGGAAATTGGTCTCGAGATGGCAGTGCGAATTGTTGATGGTGATATGAGAGGTTGAGTTTTGGTAAAGACCAAAACAGGTTTAGACAGTGCGGTTGAGGGTGGTTGTTTTGGTTTCACTGCGGACGACGGGGGTGGTGGTACTTTTTTTGGGGCTGATCTTGGTGGTGGTGTGGTGGTGACGGGAGGAGTTGGCGGTGGAACTACAGGAGTGGGTTTTGGAGCAAGGGCTAAAAACCGAGGTCGGTTTTTGAGAAAGTCGATCAACTCAAGAATCAATGACTCGATTCGATCCAATGACGCGTTCCGGTCTTGAGCCTCCATGGGTGGATCACGATGGCTCTGATACCACTGATGTGATTCCAACCTTAATTGTTGGCCAAAAGAAAATAGATAGGATCCAGATAGAAATTTAGAGAGGATTTAAAATTCATTCACTTCATTCATATCCCTTAAAATGACAATGCAGGAATTTAAATACGAATGCAACCCACTAAGGCACTAACCCACTACATAATAAACTTCCAAGTAAACCTATCACTAGAATTAAACATGCTCTTAATTAAACTAAACTATTATGCAATTAATTAACATAACAAAGACTTAGATTCCTATTGCACGTAACAAAACCAATGTAGCATAAACATATGTTGCAGGCTATGATGATAGTTACAATTTCCTTAAGGTTTATGGTTTTAGTTGCTTTTTTCCTCTTAGGAGAAGACAGAAATACATTGAATGATACCGGTCTTTAACAATGTTGAAGGGACGCAAGTTGTTGGATCGAATTCACTTGGTCTTAATTTTAAACTAACTTATGTGCTGAAACAGATTAAAGATTGAATGATCAAGAGCACGACACAAAACTGCTTCAAAGTTATTTTCTCTCCAATATTAGAAGTCAAACGAATACAATGATATAGTTCTTACTAAAACTCTTAACGTTCTCAACAAGTCCTTGAACACTATATTGGGTGCCGTGTTAGAGTGTAGAGCCATGAAAAAAATCAAATCTGAGATGACATGGTTTTCTTGTCTTCTCAGAACTCAGGGTTGTTTTTGGTTACTTCATATTGTTATATTGTGATAGTCAATCATCATCATCATACTCAGTAAATCTCACCAATAGCAAAGCTAAGGTAGGGTCTGAGGAGGGTAAAATGTAGACAACCTTACCTCTACCTCGTAGGAATAGAGAGGTTGCTTCCAGTGAGACTCCTGACTCCGTAGTTTTGCATCAAGCCTTGGATATAAGACACATAACAATGAGCAAATCGGGACAAAGACGATTGGTGCATGTACCCCTTGTCTTCCGGCTATCAACTCCACCACATGATGCATGATTAATCGTCCATCACTTTTAACGTTATTTTCACGAAATTAGTAAAATAACGTTTAAATTAGTGCAATTTCAATTTTGCCCCCCCCCCCCCCCAAGGGCCCACACATATATATATGTTATATGCGTACACTGTGATCGGGGCGGTGTGATAGTCAATCAACAATACATATATCCAAGAATCAAGTATTCCATAAAAAGGACGAAGCATATAGAGCTTGATAGCCATCTAATTAGGGATCGTGTTGTAGGCACTTAAATAGACCCTCCATTTGTTCATCAATTCATGTGAAGAGTGAATTTCAACTCGCAAATATCTTTAATCAAATCTCTTGGGAGAAACCACTCAATTTTGTTTGTACTAGTTGGGCATGATTAACACTATGCTCCAAGCCTCCTACTTGAGGAGGAGTGTTATTATAGTCTATTGTAGTTATTAGCATGGCCCATGAGCCCAACATAGTCTCATTAGGGTTTCCTCCCTACTTGCATATGTAGCGGTTCCCCTTTTGTTCTAATGTATTCAGATATTTCCCACTTTTACAAATGCATAGATATCTTTTTTTTTCTTCTTAGTTCTTACCTATTTCCCTTTTTAGCTTTTTTAAAAAGTTAAAATTTTATAGTAATTTGTTTCTTTTGACAAACTAAACACGCTTCCACACTGTAGTTTCACAACATTCAATTCATTGTTTAAAGAAGAGAAGAATTATTATCATGTACTTACTCTAACAGTTGTATTGAAATATTGTTACATTAATTAGTCTGATTATAAATAAATTAACTAACATAGGCAGTCAATTTGGTAGAAGAGAATGAATAATTATCTTATATCTTATATTAGGTGTTTTGATCAGCAGTTGTATCAAAAAGATTAATTTTTGTTTATGATTTTGATAGGATAATATATTAGTTTGTGAACAATTTTGTTTCGTAATGTAATTGGAGAATGTGTGAAAGTACTACAGCATGTTGTCTATTTTCAATTGCCTTTTAGTGTTGTTCATCTGTACACTGGTTTTTTCTCATAAATTTAGGACATCCACTACGAGTCATTATTTAATAAGCTTTCATTATTATTAATCTGATGCGTAAATATTCTTCATAATGAAATCCTTTTAGATATATGAACCAAGATTTAAATACTGATGTTTTTGTCATATTCATAGACCCCCTAAACCATACCCCACCTTTATGTTAGAGATTGACAAGATGTAAATAAATGATAATGAAGATTGGAATAAGAAAGAAAGTCCATTGGGCATTTTGGTTGATAATTATAGGTTTTAAATATGGAAATGAAACCAGAATTTTGGGAATTTTTGAAACCTGCCTGGTGCCTTGATTTGCAAAATCCATCGGTGGCTCTTTCTCCCCACCCTTCTATTTTTTTCTCTCCTGTTGCTTCTTTCGCAATCCAATTTCAAGCCATGCAAAAGGCCCTTTATCTAGTTCTTCATCTTCAGTTTCAATACCCTGCAAAAGTACGCCTATATTTCCACCATCGGAGGGCAAAACGCCTTATATTTTCCTCTCGTAAGTGAATATTATATATCGCATGTAATATTGGTGGTGCTGAGCTCTTTTTTTTTAATGTGACGCTGCTTTCTCAGTTTGGTTTAGGAAAACTAGGGTTTTTTATTTTTTATTTTAGCAAGTATTATTCTGTAATATTGAACCTGGTTAAATAACGGTTCTGTGACAGCTAATCATGAAAAGACTAAACCCTACCAGTTTGCATCTCCTAGTTTTTTGGTTGAATTTCTGGAGAGTTTCTATACCCTGCATAAATTTAGTTCCAATTACTTTCTCAGCGATATTGGAGGAGGTTCTGCTTTAAACATGTCATAAGGAATGGAAAACTCACTAATGAATCCTCTGATATTTTACTCAAAATATGCTTTAGTGGTTCGAACTTCGAAGTAACATGGAGTATTGTAGTCTGAAGTTTCTAGTTCAGTCCTTTAAGTAAATAACAGAAAGGAAGGCTGGTGCAATGGGTTTTAATATGAAAAATAGAAAAGCTACTTACAGACTTTGGCGCACTGCAAGCTAATCTGGAAGCATAACAATAGGGGAGGATACCATATGTTCAGAAGATGGGTTTAGCACACATTGGATGCCACTTTTTAACAAATAATGTTTGACAAGCTTTTATATTTTGTGATTTTTAATGATCTAAGGAAACGGAAAATCACTAAAATGTTCCCATACCTAAACATAACAAACCAAACTTGCAAAATATCCCCATACGGAAAACAACTAATTAATGCCTAAACCTATAACTATGGTTATTCCTGACTTAATTCCATATGCCACCTTAATCATACTAGAATCATTCTGGTTGTGATATGTAATGTCTAAATCCTGAAGAAACAAATGAGGCGACTTTTAACTCACTATTAATATAGGACACAATATTACAACCCATTTAAATTTCTTATGTCCGTGTCATGCATATATAACAAACCCAACATCATTATCGTGGAGATGCAGAAGTCCAACTCATTACAATCTTGAAGAGTCATTGCTTTGATACTCTCTTTAGCGACTCGTAGTAGAGTATCAACTTACCTGTAAATGAAGTTATAGACCATTGTGAGAAACTATTTGTAGTTGATAACTAAGGACTTATGAGGGGCACACAGATCATACTTAGATTTGATGTGGGAGGGTCTTCACAATCTCTCCCACTTCAATTTCTGACATTCTCGTGTGGATTATATAACTTGTAACAGATCCAGAATCAATATTGACATGGTGCATGGATTTAACCATTACACCTCGAGAGGCTATTACTCTAATACCGTGTGTATCTCCTCATGCTAACCCCCTTAGTAGTGGACTGGCCAACTATTCTCCATTGCGACACAAAACCATGGAAGTAGACTATCAGCACTGAATAAGTAAGGAGTTATAAGGGATTCCCAAATTTTATTCATATTCAAGGTTGTATACAGTATCATGTTATTTTGGTGGAGTTATCAGTTTTTTGTGCAGTCTGTCATATATGTTCAGTTAGTTTCATTTGTTTCAAATTTTCAATATATTGTGTTTTTTGGCCAAAAGGTGTAAAAGGAAATGATAACAATGCAAGAGCTCCATTTCAGTAAATATTAACCGCCACTAAATCGAATTTAGTTTTGGCAGCAATTCCTGATATTTATCCTAAGTTATCCGCGAGTATTATGCATTTAAATGGGCAAACCCGGTGCTCGAGGCTATCACATGCGCAGGATCGGGGAGTGGGTGTGGGATTCTAAACAATGTGAGATCGGTAATTGCCTACAACCTTTGTCAATTACGAGATCTTATGAAAAGAGTGTAACCTAAGGTGTGTTGTATTTCAAGACATATTGTTAAGTCCAATTTTTCATGCATGATTAAGCACTTGTTATTCTATTACTTATTTTTCCGGCTAAATGATGTTAAAAATATCAAGCATCTATCACCCTGGTTCGAACTTAGTCATCTTTCTTTTGCTGTTTCTTATGCTCTTGTGTTATCAACTAAGAGCTTGAGTTTTAACTTCTTTCTTCAGCTAAGATATTACTTTTCTGTAGGTTTATGTTTTTCATTAACTGAATTAAATAAAATCATGTATTTAAGTTGTTAAGTTTTTGAGTTCCACCTATTGTGCCAACTCATTCCCTCAATAATCTTGCACCTTTTTCATGTATGTTTGGGCAGTTCCTTAAATTATTATAAATCATGGACTTTTATGCAACCAATCCTGGACCTATTGATGATTCTGTATTGTATGATCAAGAAAAGCATGTTTCTTCAGCAATTTGGGAGGGTCAGGTAAAGTTTTACCAGCTTGCAGGTTCTTGCTCTATTTCTTAGCAGAGGTGGCAATACGGGCTGGTTAAAAAGAAAAATGGTTGGGGTCTAGTTGGGTTGACCTGCAACAACTTTCTGTGAATTTCGTAATTTCTTTTATAGAAAAATGCTACTTTAATTGTGATTGCAGAAACAATATTGTTACCAAGATACTATGAATCTGTTAACACAATGAGTTAGGAGGGGAACACAAAACAGAAATGGACTTTGTTTAACTATGCCTTTTGATTTGACTAGTTTGAAATAAATCAACCCAAATCAACAGAATCACAAGTAAACCGGTTGAAGTAGCCACCTTTTTAAATCGTTTTAGCTACTTGGTACATAATTAACCCTGCTTCGTAATATTGACAATCACAGGAGCGTGGTGCACTTAGATGTCACGAACACACTTCAAAGCTTGATCAATGGACACTCACATTAAAACAAATCGAGTTAGTAAGAAAAGCAGGATTTGGTTACTTAAGATTAATCCCAGCAATCAGTCTGGACAATCCACTCATATCCGCTCTTGTTGAAAGATGGAGGAGAGAAACAAATACTTTCCATTTTACCGTAGGAGAGATGTCAATAACTCTTGAAGATGTTGGTTACCTTCTTGGGCTGCCAATTGATGGTGAGCCTGTCATAGGTGTAACTTACACTACATGCGATGCTGTTTGTATGAAGTTCTTAGGCCGAGCCCCCGATTCCGGGTCAACAAGTGGTGGGATGGTCAAACTTAGTTGGTTAAAGGAGACGTTTTCTAGGTGTCCTGTGAATGCCCAACTTGAAGAAATTGAACGGCATACACGTGCTTATCTTTTATATCTTGTTGGTAGCACGATTTTCTCCACCACGACTGGTAATAAGGTCCCAGTTATGTATCTTCCTTTGTTTGAAAACTTTGATCAGGCTGGGAGGTATGCATGGGGCGCAGCAGCATTGTCCTTCTTATATAGAGCACTTGGTAATGCTTCTCTTAGATCGCAAAGCACCATTAGTGGCTGTTTGACCCTTCTACAGGTGTCTTCAACTATACTTTTGTTTCATTATTTCCCCCCCTTGTATTCTCCATAAATTTGGGGGTGTTTGGATGTGTGTTATCAAATGGTTTATTTGGTTCTTGTGACTCTAAGGTGCAATACTTTTTACGATTGATTATATGATTCTGATAAATATAATATCACATATTCAGTGTCAAAATTAGGGGTGTAAACGAGTCGAGCCGAGCCCGAGCTCATCTAGGCTCGAGCTCGGCTCGATTCGAGCTTTATTTCTGAAGCTCGAGCTCGGGTCGTGAAGAATTATTTAAGCTCGAGCTCGGCTCGGGCTCGGCTCAGGCTCGGCTCGGGCTCGGCTCGTTTATTACTAATTATTATTTTTTATATATTTTTATAATAAAATTTATATATATTTAGAATTATACTTTTTTATATATAAAATAATACATATTATTTACTTATTTTATCATAATTTTATATATTATAATCATTATTTTTTAAATATATTTAAAAAATTAAATAAAAAGTTATATAAATAAAAGCTCGATAAGGCTCGCGAGCCGGCTCGAGCTCGATATGTAAAGCTTGGGCTCGAGCTCGAGCTCGTTTATTAAACGAGCCCTATTTCAAAGCTCGAGCTCGGCTCGAGCTCGTTAAGGCTCGGCTCGATTCGCGTTTTTTATCGAGTCGATCTCGAGTAACTCACGAGTAGCTCGGCTCGTTTACACCCATAGTCAAAATGCACATCCAAACACCACCTGAATTATGTCTGTAAAACGCTCATTTACAATTGTTTCTATTTTGTAGTGCTGGAGTTACTTTCGCCTGAATATTGGCCGACCGAGGCTGAATCATGATCCAAGCCATGATCGGTTTCCATTTGTATTTAGATGGAAAGGGAAGCATACTGGTCCCACAACCAACCGGGATGTAGCCTTCTATCGTAAAGCATTGGACTCCTTGAAGCCCTCTGAAGTAAGTTATAAACGCAACTTGTTTATCTGTACCAAATGTGGCAATTTTAACCAAAATTTACTAATGAATGTATTGATTCTGGTTCTGTATTATCTTAAATGGTCAAATGGGAAGTGAAAAGGTAAATGGGTGGAACGGCTTGAAGTTACCCCAAATTTATCCTTAATGCATAAAACTTCCTAAATCATTGTACTGAAACAATTAGATTGTTAAAAAATGACTTTTTAATTATATTTTAGACACTATTTCTCTGTAAAAGAGTTCATCTTTTTGAACAAAAAGTGTTCTGTTACACCCTGATCTGATCTGTTTCAACCTGTACTATAAAAATCCCCTTTTGACCCGTTACCCGACCTGCCGAGTTGTAGCTACAATCAGTAGTATACTTTGTATTTGAAGAAAGACGACTTATACATTTGAGTACCGTAATAGGTTGAGTGGTGTCCGTACATAAATATTAGTGACGCACTGTTACCAGAAGATATAAGGGATAATCTCATTCTTGGAAGATCAAATACAATGTTGATATGCTTTGACAAGGCTGAACGGCACCTGCCAGATCGTTGCCTACGGCAATTTGGGCTGCGACAGCCTATTCCTCTTGATGTCCAGCAATGGGAAAGAAAGAGCCGTGGAGTCGATGGCGGTGTTGACTTATCTGGTAAAATGGAAACCGAGCTTGGTGAATGGTCAGATCGTCATCTCCGTGTTGTTGATGTTGATGAAGATGTTGTTGAAGAAACTCATTACTTGCATTGGTTCTTGAAAATCACCCGCAAGGTGGTTGGAAGACCCGTTCCCATCTCTTCTGAGTTTCAAAGAATGGTTAGTATACAAACTGTCACTAATGAACTATTTTATTTTCTGTTTCATTCTTTTAAACATGCATTGCAATTTGCAAATTTGCTAAAGCTGCCAAAATGGGTTGCTTGGGTGAATGGGCCAAATGGGTTCTGTTAACTTTTTATGCAGGTTAGTTTATACATTTTTGTTTTCCTTTTTTATTTTTATTTTTATAAATAATATTATTAATACAATACTATTAAAAGAGAATTTATTTTGTTAAGATGATTTTGTTTTTTGGAATGCCAAACACACCCTATATCCTTGTCTTAATTAGGACTTGGTTGGCGATGACATTTTTTGTTATAATGAAATAATTATAGATTTATAGGATGTTGGAAGCATTTGAGAACATTTTTTGTCGACCTTTTGGCATGCTCAAACTGTTTCATGTGAGATTTTAAATTTGTCCAATATTCCCATCTATTCCTAGTTCCATTTCTTGTGTTCTACTTTCAAGCCGCTTTAGTATTTACTAGAGGTGGTTAAATGGCTAGGCCAGGCGATTGAGTAATTGGCTAGAACAACCACTTTTTATCTGGGAATTTAAACTGGTTGGTCATATTGGTGTCTGACCCACCAACACTTGTTTGTTATTAGCTACTATATTAAAGATGAAAAAGAAAATAATAATAATTACTAATATGATTATATAATTTCATTTAAATAATATGATTTGGATATTGTTAGCATTTGAACACACTTAAGGTGAATTTTTACCCATTTAATGTGGTCGACCCACTTGACATGGTACATTTTTGGTTGATTTCAATATTTCGTATGTTTAACCTGTTACTAATAAATGCAACTGAATTGAACTGTTTCTGTACAAGTGGGCTGAAATTGCTACCATAATTTTTCATTTGCAAGCATCATATGATCATTTTGCATGTTATTACAAGTTTTTATAACCTAAAATGTCCAGTTGTCCACAAACAGCTTTTATGTGTTACTGTAGTCTGTTACTCTGTTCAGTGCCTAAGACACTCAAAATACATTTCTCACTCCCCTGAATCCCCATTTGTAGCTAAATTTGCGGATTGAAATGAAACACAAGCTGCCATTTATAATTAGTTAATTACATCGGATCTAAGTTGCCACCTCTAATCAAAATGAACGTCTAACTGTCTAAGTTGGAACATATGCAAAACATAAGGAGTTATATAGCCAGTTTGTACATATTAAAATTTATTTTTAACTCCTATTACTTCAAAATTGTAACCTACAACAGAATGCAGCACTGAGGGAAATAGCAAATGTGGCAGACATGCTATCAACTCATGGGATGGATGATCAACAAATGCATTCAGTGACTAGAATCAGGTTTCTTGCTCATGAATGTTTGAGAGACCAAATTGGAAACATGATGATTGCGGAGGTAACTGACTCCGACCAAAATGAAGTGGAGAAAAAAATAAGAGGGAAAGAGCGGATAAGACGGAGAAGCATGGGTGTGAAGCGTAGGCGAAAAGATGATTTAGGGCACTTTCAGTCAGTATCCAGTCAGCAACAGTTTTGTATAGCTGCAGCAATTGACATGATGGACCCCACTGGACCCATGTGTCATGTTGAAAATCATGACATGGAGATGTGCCTTCCTACTGCTAGTGTTCCAGACGATTCTCAGTTATGTTATATGCCGAATAAACTTGATGAATCACAGCAGCTTTCTGATGCTGCCAATGAAATAGACGACTCCAGTTTCTGTCCAAGGGTTGAAGATGTTGATCATAATTTGCTATCTGGTGGTGACCATGGTCTTGAAAACGGCGACATTGGTCAGCAAAACGATTATAGTGTTTTGGTTTAGAGGCTGAAGAATTTCAAAGCTCACAACCATTGGAGGTCGTTTGGCATCATGGTTAAAGCTGCATCCTCCCCAAAAAAAGAGGTACACGATTACATTCCAAAATTAGAATCGATATCGATTTGTCTAAAAAATATTTATACCATAATGTTTATACTGATAGCATGTGTTAACTAGTTTTTCTTGAGTATTAATGGATTCATATCGGTTCAAGATGGAGTAGCCTGTTTTCATGATCTGATTTTCGAGTAGGCACCAAAACTGATAGGTGGAGTCCATAGGGTTTGTTTACTTGTATCTTCATGTACATTTCTGAGACATGGTTGCCTTGATCATCATTTATCTCGTTAGACATGGTTGTGTTGATCATCACTGATCTCATCTTAGATATGAAAAAATTGAATGAGTTCTTATAGGAAGCTAAAAGATTGGAAATATTGTTGGGTGGCCGGTGGTGCTCTTTTTTCTCATTAATCTACTTGCAATCATTTCAATAACTCATCATAAATACGATTTTAAGCAGTTTCAGCTTTGATATGAATAAAGTATGAGTTCGGTTTAATTTTAAACTTTTAGAACCGGTTCCGGCAGTGGCGGATCCAGGAATTTTTTTTACTGGGTTCACTTTTTTTTTGACGGTCAGAATTCTACCAATTAAATATAAAAAAAAATCGGTTTGGTCGGGTCGGGTCGGTTAAGGTTAATAACAATACAAATATAAGATACGATAATAAATCAAAATACTGTCATTAGAAATTACGAAACAAACATAACAAAAGTACGATCGTCTTTTCGAAAAAATAAAAGTACCTAAAGTTGTTGTCTACGAGTCTTCATTGTTTGAAAACGTTGCATTACATCTTCGATCGAAACTTGTTGAAAGAACTCCTTTTCAATGTAACAAAGACAACAATCATTCATGTATCCATCACCCATCCTATTACGCAATTCCGTCTTCACATGTTTCATTGACGAAAAACTCCTTTCAACACTTGCCGTTGCAACCGGTAGAAGTAGTGATAACTTTATTAGACGGTAAACCAACGGATAATCAATGTTTTTTCTTGTTTCCACCATCCTTTGAGCAAGATCACTTACCCCATTCAAGTTGTCAAAGCGTGTATCTTCTTTCACATTAGCAATGTAGTGGCCGAGCTTATAAATAAGCTTGTCTTTTTCATCAAAATTAAAGTCATATGGATACATCTCGGCCAAGTTTAACAACTTTAGTTTATTAAAGGCCCTAAAATTATCACGCGGGCTCAAAGAACTCATACACATAAGCAAATTAGTGGTTACCTCGCTAAAACGGTTTCCAAGCTCTTGGATTTGCATATCGAGAACCGTGTTGAAATTGTTAACCACATAATGGTGACGGTTGGTGATGTTTGTCTTCCTTCTTCGACTTCTCGTGTCCACATACTCATCTTCCATTTTAACCACTTCAATATCATGTTGATCACAAAAGGATGTAACATCTTCTAAAAGTGAGTCAAAACCTTCAAGTCGAAAATCTTGTAAATCTTTTTTGGTTGATTTAACAAGCTCACATGCATTCAATATATCTTGGTCTTTTCTTTGAAGAGCTTCACAAAGTGTGTTAGTAAATCCCAAGATGCGCTTCATCAAATGTAGATAAAATACAAAACTAAAAGTCTTCATGTAAAATTGAAGTCCGGTTGCTTGAGTGCTATGAAAATCATTACTTGCCAAAGTTTCTATATACTTAAGCACTTCAAATACGGTAGGATATAAAGAAATCAAACGGAGAAGTGTCTTGTCATGTGAACTCCAACGTGTATCTCCGGGTCTTGCAAGTGATAGTTCTTGATTTTTTCCTCTTCCCGTTTTAATTTCTGGATTTAATCCCAAACTCTCTCTTTGAACTTCTTTTGCCACATTTATTCTTTTGCAAGATGCGGTAACTACATTTACTAAATCCGTGACTTCTCCAAAAAACTTGGAAATTTCATGATGTTTGGTTGCTAAGCCCACAACAACAAGTTGGAGTTGGTGAGCAAAACAATGAACAAAATATGCTGAAGGATTCTCTTTCAAAATCAAAGCTTTTAAACCGTTAAACTCACCGGACATGTTGCTTGCACCATCATATCCTTGGCCTCTAACCCTGCCCAAACTCAAATTGAAACGCGCAAATAGTCCATCAATTGCAGATTTAAGACATAAAGCAGTTGTTTCTTTAACGTTGACAAGACCAATAAATCTCTCCTTCACAAATCCTAGTTTATCAACATATCTTAACACCACAGACATTTGTTCTTTATCAGACACATCCCTCGATTCATCAACTAATATGGAAAACACATCATCACCAAGTTCTTCAAATATCATCTTTAATACTTCTTCTCCAAAACAACTACAAATTTCTTTTTGGACCGATGGAGAAGTCAATTGGCAATTCCCAGGAGCATTACTTAATATGACATTACCAATATCATCATTTAAATCACCAAACACTTTTAAGAACTCTATGAAATGTCCTCTATAAAAGGAATCTTCTGATTCGTCATGACCACGGAATGGTAATCCACCATTCAACAAAGCTCTAACAACTTTAATTGTAGTACATAATCGAAGTCTATAATCACTTTTTTGTTTATCAGTTTGTTTCTCAAAAGCCACATGTATAGATTGAGCTTGTTTAACCAAGTCTTCACCCTTTTTACGTGCTACATTGTGAAAACTATTGCAATCACCAACATGAATATCTAACCTTTGTTTCCTTTGCCAACACCGAACCCCTTCAGTCACAAATGCATCATTATGATCTTTTCCTGAAAATAAGTAGCAAAACAAGCAATACACTTTATCTTCCTTTTCACTGTATTCTAACCAATTTCCATGTTCTCCCTTGTACCAATTCTTATTAAAACGCCTAAGTTTACCACTATAATCTTTTTGTGGAAAATTAGGCAAAACTATCGGTTGACATGGACCTTTTTTCAAATAAGCTCGTCTAATTTCATCTCTTTGATTGGGGTTATAAGATGAAATTGGTTTTCTTAGGCCCGGATCATACGGAAGATCATTCAAGTCTACTCTTGGGTATTTATCACTTGAAGACGATTCAACGTTTGATGGTGTTCTTGTCAAAAACCTTTCAATACTCATTTTACCTATTCATAATTCAACAAACAACAAAACAATTAATATATGTTATATAAAGCATCCGAAATTCAGAATAAAGGCCTTTATATAACTAAACTTGAGTTTTACAATGAGATATTGAGATGTAGAAATTTTTAATCATGTATTAATATTCCTGTAGATTGATACTATTCCTGTAGATTAATATTAGTAACATTATAACCCATCTTTAATAACCCTGTAGATTAATATTCTTGTAGATTGGTACTATTAAGAAGTAAATTTGCACAACACATTATAACCCATCTTTAATAACCCATCTTTAATCTCTTGATGAAGAAATTATACACAGTTCATAAACAATTAAGAAGTAAATTTGCACAACACATGAACACAGATCATAAATTCAGAATCATTCCAAACACAAAACAAAAATTAAGAAGTAAATTTGCACAAACTTAACCTAATTAGCAGAGAAAATCCCCCAATCTCCGATCTCGAGTCTCGACAGTGCGACTGTGCGAGGGGGCAGGGGCGACGACTTGAAGGAGGGGACGAGCCGAGTGCCGACGAGGGTTTGGAGGATTGAAGGAGGGCAGGAGGGGACGAGCCGACAAGGGTCTGGAGGATTGAAGGAAGGAGCGAAACTGATTTGGGGGAAGGAATTGAAGGTCGAAGGAGGTTCTGGAGGGAGGGACTGGATTGGGATCGACTGAACTCTGAAGTGAAGAGGCGGTGTTTTGTTTAAAACCCTAATAAGGGTGTCGATTTAAAAAAAAAAAAAAAAGTAAAAGAGGAAAAAAGGAAAAAAAAACGGGCTAAATAAGGTAGCCTATGGGAATCGAACAAGGGATCTCGGCGTATAACTTTGGCACCTTACCAGCTGAGCTAAAGTGAATCATTGTAAGGGGATTCACTCATAAGATACATATGGATTCACTGGCTGAAAATATCCGGATTCACTCGTCGTTTTCGATACGTATTTACACTAAAAATTAGGAAGTCACTGGGTTCCTGTGAACCCGGTGCCCATATACTGGATCCGCCCCTGGGTTCCGGGTATGATCATGGTTCATCAAACTTGGGTACAAGAAGGGTTGTGGGTACTATCCGGTTTCTCGCAACATAATAATCACGCACATGATGTGCTTTTCTCGCAAAGCTTTTAAAAATCACCAATAACTATTCTTTAGGCTACATAGCAGGTATATTTTTTTTACGCAAAATAGATTAATGATTATTTAATATAAAAAATAGTAATTAAGTTCATTTTTTGTCATAAAAATATCATTATCACGATACAAAGAACATATAACGCATGACAACTAAAGAAATAACGCAAACGTAATAAAAAGTAAAAACATCTAACATTAAATTATCATGATCACCACAACATCCATAAAAAAAGATCACTAAAACAAAAAATGACAAAAACTAGACAAACGAAGCAAGGAAATCCAACTTCAACTCTACAGATGAGTTAATCTGATTCAGAATAGTACCAACCGCTTCAATCTGCTCCTCATCAGCTACACCCAACTCTGACAAAAACAACATCGAAAGATCACGCAAAGGCGAATCAGTCATTACAAGCAACTCATAAGTGATTTTTGTCACGGTCCAGATTTTAACATCTTAAGGTGTTGCTTCAGCACATCAGTAAACAATACATCAGTCGAGAACCGCTTCAACACTCTCTCACGGAATTTCTGTTTGAGATGGTCGAAGGAAGGTGGTGTCCCTGACGAAGAAGACGATGAAGCCATTTTCAGTGTAAAAAACTTTCTACTAACGCAAAAAATAGAAAGAAAACAAATATATATAACAAGATGGATGCCCCCCACGCGTTGCTGTGGGGTTGAATTTGCACACTAAGTGAAAGTAAAAAATAAATACGCTAAAAACAACAATAGTAGTAAGGTACTAATACTGATTCTTTAGATAATCAGTTAACATGGAACAAAAGCAAGTCATATGATTAGCATTTCATTGTCTTTATCATTTGAAACCTTTATCATTCTACATTAGATATGAAAAGAGCTTTGAGGTTGAAATTATATCGGATACGTATCTTCTGATCAATTTCAATGCCATGTTGTTTCGCAAAATATTTCCAGTTGCTTATGGTGTACCTGTAATGATTAAATGTTTGTTTAATGATAGGTAAATACTTTTTGTTGTAAAAGTTCACAAACAAACAATGATGTAACTATTTAACAGTTTGCTGAATGTTACATGTTATAAGGCATAGAAATGAAAATGGGAGTATTTTTTTTAAATAGTATTGAGCATGACATGTTAGTAAGAATTACCTTGTATATTTCATGTTCTTTTCACTGATGAGATTGTGTGTTTCAACCTCATTTTCTTGTATATTTCATGTTCTTTTCACTGATGAGATTGTGTGATGCAACCTCATTTTCTTCATAAGTGACATCAAGTTCCATTCCATTGTAGAAGTTAGCCAAGTTTGCAAGGTTTGATGGGAGACGCTGCATAAGAAATATAATTTTCAAATTTTATATATAGTTTTATGAAATGTATTTATTGAAATTAAAGTGTGGTATTACTTACAAATTGCAACTTGTGAACTAAATAAATGTTAATACTAAAACTTTTCAATAACTAATATGACAATTGCTCTTATAATTTAAAAAACCCACAATAGTTTCATGGCACACATTCCATACCGACTATAATTTTATTTTACGACTCATAAAAAGTCAAAAGTACAAATCTATGTACCTAATCGCCAACCACTTCAAATTTTCTAAATGCTTACTCAAGAAAGTTCTCCGTGAAAAACACTGCTGTTATTGATGGTAATCCTAGCCAACTCCAATCGGCCAAACATCGGTTCTATTTACCCCAGCCACCTGTTCATAGCAAGCAAAGCCAAACAATAAAAAAATCGCAAATTGACTATAACCAATAATTTTTAGCTGACAACAACACAGCCTCAGAAATATTTCATCATAGGCTAAGATAAAATACCGTCAAGTAAAGAGGATTCCAACCATCAAGAACATTCAGTGACAACCTAACTTTGAACAAACAAAGCATCATTCACCTTTAAGCAACAAATGATTTCATTAGCAACAAAATAAGATTTTATAGAAAATGGGGGCTCAGAAAATTATCATCATAGCCCTAAACACATAAAAGTCATCCAGATCGAACACAATCGACCTTAATTAGAATGATATTTTGTAAAATAAGAGGGCTCAGAAAATTATCATCATAGCCGTAAACAAATGGAAGCCATCCAGATACAACAGAGCCGACCCATAAGTTAAAGAACTAATTTCTAAGCATACAGACAATCAAAGCAACTCAACCACAACCTTAAAGGCACATACAAATGAGATTTTGATAAGGGTCAGAAAATTATTGTCATAGCCACCATAAACCTCAAACGTAAATTTTGAAGAAAGTTATCATCATAGCCCCACACACAGGTAAACCATTCATATCCATCACAGTGAACATCAGTTAAAGAACAGTCAATAGCAAAAGAAAGTGATCAAGATCAGAAAACCCCAAATGAAACAAAAAAAAAAAATCAACCCATCCAGATCAACGGTACCGTCAAAGGTAATAAGGAACCAAGAAGAAATTAGAAAAAACATGTAGCATCAACATTTGCCACTGACAAAATTAGTGTAATAAAACAGTAAATATATAAATGCCAGCCACCATAGATATATTTAAGCATCCATTTTCGGCAGGAAACCCAGCCAAAGCCAACAGAACGGACGAACGATCGTCATCAGAAAACTTTTCACAATAGAAACCATAGAAATCCACAAAATCGTTGTTATTTGAAACAACAAAACCCATGAAATTGGTTAAAAACACAACAAAAGAAATCCAATCTGAAGGAAATTGAATCTCCATTACAAACCCCAAAATTTGTCAAGCACAGAAACAAAGATGGCATAAAAAGGTAAGACGACTCAGACCTCTCTCAATTTTATTTTCCACCAACTATATAGAAACCGACCGTCAAAAGATCTGAACCCCCCTCTCAAATGCGAAATCCTGTCGTCAACGATACAAAACATCCCCACCCTGTTACAGATTCATCACTTCAACGTTACAACAGCCGTCGAAGAAAGAAAACCAAAGTTGCAAACAGAGCAACTGATCGTTGCATCAACGTTCGGAAATTCGACGACCGTAAACGGAGCGACGAAACTATGATATAGTGAGATTTTAAGAGATAGAGAGCAAGATCGGAGACGGCCAGGTGGGAGACGGGCAGATCGAAGACGGTCACGTCGGAGATGGGCAGATCGGAGACGCCGAGAGAGAAGACTGATCGCTCGGTGGTTATGAGAGAGAGAGAGCATCTGTGATTTATGTGAACAATTTGAATAAGAAAGAGATAGAAGTAATGGTCGAAACACGTAGCCATCGTCACTCTCAACAAATGAGAGAAAAACACGTAAAGTTTACAGCTCCATGGCTGTGTACAGCTAGATTCATGATAAGAAAAAATAAAAAGTAAATATCAATAAGGACTAAAACTGTGAAGAAACAGAAAAAGTTGTGGTTAATTTGCAAGAAACAAAAACAATACTATTAATTCTCAAATTTTCATTGTATTATATATAAATATCACGTAGCTCATTATAAAAAGGCTAAAAAAACCCATAAAAACCCTATATTCTCAAATCGGGCAGTCTAAAATAATAAATTAGTTGATTTAAAAATAAAAAATAAAAATAATAATAAATAATCCAAAATCATGCACCATCTATATATAACACCCTTAAAACGACGAAACCCCTAAATCCATTTTGTTGCAAAACACAAAAAACTACAAAAACAAAATCAAATGGCTTCTTCGTCTACATCAATGGTGAAGGATCTGATGAAAAAAACAATCGATGATGAAAAACTGTTGGATCAAGTTATAAGAAACTCATTAGGGATGCTCACAATCCTGACTTCAAATAACGTCAGAGATGATATCAATCTGATTAGGGAACTCATCCCAGAAGAGGAAACGGTCGTCCTTGAGAAAGCTGCAACCTACACTTCTGAACAAGTTAGGCTCGACAGTGAGGTAGTTGGGAAGGTGAAGCAACTCCTGGAAGATACTCTGGAAAAGAATAAACGCAAGAGAAATGGATTGAAAGGAATTGAAAATTTCTAGATCAATGTTTAGTTTCGTTTTTTATTTATCAATGTCAAATGCTTAGATTAAATATTTCAATGAAAAGCTATGGAAAATTTTGTCTATACACAAACATAACACATAATGAAATTACGCAAACTATTTCTAAAATTACGCAAGTAGTAATTACATGAAAAAATCACGCAAATCCTATTCATTATTATCCTCTCCTGCATCTCCTTTGCTAGCTTTACATGTCCTTCTATCATGACCTTTCATACCACATACCAAGCATTTGCGACTCCTTTTGCCAGCACGACTATTAGCTTGTTCCTTCTTTGATTTGATTCTTTTATGAGAACCACGACCATTGTTTTTAATACCATTAGAAAGTCTAGTGGTACCATCAATTGGTTGATTAGCCTTTAGAATCTCAACAAATCTATCTTTTCGTTTTTAGGTACAACCGGCCGACTATCTTCATAAACCTTCTTTGTAATTTCATTTATCTGATCCCTTACGGAACACAAAGCCTCGAGATCCGGCGAGAGACAATTTATAATGTATTCATAGGATAACATTATCTCACGCACAACTTTATCTAACTGATCAACATTGACAAAATTAGAGTCCTTGAAAGCAATATCTGTCTTGGCTTTATTAGGAACAACTTCCTTTGTCCAGTGCTTCATGATGTACTTTTTAGAAAACTCATGCACCTCAAACATTTAAAAAACGTAAAAGATATGACAACACAACAAACCATAACGTTCAAAACGTTTACAGCTACATGTGCATGTTATATCACCATCAATCCTTATGAAAATAACCTACAAAATAAAAAAAACATGTTAATACAATATCACGCATGGTGTATTTCAAAAATAACACAAGTATACTTCAAAAAATTACGCAAGTATATATATAAAATCACGCATAAAACCCAAAAAAAAAAAAAAACGCAAAGTATATAATATAATCACGCATTAGATAAAAAAAAACTTACTTCTTGAAGACTAAGTCCAACAGCAGTCCAATCTTTAATAAAAACCTTGGCACTATTCTCACCAGGTAAGTATTCACACCTAAACAGTTCTTAAAGGCACAATACATCTCATCTTGAACATCTTTAAACATGACCCTTGTATTGATGCGTGCAGCTTCTTCTTTAAGATAAAATTCAGTCCACATGTCAGGGAAGGAATATCTAGAATCATGGTCGTTCTTCTGATGAGTGTGCCTTTGAATCTCAAGAGAAGCTTCATAATGGTTGAAAGTTTCCAGAAGTGTCATTTGAGAGTTTGTAACCTGAGAAAAAAAATGATTCTCACTCTCCAATCTAGATGTTGTACGCATAAGGCTAGACATCCACTCATCTCGAAAATACGCAGGAATCCACATTTCTCTCATCTCAAACATATCTCTCAGCCACCTATTAGATATCAAATCATAATCATCCATCACTTTTTGCCATTCAGCATAAAAAAACATCAGGGTCAATCGAATCCGTCCAGACAATGAAAAAGTAAAAACGCAAGAAATTATCATGTAATAACGCATTTGGTTTTATAATCACGCAAAGCTTGGAAAATAATAACGCATCTTACTTTAAAAATCACGCAACAATTGATATATAATAACGCAAATAAGTGATCGAAAACTATAGAACGAACCTTATCGGCAACCTTCTTCATTATGTGCCACATACACAGTCGATGACGGGACTCCTTGAAAACGGTTTCAACTGCTATCTTCATAGCAGGGTCTTGATCTATAACAACAACCTTGGGCTGAGTACTAAAGGCCTTCAAGAACATTTGAAGAAGCCACTTATATAAAAACGGTTGTTTCAGATGACAACATGGCAACACCAAATGAAACATTACGAAAATGATTATCTATACCAGTAAAAGACACGAAAAGCATCTTATACCTATAAATCAAATTATCACGCATTATATAATTGGTATCACGCATGTTAAAATAAACAATCACGCACTATATACTACAAAAAAAACTAAAAACATAGAGAAAAACGTACTTGTTTGTATTAAAAGTGACATCAAAAGAAACAATTTCTCCAAAAGCTTGATAGTTAGCCTTGCATTCATCATCAGCCCAAAACATTCCAGTCAGTTGCCCCTCTTATCAACTGTGAACTCAAATGAATAGTCCGAAAGATAATCTTTCTTATTCAGCTGCCTTCTCACAATCATTTCAACATCATATTCACCAATATAACCGTTTAAGTCCCTTTTGAAGTTCTTACACTTAACCACAGCTGCACCAACGTTTTCAAAGCCTCCATATTTTTTCTCATCATGTTAAACGATTTAACAGGGCCAAGGTTTAATAAAGACAGATAATAAATCAATGATTCTTGGACTGTTGTTAAACTCCTGTTTGAGCGAAGAAATTGAGTGCCTTCTTGTCCAACAAGATAGTGATTTTTTGCCTCAACGAATTTATGCACTTTGTATGTTAAACCATCACTGGAAGTAAACACAATATGTGCAACACAACCAGTCCGCGTAGAATACTTTTTCCGAGGTTTTACCTTTTCTTTACCCTTACAAGAAACACTAATTGAATCATACTTCTTGAATGACTTGTTTCCTTCCTTGGAACATCTAAAATGCTTGGTCTTTATAATGTCATTATTCTCATACTGTAACACCCCAAAATTTCATAACTCGAATTCTGTACGTGTGCTATATGTGTAAATAGCTAAAACATATATTAATATTGTTTATGGATTGATAAATGGGTAAAGGGAAGTAAATTGCAATGCTATACGTGTTTATGTTAAAAATACATATGATATATGTGTTAGATAGCTAAACGTGATGAAACGTATGAAAAATGCATATTTACCTATTAACAGGTAATAAATTGATAAATGATGAGATTTATATGAATGATACATGTATTGATAGATGAAATAAGATAAATACATGTTTTATAAGAAGGATAATTGATATACATGATATCAAAATAAAATATGTGTTTAGAAATTGATATGATAGAAATAAACGATAACCGGAGAAAAATACGTGTACACAATTGTACTAAATTAGATATATGTGTATGTATATACATATACTAAATGGCTTAAATGCATATGAAATATTCATTTGATGAATATATATATATAGGAATACATGTTAGAGTAGTTAAACATGTGAAAAATAAATAAGAAGGTATCCTTACGTTGAAATAAAGATTTAAAATGAAGAAATACATAACGTATACGAGTATTATACGTATTTATACGTATTTATATGAACCCGAGGCTTAGGAGTTGTTTTAAATATGTCCTAAGATGATTTGGAGCATGAAATGATAAGTATGTGAAAGTAGAAGGGCTTAAATGTAAATTGATGAAAAATATATATAAATATATATATATTTAAATATACGAAAGTATATAAACCTTATCAAAGGTATCCCGAGCCCTAAAAACATTAGAATTATGTCCCATAATGTTTTGATACATAAAATGATAAAGAAATAAAAGTATGAGGGGCTAAAGTGCAAAATTGTGAAATATATATACATATAAAGAAATATATATATACGTATGTATACGTATATCATCGAGCATGTCCCGAGCCTTAGAAACTTTATTTAACATGTTTTATAATAGTTCGGTGCATAAAATAACAGTTCGGTAGAAGTCTGGGGGCTGAATTGTAAATAAAACTTAGAGGGACCATTTCTGTCATTTCCCCAAAGTTACCAGGCGGTACGCGCCGCCCAGTCCTTCCCTCGGCGCGATACGCCGGCCGGTGCAGACGCAGATTTAGCCACGTACTCGACTTGGAGCATACGTTTGATCCACATACGTGTTAGATTCAGCCGAATACTCATCAGTACACGCGTCTATACCCTTGGGCGACTTCGATGACTATAAAACGGGGCTGAATCCATCGATTATAGGTACCAATTCACTGAATCAAACCCCAAAAACCCTTAAAACGAGCCGGAACTTCATCGGAGCAATACGAGCAATCGGAGAAGAGTTAGAAGCCGAATTTCTGCAGTCAACCCTTATTTGGTATGCTTAACAATAACCTCTTTCAGTTTTTGATAATATTGCTTCTAAGTATGATTTCTAAAAATGCATAAAAACTAGGGTTCTTGAGCTTGTTTTGTCAAAATCGGGTGATCGGGTGGGAGTTAGGCTCTGAATTTTTGTAGGTAATCCTAATTTAATGTGTTTTAAGAAAGCCCTAAGTTTATTTCACAATTGGAAAAGTTTTGGTTAAGGTTTTGTAAACGGGTCAAAATTAGGGTTTTCATGTCGTTATTCTGCCCAAATCGAGTAAACGGTTTTGAATTAAGCTTTGCCATTTTAAAGGATATTATAAAATGTTATAATGAGATAATACCCTAAGACGGTTTTGAATTAAAAATGAGTTTTGACAATAGAAACAAGAATTTCTGTGAAATTAGGGTTTCCAAATATGTCTATTTAATATAAAATAATCCGGAGGGTTTGGGGACTTGAATTTTGACTATGGTAACATGTTTATACATATAATAAGTGTATATGAAGTTAAAATGAATAAATAATGAAGTATTGAAAATACCGAGTTAATCGGATATTAGAAGTTCGTGCGGACCGGAAGGGTAGGCACCTGTACACTGGGGTTTCTGGCATAGCGGGGGTGTCGCCATCCCATCTGGGCAATGGCATCCCAACACTGGGCGACCCCGGAGTGAGTGCCTACTTATAGGAATGCACGTCTTCATAATTATCAATAAAAGCAGATAATATGCCTCCAGGGGCATTTTGGTCATTTTGACCCTTAAAAAGTATATGAACTTAATAATATACATTATTAAGTAGATAGGGTGTTAATATAAACATAAGAAGTGTTTATTATATAAAACCTTGCGTTAACGTCATACAATACGCAATTAGGTTAATTGGAAAGCTTATCGGAAGTATTGCCTGAATAACTGCTTAAGAGAATAAGGTGAGTTCTATGAGCCCACTCTTTAAATGTTTTAAATGTTTTACTGTTTTCGGGCTGATATACATACAAATGTTATGAAAATATATTCAAATGGTTTATAACTGAAATATTGCCTGACTATGAATTGTTAAAAGGTTATCAATTGATATATACGTGAAAGGTCATGAAAATGTTATGAAAATGATTATCTGATAAAATGCTTTACAGTATTAAACTGTTAAATGACTGTTGATTTGAAATACACCTGAATAGTATTTACGGATGGAATGTCCATGAGAACTGTCGTAAACTGCTAAATTGCTTTAGAAATGATATATATGAGAAATGTTAAGGAAATGTGTTAAAATGCCTTTTACATGTTTTGTGCCGATACACATACGTGAAATGTTTTAAGGCCTATAACTGTTTGAATGATGATTACCTGTTATAAACTGTTCACGGGAAGGTTATAATAAACGGGTAATGTAAAGGATGGAACTTTTATATGAAGTTTTAAGAAACGGAAAATGTGAATGTTTGGTCTAAGCTTGTGTATGTGAATAAGTGTCGGGTAAATATGATCTTATTAGCCTTGCTGTGATTGTAAGATGTAATCTATACTGGGACGACTCTATATCATATCCATTTGTATTTAAGGTGTGGTGGATACGCTGCGGTACTTCCTATATATAAACACCTGTAATACAATAAGAAATGTTATAGATGCAGTCCAGTATAGGTTTCACTGAGATTTAACAAGACCCATAACATTATATTGATGAAACGCTTATTTCCATATACGGGTGATGGACTGGTGTTGAAAAGGTTATGAGTCCAAATACAGAGGTTATTTAAATGGACTTTTGAAAATGTTGAAAAAGGTTGAAAAGGTTTTAATCTAAGCGGATATTGTCTAGAGAAAAGGAAGACTGTGGTTGTACAACTAGAAGCGGGGAACGACGGTTCTCCGGGGTAGCGACGGCTGCTTACTTAGAAAAGGTATTCGGGTGGCGACGGTTGCCCGAGGGACTAACGTGGTTCCAATAGACAATGCTTAGTAAGTAAATGAATGACTGCTTATAATATTTCGTATAACTCTGTTATGTTTTATACTTAATGATTATTTGCACAAGAGAGGGTCTGGGAGACCCAGAGTGCTTAAAGTGGTAAACGGTTTAAAGGTTATGTTTTGATATAACACTGTTATGTTTATACCTGTTAAAAGGTTAATTGGTTAAAAGGTTTAACGGTTAATCGGGTAAATGGTTAACTGGAGAAATGGTTAAATGGTTAACTGAATGAATGTTTTGGTATAACTCTGTTTTATGCCTGATAAATGTTTAAAGGTTATATTTCGATATAATACTTATATCTGATAAATGTTTAATGAATAATGGTTTTAAAGTTATAGTATAATTCTGTTATGTTTTATACTTGATAAATGTTTGTTAAAAGGGGGCCGTTAGGCCCAAGCGTTGGAATAAACTTTCGAGGTAAAGGTAACGCTTTTTTGAAAAATGTAGAACTCACCAGCGTAAGCTGACCTTTCCAAAAATATGTGTATGTCAGGTGATGACAATGGTTAAGGTAGCAAGGAAAGGACTCTGGTGAGAACAGATTAGATGGGCAAGCTATCAAGAAAGGACTCGGTAGTAGACTGGCAATAGACATAGATAAGACCTAATTATTAGATTATGTTGTATCTTCCTTACTGTTGTACTTGGCATATATATATAAATGAAAAGTTTTTAATTTCCGCTGCTTAGTTATCTCTGTTGTACCATGTGTTCATGAGTAAATCCGACACGTGACCCCTCCTGGAGCCAAGACTGGGAGTGGGCGTCACACATACTGGGACCCTCTCCTAACACATAATCCTGTCTGTTGGGCATACTCATAATAGAATATCTCAGCTTCTTTTAATGACGCAAAAGTCATGCCCTCTTCAGGTTTGATTGACAATGGCACTAACGGAATAAAATTGTCTTCACGAGAAAAATCTACACATAAAAATAGATAAAACAAATCACGCAAATTATAAAAACGGATAACACAAAGCTATACATTTTTATATAACTAAACAACTCTTATAACCACGCACATTAATGATCAAAAACACGCAACCAACACTGTTATACATCAATAAAAAATCTATCAGTTACACATTACACAAAAATAAAATATTAAAAACTACCACGCATGTCACCAACCTCGAAAACATCATTTTAATACATAAAACAAATCATGCAAAATCATAAAAACGAATCACGTACCTATACATATGATTGGACTGAACCAAATGTAATAATCACGCACATTAATGATAAAAAAACACACAAACAAACACTGTTATAAATCAAGCAAAAAACAACATTAAAACTACCAACACACGTACATTAGCTCCGAAACATCATTCTAAAGTAATCTATATATAAATCTGCTTGCGACTGAACAAGCTGTAATAATCGCATAGATTAATGATAAAAAACATGCAGAAAAAACTGTTATAAAACACGAGAATGTATATTCAATGATCTCGATCTATCACAAACGAAAACAAGTTTCGAACATCATTATAACGCATTATGTAACAAGCTACATGAACACAACAAAAAACAAATTGAAAAATACAGTAACGAACTAGTACAACAATTAAAAAAACTCGTAAACATTGATTAAGTTACAAATTATACCATAAGCATCTTCCATTACCTCGATCTATGAAAACACTTTAACAATTCAATACACTAATATGATAACGCTTCTACAAAACGCTTCTACAAATTTGAAAACGCAAAACACTATCGCAAAATCCATGATAATCAAAATCGTGATCTCAGTCTATTTTAGTATTTATACGTAGAGCAACAATAAAAAAGACGCTGTTCTAAGTCAATTGAATGAAAAGATAACGGGACCTGGAAAAATAGCGCATTTCAAAATAACGCAAGGCTTACAATTTAAACATGTTAAATGACGAATAAGCCCTTCCGTGTAAGAACTATGAAGAACACGTGTCGACCTATCCTCCCTTCGCACGGAATAAACCCTTTGTACATGATCTTTCACACACACACACACACACATATTAAAACATTTATAACTTCTTCATATGTTAATATATATATATATATATATATATATATATATATATATATTTTTAAGAAAATTTACACCAAAAGTCTTAAAATTATGTTATCTTTAATTCTGAAAATATAAAAAATAAAAATAATTTTTCTTGTGTGATGCACATGTACAGCACAAAAAAAAAACTCATACTTTTAGTATACGATAATATATTTTTTTATAAGTCGCACCATATATCTTATATTTCTGTTATTTATTCGTATATTTTTTTTAAATGATACACATTTGCAACACACCAAAAAAACCCATACGCGTGGTATACATTAATATTTTTAAAAAGAAATTGCACCTTAAATCTTATAGCTGTGTTATCTTTAGATCTAAAGAAAAAATATCAGTTTATAATTTTTTTAATTCTATGTTACACATGTGCACTATGTAGCATTATCATTGGTACCATAAATGTTTAAGTGTTTTTTTATAAGTTTATAACATAAGGAGTGTTTTTTTTGCATGATAACTCGTCTTTGTGCACTACTAATGGTAATGATACACATGTGCAGCACATGAAAAAAAAAACACGACACGTTAAACTTTTTTTTTCTAGAATCAAAGATAACATAATTCCAAGACTTTTGATGCGAATTTTATGAAAAAACATTAACGTATGAAGAAGTTATGTAGGTTTTAATATTGGGTTTTATGTTTTCGCAATAAAAATGTATTTTCACATGATCCTTACCCTATATATATATAGTAAAGATCATGTGAAAACACATTTTTTGTGAAAACGCGAAAACAAATATTAAAACCTACATAACTTTTTCATACGTTAATGCTTTTTCATAAAATTCGCACGAAAAGTCTTAAAATTATGTTATCTTTAACTCTGGAAAAAGATATTAAAAAAAATTAACGTTCGTGTTTTTTTTTTTGTGTGATGCACATGTGCATCATTATCATTAGTATTGCACAAAGACGAATTATCATGCGAAAAAACACTCCTTAGGTTAAAAATATATTAAAAACACTAAAACATGTATGGTACTAATGATAATGCTACATAGTGCACATGAACATAGAATATTAATATATATATATATAAATATATATATATATATATAATATATATATATATATATATATATAGGGTAAGGATCATGCGAAAACACTTTTATTACGAAAATGTGAAAACCAATATTAAAACCTACATAACTTCTTCATATGGTAATCTTTTTTCATAAAATTCGCACAAAAAATCTTAAAATTATGTTATCTTTAATCTTAGAAAAAATTAGCAAAGAATTAACATTTTGTATTTTTTTCCTGTGTTGCACACGTGCATCATTAGAATTATGCACGTGTGCAACACAGGAAAAAAATACAAAATGTTAAGGAATTAACATTTTGTATTTTTTCGCATGATAACTTTTTTCGCATGATAACTTTTGTTAGAAAAAAATTCAAAATGTTAGAAAAAATTAGCAAAGAATTAACATTTTGTATTTTTTCGCATGATAACTTTTTGACATAAGGAATGTTATTCATGCAATAATGCATTATCTGATTTTTTTTTTCATTAACGCATCTTAACTAGTATTTGCATTAATGCATATAAATCTTGTATGTAGCAATTTCAAAATATAGTTAATTTCAAACTTTTTATACAAGAAATTCGATTTCTTTTATAAGAACTGGGAATTAGAGATGATCGAGTTGGTAGTGCAATGTCCTCGTTAGTGATCCAAATTTGCCGTTAAAAAAGTAGTTTTATGTGGACTTCGTTAGTTTTCATTAAATGATCATAAGAAACAAATGCATAGAATGTTGTTTATGCAATAATGCATCTGGTATTTTTTTCATTAATGCATCAAATCCTTATTTGCATTAATGCATATAAACCTTTTGTGTGTTAATACATGCTTTATGAGAGTTACTGCATATATGACGTAATACATATTCCAACTAGTTCATATATGTAGTGATGCATATGATCATTTATAGCCGTGTGCTTTTGTCGCATATGTGCACTAATGCATATGATCACTTATACCTATGATTGTGCAAACAGTTAACGAATCCACAATGCCATCTGGGTGCCACGCTAAAACAAATAAGCAAAATTTTTTTTATCATCACAACCTTGGTAACTTTTATATAAAAAAATCGATCTTTAGTTAAGAATAAGGAGCTCACAACATCATCCCTAAATTCCCTTTTTTTTACAACGAATAGAAAATTTAACACCATGAAACTAGTAGCATAAAAATAAGAGTTTTCGAAGAGAAAACAAAAACATAACATAATACAACTTCAACGTGAATCAAAATCTAACACAAATCCTACTCCAAAACTACCCTTGTAAAGCTGTCGCAACCGATATTCATTACCAATAAACCACGACAAGGCAAAAATATCCTTGAGCTCAAAATCATCCCCAAATTCATAGTCGGCCTCCAGGTTCCACCGTCATGCAATAGTTTAAAGTGGTGACACTAACCCCAAAATAGCAAGCCCTTGCCTGCTAGACGATGATGTTTGCGGATGAATTTCGCCTCACTAAACGCCACAAAAGATCAAAATGGCTAAAGAAGCTGCAGGGCCGATGGGTTCCAAATCGGACCTTCCCAATGAAATCGTGTCAGAAGAAATCTCCCTCACCGAACGCACAAACCACCACTAGTTGACGGCCAACACATGCGAAACAAAGCAGCAACACTAACAGGTTCCAGATCAGACCTGTCGGTGCAACCGCGTCAGATGAATTCCGCCTCACGAAACACCAAAGGCCCCCGATCACGGTTTCTGGCACATGGCAAAGAAAATGGCAAGTCGCCGAAATTCAAATCTGATCATACCATCGATGTAAACATAACAGAATCCAAATCTGATCTCTTTTATTATTATTATCTTTATTGTTATTCAAGTCATCCGATAAATCATTTATAATTTCTTTATGTCCAAATTTTTTTCTTCTAAAAAGAGTTCATACTTTGAAGATACACCGTCAAGTTATATTATAAATATTATAAATAATAAAAACCCTAAATTAAATTAGATTTAAATTAAAAACATATAACAAAATAAATAAACAATAAAAACTTAATTAAACTAATATTGAATGAATGATTTTTTTTTGTTTGTTGATACATAATATGTGCGTCATGTGAAGTATCTAAACGAGACGATGTGAAGGTCAAGACAAGTTTGCTGCCAGCCGAACCTGGTCCGAACCTGAGGTTCGGATCAGGCGAACCTCAAGTTCGCCCGAGGTTCGGCCAGTCTAGTATAAATAGGAAGCTTGTCTTTGTTTTTGGTAACGGTGAGAGAGAACTAAGAGAGAACCAAAGATTAAGTGTGTGTTTTTGATAGTGTTTCTCTGTTTGAGCTGATTAGATAGTTTGTAATTGAGTCTTTTGTTGATTTCAATAAAACAAACTTTTATTTACATCTCGTTTTCATCTCATTCTTACTTTACGATCAAACAAACCTCTAGTAAGATCCGTTTCCACTTCAGGAGGAACTCACAAAGTTACGTGATGATAATGGTGAGGTTCAAATGCAAATTAACATTTTGAAACAAGATGTTGTCTATTATCAGAAACACGTAGAGAAAGTTACTGCAAAAGTTCTGGAAGAGTGTCGCTTGAGACAATGCCATATAAGTGATTATAAAATATTGTCTGACAAGTACATTGCTTCGCAGAAAGTGTTGTCGGAAGTTAATATGAATATATCTGAACAAAAGATAGAGATTTTAGATTTGCAAAGGAAATTGAAAAATTGTAACAATTCACCGACTTTTCTGAATTATTTGTATAAGTTGGAGAAGAGTTAGGAGAATGGTAAAGATGCAAGTCTTCATCAAGTACCTACTCCTATGGATATTGAAATGTCTATACCAGCTATACCATCTGGTATTGAGCAGCATGATTATTCAAAATTTGCTGATACCAGTTCAGGAAAGAAAACAAAGTCCAAATCCAAGAAGAAAAGAAAAGAACAGATTGATTACAGCAATGGGTTGAAGTTTGATTCCAAATCTACATTTCTTGAAAAAGAAAAGGCGTTTAATGGAAATCTAGGAAACGTGAAAGTGCCAAAGTTTTCTGAGATTCTGATAGATGATTCGTGGATTTCTGGGAAGAATGATCTGAAAGGAATCAAATCTGAATTTACATAACTTTCCAAATAAGGTCATGAGATACCAAATTCTATTCAAGATAAATTCAAGCAAAAGAATGGTGGTTTGGGATATGAAGAAAACGAAATGCCGATTAAGGATTTCAGCAAGAAGGTATTCAAATCAAAGAAGATAAAGAAGCATAAGGTGTTTCAGATAAAAAGCCACAATGGTGGAAGAAGAAAGTATCTACACCAGATGATAAGCTTTCTTCTGAAGAGTCTTCTTGTATATCTGATGCTACACCACAAGGCGGTAACAATTCAGATTCATTTCATTCTGCTAAATCAAATAGGTTTTCTTATAACGATAAATTCTTTGGTTATGGTGATGATTCTGGTTTTTATGATTCTCCAAAATGTTTTCCAAAATTTCAAAAACCAAAGAAATCTAAACGTGTGTTTTAAAAAATTTATGATGAATGTTTGACTGATCAGTTCGGAAAACCAACTTCAATCAATCCAACTGGTAGTCGACTGTGTTATGTTTGTCGTAAGAAGGGTCATTATGCAAATAATTGTCCTACGACAACTAACAATTCATTATCACATGGCAAACATACAAAGTATGTTGATCTTGATGGCATCATTTTTAGTGAACCAATGCCCAATACTAAATTTTCATGGAAAAAGAAGCTTACTTCGGAAAAATTGGGTAGTAGTTTTGATTGTCACTCATCAGTTGACAATGGTTCACTAGAAATCATAAAACCAAAACAGGAATGGAGACCAAAAGTTGTCTCTACGGCCAACACATATTTTGTTGAAGACACTGGGCGACCTACCATCGTTGTGGATGAGGGTCGGGGTTTTAAGAACTTATTATTTTCAAGTGTTTGCAGGTATTTCAAGAAGACCTGTTAGTAATCGAGAGATTGCTGACAGTGAAATACTTGTGGTTGTTTTAAGTTAAAATGCATCGTTCTTATCTTTGAAAAACTGATTTTCAGAAATTTAAATTTTCTAAAATGTGTCAAGTGTTGATCGATCATTTTCATTTTTTTCTTTTTCTTTTTCTTTCGTTCATACTTTTAGGGGGGGGGGGGGGAGATATTTGAAAATTCAAAAAATAGTGTTTGTTTGAATTTTAGGGGAAGAAATTTGGAAAATAAAAAAAAATGAAAAAACTGAGAAATTGATCCGACAAAAGCAAGAAATGATGGTACATCAGCATATACGTTATCTGCCATGGATAGATTAAGTCTAAAGGCTGTAGGTACTTGCATAATCTATAAATGTGCATGACTAATCTGATATCTGCAAGTAAGATATAAACATAAAGTTTGACTGATAATATTTGGTTATTTGCTTCTTGATGAATGCTATGTATTGATTCTGACAAAAGTACAATAAAGAGATATCCTGATGAATGCATGTTTTCATTTTGAAAGATTTAAACTTGTTTGATTTTCTTTATTTTGTCAAACGATCGGACTTTCTCTGCGTATCGAAAGATCGACCTGATCGTTGTTCGTTTGACATTCTGCTTTATTTTCTTTGGTGTTTCGTATAATTCATCGGACTTTCTCTTAGAGATTTATGTTGGTCAGGTACTTAAAGGTAGGAGTTAATCACAACTTTAAGTCTTCAGAAGCTGCTGATAAGGATGAAAGAAATCGTACATCTTCAAGTATTCAAGATCAAGCTATCATCAAGTTGAGGGGGAGTTTGTTCGAAGAATATGTTTTAGTTAGTGAACAGATATTGCACATGACGAGAGGGAGTTTGTTGATACATAATCTGTGCGTCATGTAAAGTATCTGAACGAGACGATGTGAAGATCAAGACAAGTTTGCTACTAGCCGAACCTGGTCCGAACCTGAGGTTCGGATCAGGCGAACCTCAAGTTCGCCTGAGGTTTGGCCAGTCTAGTATAAATAGGAAGCTTGTCTTTGTTTTTGGTAACGGTGAGAAACGAGTTGAGAGAGAACCAGAGCTTAAGTGTGTGTTTTTGATAGTGTTTCTCTAAAGAGCTTTTGAGAGAGAGTTTATAATTGTATCTTTGTGATTTCAATAAAACAAACTCTTATTTACATCTCGTTCTTACTCTACGATCAAGCAAACTTCTAGTAAGATCCATCTTACGGGTTTTCATTGTTTTTTTGATATATGATTATGAAAGTATCTGGCCATGAACGAGGACTACTGAATAAATTTTTAGCTCCATTTTTAGTTTACCTATAGAGTGGTTAAGGAAATAAAATAAAAAAATATATAATTAAAAAATCTTGTGGTTGGAATTGGTTCTCGTAAACTATTTAGTTCTCGCGAAATAATTGGTTCTCGCATGAACGTTGATGAACATCAAATAATACATATTTTTAAACCAAATATCTCTCGCAAAACGGCAAAAATCTGATTGCTAACTTCAAAACAAGCCTGTTTTGTTTTCTTTTTAGTTTTTCAGGTTTGAAAGGGCAAGAATCGTGAAAGGAACAGATTATGGTAAAAAACAGAAGAAAAAATGAAGTTCCAGGATTTGCAAAGTTTAGCACGCCCCGTGCCTGACTTAGCATGCCGCGTGCCTGACTTAGCACGCCCCGTGCCTAATTCCAGAAACTTCCAGAACACGCACCTGAACAGCACGACCGTGCCCCTGACTTAGCACACCCCATGGACTGTCCATCTAACATGGCACGCTCCGTGCCAAGTATAGCACGACCCGTGCCATGTCAGAGCGTCGATTCTCGAAGATCCGTTTAACACGGCACGCCCCGTGCTAAACTGGGCACGGGCCGTGCCAAACTCCGAAATCTGCCTATAAAAAGCCGGCCTCTCCTCATTTGCAACTTGCTCAATTCTTTTCTTCTCCTCCCATGTATTGAGTAATTTGGTGTTTTTGAGTCTTGTAATCAAGTTTATAAGAACTTTAACTTAAGTAAGAATTAGTAAGCTTTTGTCTATGAAATCTTCTCTTTTTTCTTAAACAAATCATTAAAGCCATGACTAGCTAAGCTCTTATACTTACTTGGGAAGTAACAAGCCTTTGGCGGGTTGGTTAACAACTTTATAAACTCGTTTAAGGTGTGTTTAATGACATTATGAAAACCCTTTTTGTTGAAAGTTTATTATTGATTTTCTGAACCAAACATGCTCTACGTATCACATACCATTTGGGGAGTCGAAATCCTAAAATCCGAAAGGTGACTCGCGCTCCATGCTACATGATACGTTCGGGGTCATTATGTCGATGTAAGCAAACTCGGCTGACCACGCAAATGCGGGCTGATAGTATTTGGTCGGGAATGGGGGTTGGTAATATTTTGTCACTTCACGGAAGCCGAGATGGTACGTGTTTGTGAACTTGGCTCTGGTTACGCCGGACGTGCGTGCGCGAGAGCGGTGCATGGAAGAAACGGACCTTAGTCCCTTAAAAAATAATTTTCATAATAAAATAATCCAGCATGCAGGGTTGTTCCCCTGCTGGTTCATGACGACGTGTCAAGTACGGTAAGTTGGCCGGTTTGAGGACCCCGTAACTAAGTGGCATTACACCACTTCGTTTGTTCACTAGCAGCACCTTCCTTCGGCATTCGTACTCCTCGTAGACGATTGACAGTTGTATGGTGAATCAGCCTAAGATTCCGAAAGGTGGTTGATCTCCTGCTAGTGAACAATTTTAAGCAAGATTAAAAGTGTCTAACTTTCCTTAGCCACTGTTACGTTCTCCCAAGTAACACTAACTTCGATTGACATCTCTATAAAACACCCATATTATCACTTTTCTTTTCTTTTCTTTTATTTTTAATCTTTTCTTAGAACTAAATTTATACCTGGCTAGATGATAATCAGACTGAGTATCTAGACCTCTCACTTTCCATTGTGTCCTGATCGACCCCAAGTCAACTTACCACTACTATACTGCCCACGATGGGTATACTTGCCAGTGTAATGTGGTGAAATAGTAGTTGTCAAGTAAATCGGGTATTATAATTTTAAAAGCTTAAAACTGCTAAAAAGGTTTGAAAAATATAGCCATATTTTATATACACCTCAGCACACACGAAGCTTTTTGGCGTCGTTGCCGGGGACACAAACGAGGATTTGGAAAAAAGTCCAAGTTAGTAGCCTAGCCAATAGTTAGATTAGTTTTTCTTTTATTTTATTAGTTTAGATTTTTATTTTGTTTATATTTTTTCCTTTAATTTTTCTATTTCTTTTCTCCTACTCATCTATCTTTCTCTGAGAAATATTGCAAGGATGGATACTAATCCGGAGGAATATTCCGGTTATAATGATGGATGGCCTCAGTCTGTTTGGTGCAGAATCTGTGGTGGTCCCCATTACTATCGGGACTGCTACATACTAGCACGAACGCCTGCGTTCTTGCGAATGGATGAACCACCAGATGAGTCCCAGTCATCATTATAGTTCTTTTTCACAATCTTCGCTAAATAATAATTTATGTCAAAATATCAATCAACCCAAGCTCAACCGAAATTACTGGCAAGAAAATATTAGAACGCAAGATTCTGAAAATGAACTATCTACTTCAACCTCTCCTTCTTGTTCCCATGATTTTTTATTTGTCTGTATGAAATGTAATGAGCAAAACTCGCAACGCACAAGCTTTGCTTACACACCACATACAGAAGAACCACCTTATATACGTCCTAAGTCAGATCTTGAGGACACCACAAAACGAATGTTAGAACATATAAAGGTCCTCGAAGATTACTTTAGTCGTATAAAGGAGGAGAAAAAAGAAGAAATCATAGTTAAGGAAATCCCACCAGATCCCATCATCCCAGCCATTATGTCCATTTCAATAAGTCCTGAACCAAAGGAGTTGGACGCAACCCCTTCACTTCAAATCCCGAACACCCAAGACGTTGACTCAGTCAAGAAAATAGAAGAAATGCCCATACTAGATAAGACGCCTGTCTCATCATCATCATCACGTATTGGCAAGAGTAAACCTCTTCCAACCCAGGTACGCATTTTTCCAACTTCCATTGAAAGTCTTTCTAGTGTACCCACTAATGCTAGATTTTTCAAGGAACTGTTCACTTCACCTAAACTCAAGGAATTGCAACAAGTAATATTTACAAAAGAACAATCACTGCACTTTAGACAACTTTCTAATAAAAAATCTGTGCCACGTTTTATCAAAAAGAGAATACAAATTGCTGTAGTTGATGATAGTCTGCTTGTAAATATGATGCCTACTGTACTACTTAATAAACTAGAGTTAGGAGAAATGACCCCTTTCTGCCTGCCGTTCATCCTCTCCTCCGTCTGTCCAAAGGAGTTGTCAAAGATCTCCAAATCCGCGTTAACAATGTTAACATCCCCTCCGATTTTGTCATCTGGGATAACATACCTTTAGTCTTTGGAAGACCCCTCTTAGAGACTTGGAGGTCCGTGATCAACCCGGACAATGAAGAAATGAGGCTACAGCTTAGGGATCATAAGTTATCTGTAAATATCAAAAGATCTCTCGGATATCCCGTTTCTGATGATCCTCATTGGTTGCACGAAGTAGAAGAAGAATAACTACCCAAGAAACCCTGGAAGAGGAGACAAATCCATCTCCTATCTCCAATCTCCAATCACGCGAAGCATGAGTCTATCCATTCTATTCACGCCAACCCAGAAGACGAAGATTCCAACAGCGAGCTGGCCGCTGCGAATCAACCGACTCTGGAACTGAAGGAACTCCCAGAACACCTGAAATACGCCTTCCTGGATGACAATCACAACTCGCATGTGACCATTTCTGCACGCTTGAGCCCACAGGAAAAGAAAGCATTGCTTGCAATTCTGCAACAGCACAGAAAGGCTATAGCATGGAAACTATCGGATATCAAAGGAATAAGCCCATCACTCTGCACTCAAAAAATCCTAATGGAAGACGTGTATAAGCCCGTTGTCCAACCACAACGAAGGGTAAACCCCAACGTACAAGAGGTGGTAAAGAAAGAAGTTGTTAAACTTCTGGACGCTGGACTTATATACCCCATATCCGACAGCCCATGGGTTAGCCTTGTTCAGGTGGTACCTAAGAAAGGAGGAATGACTGTAATCACCAATGACAAAGATGAACTCATTCCTACTCGTACAGTCACTGGCTGGAGAGTCTGCATAGACTATAGAAGGCTAATTGACGCCACCCGAAAGGGTCACTTTCCTCTGCCATTCATAGACCAAATGCTAGAGCGCCTGTCTGGGTATATGTAGGATTGTTTCCTCGATGGTTTTTATGGATACTTTCAGATCCCCATAGATCCGGAAGATCAAGAGAAGACAACATTTACATGTCCATACGACACCTTCGCCCGCAGACGCATGCCTTTTGGCTTATGTAATGCTCCCGCCACATTTCAGCGTTGCATGGTTGCCATCTTCCATGATATGATCGAGAAATCCATGGAAGTATTCATGGATGATTTTTCAGTTTTTGGCAACTCATTTGACCACTGTCTGCAAGATCTTGAGAAAATGCTCGCCCGATGTGAAGAAACTAATTTAGCTCTCAATTGGGAAAAGTGTCATTTTATGGTCCAAGAAGGCATAGTTCTTGGCCATAAAGTTTCCCAAGCTGGATTAGAAGTACACAAGGCAAAAATAGACACTATCTCTCGTCTACCTCCACCATCTTCCGTCCGCGACATCCGTAGTTTTCTTGGACACGCATGTTTCTACCGACGTTTCATCAAGGACTTCTCCAAGATCTCTAGGCCCTTGACGAAACTGCTGGAGAAGGAAGCAGTCTTCAACTTCGACAAAGACTGTACGGAAGCTTTCTCCCTCCTAAAGGAAAAACTTGTCCATGCACCAATTATGACTGTGCCAGACTGGTCTCTCTCCTTTGTGATCATGTGTGATGCAAGTGACTATGCTGTGGGGGCAGTATCAGGTCAACGGAAAGATAAGCATTTCTACCTGATTTACTACACCAGTAAAATGCTTAACGACGCCCAAGAAAAATATAAAGTTACTGAAAAGGAGTTGCTGGCCATGGTATTTGCTTTCGATAAATTCCACTCATATCTGGTGTTGTCAAAGACTAATGTTTTCACGGATCACGCAGCCATCAGATACCTTTTAAAAAAACAGGACGCCAAACCAAGGCTCATCCGTTGTATTCTTCTCCTTTAAGAGTTCACATTGAGATTAGGGACAAGAAAGGTGCTGAGAACACTGCCACTGATCACCTCTCGAGGCTAGAAAGCGATACTTAATCTTCAAAAGGAGAAATAAATGAAAGATTTTCAACAGAATACCTCGAAAGAGTTGACTCTTCTGCTGAACCATGGTTTGCAGACATGGCAAACTATCTCGCACGCGGCTTCATACCTAGAGGGTTAACACATCAACAACAAAGGAAATTCTTCGCCGACGTTAAATATTTCATGTGGGAAGACACATATCTTTTCAAGATATACGTCGACCAACTTATCCGAAGATGTGTCTATGGTACCGAGACCACTAGCATTCTAAAACATTGTCACTCTGGACCTTGCGGAGGCCATCATGGAGCCAACGCCACCGCAAGAAAAGTCCTTGATTCTGGCTATTACTGGCCAACTATATATCAGGACGCTCACAAACTGGTACAGACATGTGACGTTTGTCAAAGGACTGGGAACATCTCCTCGCGTAATGAGATGCTCCAGAACTACATCCAGGTTTGTGAAGTCTTTGATGTATGGGGACTTGACTTTATGGGACCATTCCCAACTTCGAGAGGGAATAACTACATCCTCGTGGCCGTAGACTACGTCTCCAAATGGGTTAAATGTAACACCCCCCTCCGCCGCCCCCTGCCAGGTGCGGGGGAGGGTGTGGGACCGGCTGTCCGTATCAGTTTACTCGGCACCAACAACAGAATAAAACATACAACAACACGGACGTCCAGTCCTCATAGTGAAACTTTAGGTCGGTTCTTGACAGAGGATGCACAAAGCACTTCTTTTCCGACCTAATAGAATCGGGCCCCGGATAAACCCAGAACTGAACAAACAAATGATACATACATCAAGGAATTGTAGTCATAACATGCACTGAACAACATACATTCATTAATTTCATACAGGCTCTATCAGATAGCCACAACTAGTACCCCAATGTTCCTGTACAGATGCATCATCACCTGCATACACTTGCCTGCAACATAAGTCAACACAATGTCAACAACAAACGTTGTTGGTGAGTCGTAACTACCATCATCACATTAACAGTTATTAACACATTCAGTTCATAAATCTATCATGTCGCACCCAAGGTCAAAACTTCATGTACTCTACGGGCACGTTGCGCTCGGCCGTACACCCTTTGCGAGTAGAAATTTAAATTCAACATATAAGGACATACTCCCCCTAGTTTCTTAATCCTAGAGGATCCGGATAATCATATCTTGTTTAACTATAACGGCCGCTATAATCCCTTATATGCCTAGTGGCTCATCCTTAATGACCAGAAAGTCTATAATGACCCACACAGGGCATTCCGACTAACAGTGCTCGACAGGATAAATTCATAACAGATATAACAAATACATCAAACAGAATTGTGATCTTAAACAGTTAATTCTATGAGAGAAGTCAGAGGACTCACAGATCTTCGAAGTACCAAGTCATACGGATAGGATTGCGTACAATCCACAGATGTCACAGATGCAATTGCCTAGACAATGCTTAACGTCATGTTAAGCTTGGAGAATCCAATGACCTAAACACGTATAGGTACATTTAAACTTAATACAGGAATAATACTGGGGAGGCTCGGTTGTGCTCCGTGCCTTAAACGATACGATACGTCTACAAGTTGAGGTCCCAATACAACCGGATGTCCCAATACAGTCGTATGGCCTAAACCTGGTTACGATCGTAATTTATCTGTCAATTTCTAATTAAACAGTTCATGCCGGACACGGTCGTATGCCTTTAGTGACAGTACGGTTGTGTGGCCTGCTTGACAGATTAATTGAATTAAACGATATCACTCGAGTCTCGATCATGTTATGTTTTATAATACTTCAAATGTTTCATAAAATCATATCTTGTGTATATATATCAATCTATTTATGATTTACATAAAATCATAGCTTTTACATAAAATCATATCTTATGTATACTTCAGATGTTATATCTGTCTCACATAAAATCATAGTCTTTATGTATAAGTTTATTCGTTCATACTTCACATAAAATCATAGGTTTTATATATATATTTATCCGTTTTGTAGTTTACATGGAATCATAACTTCTATTAACATAAAACATACCTTCATTTATATAACTTACATAAAATGATAAGTTTTCCTCACATGAAATCATAGTATTTATTACATAAAATCATGGTTTATGTATATAATCTCTAAGACCGGTTAACTTATATGATTATATTATATCCCGTCTTTGTTTGATTTTGATTTATATATAATCATAACTGTTTATAAAATCAAGGTTTTGTTAATCATGAAATCATAAGTTTATTACATAAAATTGTAATAAATACTTTATATATATTTTTCTTGTTATCGTCGTTTTACATACAATAATATTTCTATTTGACAAAACGTTCCTCACACGACGTATACAATACTACTAAATCAATAACAAGATAGCGAACATGGTTATACCTCCGGTCGGTACGCAGACTCGAACCCGGTTAACCAAAAATGCTAAACACATCCGAATTCGACGAGTGAATAGTCCATCCCAAGTAGAATTTCGCGACGAACAATAATCCATGCTCGGTTTCCAGATTTGACCTCGATTGACCCTTCAAAAATGTTGACCAGATTCGTCACGGGTTTGACCCGGTTGACTTTCTTTGACTTTCTTGACTTTCTTGACCCGACACCAAAATCAACGAATAAGTAGTCTATCCCGCGAGATTTTTCGTCACGAACAATACTGTAAGCTCAGTTTTCTGGTTTGACCGCGTTTGACCCTTCAAAAACGTTGACCAGAAATGTTTACCGAGTTCACTGAGTTGACTCAGCACTGAGTTGACTCGGTTTAGTCCCAAAATGAATCTTAACACATCCAAACATAACCAACAACATTTCTATGCTCAAAATAACCGAGAATCACCTTCAACATCACAGATCCGGCGGCCGGAGGCCATGGCCGCCGCCGGACAGTTTACCCCGCCGTGAAACACCATCTCTACACCACTAACTACACGAATCTGCAACATGCAATCATAGATCGGAGGTTTTAGAATGATGATAAACTGGAAATCAAAAGAATAGTGGGCTAAAACCCTTACCGTCACCGGAGAGAGAGCAGAGCGAGGGGGTCACCGCCGCCGCTAGGCGGAACCCTAGCCGCCGCCGCCGGCTAGGCTGCCGAGTCGCGGCTGTCGCAGCTTCTGCTGCGCCGGAGATGGATGCGGACAGGGAACAGATGGTCGCCGAGCGCCGTCGCTGGGCTGGGCTGGGCTGTGGCCGCCGCCGCACCGGGAAAGAGGCAGCGGCGCCGCTGCTTCTGTGGTTGCCGATCGAGAGACACGGGAGAGAGAGAGTAAACGAGGAGAGAGAGAGCAGTGAGAGGGAGAGAGATTTGCTGGGGGGTCGCCGCCGTTCGCCGGACCACCGCCTAAGAAGTCGCCGGAGGAGGGGGGGGAAGAAGAGAGCCTTACGGCTCTTTCTCTCTCTTCTTTCTTTTCTCTTTTCTTTCATTAAACACAAATGAGTGTGTGTATAGATGATTAAAATGAAGGGAGGGCCAAGTACAACTCTTATGTACTTGGTCAAAGAGTAGGTAAATGTGTAGTACAACTCGATAATCGGGTATTATACCGCAATCTCCGAACACGTTAAATACTGATTGTCAAGTAAATAATTCATAATAAATCCCGAGTGACCGGAATATTATAAAGGCCTCTTAAATAGTCTCGGAATGCCTAAGATGACAGATTATATATAATCTGATAAATATTCAATCGAACGGGCGGTATAAAGCGCGTATCTAAAACGGATCTCGTTAATCTCTGTTTTACGAACCAAATATATATTCATGACTGTAATTCTCTGTGAATACTCAGAAAAATACTTATAACTTCGCAGGGTCGGTTAAGCCATCTTAAATAACTAAATACGTCCTCTTCGGTTAATATCGCGTAACAGTCCTGTATAATGATTTCATCGTTTCTCGTTCTGCACCACCTTGTATTTCATAACGATTCATTAGAATACTTATTACAACTTATCCGGACATCGAATACATGGATTGGGCCTTGTCGGGCCGTAAATCCTTTAATGGGCCTGACGGGCCTAACTGGGCTTGCCAAGTCCAGTTCATTAATTGGAAAAATTTCCCCCACGATTTACCAGAATTAACGAGGTGTTACATTCTCCCCTCCTTAAATGAATTTCGTCCCGAAATTCGCCCTACCTACCAGGACGGGGAGTAACCTAACGCTTGTGGATCACATCACGCATGATGTTCTCCTAGGGACATCTATCTCATTAGTGCCACCACGTGGCCCGTGATGTCTTCCCATGATGTTACTACTTAGTGGACTTACATGCCGTTAGCGTGGACTTACTATCACTTGATACTTGACAGTTCGTATGATAATTCATCATGTGGTATTGGCTATCACTCGGTCTTGATACGGCGTCCCGTATATCGTACTATAATTGCAAACTAATTGCAATACGATTACCGTTCTAGTGATGATGCCACGAACGTCCGATATACCTTTAAGTGATTTCACTACCACACGGACTTAATCACCACTCCGTAGTGTTATCAAAAGGGATTCCTCTGACATCAAACCATAGGAACCATCTGTCACTTCCCGATCAGCATTCTTTTCCCATCACCCTCACTTGGTGAAACATGCGGAATTAACCAGCCTCACCTTCGTAGGTTTACTGATAATCTGACCTAGCAACTGATTCCTATAGTAGCGACAAGTCACAAATTTGACGAGTCTTTCTCATTATCAGATTCTCCGAAGAGAAGTTGCAGGACTTCATGTTAAGGAACCGACTCAAAACATATGCCCTATTACAGGGAATGTTGTGGCCTTATAGGAACACATCCAATAATTAGCCATCGGCCCTGTCACATCGAACCTTATATGCGTCTTAACGCAAAGGTCACTTCAATACATCCAGAGGGACCTAGCTTAGGTCTATCACATAAGTTGTGTAGCACAATTACACAACAGAACATACGAAATGATAACGCATCAAAGTATTGCAATAGGTTTCATATCATACGGACCGACACGCCAACTTCACAGTATCCTGGTCATACCAAGCTACTCATAGCTTATTATCATAGTTCCCTTCATGGAAACACATAAGAGTCGTCTTGACTACAAGTCAATCACATGGACTCACATATTCGATTCGATCTATCAAGATCACCATTTCCCAAGGATACTTAAAGCGCTTGTCAAAGGTCCTTACCATGAAGATAATCACGATATTCATAGATAATCATACTCACAAATACTATAACCACATGAGGTTTTCAGTATCAAACAAGTAGTCTATACTACTAATCAATTTCAATATGCTCATACTCATATTCCATCACGGTTTCAGGTTCATCGGTTATCAAGATACTCAACTTTTCGAGTATAGTATATAATCTGACTTCACCATTAATGGTGATTCAAGATGTCTTTCACAATTTCATTCTTTCATTACAAGTTAACCGGCTACACTAGCCAAGGGCATCATACACCTCGCTAGATGAACCGTTATAGACGATCAATCATTTCCAGCCTGAAGGATCCAATCCCAACAAGTCATGCATCGCAATTACATAACCTGACATCGAACATAAATGCCTCGCAGTTGGTTCCAAACGCACCAACGGTCGTGCCAATTCCATAACTTTAATAGCTACTCATAGCTATCTCTGTGTGTCCCTCTCTGGAGACACAATATCTTTGCTCACATAATTGATATATACATACCGAACTTTACCCGTACATGCCTATTCAAGGTTTGGTTCACAAAGGACATTATGTCTCGCTCCGAATATCCGGTCACGACCACACGAAACCAGAAGAGATTATTGGGTAACTAGTGGAACACAACTTCACTTTACGTTAACCATCCCCTACTCTTAAATCATCACAAGTCCTAGTCGGATTGATTATGCAATATGGATATATAAACCAAATAATGTTTCTGTCTCTCCCCTCCTTTGCGTTCAGCAAAGGATTAAAATATATATATCCATGGTACGTGTTAAGTTTATCACTCTCACAAATTCATCAGTTCAATCTAGTCCACCTGGACCAACATATCATTAGCCTACACTCTTTAGAGTGTCGTCTCTAATCTCCTTTTGACATGTGTCAAGGGTTCAGGGTAATTATTCACATGAAGTGTCACATTACTCCTAATCGCCAGTCCATTTTCTCTAAAGGACTTATATCATTGCCGTCAACACTAGCTCACCAATCATCATAAACATGTGGTCTCTATACCTACCTTCCACACTTCCTGATTCAGGCGCCGTAAACCATCATGCCAAAGGTGTTTATATATAGGGCTTACCGCAGCCATCCCACCACACCTCGGACATAATGATAAATGCACCGTTACCTTGCATGTGTACGTTCTCATACACGTGTTGTAGCCTTTAGGCCACTGCCATTTGGTAGCATGCAAGCAATACTCGCATCAGTTACTCTCATATATTCTAGTATGTCCACCATTCTCACTTGGCTTTGTATAGTTCTACACATCACCACCAACTTATGGTTAAATCATAAATCTGTCTTCATCATTCCTGGTAATGTTCCAAACATTTGCCATCCTTAGGTCACACTCTGTAGTAATGTTACTACTAGACCTTGCTATCTTGCATCACAACTCCTTGGAATCATTGAACGAACCGACATCAACATGTCTTTCGCAGAATTAAATCTATCATGACAGTCGTTGTCAAGTTCTTTAAGCCCTGTTGGCTTAAGCAATAGATTTAATAAAAAGAATTCTAATTTCGGACAATCCACGTTTCCGTTGGAAAACTAGCCGTATGGTTCTTTGCTAACCAAATTAGCTCCAGGATTATCATCCGGATTTAGAATACAAGCACAAATATCAGACAAACGCACGAAGTTAACGTCAATCTCAACGCCTGAGATTTACGTGACAGTTACTTGTGTGATAATTCTCCACGAAAATCGAGACACTTACTTGTCTTAGCTTCCAAGCCTTTGCACTTTAACTATTACTCACGCAAGTATGGAGACGGTACGAATCAAAATACCGTACATTAGGATAGAAGCAGGGTGCTCTCACCAATGGTGCCACCACTGCTGAATCAAATTAATAAGATTAATCAAAATGGTCGTGCGACTAACGGAAAAATCCCATCAACTACGCAAGGCTGATGGTACAAGGTGATCAGATCACGAGTCGGATATGATCTGAAAGTAACAACTTTACACAAGAGAGATTTCAAAATAATCATTAGTACATATAATGTCGTCCGCGTCGTAAGGAGAGGTAAGGAATAATAAGAAGAATTTGTCGTCATCTGCTGCTGCTTCACATCTTGTCGTCGTCTGAATAAATTGTTGTCTCATATGCTTCGCCATGTTGAATAGAGATAATTAGCGTCGTCGTGTCGTCGTGGGTAGTTGTCGTCCGTTGAGCTCCGCTTTGTCTTGAAATTCTTCATTATGTCCACCTTAATCGTTTTGGTCTTCAGTTTCAATCCACTTCATCTAATTCTCTTAGTTCATGCAGGCGAGAGTTTCTAGTTAGATAACTCCGGTCCTATAAGTGTTTTCATTCCTTTTGTCTACAATCTTGCTGGCAACAACTTTCGATATCGAATAAAGAGATAACCGAAATACTACATTAGCAAGTAACACGTATCATATTTGAATAGGCAATTAAAATATGCATCTATGACGTGGAACCAAATTCCTTTTACGTTTCACGACGTCTCAAGGAACACGTTTTTCATAGTTGGGGTTCTCTTCATGTCTCCAGAATATCACATCGGGAGCCCTCATAACAAGGAACACGTTTTTCATAGTTGGGGTACTCTTCATGTCTCCCGGAATATCACATCGGGAGCCCTCATAATCAGAATCAGTGCAGTATTATGACTACGAGTAAAAATCGAAAACATACGGAATCCTAAACGAATCCTATCATGTAGGCAAATGCTTAGACTCCTAAGTTTCCTCGATCTAGGCACATCATAAAAATCCGTACACAATCAAGACATGGAAAACGACGTGACAATGGGAAGAAATCCAAGAGAAATGAAATCAACACAAATCACATGAACGGACACGTCAAGATGAAGAATTGGCATAGAATTCAAACACAGTAATACGGATGCACACTTAGGGTACCGTACCCTAATTCACACAAAGGACGATGTGTCCTATTACACTTTTGCGCACAAAAGAAAAAATGGAATACTTGGACACCAAATGGGAAGACTATCAGCATCCATGTGTCTGCTAGGGTTCGTCAAGTCTCGGTGTACCTGTGGGTAGCAATGGCAGTCTGCAGCCTGTAACTACTACCGACCTTACACTTTACCTTTGATATCCCCCTAACACACAAACTTCCGCCTAAGCCAGACACTTAAACAAAATAAGATGACTATCAGCATTCATATGCCTACTAGGGTTCGCCGAGTCTTAGTGCACCTGTGGGTGGGAATGACAGTTTGCAAGGCTGTAACTACCACCGACCTTACACTAAACCTCGACTACTCCCTAATACACAGACTTCCGCCTAAGTCCTAGACTTAGCACCGTGCTTAGTCCCAGAGTCCTTACAGGCTCAAGCTTAGGGGTTCTAAGAGACACCAATCTGCTGGAACCTTTGGCTCTGATACCAACCTGTAACACCCCCCTCCGCCGCCCCCTGCCAGGTGCGGGGGAGGGTGTGGGACCGGCTGTCCGTATCAGTTTACTCGGCACCAACAACAGAATAAAACATACAACAACACGGACGTCCAGTCCTCATAGTGAAACTTTAGGTCGGTTCTTGACAGAGGATGCACAAAGCACTTCTTTTCCGACCTAATAGAATCGGGCCCCGGATAAACCCAGAACTGAACAAACAAATGATACATACATCAAGGAATTGTAGTCATAACATGCACTGAACAACATACATTCATTAATTTCATACAGGCTCTATCAGATAGCCACAACTAGTACCCCAATGTTCCTGTACAGATGCATCATCACCTGCATACACTTGCCTGCAACATAAGTCAACACAATGTCAACAACAAACGTTGTTGGTGAGTCGTAACTACCATCATCACATTAACAGTTATTAACACATTCAGTTCATAAATCTATCATGTCGCACCCAAGGTCAAAACTTCATGTACTCTACGGGCACGTTGCGCTCGGCCGTACACCCTTTGCGAGTAGAAATTTAAATTCAACATATAAGGACATACTCCCCCTAGTTTCTTAATCCTAGAGGATCCGGATAATCATATCTTGTTTAACTATAACGGCCGCTATAATCCCTTATATGCCTAGTGGCTCATCCTTAATGACCAGAAAGTCTATAATGACCCACACAGGGCATTCCGACTAACAGTGCTCGACAGGATAAATTCATAACAGATATAACAAATACATCAAACAGAATTGTGATCTTAAACAGTTAATTCTATGAGAGAAGTCAGAGGACTCACAGATCTTCGAAGTACCAAGTCATACGGATAGGATTGCGTACAATCCACAGATGTCACAGATGCAATTGCCTAGACAAAGCTTAACGTCATGTTAAGCTTGGAGAATCCAATGACCTAAACACGTATAGGTACATTTAAACTTAATACAGGAATAATACTGGGGAGGCTCGGTTGTGCTCCGTGCCTTAAACGATACGATACGTCTACAAGTTGAGGTCCCAATACAACCGGATGTCCCAATACAGTCGTATGGCCTAAACCTGGTTACGATCGTAATTTATCTGTCAATTTCTAATTAAACAGTTCATGCCGGACACGGTCGTATGCCTTTAGTGACAGTACGGTTGTGTGGCCTGCTTGACAGATTAATTGAATTAAACGATATCACTCGAGTCTCGATCATGTTATGTTTTATAATACTTCAAATGTTTCATAAAATCATATCTTGTGTATATATATCAATCTATTTATGATTTACATAAAATCATAGCTTTTACATAAAATCATATCTTATGTATACTTCAGATGTTATATCTGTCTCACATAAAATCATAGTCTTTATGTATAAGTTTATTCGTTCATACTTCACATAAAATCATAGGTTTTATATATATATTTATCCGTTTTGTAGTTTACATGGAATCATAACTTCTATTAACATAAAACATACCTTCATTTATATAACTTACATAAAATGATAAGTTTTCCTCACATGAAATCATAGTATTTATTACATAAAATCATGGTTTATGTATATAATCTCTAAGACCGGTTAACTTATATGATTATATTATATCCCGTCTTTGTTTGATTTTGATTTATATATAATCATAACTGTTTATAAAATCAAGGTTTTGTTAATCATGAAATCATAAGTTTATTACATAAAATTGTAATAAATACTTTATATATATTTTTCTTGTTATCGTCGTTTTACATACAATAATATTTCTATTTGACAAAACGTTCCTCACACGACGTATACAATACTACTAAATCAATAACAAGATAGCGAACATGGTTATACCTCCGGTCGGTACGCAGACTCGAACCCGGTTAACCGAAAATGCTAAACACATCCGAATTCGACGAGTGAATAGTCCATCCCAAGTAGAATTTCGCCACGAACAATAATCCATGCTCGGTTTCCAGATTTGACCTCGATTGACCCTTCAAAAATGTTGACCAGATTCGTCACGGGTTTGACCCGGTTGACTTTCTTTGACTTTCTTGACTTTCTTGACCCGACACCAAAATCAACGAATAAGTAGTCTATCCCGCGAGATTTTTCGTCACGAACAATACTGTAAGCTCAGTTTTCTGGTTTGACCGCGTTTGACCCTTCAAAAACGTTGACCAGAAATGTTTACCGAGTTCACTGAGTTGACTCAGCACTGAGTTGACTCGGTTTAGTCCCAAAATGAATCTTAACACATCCAAACATAACCAACAACATTTCTATGCTCAAAATAACCGAGAATCACCTTCAACATCACAGATCCGGCGGCCGGAGGCCATGGCCGCCGCCGGACAGTTTACCCCGCCGTGAAACACCATCTCTACACCACTAACTACACGAATCTGCAACATGCAATCATAGATCGGAGGTTTTAGAATGATGATAAACTGGAAATCAAAAGAATAGTGGGCTAAAACCCTTACCGTCACCGGAGAGAGAGCAGAGCGAGGGGGTCACCGCCGCCGCTAGGCGGAACCCTAGCCGCCGCCGCCGGCTAGGCTGCCGAGTCGCGGCTGTCGCAGCTTCTGCTGCGCCGGAGATGGATGCGGACAGGGAACAGATGGTCGCCGAGCGCCGTCGCTGGGCTGGGCTGGGCTGTGGCCGCCGCCGCACCGGGAAAGAGGCAGCGGCGCCGCTGCTTCTGTGGTTGCCGATCGAGAGACACGGGAGAGAGAGAGTAAACGAGGAGAGAGAGAGCAGTGAGAGGGAGAGAGATTTGCTGGGGGGTCGCCGCCGTTCGCCGGACCACCGCCTAAGAAGTCGCCGGAGGAGGGGGGGGGGGAAGAAGAGAGCCTTACGGCTCTTTCTCTCTCTTCTTTCTTTTCTCTTTTCTTTCATTAAACACAAATGAGTGTGTGTATAGATGATTAAAATGAAGGGAGGGCCAAGTACAACTCTTATGTACTTGGTCAAAGAGTAGGTAAATGTGTAGTACAACTCGATAATCGGGTATTATACCGCAATCTCCGAACACGTTAAATACTGATTGTCAAGTAAATAATTCATAATAAATCCCGAGTGACCGGAATATTATAAAGGCCTCTTAAATAGTCTCGGAATGCCTAAGATGACAGATTATATATAATCTGATAAATATTCAATCGAACGGGCGGTATAAAGCGCGTATCTAAAACGGATCTCGTTAATCTCTGTTTTACGAACCAAATATATATTCATGACTGTAATTCTCTGTGAATACTCAGAAAAATACTTATAACTTCGCAGGGTCGGTTAAGCCATCTTAAATAACTAAATACGTCCTCTTCGGTTAATATCGCGTAACAGTCCTGTATAATGATTTCATCGTTTCTCGTTCTGCACCACCTTGTATTTCATAACGATTCATTAGAATACTTATTACAACTTATCCGGACATCGAATACATGGATTGGGCCTTGTCGGGCCGTAAATCCTTTAATGGGCCTGACGGGCCTAACTGGGCTTGCCAAGTCCAGTTCATTAATTGGAAAAATTTCCCCCACGATTTACCAGAATTAACGAGGTGTTACATTAAAGCTGAAGCTTTACCCACTAACGACGGTCAAGTAGTTGTTAAATTCCTCAAAAGGTTATTTTCCAGATTCGGGACTCCAAGAGCGTTAATCAGTGACAGAGGTACCCACTTCTGTTATCCTCAAATGGAACGAGTCCTATCTCGGTATGGAGTAGGCCATAAGGTTTCAACAGCTTACCATCCCCAAACAAATGGTCAAGCCAAAGTAACCAACCGAGGTATCAAATGGATCCTGGAAAAAAGCGGTTAGTAATCACCGAAAGGATTGGGCTGACAAGCTTGATGATGCACTTTGGGCGTTTCGAACAGCCTACAAAAATCCAATTGGTACTACCCCATACAGAACGGTATATGGAAAAGCTTTCCATCTCCCTGTTGAATTTGAACACAAGGCTTACTGGGCCCTTCGCACTTTAAACATGGACCTTCAATAATCAGGTCAAAATCGACTCGGTCAATTAATGGAGTTCGAAGAATTACGTAGCCAAGCCTATACCAACTCCAGCATCTATAAGGACCGAACCAAGAAGTATCATGATTCACGACTAAAGAGGTTGAGAAAAGTTCAAGAAGGAGATAAGGTTCTACTATATAACTCTCGTCTAAGACTGTTCCCTGGAAAGTTGAAATCCAGATGGACTGGACCCTACCAGGTGGTGCGTGTTTATCCCTGCGGTGTTGTTGACATAATCGACAGTGATAAATCTATATTCAAAGTCAATGGTCATCGTCTCAAACTCTACGAAGGAATATTCGATCACAATGAAGAAAACCTTCCTCTAGAGGGTGATGCACATAGTGTATCAATGGGCCCGGCCTAGGACCCGGAAATAAATTTAGGTCACCTATCCATAGATTAGGAAATGAATAAAAAGTCAGAATCAAGAAAAACGCAATACTTAAGTTCAGCACACCCCGTGCTAGACTAAGCCTACCCCGTGCTAAACTCAGAATGCCCCGTGCTTGATTGCGTCATCACAATTCTGCAGTTACAAGATGCTTTCTGATGTCCGACAGCTAAGCACGCCCGGTGCCTAGCCTGGCACACCCCGTGCCTAGCCTGGCACGCCCCATGACGTCCAACATAATGCACGAGATCAACATTTTGCTGCCACCTTTTGGCTACATATGCTCATCCTCCTTTCATTTCACTTTCACACTGCCTTTGAAGTCAAAAGAACACCCATACCCCTTAAGGTAACTTCTCTTTTGCCTTCAACCTATAATCTTCTTGAGCATTCTTCTTATAGCTATGAACACAAGAACATACTTAGTGTTCAAAGCTACATTTTCAGCTCATTTACTCATGCTCTCTTGTTATCTCAACCCCTAAGTACAAGTTTGTGTCATAAAACCCACAAAGGTTATTTTTGAGTTCTCTGAATCATAGTGTTTGCTAAATTACATGACTGAAACTTGCATAAACCCAATTTCTGAAAACAAAAACTGGAATGGGTTGAGAAAAACAAAGCTTACCTGAAAATTTGAAACTCAAAAACTCATGTCCCGATGAACAATACGCCCCGTGCTAAACTAGACACGGGCCGTGCCGCTCCTCTGTGCATCATAAAATTGTTAATTTTCCCCCAGAAATAGCGATCATTGAAGAGCAAGACGAGAACAATGTTCGATCTGGAGCACCTCCTACGATCATAACCTTGATAAATCAAGTCATGACCTTAAGAGCAAACCTAGATGAAGCTTATGAACGAGAGCTTGAACTGAATGATAGGTTCAACTTCTTGACCATTGCCTTTGAGTTCCTGGCAGGATGCATGGCCTCTCTGAGCGAGATACTTGAGCCCCTCCTGGAACCTGCTTTCGTGCCTTCGGACGCCCCATGGCTCGAAGATGAGGTGTTGGGAGACATCAACTTTGAGTCCCACATTCTGGACGATGACATGTTCGCCGACGTCCCTGTGCTTGATGGCGTGGTTGATGACTTTGTCATCAACCTGGACGATGACGAGGATCTCCCCAAGCTCCTACACGACCAGGCTAGTCACTAGAGGGAGCTCTCAGTCGTGAAGCTAAGTAGAAGAAGTAGGAATGGAATAAGGTAGTTTGATCGTGTTTAGTGTCTATGACTGATCGTGATGAATCCCAGATAGTGGGATTATTTTGTCATGTTTTAGATCTTACATTAGAAATGATATTGGGTTTGATGCAAGTCTAAAAGCATGTATCATCTTAACTTGATTATGACTATGGTTAGTATTTAGTATGAATAATTTAGCTTAGTTTATCTTTATCTTTTTAGTTTAATATTTCTGTCTTGAGCATTTGTGATACAGGTACCGGTTTTGTAGTCTGATTCGGACCAGGAGGTCACGACACTTGGCGTGGTAACCATTCCATGGGACAAAGAGTCAGAAACAGTGGAAGTGCTGCCCAAATTTTTCCAAAACCAAACTATTTTTTATTGTCATTGTTCCTAGTTTACTAACGTATGGGTACATTGAGGACAATGTATATTTTAAGTGTTGGGACGAGAAAATAACGGGTAAAGTTTTCAGGAACTTAAACAATTTCTCGGTACAATATCAAGCCTTACACAAAATGTTTTTCAAATAAGCCTTGATATCCCCCAATTTTTCAAAATATTTATCGTCTCAAACGGAACGATACACATAACAGTTTTCCTCTGAATCATAAAGATTTCAAATTCGATTGAATTATAAATAGATTTTCAAAAATAAACTGAAATATTACTTTATGGCATAATGAACCAATTTATTTTTAGAAAAACTTATTTTCCCCCTTCCCCAGTACTCATTGAGAATTTGAGCTCAAATATAGCATGATCACCTATATACATGCTGTCTTCTCTAAATTACGAGAGAAGCCTGGTGATTCGACAGAAGTAGAACTTGACATGTGTATGCGATCCAAGATGGACAAAATTGGGAACACTTACTTAAATGATTGAGGCACCTAGGATTTTTCCACCTTCCGTTTCTTAACCCCTTTTCCGTCCCTCCATAAAATTTCCCCTAGTTAACCCCTTTGAGCCTAAGCCTTTCATTTCTAAAACTCTTTTTATTTTGTAAAAATCACCCCTTTACACAAAATAACCTCCCTTCCTTTTATTTCTTATTTATTTTCGTAAAAAGCGAGTTTTATTATAAAAAATTCAACACTGTGGCTTTCTCAGAAGCAAATAAGGCTATAATGTTAATCCGTAGGCCCTGGATTTACATTTCGATTCTATTTTCTGTCTAAAAAAATGGTTGTTGAAATAAAGGGGATTCACAAAACATATTCCCGAAGTTCAATAAAAAGAGCAAAGCTCTCTAAAACATAAGTATATTCTTTCGAAAAAAAGTCACTGGCAAAGACCAAGTTTTAGAAGACCGCTCATTTACACCTTTTCCCCTTTTCTATTATACCTATCCAAACCTTACCCCAGACCTACCCTTTAAAGCCCTCATGATACTTATGTGGATTCCAGTGAGATCTGTGGAGGTTCGATCACATGTCAAGCCTATGCTGTCTGCTCATCTTCACCCAGGTATGAGTGTTCACCCAAATATTCAGATACAATCCCTAAGAGCTGAGTGAATATTTTTGAGGCTAATAAGTTTGAATAAAAATAAATTTTAGTAGGTTTGCCATAAATTTTTGTATTTCAATTCAAATGGCGAAAATAAAAATAGATTAATGGAATAAGCTATAAAAATGACGGAGGACCACTTTTATGTTGTGTCTGACCTATGAGGCATAAGCAGATGAAATTTTTGGGATTATCGAGAATATTCTATATAGAGTTTTACTTGAGGACAAGCAAACGTATAAGTGTGGGGATATTTGATGAACATCAAATAATACATATTTTTAGACCAAATATCTCTCGCAAAATAGCAAAAATCTGATATGCTAACTTCAAAACAAGCCTGTTTTGTTTTCTTTTTAGCTTTTTAAGTTTGAAAGGGCAAGAATCACAAAAGGAACAGAATATGGTCAAAAATAGAAGAAAAAAAGTGAAGTTCCAAGATTTGCAAAGTTTAGCACGCAACGTGCCTGACTTAGCACGCCCCGTGCCTAATCCTAGAAGCTTCCAGAACACGCACCTCAACAACATGACCATGCCCCTGACTTAGCACACCCTGTGGGAATGTCCATTTGACATGCACGCCCCGTGCCAAGTATAGCACGACCAGTGGCATGTCAGAGCGTCGATTCTTGAAGATCCGTCTGACACGACACGCCCCGTTGCAAACTGGGCACGGGCCGTGCCAAACTTCAAAATCTGCCTATGAAAGTCGGGCTCTCCTCATTTGCAACTTGCTCAATTCTTTTCTTCTCGTCCCATGTATTGACTCATTTGGTGTTTTTGAGTCTTGTAATCAACTTTATAAGAACTTTAACTTAAGTAAGAATTAGTAAGCTTTTGTCTATGAAATCTTCTCGTTCTCTTAAGCAAATCATTAAAGCCATGACTGGCTAAACTCTTATACTTACTTGGGAAGTAACAAGCCTTTGGCGGGTTGGTTAACAACCTTATAAATTCATTTAAGGTGTGTTTAATGACTTTATGAAAACCCTTTTTATTGAAAGTTTATTATTGATTCTCTGAACCAAACGTGCTCTACATATCACAGACCATTTGGGGAGTCGAAATCCCAAAGGCCGGACTTATAACACCCGATCGGGGGACGATGCATGATCCGAAAGGTGACTCGCACCCCATGCTACATGATACTTTCGAGGTCTTTATGTCTATGTAAGCAAACTCGGCTGACCACGCAAGTGCGGGTTGAGTATTTGGCTGGGAATGGGGTTTTGTAATATTTTGTCACTTCACGGAAGCCGAGATGGCACGTGTTTATGAAATTGGCTCTGGTTACGCCGGACGTGCATGCGCGATAGTGGTGCATGGAAGAAACGGACCTTAGTCCCTTAAAAAATAATTTTCATAATAAAATAATCCGGCATGCAGGGTTGTTTCCCTGCTTTTTCATGACGACGTGTCGAGTACATTAAGTTGGCCGGTTTGAGGGACCCCGTAACTAAGTGGCATTACACCATTGTTCACTAGCAGCACCTTCCCTCGGCATTCGTACTCCTCGTAGACGATTGGCAGTTAGATGATGAATCAACCTAAGATTCCGAAAGGTGGTTGATCTCCTGCTAGTGAACAATCTTAAGCAAGATTAAAAGTATCTGCTCAACTTTCCTTAGCCATTGGTATGTTCTTCCAAGTAACACTAACTTCGATTTACATCTCTCTAAAATACCATATTATCACTTTTCTTTTCTTTTTTTATTTTATTTTTAATCTTTTCTTAAAACTAAATTTAGACCTGGCTAGATGATAACAGCGGACTGAGTATTCAGCGCTCTCACTTTTCATTGTGTCGTGATTGACCCCGATTCCACTTACCACTACTATACTACCCACGATGGATATACTTGCTCGTGTAATGTGGTGAAATAGTAGTTGTTAAGTAAATCGGGTATTATAAATTTAAAAGCTTAAAACTGCTAAAAGGGTTTGAAAAATATAGCCATATTTTATATACACCTCAGCACACACCAAACGTCCATCTACACACACATTTCCATGCGAAGGAACTACAGCCGCTGATTAGGGACAATAAAAAGGATCTAATGGGTAGTGCTGATACACGCCGAAAAAAATGGTGTACGCTTCTTTTAACTTTAAAAAGGTATTATTGTCTTTTCACATAATAATTAAATTAACGTGTCAGCATAAAATAACGTATAAGATTCACGCAACAAGGTTAACTGTGACATCCGAGAATTTCAAGGTTAACTTCCGTTAGACAATCTCCGTTAGTTACGTTATAAGTGTTAACTTAGTAACTAATGCTTAACTAGGCCGAATACGTCCACGACCTTTGGTTGATCACCGAACCCGACCACTTGTGTTATGTGTTTATGTGTTTATTGTCATTATGTGCAATGTGATTTAAACGCATGATTTAGTACTATTAATAGCATGACAAATTGTGAATCCTTGATTTTGTGATAAATTGGCCACTTTTGGTTACCAGCGAAACTACCGAGCGAAACTGTAGATTCGCTCGGTAGCTAAACTCTTGATTTACAGAGTTAGTTTCGCTTGGCCAGCGAAACTGCCAGCGAAACTAGCCCCCTGATATATATACTTTATAAAACCCTAGAACCCTCATTACTTGCACCATTTTCTCAAAAACACACACACGCACTCTCCTGAATTCTGGTCAGCTGAGAAACACCACGAGCCGTCGTGATCTCAACCTCGAGACATCACCCATTCGGATCCTAGATCAAACCGTGAGTCTCCAAAAACCATTTTTATGCCTTTTCTATGTGTTTTCTTAAAAAGCATGCTTAAACCTCCATGTAATCGTTTGATCTTCTGATATGATGCTTAGGAATGCTAGATCTATCATAAAGTCTGCAACTTTACGTGTAAAATCATTCCATAATGAAGATTTATGCTAGTTAGGTCATTTAATGCTTAAAATGTGTTTTTTGGTGATTTGATGATGAAAACTCATGTGTAAGGTGTTAAAATTGCCTCTGTGATGTTGGTAAACGTTTATGCATGCTAGATATTGAATTACATGATGTATGGAAGTTGTTAGATTGATTTTTGGTCTTAAAAACGAGTTTCTTCGCGACTAGCGAAACTGTGTGTTTTCTGGGCGAAATTATGTAGCGAAACTGTTTGAATATTCATACAGCGATACTATGTAGCGAAACTATAGTGTCGCCGGCGAAACTAAGTAACGAAACCACCGAGCGAAACAACCATAGACCTTGTCCCTGAATGAAAGTTCAAACCAGTTTCGAGCGAAGCTATGCTAGCGAAACTGTGTCATCAGTTTCGAGCGAAACTAGCTAGCGAAACTGTGTCATCGGGTATTCCCTAGCGAAAGTGCTGCCCGTGCACATAGCGAAACTGCGTAGCGAAACTGTGTAGCGAAACTGTACCAGACCAAAACCCAAACTTGTGCAACTTATTTGAATGCTATGCCATGACTTACCTGATTATGCAATAATGAAACATGCTTTGATTTCTGAGTTATGTGAACCCTCGTTTATGATCAACCATCGGTGTCGTGTGTCGGTATGTCGTGTCATAGTTCCAACGTGCTATGTTATGGGCCATAGTGACGTAAGTTAAATATTAGACACAAAACTAATACTTAAGACCTAAACGTGTTCTTAGGTCTTCGTTAAGCAAACAATACTTGGATTATTTAGCAAGTGTAGCAGTGCAACCAAAGGTGAGTGTCACTACCCCGTTTACCGTGAGCCCGTTTGGGACACACTGAATAACCTAATGAAAAACAATGCTGACAACCTTATGAGTGCTATGCACCTCTTTTATGAACTTGAAACCTGATGAGTGCCATGCAGCTCTACGACAAACTTGAAGTGTTTTATGGGAAACACTTGTGGAACTTAAACAAACTATTTCTGAAACGAAACTGAAAACATTTTGAGATTCATGAGAATCCGGTAAAACGTTTTAATATGGCTAGTGTATGTTAAAGTCTAAACCACATGATATCACATGATTTCTAAGGATTGCCTTATAACTGAAAAAGTCCTCAACTTAATTGTACCATTAATTGTAAAGCGAGGGGATGTTGGGTAGATCTACTGGAGTTTGACAAACTCCGCCTCGTGACACTGGAGGTGCACGGAGGTACAATATCAGCCTATCTGACCGTGATCCCGAGAGGACACGGGGGAGGCAAAGCCGCGATGACGTATGTCCGCAAAACAAAATAGATGATGGCGATGCCACTACAATACTTATTAGTCAGCTTTGGTACAAACTTCCTTAGTGCATGGAACAACGGATTAGCTACCCGCGATATCGGTTGAGCACTTTAATTTTACAAAACTAGTACATACCCGATAACGTATGTTATGGACATTACTTTTACTAAATCACGCTACTATGACTATGGGCTGGTGTATTATCACTAAGCATTGCTTTTCACAAATAAATATTACATAAGTATATGTTGACACAATTATGATTATGAGACCGGGCCACTGCGTGACAAGCCCACTGTGAACTCACCAACCGTTAGGTTGACACTTGCGTGGTTTAAACTTCTGCAGATCGCTGAGGAGTATCCGGAGCGGGTTGGCATGGCACATGAAGACATTTTACTTTTGTTTAAACCAAATTGGGAATTTAAAACAATAATTTGTAAAGCACGTGGTTAGTGCTAAGACAATATTTTCCGCTGCGTATTTTGAGACTTTATGTATGACATATATTTGGACTAACTCTGATCCGTTTAGTATTTGTAACTAATGGTTGTGGTCCTGGTTTGCTCGCACCCCTTAACGGTATAAACTCCGTTAGTGGTTGTTTGGGGGTGTGACAGATTGGTATCAGAGACATAAGTTGCAGAGAACTGGAATCATTTTTGAAAAACGATTTGGAAACTGCAACTTGAAACCTTAGTTACAAACGAACGAACAAATTCCCAAAACAAAAACTTTCACGTGCCAACCTGGGATACTCGCTCTGCTGTGTAAGTAAATGCTTCGTACGTATGTATATATATATATAAATATATATAGACCATATCTAAGTAGTCTAACGGAAAACCTTAGAGAAAATTTCACACACGAATATGAAATGCGAACGCTAATACGCACACTATTCCGGGGGAAAGCGACAACGAAATGATGCTACACGCTACGTCCTGATTTGTACTACGATGACTACGCCGACGGTGACTTTTATGGGAAAGCCGACTTTCGACGATAGTACTTACGACTTACGACGTTCTCCGACGACGCCTCAATTTTGCACGAAAATTTTTCTGGACTAATAGTGGGATAACGGGAAATTGATAATATACATATTATGGGATATTTATAAAGTATAACTGCGACTGAACACTGGCTACTTTAAACTGTCCAGAAAATGCCTGGAAGAGGACACGGAAGGAACAACATTAACCTAACACCTGCACAACTGCAAGCCATGATAAACGAGCACGTGCAAGCCGCAGTGGCAGCCGTCCAAGCTACATTCGCCGCACAGGGTAATTATTATGCCGGTTAAGGCACAAAGCGAATTACATTTTGACTTGTTTAAACTTAAAACCCGAACTATTTATGCATCAGGAAACCTCCATCACTGCACGTTTAAGTCCTTCATGGACTGCAAGCCGATAACGTTTTCCGGCGAAGAAGGAGCGGTAGGACTCCTCAGGTGGATCGAGAAGTCTGAAAAGGTCTTCTCTATGTGCAACTGCCCTGCTGAGAGCAAAGTGAAATATGCAACTGGTACCTTTGAGGGAGCTGCTCTCACCTGGTGGAATGCCGAAATCCAGATGATTGGGTTAGATGCGGCTAATAACATGGAATGGGAAGCGTTTAAGGAGCTGATTATGGAGGAGTACTGTCCCCGTGACCAAGTGAAGAAGTTAGAGGGCGAATTCTTGAATCTGAAAATGATAGGGTCTGAAGTTGAACAGTATACTGCGCGTTACCATGAGTACGCGGTCTTGTGCCCAACAATGGTGGATGCTGAGTTCAAACGCATCGAGCGTTATTTGGAAGGCCTCACGCCTCAAATCAAAGGACTAGTGACTGCCAGCAACCCCACAACCGTGCAGCAAGCCATCCGTTTAGCTCACAAGCTTACTGATCAGGAAATTGAGAAAGGTACACTTCCTGCAAAAGCCTCAGAGAAGACTGCCTTAAGTGGCAAAAGAAAAGCCGATGATGAAGCTCCTGAAAACTCAATGAACAATCAGAGTGTTGGAAACAACACTTGGAGGTCTTATAACTCCCAAGGTCAAAGCAAAATATCTGGGAACAACAGTGGAAACAACCGCCAAGGCGGAAATGGTCAAAGTAACTACAAGGGTAACCTGCCCATGTGTAACAAGTGTGGGAAGCATCACGCTGGTGTTTGTAGAAGGAATCTGAATTGTGAAAGATGTGGCAAGAAAAGCCATGAGGCAAAAGACTGCTGGGCAATTTTACCTGAGCAACAAAACCGCCCAAGGCAAAACAACAACAACAATCATGGCAACAACAACTATGGAAACAACCGGGGCAATGGAAACAACAATGGTCAGAACCGTAACAATGAAGCTCCCAGAGGAAATGGTAATGGGAACTGCTATGAATGTGGTGCTCAAGGCCACATAAAAAGGGACTGCCCACAGTTGAGGAGACAGGGAAATGGTAACCAGGGAAACAATGGTGGAAATGGTAATGGCGGAGGAAATGGCAATGGGAATGGTAACAACGGGAATGGTAACGGCAGGGGAAGTGCTTTTGTTATGGGGCAAGGAGAAGCTCGCAACGACGCCAACGCGATTAACGGTAAATTTATACTAAATGGTTTCTTCGCTACTGTATTGTTTGATTCTGGTGCTGAAAGAAGTTTTATTTCCACTAAGTTTGCTAAGCTAATTAATGCTAAACCGATTAACTTAGATGCTACATATGTGGTAGAGTTAGCGAATGGTAAACTTCATGATACGACTAAGATAGTTAAGGAATGTAAGTTAGAGCTAGCTGGCCATACGTTAGGAATCGATCTTATGCCTTTCCCGATTGGTAGTTTTGATGTCATAGTAGGAATGGATTGGTTATCTGAAAACCGAGCTGAAATTTTATGTCAAGAAAAAGTGATTCGTATTCCACTCGAAGAAGGTGAAGTGTTAACAGTTCAAGTGAAAAGGGTGGAACAGTCACCGGTATTATCTCGTTTCTTAAAGCTCAAAAGTGCCTCCATAAGGGACACTTCACGGTACTTGCAAATGTCACCGACATGACACTTCCCGAGCGTAGAATCAACGACTACCCGATAGTCCGCGACTTCCAAGATGTATTTCCTGATGAATTGCCTGGTTTGCCTCCCTTTCGACAAGTCGAGTTTGGAATCAACTTAGCTCCCGGAGCGGCTCCGATTGCACGCGCACCTTACCGTTTGGCGGTAAGCGAACTCAACGAACTCTCCACGCAACTTCAAGAGTTACTCGACAAAGGGTTTATTCGTCCAAGTTCGTCTCCGTGGGGAGCGCCGGTATTATTTGTTAAGAAGAAAGATGGAACGTTCCGAATGTGTATTGACTACCGAGAGCTTAACAAGGTTACGATCAAGCATCGGTACCCACTTCCTCGAATCGACGATCTCTTCGACCAACTGCAAGGTTCGAGCTACTTTTCAAAGATTGACCTACGGTCTGGATATCACCAACTTCGTGTTCGTGATGAAGATATCCCCAAGACTGCTTTCAGGACTCGGTATGGTCATTACGAGTTTTTGGTTATGCCGTTTGGGCTAACTAATGCGCCTGCTGTGTTTATGGATCTGATGAATAGGGTGTGCAAGCCATACCTCGACCAGTTTGTGATAGTTTTCATCGACGATATTTTAATCTACTCCAAGACATAGGAAGAGCACGAGAATCACCTACGACTTATCTTGGAATTACTCCGCAAGGAACAGCTTTACGCCATGTTTTCAAAGTGCGACTTTTGGATTCGCGAAGTTCAGTTTCTTGGACACATTGTTAACCAGGATGGAATTCATGTCGACCCAGCTAAAGTGGAAGCTATCAAGAATTGGTCTACTCCGAGAGCGCCGACCGAAATCCGACAATTTTTGGGACTTGCCGGATATTACCGAAGATTCATCAAGGGTTTCTCGCAATTGGCTCAACCCTTAACAGCTTTAACGCACAAAGGAGCGCAATATAGATGGGGTGAAAAAGAAGAACACGCGTTTCAAACTCCTAAGGATATGTTATGTTCAGCTCCGATTCTTTCGTTACCCGAAGGGGTTGACGACTTCGTGGTCTACTGCGATGCATCCATTCAAGGACTCGGTTGCGTGTTGATGCAACGAAACAAAGTGATTGCCTACGGGTCCAGGCAACTGAAGGATACTGAGAAGAATTATACAACACATGATTTGGAATTAGGAGCCGTTGTATTTGCACTCAAGATTTGGAGACATTACCTCTACGGAACAAAGTGCACTATATTTACCGACCACAAAAGCTTACAACACATCTTTGAACAAAAGGACCTCAACATGCGACAAAGAAGGTGGGTCGAGTTACTAAATGATTATGACTTAGCGATTAAGTATCACCCGGGAAAAGCCAATGTTGTGGCTGATGCCTTAAGCCGAAAAGAGTACGAAAAGCCTCGACGAGTACGAGCGCTGCAACTTACCATTCACGCGGGACTGCCGGATCGAATCCGCGATGCTCAACAAGAAGCTTTAAAAGAAGAAAACTTCGCAGCTGAAGCACTGCGTGGTGTTGATGGTAACTCTGAAATTAAGTCCGACGGACTCAGGTATTACAATGACAGGATTTGGATTCCTTTACTTGGAAATCTCCGTGAACTCGTGATGGACGAGGCTCACAAATCAAGGTATTCGGTGCACCCTGGATCGGACAAAATGTATCAAGATTTGAAGAACTTGTATTGGTGGCCGAATATGAAAGCCGACATTGCGCGATATGTGGCTAAGTGTTTAACATGCTCAAGAGTTAAGATCGAGTACCAAAAGCCTTCTGGATTATTGCAGCAACCAAAGATCCCGGAATGGAAGTGGGAGGATATCTCCATGGATTTCGTAACAGGACTACCTCATCGATCGAATCGACCAGATGCGATTTGGGTTATCATTGATCGATTAACCAAATCTGCACACTTTATTCCAATGAGGGAAAATGACAATATGGATAAGTTAACGAAGCTGTACATTGACCGAATTGTGGCACTTTATGGAGTGCCTAAGACCATTATCTCCGACCGAGATCCTCGATTTACTTCCCGACTGTGGCAATCTATGCAAGAAGCACTGGGAACCAGACTGGATATGAGTACAGCTTATCACCCGCAGACCGATGGTCAGACGGAACGAACTATTCAGACTTTGGAAGACATGCTCCGAGCTTGCGTTCTCGACTTCGGAAAAGACTGGGAGGCTCACCTTCCGTTAGTGGAGTTCTCCTACAACAACAGCTATCATACGAGCATCGGTGCAACACCTTTTGAAGCTCTTTATGGCAGAAAATGTAGATCGCTCGTGTGCTGGGCCGAAACGGGTGAGAAAGGACTCACCGGATCGGAACTCATTCATGATACAACTGAACGAATTATTCAAATCAGAAAACGTCTAGCCGCAACACGTGATAGAAAAGAGCTATGCCAACAAACGCCGTAAACCTTTGAAGTTCGAGGTAGGCGACAAGGTACTATTGAAGGTATCTCCCTGGAAAGGAGTGATACGCTTCGGAAAGCGTGGAAAGCTGAATCCTCGCTATATCGGTCCATTTGAAATCATTGGGGAAGTAGGCCCGGTGGCCTACCGATTACAACTCCCTGCAGAACTCGATGGAGTTCACAACGTGTTTCACGTCTCGAATCTGAAGAAATGTCTGGCTGAAGACACCAAAATAATTCCTTTGGAGGAATTGGAAAATTGATGAGCATCTGAGATTTATTGAGCAACCAGTAGAAATCATGGGACGCGAGGAGAAAGCCCTCAAACGTAGCAAGATTCCGATCGTCAAGGTTCGATGGAACTCAAAGCGTGGACCTGAATACACTTGGGAACGAGAGGATCAAATGAAGAAAAAGTATCCTCACTTGTTTGAGCAAACGTCCACGGAAAAACTCAAGGTATGATTTAATTTTGGGGACCAAAATTCCTTAAATAGGAGGAGGATGTGGCGACCCTAAAACTTTTGCTTTCTTTCCCCAGCAACAACAGCAACAACGACAGCCGAGCCTGCGAACGCTACAACGCAAGAATAATTTTCGGGACGAAAATTCCGTTTACAAGGGGATGATGTGACATCCGAGAATTTCAAAGTTAACTTCCGTTAGACAATCTCCGTTAGTTACGTTATAAGTGTTAACTTAGTAACTAATGCTTAACTAGGCCGAATACGTCCACGACCTTTGGTTGATCACCGAACCCGACCACTTGTGTTATGTGTTTATGTGTTTATTGTCATTATGTGCAATGTGATTTAAACGCATGATTTAGTACTATTAATAGCATGACAAATTGTGAATCCTTGATTTTGTGATAAATTGGCCACTTTTGGTTACCAGCGAAACTACCGAGTGAAACTGTAGATTCGCTCGGTAGCTAAACTCTTGATTTACAGAGTTAGTTTCGCTTGGCCAGCGAAACTGCAGCGAAACTAGCCCCTGATATATATACTTTATAAAACCCTAGAACCCTCATTACTTGCACCATTTTCTCAAAAACACACACACGCACTCTCCTGAATTCTGGTCAGCTGAGAAACACCACGAGCCGTCGTGATCTCAACCTCGAGACATCACCCATTCGGATCCTAGATCAAACCGTGAGTCTCCAAAAACCATTTTTATGCCTTTTCTATGTGTTTTCTTAAAAAGCATGCTTAAACCTCCATGTAATCGTTTGATCTTCTGATATGATGCTTAGGAATGCTAGATCTATCATAAAGTCTGCAACTTTACGTGTAAAATCATTCCATAATGAAGATTTATGCTAGTTAGGTCATTTAATGCTTAAAATGTGTTTTTGGTGATTTGATGATGAAAACTCATGTGTAAGGTGTTAAAATTGCCTCTGTGATGTTGGTAAACGTTTATGCATGCTAGATATTGAATTACATGATGTATGGAAGCTGTTAGATTGATTTTTGATCTTAAAAACGAGTTTCTTCGCGACTAGCGAAACTGTGTGTTCTCTGGGCGAAATTATGTAGCGAAACTGTTTGAATATTCATACAGCGATACTATGTAGCGAAACTATAGTGTCGCCGGTGAAACTAAGTAACGAAACCACCGAGAGAAACAACCATAGACCTTGTCCCTGAACGAAAGTTCAAACCAGTTTCGAGCGAAGCTATGCTAGCGAAACTGTGTCATCAGTTTCGAGCGAAACTAGCTAGCGAAACTGTGTCATCGGATATTCCCTAGCGAAAGTGCTGCCCGTGCACATAGCGAAACTGCGTAGCGAAACTGTGTAGCGAAACTGTACCAGACCAAAACCCAAACTTGTGCAACTTATTTGAATGCTATGCCATGACTTACCTTATTATGCAATAATGAAACATGCTTTGATTTCTGAGTTATGTGAACCCTCGTTTATGATCAACCATCGGTGTCGTGTGTCGGTATGTCGTGTCATAGTTCCAACGTGCTATGTTATGGGCCATAGTGACGTAAGTTAAATATTAGACACAAAACTAATACTTAAGACCTAAACGTGTTCTTAGTTCTTCGTTAAGCAAACAATACTTGGATTATTTAGCAAGTGTAGCAGTGCAACCAAAGGTGAGTGTCACTACCCCGTTTACCGTGAGCCCGTTTGGGACACACTCAATAACCTAATGAAAAACAATGCTGACAACCTTATGAGTGCTATGCACCTCTTTTATGAACTTGAAACCTGATGAGTGCCATGCACCTCTACGACAAACTTGAAGTGTTTTATGGGAAACACTTGTGGAACTTAAACAAACTATTTCTGAAACGAAACTGAAAACATTTTGAGATTCATGAGAATCCGGTAAAACGTTTTAATATGGCTAGTGTATGTTAAAGTCTAAACCACATGATATCACATGATTTCTAAGGATTGCCTTATAACTGAAAAAGTCCTCAACTTAATTGTACCATTAATTGTAAAGCGAGGGGATGTTGGGTAGATCTACTGGAGTTTGACAAACTCCGCCTCGTGACACTGGAGGTGCACGGAGGTACAATATCAGCCTATCTGACCGTGATCCCGAGAGGACACGGGGGAGGCAAAGCCGCGATGACGTATGTCCGCAAAACAAAATAGATGATGGCGATGCCACTACAATACTTATTAGTCAGCTTTGGTACAAACTTCCTTAGTGCATGGAACAACGGATTAGCTACCCGCGATATCGGTTGAGCACTTTAGTTTTACAAAACTAGTACATACCCGATAACGTATGTTACGGACATTACTTTTACTAAATCACGCTACTATGATTATGGGCTGGTGTATTATCACTGAGCATTGCTTTTCACAAATAAATATTACATAAGTATATGTTGACACAATTATGATTATGAGACCGGGCCACTGCGTGACAAGCCCACTGTGAACTCACCAACCGTTAGGTTGACACTTGCGTGGTTTAAACTTTTGCAGATCGCTGAGGAGTATCCGGAGCGGGTTGGCATGGCACATGAAGACATTTTACTTTTGTTTAAACCAAATTGGGAATTTAAAACAATAATTTGTAAAGCACGTGGTTAGTGCTAAGACAATATTTTCCGCTGCGTATTTTGAGACTTTATGTATGACATATATTTGGACTAACTCTGATCCGTTTAGTATTTGTAACTAATGGTTGTGGTCCTGGTTTGCTCGCACCCCTTAATGGTATAAACTCCGTTAGTGGTTGTTTGGGGGTGTGACATTAACAACAATAAGGCACACATCTAAAAAATCACACAACTATTTAAAATCCTTCCAAATTAAAATGTTGTCTTCAAAGCAACATTTAATATTTATGCACGTTTGTTTAACATATCACGCTAATACATGGTTTTCTCTTGATACAAAATTTAATTTCATTATTTAGACGATTCTGGTAAAAGATAACGCAAAGTTATTAAAAAACAACACAACTAACTAAAACCTTTTCTACTTAAAATCATGCTTTTAAAACTATATGTTTCAGCTTAACTAACTTTTTTTTAAAAATAACACATAGTGTTCTAAAAATCATGTAAATACTAAGAAAACTAAAAAAACAAACGATCGACATCAACAAAACAAATAAAAAAGGAAACGATTCATAATATTCAATATTATAAAAAGCGTGGCTCAGAATGGTTCTCAAAAGTTTAATGGTTCTCAAAAGTTCTAAAATGAACCTAACCCTATATATATATATATATATATATATATATATATATATATATATATATATATATATATATATGATTAGGTTCATTTGAGAACCATTTGATTTTGAGAACCAATCTCAGCCACTAATTTCAGGGAGGGGGGGTGATTTTCCTTAAATATAACTTTTTTTTTGAACGGCAAATTTAGATCACTAACGGGGCCATTACCCACTCACCCGATCATCTCCAATCCCCATCAGGAGGAACCTCACCATAGGTGAGAAAACCCCCTGGCCCAGCTTGTAACCCCTATTTATTGATTTTTTGTTACAAGTGGGACTTGAACCCAAGACCTCCCCATAATAATGTCTTGGGTACCTCCCCCTAGCCAATTGGGCTAGGGATCATTGGTCCTTAAATATAACTAGTGGCACAAAATGGTTCTTAAAAGTTTTCATCCTCCCCTATATATATATACACACACACACACACACATATATATATATATATATATATATATATATATATATATATATGGTTAGGTTAAATTGAGAACCATTTCATTTTGAGAACAAATCTCAGCTACTAATTCAGTTGGGACCACTCAAGTTCATGGAGGGGGTTTTCCTTATATATAACTAGTGGCTCAGAATAGTTCTCAAAAGTTCTCAAAATCAAATGGTTAATAAATGAACCCCCTATATATATTGTTAGAGCAAGAATCCTTGTGTGGTTGTTACTGTGTGAATAGATTAGTAGACTAGAGTTTAAATGTAGGTATAGTTGTTAACTAACCAAGCAGCGAACCATTGGTTTGTTGGGACCGGCGAACCATTGGTTAGCCAGCTTAATGTTTCACTGGGAAACGCCTATAAATAGGTTGGTTAGTTGATTACACTCAAGTTTTGCCAATTGGTCTGATCTGGTCTAGTATGTGAGAGGGGAGGTGCTATCCAACCTCCCTTAGGGTTGTAAACGATGTATACTTCTTCGGTTGTAATCATTCGACACACATTAATGAAATTATCTTCTGTCTATATCTTGTTTGGATCTGGAAACGATCCGTTACCAGTTTGAACAGTGGTATTAGAGTCGTTGGCTCATTTTCCAGATCCTATCCTTCGTTTTTGTGTGTTATTGAGACGTTAAAAGTGAAATTAGGTGTGATTCAGTGAGTTTTTGATCAAATTTTGTTCAAATGAGTGTTCCTGAATCATTTCCGCCTCTAACAGTAGTGATTGATTGAAAAAATTTGAAAAAATTGCGAATCTGGAGTGAATTTGGTGTTTTTGAATGTTGGTTCGCCGGTTGAATATACTGGTTTGCTGATGGTTTGCTAGCCAATTTTCATCATGGTTCGCTAGGCAATCTTCATCCTTAGTTCGCTGTTCACTTGTTCGCTAGTATATATTGTTATTAGTTCGCTATGCTATCTTCATCAATGGTTCGCAGCGGTTACTCGACCGAACCAATGGTTCGTGGCAGTTACTCGACCGAACCAATGGTTCGTGGAAGTTACTCGACCGAACCAATGGTTCGTGGAAGTTACTTGACCGAACCAATGGTTCGCCGACCGAACCAAAATGGTTAGCTAGAGCTTTTTGTCGTTGAATATGGTTCTACTTGGTCCGCTGATGATGATGTGGTTCGCTGAACTACTGAACATATTTATAAACCATTCTTTGATTGGATTTCATGAGAGATACAAGTTACCCGAATTACCCACTGATTCAGTAACTTTACATTCTGATCCAGCCAAAACGACTGTCTCGAAGAGATCTACACTTTTACTCGCCTTACGGCCAGTATCATCCGTTCCGACCTCAAATTCTACTTCTAAGTCCTCCATTTTCATGTTTGAAGTTTTTGGGTTTCCAGATTCCAGTACTTGTCAAGAGTTATTCGTCGAAATTCTGAGATATGTTTGTGGGCAGTCATGGTTTTTGATGATGGGCATGAAGTCAAAAACATGTTTCTGATGATGGACAGAGATTTAGAAACTGGGGTGTGATTACTTTGAAACGTTTGTCAGAGAATCATCTTTCCACACAAACGAAAGATTAAAAGTTAATTTAAGATTCCATTGCAAGCGACTTGTGGTTATCATTTCACAATATGGATGCTTGTGGGCTTGGAATCATATTGAATATCTCACTTTTTAAGGGGGAGAATGACCTAGGTTTCAAAAGTGAATATTCAATGGCAGGCAATCATTTCAGGAGTATTAACGATGATTTTCTGATAGAAATTTCAATGTCTTCGTGAAAGTGGTTATGTATTATGGTTTTTATGCAAGCTGATGTGTTCAAAGTTTTCAATTATGGAATGGAACTCTCTGTCATATGCCTAATACTTTCTTGAGTCGTGAGCTTCTCGTGCTGATATGTCCGAGACCACTGACTTAATAACCTTTGACTGCTGATACATTAGGATGGAGATAATGCTGAGGGGGAATTTCTATGGTTGTCGAAGTCCCACGCAAAGATAATCCCAAATACACTAATTAGCTAGTGGTAAGCGGGTGTCGAACACAGGGAGAATGTGGAGTATGTGTTGTTTATAGCAATTATACCTAAGCAAAAAAAGTAAAAATGTAGAAATTGCACTTTAGATGATGGAATTCGTTGATTAATACTTCTAAACACCAATTTGAGATTAACAGGAAATTAAATTATTATGTAGTAACAAGTATGAGAAAACGTGATCCTTCTAGATTTCAGGTTTTAAGCTAACATTACACTATGGTTTTCAATTGGGAAGAACCACATAGACATGGTTCATGTGTGATTGAGTGAAAGTAATAAAAGAGGACCAAGCACTCGGATTACTAGAATGCGAGGTCATCACTCGATAATCATCCAATACAAACCAACCCGAATCCGTAACCAATAAATCTCGATTGCCAATGGCACCAAGAACTGATGGTTCAAGATCAAGATCATAGAAAATACCAAATGTTTACGATCATTCATACACACATCGTAGCAAAAAGCGTCGAACGCTTAGATTGCTACCCCAAAAATAAAGGAAAACCAAAGTATAATGTTAAGCAAACAAACCCTACATCTAGAAGCAGTCACAAGAAATTAGCCTCTCATGGTAGCAATGATCGCGTGCAAGGATGATCCGGAATGCATATATGATAAAGGATGATTGGAATGCTTCTTGATCTTCAAAAGTGGCTTCAAAAGCTCCCAAAAACGTTCAGCCAAAACCCTCGGTCGAAGTGTATGAAACCCCCAAATCAAAATCTGATTATAAACACCAAGAGGTGACTTTTGGTCTGACCGATCCGTAGGCTACGAAAATCTACTCCCTTACGAATCAGGAAATCTGACCAGAAAATACAGCATTCAACCTGGCAGATTCGTAGGCTACGAAATTCTTCCAGGTTACGAATTTCTGAATCTGCCTGAAAAAGACAATTATGCAACATTTGGCCTAGCAGAGCTGTAAGCTACAAAATTCCACTGCTTACGAATCTCCGATTCTGCCCCAAACACATTGATTTCTTCTTTTCAACCCCAAGCTAACCATCACTATCAGCTATATCTTCTTAGCTTAGCCCGAAACATGCCTAATCTTTATATTTACCTACAAAATCTCAAGTTCTCGTAGTTATCTAATTCCAAGCATGCTAACATCATAATACACATAAGATTTAACATTTAAATATTTTAACAATCGTTCCAAACCCATTCATGTTGTAATTCCTACCACCCTCTCCTTGACCTTGAACTTGGTTGACTTCTTCGAATTGCTCTTGAAAACCTTGACATTGATTAGCCGAATGCCCCAATTCGTTACAACTCGCACATACATCATAAACTTGATTAGGAGCTTGAGCAGGTTCATCAGATACGGCTTGAACATGTGATCTACCGATGGCATATATAGTTCTCCTAGAAGATTGTGCCTTCCGCTTTGATGTTACCGCCATTTGCTCTAAGTATGCCCAATCATCTTGCTCATAGTTTGTACCAAAAGTGCCATTTGAGATGGACATCAAGTCACGAGCATCCTCGGGTGTCAATCCCTCATGGAATGGGTTTAATAGATCCCACAAATCAATCCCATGGTGAGGAAAATTCTTCAACATCAAGTTGAATCTGTCAAAAGCTTCATGAAAAAGCTCACCTTGTTGTTGTTGAAAGTTTCTCAAGTTTCTTCTAGCATCACTTGTTTTCTGGTTGGTGTAGAACTCATCCAAAAACCTTTGTTGCATTTCAGCCTAAGTATAGATGGATGCTGATGGCAATGTGTGAAACCATCTCTTAGCTTTATCCTCGAGTGAAAACTGAAAAAGTACCAACTTAACCGCATCGGGCGAAAAACCTTGCCCTCCAATAGTATTGCAAATAGAATCATATGCCTCCAAGTGAAAATAAGGCTCCTCGGTAGCCAACCCATGGTACTTGGGTAAACTTTGTAATGAAATGGTTCTTACCTCAAATGTTCTTCCTTCCCGATTTTGAGGAATTACCACCGGTGATGGGTTATTTGTAATGATCGGCCTAAAGTGTGACTCAATTCCTCTATCCGCATCCCGGTTATGCCTTCTCGGGACTGCAATTGGTACACCTTGCGGTGGCCTTTGCGGTGGCGGTGGGCCTTGTGGAGGAGCCCTTTGCCTCGGTGCTTGCCTTTGAGGGGGAATTTGTTGTTCCCTTGGCATAACCGGGGGTCTAACATACCCTTGTTGAACTTGACCGACCAGTTGTCTTTGTTGGAACACAAATTCTTCTTCTTGAGTAGCCCCTTAATTCACATTTCCCTCCATTTCATATTCTTCTTCATAATCTTCGTACCTGCCTTCATAACCATCACCATATCCCCCATATTATCCCTCCACGAACGGTATACATGTATGTTGTTGAAATCTCAGTTGACCTTGTTGGTGGGTACCCGGAGTAGTGAAAACTGGTGAGTGGTTGTTGACTTTGTTGAGATGATTGCCCATAAGATGGGTAAAACTGGCCAAAAGATGGAATGCCAGAATAAGATGCAAAACTGGATGGGTTTGATTCAGGCAAACTTGTTGAAGTGGTGGTGCTAGATGCTGTGAGTACAGTGAACGGAGAAGGGGTTGAAGTAGATTGAGTGGTTGGTGGTATATGTTGATCAGAAGGTGAAACTGATGTGCCCACTGGTAGCTTTCCCGGTTCACCTTGTGTTTCCATTTTCTTGCTTTGTGTACTCGGTGATCCAACAAACTTGGTTTCCCGGTGTAGAATTCGGTTCCTCCTGAACGTCCTTTCGATTTCTGGATTGAATAGTAATGGTGATGATGATTGTGATTTCCTAGTACGCATGCACCTGTAGTACGTGCACACTAACAAACCCAGTGAAAAACTGACAAAAAAAAAATACTACCAAAGAACACATGCTGCGCACGTCTCCCCGGCAACGACGCCAAAATTTGACGTGAGGTCGAAGTCCCACGCAAAGATAATCCCAAATACACTAATTAGCTAGTAGTAAGCGGGTGTCGAACACAGGGAGAATGTGGAGTATGTGTTGTTTATAGCAATTATATCTAAGCAAAACGATAAAAGTAAAAATGTAGAAATTGCACTTTAGATGATGGAATTCGTTGATTAATACTTCTAAACACCAATTTGAGATTAACAGGAAATTAAATTATTATGTAGTAACAAGTATGAGAAAACGTGATCCTTCTAGATTTCAGGTTTTAAGCTAACATTACACTATGGTTTTCAATTGGGAAGAACCACATAGACATGGTTCATGTGTGATTGAGTGAAAGTAATAAAAGAGGACTAAGCACTCGGATTACTAGAATGCGAGGTCGTCACTCGATAATCATCCAATACAAACCAACCCGAATCCGTAACCAATAAATCTCGATTGCCAATGGCACCAAGAACTGATGGTTCAAGATCAAGATCATAGAAAATACCAAATGTTTACGATCATTCATACACACATCATAGCAAAAAGCGTCGAATGCTTAGATTGCTACCCCAAAAATAAAGGAAAACCAAAGTATAATGTTAAGCAAACAAACCCTACATCTAGAAGCAGTCACAAGAAATTAGCCTCTCATGGTAGCAATGATTGTGTGCAAGGATGATCCGGAATGCATATATGATAAAGGATGATTGGAATGCTTCTTGATCTTCAAAAGTGGCTTCAAAAGCTCCCAAAAACGTTCAGCCAAAACCCTCGGTCGAAGTGTATGAAACCCCCAAATCAAAATCTGATTATAAACACCAAGAGGTGACTTTTGGTCTGACCGATCCGTAGGCTACGAAATTCTGCTCCCTCACGAATCAGGAAATCTGACCAGAAAACACAACATTCAACCTGGCAGATTCGTAGGCTACGAAATTCTTCCAGGTTATGAATTTCTGAATTTGCCTGAAAAAGACAATTATGCAACATTTGGCCTAGCAGAGTTGTAAGCTACAAAATTCCACTGCTTACGAATCTCAGATTCTGCCCCAAACACATTGATTTCTTCTTTTCAACCCCAAGCTAACCATCACTAGCAGCCATATCTTCTTAGATTAGCCCGAAACATGCCCAATCTTTATATTTACCTACAAAACTTCAAGTTCTCGTAGTTATCTAATTCCAAGCATGCTAACATCATAATACACATAAGATTTAACATTTAAATATTTTAACAATCGTTCCAAACCCATTCCATCACATCCCCACACTTGACCTTTGCTCGCCCTTGAGCAAACCCATTTAGAATATTGCCACAGACAAAAACAAGTACCCCTAATCGTCCTTACCATGAACTAGCTAGGGTCCAAAGTCATACCCCAATCCAGATCAGCATTAGATGTGTTAGTTCAGCAAGCCAAGTTGATTCTCGTTTTAAAACAGAATTGCCTAACTAAACCTAACATGCTTTCGGGTTTTTTTCATGCACACACCCCTCACAATTTTTCGCTCCACTCGGTTTTTTTCTGGATTGGTGAAAGTTGCACCAATATTAATCACTCAAGAACCAACATGCAACTCTGTTATCAAAAGGTTGTATGACAATCACACCTCTACTGTATCACATAGACAATGCACATATCTAAAGGACTTACAGGTTTTGGGCTTAGGCTAAGGTATGGAATTTATGGCTATTAAGTGGTAAAAGAAAAGCGACATCAACCAATCCACAATCCTTATTCATCATAGCTACTAATCAATCAAAACTTGAATTTCCATACAAATTTTCTTTCTTCTTTTCTTTTCTTTTTATGCTCATAACCAGCATACTTCTGCTTTTGGACTACTCTGATGAGTTTCTTTCTTCACAAACATCTTTTTCTTTTTTTTCTTTTCCTTTTTTTTTGGTTCAAGATAACTTTAGATGTCAAAAACCACTGAAAACGGTTAATGGTTCACTTTGGGTGAAGCGGTGAAGTTAAGAATTGAAGGTTCAAGGCTCAAAGTTGGCTGCTAGGGGAAATATGCGGGTTGAACCAACCACATAAATAAGAACCTGGGTAATTAATCAAAAAGGGGCACCTAATTTTGCCTTTATCATCTATGTGCATATATCACGTCCACAATCTTGGCATGTATCAAATCACACAAGTTCTAAAATAGAGAAACATGAGGCCTACTCTCAGCAAATCAATGTATATATCTGTGTGCGTTAATCTAATAAACTAGTAGGCTCAAGATCTCACCAAAATGGGGAATAAGGTTGCCGATGTGTGCATGCAGTTATGACCAATAGCTTGTTACCCCAAGTTAGGCAATTCTAAGCATTTTCTTAAAAACACATGCTGAAAACGACTCATACTACTTTTCCAAGATTTAGACCATGACTAAGGACCCCTACTCACAAGCAAACAACAAATTGGATAAGTACTGAAATCGCTGCTTCACATCTATTTAAACATTTTTTTTTTCAAAATTCAAAATTTCTTCACCTATCCCCACACTTGAGATATGTTGTCCTCAATGTATGGTTATTTAGATCGAAGCTATGAGGTGATATCAACATGCTCTTATTCAAGTAACAACTAGTTATCATCATTTTTTTTTTAAATTCAAGCATTACTCCCAATTCATGAGTCAATTCCAAGCAAAATAATCATACTCTTACTTTTAAGTGTAGAGGTTAAAATTTTGAACATGAATCATGCATCTATCACTCTACATTCATAAATCTGGGGAAAAAACAATTGAATACACATACCTTTGATCTTTAAAATAAAGATAATCGAGTTCAATAGCAAGGGTTTGTACACCCGGAACTTTCAATCGCACTTTTACCCCCAAAATCTCGGCACTTCCTCCTCTGATTTCTCTCAATCGGCTAGGAATTGGGGCAAGCAAGTGGTAGGGTTTTGTTCTCCTCGAAAAACTAAGCGATTTAGGCTCAAGAATCGTTCGATTTGTTGGAGGAATGAAGATTTTAGATGGTGTGAGGCCATGGAGTTTTAGGTTTTTTTTCTTGGTAGCAACGAACGCATATGAGAAGAATGGGAGAGACCACGCTTCTTTCTTTTTTTTTTGATTTTCATTTTTTTTAAGAAGGAATTCGTAGCCGACAACTCTCTGCAGCCTATGACTCGAAAATTCTGCCCCTTTCTTATTTTTGTAGACCTGAACAATTCGTAGCCTACGAATCGTTGCAGCCTACGCTTCAAGAATTCTGTTCTCGTTTTTGTAATTTTTGACCAGGATGGTTTGTAGGCTACAATTTGCAGCTGCCTACGAAACGCGTGAGCTTTTTTTTATTTTTATTTTTTAAATGAAGACTAACAAATATAAAAATGTTAACAAATATAAAAATGTTCCCCACCCCCCTTTTAATCTGGTGTTATCCCCAACACCGACAATTAATGCAAACGTACCTGGGTGGGAGCAACTTCTCCACACATGCTCGTGATTGCGGGGACTACAAAACTCGAAGAGCAAGAAAGCAAATAAAAGAACAAAAAACAAAATTTACAAACCTCAGGCTGCCTCCTGAAAGCGCTACGGTTATAGTCGCTAGCCGACTTTGCCAACTCTCAGTTATGGGGGTTTGAAAATGTAGCCCCTGACATCTTCTCCGGTGTGATTTTCTATTTGGTGGGGTGCAAACATGTTGTTCGTACTGTGTGCAATTTGTATACCCACGGGGATCAACATTGAGTACATTACTCCCGGTGTTTCCAAGATGTGGTGGTTTACCTCATGTTGCACTAGCAGGAGCTTCATCATACCATGCACCCTCACATACACCCATAGTGTGTGGAAAAACACTCGTATCAACAATACATGATTCAACAAACCTTTCTGCAGACTCATACGTGATAGATTTAGTCCATTCATAAAAAAATAGCTTACGATTCTTGAGTGTCATTGTGATGATATCGTCCCGAAAATTGATTTGAGTGTTGGCCGTATGTAGGAACGGGCGACCTAGAATCACTTTTTGTTGTGCTGGAGCTTTTGTGGAAGCATAATCTAACACTAAAACGTCCATCGGGTATTGGAATTCGCCCAATTGAATCATAACATCCTTGACCACTCCGCGTGGCTTCTTCCATGTATCATCTGCTAAACTCACGACACTATCTACCACCTGCAAAGGACCGAAGTCATATAGATCATACAGACTACCTGGTAAGACACTCATAGTTGCTCCATAATCCAATAAGGCTCGAGGAATTTTCAGCTTTCAAACTTGAATTGGCACAATTGGTGCTCCTGACTCCTCTTCACTCTTTTCTTTGATAGCCTCACCTATATCATAAACAACTTGACAAGGAGAGGTCAGACATGTTTCATTAAATTCAATATTAGGAACGACACTTACCATGTTAATATGCACTTGCATTGTATTTTTCGGATTCAGCATTGTGTCACTTGGAAGTTGACCTTTGTTCTTCTTCAAATCCGCCACTTCGGTAGCAAGTTGACCCATTTGAGTAGTCAAAGAATGTATAGCTTTATCACGCACCTAATCTTTTCGAAGCCTTTCATCATCCATTCGATTCCTCTTGTGCATCGCTTGTTGCATTGTCTTGAGCATATCAATGACTTCATTGCCACTTGAATTTCCCGGTACCGATGACCCACTAGGCTCATTATTTTGTTGATATTGCCTTTGATAGCCTTGATAGTTGCCACTTCAGAAATTTACTTGATTTACATACGATTGACGAGGTGCCATGTTGGATTGTTGGTACCTTGGAAGTTTGGGTTAGATTGATTCGCCGAGTTACCATACCGAAAAATTGGATGATTCCTTAGCCCCGGGTGGTAGGTGTTCGAGTTCATGTTGTAATTCCTACCACCCTCTCCTTGACCTTGAACTTGGTTGACTTCTTCGAATTGCTCTTGAAAACCTTGACATTGATTAGCCGAATGCCCCAATTCGTTACAACTCGCACATACATCATAAACTTGATTAGGAGCTTGAGCAGGTTCATCAGATACGGCTTGAACATGTGATCTACCGATGGCATATATAGTTCTCCTAGAAGATTGTGCCTTCCGCTTTGATGTTACCGCCATTTGCTCTAAGTATGCCCAATCATCTTGCTCATAGTTTGTACCAAAAGTGCCATTTGAGATGGACATCAAGTCACGAGCATCCTCGGGTGTCAATCCCTCATGGAATGGGTTTAATAGATCCCACAAATCAATCCCATGGTGAGGAAAATTCTTCAACATCAAGTTGAATCTGTCAAAAGCTTCATGAAAAAGCTCACCTTGTTGTTGTTGAAAGTTTCTCAAGTTTCTTCTAGCATCACTTGTTTTCTGGTTGGTGTAGAACTCATCCAAAAACCTTTGTTGCATTTCAGCCTAAGTATAGATGGATGCTGATGGCAATGTGTGAAACCATCTCTTAGCTTTATCCTCGAGTGAAAACTGAAAAAGTACCAACTTAACCGCATCGGGCGAAAAACCTTGCCCTCCAATAGTATTGCAAATAGAATCATATGCCTCCAAGTGAAAATAAGGCTCCTCGGTAGCCAACCCATGGTACTTGGGTAAACTTTGTAATGAAATGGTTCTTACCTCAAATGTTCTTCCTTCCCGATTTTGAGGAATTACCACCGGTGATGGGTTATTTGTAATGATCGGCCTAAAGTGTGACTCAATTCCTCTATCCGCATCCCGGTTATGCCTTCTCGGGACTGCAATTGGTACACCTTGCGGTGGCCTTTGCGGTGGCGGTGGGCCTTGTGGAGGAGCCCTTTGCCTCGGTGCTTGCCTTTGAGGGGGAATTTGTTGTTCCCTTGGCATAACCGGGGGTCTAACATACCCTTGTTGAACTTGACCGACCAGTTGTCTTTGTTGGAACACAAATTCTTCTTCTTGAGTAGCCCCTTAATTCACATTTCCCTCCATTTCATATTCTTCTTCATAATCTTCGTACCTGCCTTCATAACCATCACCATATCCCCCATATTATCCCTCCACGAACGGTATACATGTATGTTGTTGAAATCTCAGTTGACCTTGTTGGTGGGTACCCGGAGTAGTGAAAACTGGTGAGTGGTTGTTGACTTTGTTGAGATGATTGCCCATAAGATGGGTAAAACTGGCCAAAAGATGGAATGCCAGAATAAGATGCAAAACTGGATGGGTTTGATTCAGGCAAACTTGTTGAAGTGGTGGTGCTAGATGCTGTGAGTACAGTGAACGGAGAAGGGGTTGAAGTAGATTGAGTGGTTGGTGGTATATGTTGATCAGAAGGTGAAACTGATGTGCCCACTGGTAGCTTTCCCGGTTCACCTTGTGTTTCCATTTTCTTGCTTTGTGTACTCGGTGATCCAACAAACTTGGTTTCCCGGTGTAGAATTCGGTTCCTCCTGAACGTCCTTTCGATTTCTGGATTGAATAGTAATGGTGATGATGATTGTGATTTCCTAGTACGCATGCACCTGTAGTACGTGCACACTAACAAACCCAGTGAAAAACTGACAAAAAAAAAATACTACCAAAGAACACATGCTGCGCACGTCTCCCCGGCAACGACGCCAAAATTTGACGTGAGGTCGAAGTCCCACGCAAAGATAATCCCAAATACACTAATTAGCTAGTAGTAAGCGGGTGTCGAACACAGGGAGAATGTGGAGTATGTGTTGTTTATAGCAATTATATCTAAGCAAAACGATAAAAGTAAAAATGTAGAAATTGCACTTTAGATGATGGAATTCGTTGATTAATACTTCTAAACACCAATTTGAGATTAACAGGAAATTAAATTATTATGTAGTAACAAGTATGAGAAAACGTGATCCTTCTAGATTTCAGGTTTTAAGCTAACATTACACTATGGTTTTCAATTGGGAAGAACCACATAGACATGGTTCATGTGTGATTGAGTGAAAGTAATAAAAGAGGACTAAGCACTCGGATTACTAGAATGCGAGGTCGTCACTCGATAATCATCCAATACAAACCAACCCGAATCCGTAACCAATAAATCTCGATTGCCAATGGCACCAAGAACTGATGGTTCAAGATCAAGATCATAGAAAATACCAAATGTTTACGATCATTCATACACACATCGTAGCAAAAAGCGTCGAATGCTTAGATTGCTACCCCAAAAATAAAGGAAAACCAAAGTATAATGTTAAGCAAACAAACCCTACATCTAGAAGCAGTCACAAGAAATTAGCCTCTCATGGTAGCAATGATTGTGTGCAAGGATGATCCGGAATGCATATATGATAAAGGATGATTGGAATGCTTCTTGATCTTCAAAAGTGGCTTCAAAAGCTCCCAAAAACGTTCAGCCAAAACCCTCGGTCGAAGTGTATGAAACCCCCAAATCAAAATCTGATTATAAACACCAAGAGGTGACTTTTGGTCTGACCGATCCGTAGGCTACGAAAATCTACTCCCTTACGAATCAGGAAATCTGACCAGAAAATACAGCATTCAACCTGGCAGATTCGTAGGCTACGAAATTCTTCCAGGTTACGAATTTCTGAATCTGCCTGAAAAAGACAATTATGCAACATTTGGCCTAGCAGAGCTGTAAGCTACAAAATTCCACTGCTTACGAATCTCCGATTCTGCCCCAAACACATTGATTTCTTCTTTTCAACCCCAAGCTAACCATCACTATCAGCTATATCTTCTTAGCTTAGCCCGAAACATGCCTAATCTTTATATTTACCTACAAAATCTCAAGTTCTCGTAGTTATCTAATTCCAAGCATGCTAACATCATAATACACATAAGATTTAACATTTAAATATTTTAACAATCGTTCCAAACCCATTCCATCACCTATGAATTGAAAATTTGAAAATTTGATTTAAGAATAAATTAACTAACTTTAACTAACTTAACTAACTACTGACACAAGAAACTTTAGGATGAAATCAAATGAGAGAAATAGTACCACCTAGACTTCCACTCCTAGTTCATGCTATTAACTTCCCTTGGCTATGACAATTATGATGGGAACATGATCTTAAGACACAACCTATAGAAATCCTATGAGCCCCCGAATCACTCTTCGGATGTTACTGATAGAATACCTAAAGGTTGGAATACGCTCAACGGTTAATTAGTTCACCTTTTGGGTTCTTCCTAACTGATAACTCTAACGCTCGAAGAAGTGGTTCACCTTTTGAGTACTTCCCACTACTACTACCCTAGAACACCCTCGAAACAATATAAGGCACCTTAAAATAGTCGGAGCTACCTCTAAATCTAATCACTACAACAGACACGGAATAACAAATTAACCATAAACCCAGGAGATTTCCTTTTGGGATAATTCTTCTTAAGACCTATTAGCTAACCCGATTATCCAACAAATCCATTACTTTTTGGGTCTTTAGATAAGGCATAATACTGAATGAAAGGTTACAAGTAATAATCAATCATATGATCAACTAGATGTAGCTAATTACTTTAATTTGTAAACATGAAGTAACACGAATTCATTACCTAACCCAAACCGGAAGACATCAGCAGATTAAGCAAGTCTCGATTATCAATTGAAACCCAAAATTAAGCATGCATATACATACAATGCATTAAATTATAAGAACTTAAAGAGCATCATACCCACCAATATATTGTCATATACCTTTGCAAATGCTTAACACTTTAAAATGGATACTTTTGCAAGAAACATTTTGGAATCTATTTAGAGTTTTGAACAAACTCCCCATAACCGGTTTTGTGATCATCAAACACTTTAGAAAACAAAACTTTTCGGAAAACTTTGAGGTAAAAACCTTGCCAACAATTTGAAACGCCATTATGAAAGCAACTCAACAATTTACAACCATGTGTAGCTTACACACACACTCAACCTTGTTTGCTTATTGATGTGCTTTAAAATTACACTTCTTTTTAGTAGTTAAACACCCACAAAATGTTTTATGCATTATTTTGGTCTATTTTACCCTTGTTTGGTATGAAATATTATAAACAGGTAAATGGAGGGGGCCAAAGTGATATTTGAAGATGTTACAAGGTTCTGAAGATAATTGCTCAAGATTCGGAGGATTAACTTTTTTCTCTACGTCACGACCCGTTACAAGCATCACGGGCCGTTATAGTTTCATTTCCAGAAACCCTAATCCATTAATCTATGGTGCTGCTCACGGCCCATTACCCCGTCACGAGTCGTTACGCCCTGTTTCCGAAACCCTAATTGAAAACTATAAATACTTGTTCATTTAGATGTTTAAAGAGGTTAGAGAGTCCAGAGACCTAATCTACGATTGTGAAGCATTTCCAGAAGATTGAAGTCAAGATTTGAAGCCTTAGAAGATCAAGAAGGTGTCTAATCGTTCGAGAATTTGTTGTAATCAGATATGGCCGTTGATCGACTTTGGTTTGCTTTTACAATGATGTCTTTAGTTATATTTTTTGTTTTGTTTAGTTTAGTTATAAGAGGGTAATTCTCTTGATATCCTCTAAGACAATGTGATCGATTTTAGTTGTTACCTATGATTTGACGTTGACATTCATTTTGACATAATGATTTTAGTATGATACTTATGATTCCTTTTGCAAATCAAAAATGAGTTGTTGGATGTTGTGTTTGATCCATTCCTAATGGTATTTGGTTTGATTGGTAGGATAGACGTATTCTGCTTATTGATTTAATGCCATTTCTTAGTTGTTATGTAGTGATTTCAATATGCGTTTAGGAAATCTAGCAAGCCTAGATAGGAATTGGTGATTATGCATGTTCAATAGTCCATTTTGGTTAAAGTATGTCTTTATAGTTAGTCATGAATCTTAGCTTCCATGTCTTGGGTCTAAAGGATTAGTGAAGTGACTAGGTATATTTCATATGTGATGGTGTGTGACTGGGTTATAATATATTAGTCCATCATGGTTATTCAGAATAGGATTGGTCTATGATCCTAGGTCTTAGATCATGTGTTTGGTGCCCTATAGCTAGGTCATTAATTCATGGATATTTCATTATGGCTATGATTATAATTGTAGATTCATTGTCTAGTGACTTTGTTTCCATTTGACAATTAAGTTATGTTATGTCAATGTCAGGTCTAGGTAATGTTGAATAGTGATCAGTCTTAGATGATATCTATTTCTTTATTCTGATATCATATCTGTTTTATTATTGCTACCATTTGCCTTCATATTTTCTTTCTAATAGTTGTTAGGAATTGTGACATAATCCTAATGATACTAATTAGGTTTAGTATGATTACACCATTGCTTCCTTTGGTTGACCCTGAGTTACTCTTAGTGCTACCGTATGATAGGTCCGCTTTCCTATATATGCATTTTTTTGGGTAAAGGGCTACCCCGCTTTCCTATACATGCATGCGTAGTCTTAAGATGGTTTAGGTTTTATAAATTTAAAGGTCATTCTTGCAGGCAAATATATATACACTTCGTATGCATCACTTATCTTACCTTTGAGCACACTATAGTAATTGACCACATAATAATTAGATTTTTGAAAATTCTTAGGTGATAAGGTGCCACACTTAGCCAACTCTAGGACCTATACATATACTTTTTAACACCAACAAATTGTTCTCTAACTAAGTGTCTTTATCGTATCATGAAAACCTGTCATCTATTTGTAAACAATAAACTTTTGCATGATCCCTTAAGTTAGACTTCAAACTTAGTATTTTAGAGTCTTTACTTTTGCCTTAAGTTTTAGGCGGCCAAACGCTGGTGCACCTAGCCCACAAAGTAATGATGACCAATAAATTCAAGTACACAACACACATGAATATTTAAGAACGAAAGAAAGCACAACGAAACACGGGTTTACTAAGGGAAACAAAGGTACGTTTGTGAGGCAAATGGACGATTGTATAAGAGCTCATGCAATCGTGGATTTGTCATACATACGGATTCTAGAAGTGACCCAAGGGTTGAATCCAAGATGCAAGGAACGAATGGCAACGGTGCTTTTATAGCACCCCAGTTTCTGCGCACCATTAGATTGTATCCCAACCAACAAAACGACCGCACAAAGTAATTAATAAACAATTAAATAGATGAACATAAACTCACGGGTATGATCCCTAACGCGAACCAAACCCAAAAAACACATCCTTAGTGAAAGTACTTCAAATCGCGAGACATGTGCTCTCAAAACAACAATACATACACCAAACGTTGCCAAATAAATGCAAAACTTCACATTTTCCTAACAAAAATACCCACGAAGTCTTCATACGTATGTCCAAAGTCCAAAGTATACAAACAAACATGGATAACTATCCAACATCAATACAAACAAAACGATAAAAACTTAGCTCACAAACAACAATACGCGTGCAAACCTTGAAATTTATGTCTCCTTGAACACAAAACACAAGTTGCACACAATGAAATAATGGGTAATGACACCCTTAGTACACACACAATCACCAAAAACGCGCATAAAAAGGGAAAGTTCACTGCACAAATACCTCTTTGCACAAAATAAATGATTTTTATGACTTAAAAATCATATAATATGGATAGTAAATATGTCTATGACTAATCTTATGACGCGTTTGAGGCCTATTAAATGTGTGTTTATAAATTACCAACAAGTTTTCAACAGTCACATTTAAACCCCAAACGTTACACGTCCAAAAACGGGGTATTCGGAACCCGAAAACCACATTTTCTAACTTATTTGATATAAAACTTTGGGCTTAATATAGTTCTGGTGCAGAACTTAAATATGACTCATTTTCATGTATAAAATGTTTCACGAAGTCCAAAAGTGGAATATAAAGTTTTAGGAAGAAACCACACAAAAACTATGACTTTCGGTAACTAGAAAACACTGATTTTTGCATGTTAAACCACTACCGACAAGCTTGGTAATTTAAAACCACAAACCACAATAAAACAGCCCCATAAACATTTCCAAGTGTTGAGGAAACTCAAAACATCATAAAACGAGTCATAACGATCAAACCGGTGAAACCGGCAAACTACCGGGTAAACCGACGTTCAAATCTTATAAAATATAACTTCTTAAATTTTGAAATCATTATTTCATAAAAAATATATTTTTATGTGTCGAACGATTTTTCTAAAAATGCGACTAATACCGTGTATTGACACGCAGTAGAAAATGCGCGTTCGAACCATAATAAATGAAGGAATTTATTTATTTCTTTTAGGGGTTCAAAACCCTATAAATATTTAACGATAATGAATATTTATATTTTCCGTTTCATTTTATGGAAAAGAATATATTATTCAACATAATATTTTTCTAAACGCAAATTATACTTATTTATTTAAATAAATATACATTTTCCTAACTGCTTATTAATTGTTTGCCAACAAATAATTAATTCATGATTTTCATTAACACCATCGAGTAATTCCTGTCAAGACTTGACTATAAACATTGGGTGACGTGTTCACTTACCCAATATAGCCAACCCTAAGTTGTCTTAATATTATATTGTAGACGCTTCCCAGGCTACTTCATCTCAATTCGTACTTGTTAGTTCATCATCATTTCATGTGAGTTTTCACAGCCCCTATTACATTTCTGTTTTTAAACTATGGGGGAGAATTCAATACATGCCATTTCAAACTTTTTGTCTGATATTATTGATACCTGTAACACGTACTGATTCCATGTTCTGTTCATTTCCCAAACTTGAATAATTCATGTTGATTCATGTTTATATGCCAAACCCCACTATTAATTGAATGCAATCAGTTCATTCGAAGCGATAGCCAATGAGTAGATCTATTTGGGTTGACGACCCTGTCCTGATTTGTCGCTCTAATCTTGACTCCATTCGGATATAGTCAAGGTGTACATGTCAGTTATTCTAGTCATTCGGTATTCTTGGGGAAGAATGCCATGAGTGGGTAATCAGTTAGTTTTTTAATTCAAGGTTCATGTACAATCTTTACAATCTCAATATCTTATATATTTAATATCATGATGGCCAAACTTTCAAACTTATTTCAAACATGTTTTCTTCATGTGTCATTAAACATGTGAGCTCACCAACAATTCTGTTGACTTTTCGAACTATTGAATTCTTAGGTAAATAGCGATGCATTTCAGTGACGTCTATCTAAGGATCCTGCATGTTATTTCATGGTCTGTCTGCCGCATGTTCATGCATCTTTTGGAGATTTATTAGCATTACACCCATAGGATGTTATGTCTTTGAATCTCAAAACAATGTCTTTTGAAACCAACTTTCGTATTTCCACTACTACTCTCTGCTGCTACAATTAAATGTTTTGAATTATATATTTATGATAAGTTTCAAAGACAATGTATTTTCTAAATGTGCATTTAGAGCTCGTTCATTCGTACCCATGACCATGATGCCTATAAGTCACATGCCTACGTTTCGCCGATTTAAGGTGTGATAATTTGCCTCCTGATCAGCCTTTAATTTCTTTTCAGAATCCCTTCTAAGCTTTTCTAGCTTCTCAGAACCAGCTTCATCAAGTTTAACCGTTTCCTTTTCAATTTATCTCCTTCTTATCTCTGAATTGTGTCCAACATAACCTTATTATCCTCATATTTTCTCATTACAGTATCAAGTTTTAATGCATAAACAAAATCAAGTTCTTCTTTAGCTCTCCTCTCTGCATCCATCATAGCATCCTTCTCAAGCACTCTCCTTACGGCTTCATTATCTTTAGCAGATCTCTCAACCAGTAGAAAGACTCTGCTAATATCGTTGCCTAAGAGTGCAGTTGCTAAAACTTCATTATCTTCAGCAAGTGGAGTGACTCTGCCAAGATCCATGCCTAATCAAGTAATGTGCACACAAGTGGCATGTTATGAATGCACATAAAATTTATTATGGAAATTATATAGTGTAATATACCTTTATTATTGTGGGTGTTACACTTATGCCTTCATTATCTTCAGCAAGTGGAGTTACTCTGTCAAGATACATGCCTAAGAATCCACCTGATATATCGCCCTCTTCTTTTCTCCTTTTCCTAACTTCATCCCAAAAGTTTTCATCTACCTGTCTCTTACCATCTGGATCTTCTCCATACTTGTAATTCTGGAGAACAGGATAGTTCTAGAACAACCAATTACATCCTTGGATGCAATAGCTAGTGAATCTGGAGGATATTTCTTGTTCAATGCTTCATCTGCTAATTGGTAGTCAAGCATGGGGGCTTTACCTTTTGAACCATATAGAAGACATCCATCAGGGTCAATAGGGTAGAGTTGGTGCACAACTGAACTAAAGAAGTGTTTTTGAGTTCTTTTAGGAAATTTTCTTCTCATCAGCTGCCCCTCAACTGGCTTATACCTCTCCAGCATGTCCCAAACAGTTTCCTTATCTTCAACTACAGGAATTGGGACCAACTCACTTGGCTCTTTGGCACATGACAAGTTTGGACCATAAGGAATCTAATAACCTTCCTCTGTTCTTACACCTTCAAGTTCTTTTTCCTTCTTTTTCTTCTCAATATCAGCAGGTATGGGAGCTTCAACAATTGTTGTTTCTTCAGCAACCTTCTCAAGATTTTTAACATCAGAAGTTCCTTCTTTAGGAAACTTCTCAAAAAGCTTCTATACTTCCGGATCAACATGCTCATCAGGATGGCCTTCAAATACAGGAGTTACAGGAATGATGATTGGCTCTTTTATCCAATTTCAGTTAATCCAAGTGTCTACCCTTGTACAGTTTATTGATCTCCTCGTTTCTACTGATTCACAAAGTGAATCTACTATAGTAGTAACTGGTACCTATACTTCCGGAGCAAACTGCATCAAGTGGAGATTTTCCGATTCCACACCCTTAATCAATAGCAGAGCTCTTGGCACTTCCGGATCAATTTTTTCACCTGGATGACATTGCTCATCCTGTTAAACTTTTTTACCCATATGGCCTTCAACTTCCGGATCAACTTGTTCACCCGCATGGCCTTCTTCCTCCGGATCAAGTTGTTCAACTAGATCAAGTTGTTCAACCCTGTGCAAGATCCTATTTTGAATTAAATCTAGTTTGACATGTGAATTGCATTTCACCGGTTGATAACCTTACCTATCAATGGCTTTCAAAGATTATCTTGCCTTTAACTGTTCAATTTCTTCTCCTTGAGCTCTGACAATTGCACGGAGAGCTACCAATTCATTTTCAAGTTTTGTACATTGAACCGTCGATTCAGTAAGTGTCTTACTGCTCTTAACTGGTGTGTTACCAGTATCCTTGAGCAAAGAAGAGCCGACAAGCTGACCTTGTTCATGCTCAGCACCCATGGTTTCTTGGCACCCAGGATTCCTATTGTCAATCAAAGGTTCCTGAATAGGTTCCCTGAATGATACAGTTGCCATAGATTGGGTCTTAAGGATGTTGGCACAGTCCTCAGGGTCCAGTGGGACATCATGAGTAGTGTCAGCCCTTTCCACATGACTTGCTTCATCACTATAGCTAGTCACCTTCTTATCAAAATGTAGGTTGGGTGAATGAACCAACTCTAGCAGTACATCCCCTGCAAAGAGGGTACCTGGGGAATCTACTTCATATGGCCTAGGTGATGATATATCACCCTCATTCTGAGGTTGTCCTATGGATGGGAATTGTTCATCCAAATCTAGTGATTCATCAATTAAGTGGAGACCCCTTTTGGTTTTCTTCTTCCTGTGCTTTCGTGAGCACAAGGAAGAGTCTACGACTCGGGTGGTTGGTGAAGGAGACCTAGTCCTTTCAGTCACTGGAATTTGTGGAATGGGTGTGGTTTTTAATGTGGACATCCTCTTCCTTTTGGTGGGAATTTTATATCAATGGAAGAGGATGGTTGCTCTGGTGTGGGCTCAACACTTGTTGGTATAACAAGGTTGTCACCAGGAGCAGTCCTAGCCTTAGGCATAGGGTGAGATATGTCTTTACCAAGAAAAACAGTTTTATTCACTTGCATGTTAGAAAATGTTTTACTTGTAAAAGATTTAAGTTCAAGATGTTGATCAGAGATTTGGAGATTTGGAAATTCATAATGAGAATGTATTGGATGAATCTGGGGTACATGTAAAAGATCCTTTTGAGGTGCAGCAAGTTCATTCCACACAGTTTTTGAAAAGTTAAAGTTGAGCCTATATACCAATCTATGAAAAGCGGATGATTGAGGTGCAGCAAGTTCATTCCACACAGTTTCTTGTGAGATAGGCAATGGAGAATGGTATGAGCAAGATAAAACCAAAATAGGGTAGTTGTCCCTTTTTGATGGTCTTGCAGGTTAAGTCACCCCCATATTCAATTGCTTCATAAGTCTTGATGTACATGTCAAGGTTATAATCCGTATCACCTCCTGCATCATTCAATTTCAGATGCTTCCGGATCATTTCTTCAGTCACACTAATCTCATTCCCATTGACTTTCACGTCCACTTGATCAATTCCGTTGCTATTAACATATTTTTTGGCTGACTCCCAAAACTCAGCAATTCTCTCCTTGCATATTGAAGGATCCACAGTTAAAGCAAAATGAATGTTGGATTTCAGGAGGAAATCAATCATTTCGTCAAATGGATTTGACTTATCAGACTTCTCGTAGTACCCTACAACATTGTGCTCGGCGAAGAACAGTTGAGTACGCTTTGATGCAACCTTTCCCTTCAAGTTTGGGTGCCATTTGTGAGAAATTAGAGAGTAACGTTTAGGTATAAATCGCCAAGAAACCTAGAGACAGATTAGAGCGTAACTATTTTTTGGAAAATGCAGTTTTATACGTACGGCAGTTCTTCTGGATCACAATGACCCCTAAGAATTGAAATAGAGGAAGTTATCGGAGTTTGCCCATTTAGTTGAAATTGGGAGGAGGAGTTGAAGGGAGAAGATAAAATTTTTGAAAATTTAATTTGGTTTAAAATAATATTATTAATTTATTTTAATTTAATCACATCCATTAGGGTCAATTAGGACCGATGAGGACCAATGAGGATCAAGTAGGACCAATCAGGACCAACGAAGCCACGAGGCCCAATTGGGGTCAATTTGTCAATGAGGATCAATTAGGGTCAATGAAGACCAATTATAACTAACGACGGTCGATTACGCTCAATTACGACTTATGAGGACCAAATATGTCCAATTATGGGGAAATTAGGGTCAATTAGGCCGATTCAGGGCTAATTACGCTCAGTGAGGACCAGTCAAGATTCAATTACAGTCAATCATGGTCAATTCTGACAAATGAGGACCAATGAGGACCAGTCAACACTCAATTAGGATGAATTAGGGCTAATGAAGATCAACTATAGTCCATTAGGCTCAGTTAGGTTCAATGAAGATCACTTACGATCAATTATGACTAATTAGGCTCAGTTAGGACCAATTATAATCAATTAGGGTCCATTAGGCCTAATTGACTCTAATTTTTCGTACTTCAAAGTAACTGGTCCTCGATGAGTCTAGTTGGTCCTTATTCTCATCGGTCCTAACCGGCCCTAATAGGTCATAATTCATCCTTATTGGTCCTAATTGAGCATATTCGACCATCATTGGTCCTGATGGGTCCTCATTGACCCTTATTGGTATCTTTGGTCCTCATTCAAACTAATTGTCCCTCATTGGTCCTAATTGATCATACTTGATCGATCCTCATTAGTCATGTTCCTTCATGTTCCGTCCTTATTGGTCCTATGAGCATAATTGACCTTTTCATTAGATTGGTCCAAATTTGTATTCATTGAACATATTAATGACCATAACTGGTCTTCATTGATCCTAAAGTATCCTAAATGATACTAATTGACAGTATATACTCCTCAATGAGTCTAATTGGTCCTCATTGACCAACTTTGACCCTAACTGCTTCTAATTGGTCCTCACTATCCTAATTGGCCCTCGTTTATTATTTTTTTAAATAAAATAATTATACATAAGAATTTCATAACATAGCGGTCTTTTGGTATTTTTGTTCTTAATTGCATAGTAATTTATCATTATCATTTTTGAGTTGTGTTTTAGTAATGTCACCGTTTTTTAGTTGCGTTATCTCGGCCGCCAAGCACGTGTTAGTAAAGTCTTGTTTATTATATCTAAAAGAAAATAATAAAATTAATATTAAAACATAGTTTTTGTTAGGGATTATTTTTCTAATGGCCGTCGAGAGCACAAATATCTTCCATTTTTAGGGCTTTTAACTTCAATCATCGTCCAGATCTGCTTAAAGGATCACAGTTATGTCAACCGTAATTGATATACTCATACAAATTCACAATCTCATTATTTCAACACCTCAAGAGGATGAAGATCATGCTCAACCGCAGGTGGATGACCGTTGGGAGGATGAAGCCTTCTAGAATTGGACGTTCGATTATTACTTGCCCGAAAACCCACCAGAAGAGGCACTTGAAGATTTATACAAACTGTATGATGAAGTTCATCTTGAAGAAGAAGAACCGATGGATGAAGATCCGGTGGATGAACCCGCAGGAAGAGCCACGTGAAGACATTTATTTAATTATGTTTATGTTTAATTTTAGTTTTAATTATGTTTAGTTATGTTTATATTTAAATTAATGTTTAATTATGTTTAATATACATATTGTTCAATTAATTTTGGCTCTTATTATAAGTTTGAACAATTCCCCCCCCCCCCCCTTTAGTTAAAAAATTTCACCAAAATTTTTGAATTTCCAACATTAGTTCAAATTTCACCCAAATTTTCGGACTAAATGTACTTATTATTGATTCATCGGATACTTTCCAACATTAGTTCAAATTTCACCGAAAATTTCCAATTAAACGCCTCTAGCGAATAACTAGGTCTTCTTTCTCATCCATATAATTCTCATCTTGCATTATCGATTCATCACTAATATCGATTCACCAACGAATAGTGATGCAACAAGGAGCTTCAACAAATAGCGCTAGCGATTCTTCAAAATTTCCATGTGTTTGGGAGACCAATCTGTCCAAAGATTGGTAATTGTGAAGTTATTCAGTTTCATTAATTACAATCTGTTTTCATAAAATTGTTTGTATTGTTTCTTATTGATACATGTTTAACTTCGGATTCCTGTATTTGTGTACAGTTATAGTTACAGATCAATAAAATTTCATTTCATACAGAATTAGGAAGGGGTATTGCAAAAATCCCCCCATTCATTCAACCCATTCATTTTATGCTAAATTAGTTATTTACTTTCTTATGTTACTGTGAAAGCATGCTAATTAGTTATTTTATGCTAAGAATATTGAGGTCAAGCATCTGCACATGTTTGTAGAGTCATGTTACAGGTGTTAGGGGGGGGGGGTACAAGAATGTTGATGCACCTTTCTTTCTTCTTAATGTACTTTGTTAGAAATGGTCAACTGTTTCTTTATATAAAGTGAAGACATGATTTGTTCCACTCATCCCTTTAGATGTCTTACGTTTATAACATATCATATAATAGGGTCTTTATGTGATATATTAATAAGAACTAATTTATGTTACTTTGTTCATTACTAAGAAATTATTCTGAAGGACATATATAAGAATATTTCCAACAACATATTTGTAGGATCATGTTAGAGAGGTACAAAATAAAGAAATTTCAGTTGAAATCCCCTCTAGAAGAATGTTTATGTCAAGCATCTGCTACATTGTTTATAACATATCAAATAATAGGTTCTTTATGTGAATTTTTATACTTTAAGAACCTGCAGCCTTCTTATTTCTTTACCGTTTCATCTGATACGTTCTGTTTATTTTAAACTTTATTTCCTGCATGCTTTCTTATTTATGTACTTTGTTAAAAAGCATCCAACTAAGTTCTGTTAATTATGGTTCTGTTAATTGTACAAAATTCAAGGATGGATCCATCAACCTTGATCACTTGGAAAAACTTGAGTTGGAACTTAAAGAAGAGAGGCTTCGGCATGATGAAAAAATGAAGAAGTGAAGGACCTCTTCTTGAAGATTGAAGAATCGGAGAAAAGATTTGATCTACTTATAGCTCATCTGCTTGCACTTGGAAAACCGTTACCACAACAACTAATTCTCTGGCATCTACAGAGGTAAATTCTTTACGTCACAACTTAATCATACTATTCACAAGTACCTAATAACATATACTTTTTACCAATTCAAAAACATTGTTCTAGGTAAATTCTAAGGACATTTGTGTTGGATCTAACCACAAAACTAATCATGCTGACATACACACAACGGTTAGTATTTGTCAAACTCATTATCGGGTTGATTCCTGATTTAAATAAAGTAATTAATTGAACTGTAGGGCATGAAATCGGTGGCCGATCAACCTCATATGAAGGGATTGAAAAGAAAAAGGTTAATATTTGCTAGTTAAGTTTTATTTCGTTATATAGTTTCACATTAATCTGTTTCGGAATGTCATGTAGTCCCATTTCTAATGTTATTTGGTACCTCAAACACTTGGGCTAGCTAGGGATTGTTGGAACAAATGGTGAGATGTGTACCAATTAAAGTTCAACTGACTTTGAAGTTGATCCAGAACTTAATGTGATGTTCATCCAGATGTTTAAAGTTCATCTGAATATCAAATCTTCATCCGGAAATCAATTGAATTGTAGGACCTGATCACCCATACTACTTACAATAAAACGGCACTCCTCAGTCCATATCAATCATGGTGGTAAGTATTTGAAAAATGCTATATATATTCTAATCAATTTCCATAACCTAATTATCAATTATATGTTTTGTATAGGAATACAAGAAAAATGGTCCTAATTAAGCTCAAATCTGAACAGTTGAAGATGAAGATCACGTGGTAGTGTTGTTGGCTCGTGCATTGAAAATAAATTGAGAATAATCCATGTATGTAGTGTAATTTTCTTTAATTGATTATTTGTATTTCATCTATATTTGATTTGTAATGAATAAAAAGTTTGTATATTAATATTTAGTTAATCGATACGTAAGAGGATCCAAATTACAAATCACCCTAACATGAAAGGGAGGCTGGCAACAAGCTGAACCGCCAAACCTTTCTGAATTTGTAATTGATTTTCATTTGATTTGTATTTAATTTGTATTAGGTTTTAAATTGGCCACACGTATTAGGAGAACATATCTGATTTGAACATCCCTTTCTCCACTTTTTTTCTAATATATGTGGCTAAAACACAAATATATGTGACCATATATTACCAAAGGCCACACTTTTGTTATTTTTACGTGGCCGTTGCCACCCTTTGGCCACATGTATTGGGAGAACATATCTGATTTCAATAACCCTTTGGCCACTTTTTTTTTTCAAATGTATGTGGCTAAAACACAAATATATGTGACCATATAATACCAAAGGCCACACTTTTGATATTTTAACGTGGCCATTGCCACCCTTTAGCCACGCGTATTAGGAGAACATATCTGATTTCAACGACCCTTAGTCCACTTTTTTTTCTAATATATGTTGCTAAAACACAAATATATGTGACCATATAATACCAAAGGCCACACTTTTGATATTTTAACGCGGCCATTGCTACCCTTTGGCCACGCGAATTGAGACAAAATGTATGATTTCAGCAATCTGTTTGGTCACGTTTTTTCTATCATATGTGGCTAAAACATAAATATATGTGACTATATAATACCAAAGGCTACACTTTTGATATATTCATGTGGCCATTGACACCCTTTGGACACGTATTTTTCTAACATATGTGGCTAAAACAAAAATATATGTGACTATATAATACTAAGGCCACATTAAACAAACACATGTGGCCGTTGGGACCCTTTGGCCACGTTTTTTTGGAAGAATTGTTTGATTACAACAAAAAATATTGGTACCCTTTAGCCATGTTTCTAGGTGGCTTCAGCCACTGATATTTTAATGTGGTCGTATCATATATACGATGACGGAACCTTTGGTGTCGATTGAAATGAAAAAAAACGTGGCCAAATACCTTGGTCACGGTTTTTTCCGTGGCCAAAGGCCAATATTGATGTAGTGTTATTACTTAGATAATAATAACAAATAGAATTTTTGTTTTAACATAAAATAAAAAATTAAGTATACTAATAAGGCCGAAGACAGACAACAATGTAATTCACATCATCAACAAAAATGTTATGTGGAAAGAAGCAGGAATGACGCATCCTCATAACATCACCGACCGACTTCATAAACTGAAGTTGCAGTTTTTTGCTCATCAAGTTGGTTAGATGGAGATGACTGTTATCCATGTTCTTATAAACTAGTTGTAAAATAAATATGGAGGGATAGTTAGCATTTGAATAGCACATACAAAGAACACAGATTAAGCTGAAAATAAAAGGATGAAAAGAAGTAAAAATAAACATCCCCTCATCTGTTTTTGGATGTATCAGGTACCATATGATGCCCATTATCCAGTTGAATCTACTACAAATAGATTCTTCTAAGTATAAACCCCCATCTTTTAAACATAGGGCAAAATTTGAGTTTATGATATTCTTGTAAAAGTTCAAATTATCAATTTTGAATTCATGATATTCTTTTAAAAGTTCAAGAATATGCAAAGTTTCATTTTCAGAAAAGTTTAATTTTAAACAAAATTTGTTTTCCAAGATTCAAAACCCCTCATGTAATAAACTTTTGTTTTGGTCAAAATTCACCTAAGCGATTTAGAGATCAAACTATGAAAGTGAGGTAATGTGCCTAATCAAGAAAATGAAAAAATATATGAAATGAGATGATCGACACAAGGATGTAACGAGGGAAAATCTAGAATCCTTTGAGTTTCCTCTAGGGATCTAGGCAAAAAACCTCGTGAGTCGGTTGCCTAGCAGATATATTGAATAAAAATAAAGAATACAAGTGTTTACAAGGCTTGATCGATGGAGCTAAGTGTTACAATTGTTCTTGCTAATTAGAGCTACGATGTGAGAGCCGTGTGTGTGTTCTAAGTCGATCAAAGCCTTGGATATATAACAGAATTACAAATAACAAACTACCTGGGATTCCTGGTGATTCCTGGGATCCTATTTGGAACTCTCTTGACCGTTATGCTCCTCTCCGTCAACTTAGTCCACGTTCTTCAATGGTTGGAGCGAGTCTTTAGGAGTTAGTTAAATGCCCAAAGTTCCTGTTAACAATAAAACATGAGGCAAATAATAGGCATTAGAAACTAATAAGTAATCAAGATACCTAAACCGATAGGATTCCCAACTCATGTTATGCTTCTGGATCATTCTAGCTTCCTGGTGAGCATCCTGAAATTCCATCCCCAACAATTGCCCCTTGAATTTTGACAGATGTGGATAGACTTTACAGTTGTTAAAATTCATTATCTGCATGATCACAGCGTGTAAACGGAATAGGCAGCTGAGATTGGACGTTTTTCACAACTCCTAAAGCGAATCATACGCTAGCCATTATGCCCTTAAATACAATACAGTTTTCTCCTTCTCTTTCCACCTTCTCCAAGAAACCCTTTCGAGCTCTTCGCCATCCTGGTCAAGTTCCGCCCTTTCTTTTTCGATTTCACAATTTCCAATCATGGTCAAGAGAACCACACGTTCCACCGCTTCGAAAACCGCGTCATCGATCAACAACTTCACCGATCAGAGGTATCTTACCCACTGTGAGGAAGAAATACGCTTGTTTGATGGCCATGATATCCAAGCATTGAAAGAATCGGGTATCTTCCTGACCAACACTGTAATTTAGAAATTCGATGCCCGTCTTAAGGCCGATTTCTCCTCCCCCACTTGGGTCTGCTTCATGTACTACCCATTCCTTCTGGGCATGACATTCCCCTTTCCCGATCTCGTAAACAAGTTCTTCGAGGTCACCGGTCTCTGCTATTCCCAAACCATGCCCACATTTTAGAGAATTTTGTTTTCTATCGATCAGTTGAACCGCACCAGGAATCTTGATATTGGGATTCTAGAGCTTTACGCTGCCTACCAACTCCGCACCCACGGTAATAGCCACTTTGTTCTTCAAGCCTAAACTTCTACCTCATAGTTGATTCCTAGGGCTTCGCACAACGATCATCACTGGAAGAAGAGGTTTTTCTTTGTGAAGCGTGATTCGATCACAGATGGTAACATTTTGCCGCTGGAGTGGGTTGGCAAGGGTAGGATACTGCCCCTTTTTTCTTTCTGAACCTTCAGTTTATTCTAATGTATTTTTTATTTTTCAGCATCGAAATTTGAGAAGCTCATTTAGCCAAACGAGGATTCCTACGAGAAGCTACGAGCTCTGTACCAGATTCTGGCCACCGAAAAGGCCTTCGCAATTGAAGCTGCTGCCAACGAACAAAGGTTCTCAGTTGATCATACCACTCAAGACATGTCAGGTAAACATCCTCATACTTGATTCTTTCATTTCACTTAAGAATACTAATGTAACATTTTTGATGTTATAGCCTCAAAATCCAGCACCTCATTCTCTCCGAAAGATCTGAGCTCCCTGTTCAATGTGAAGAAGGAGAAGTCGGAATCCCTGACCACTTCCAGGCCGCCTATCACTCGGGCCAAGACTACTGCGAGCAAGAAGAGGAAGAGCACCAATGTTGTGGTGTATCTGGATACCTTCAATGGCCTGGCTCCTTCTGAAGTCAGCAACAAGCTGCTCTCTATGCAAACAATGGTGAACTTGGTAAGAATACCAAACACTTTATAAATTTTTTACCTGTCGCTGCTGCTGCTTAGGATTTTCATTTGTTGTAGGGAATTGAGAAGCTCAGTGCCCAGGCCTTGGAGACCGAGCAGAAGGTGGCCAAGGCAGAAGATAAGATAAACACCCAAGCTGAGATTGCTGTACGCAAGACTCACTACTATGAGCAGAAGCTCACAGAGCAGCGCCTAGCCTTCGAGGCCAAAAAGGCCGCAGATGACGAAGTGAAAAATCATGAGCATCAGATCGTCTACTCAATCTAGCTAATTCGGATACAAAATGAGTAATTAAGAGTTGTTTTATTGATCAAAGAACAATTACAACTCTAGACACTTAGAACACAGACTCAGAGAATCACACCACAGAAACACACACTTAACACTCTCTCAGTCTATCACTCTCTCCCAAATACAATGACCAAGCTCCTATTTATAGCCATCTGTCGAACCTCAGGCGAACCTGGAGTTCGTCTGATCCGAACTCCAGGTTCGGACCAAGTTCTGCTGGCAGTCAAAGAACTCGTCTTGAACTTTATCTTGACTTGTCTCGATACTTCACACGACGCACATATCATGTATCTACAAACTCCCCCTTGTCGTGTGCAGTATTTTTAACATCATCAAATATGTATCTTCGATCAAGCTCCCCCTCAAATGCAGAATCTGTTCGTCCAATGAAATAAATCTTCGAACTAACTCGTCCTCAACTTGATCATAGTTTGATCTTGAATACTTGACAATGTCTGGTGTATCTCTGGTCTCTATCAGTAGCTTCAGAAGACTTGAAGTTGTGATATCTTTCACTTTAGCAACCTGCTCAAAATTTAAATAATCTTGGCGCAAAACGTCTCTTTGAGACTCCAAGATATGATTTTGAAATTTTGATTTGTATCACATGTAGATTAGATCGAAAATAAAGCAGAAACAAAATCTTTTTGGCTTTTAGAAAATTTATATCAAAACAAACTTAAAATCTTTTTGATTTTTCAAATTTATGCTAAAACACACCGAAAATCTTTTTGTACTTTTCTTAAAAGAAATGTAAATGCAATACAGAATCAAACACTATTTTTGGTATGAGAAAGATCACTATCTGGGATCATATTTAACACAACGCACTGAACTACACTTCAATTTCAACTAACTGAAACACATAAGCCATGTTGATTGCCGGTATAATTTGTCCATCTTAAACTCAGGCAGAATCATACTCATAACATCTGGATATGTTTAGGTATTGATTAGATGTGCTTTGACCAGTGTATCCCACACTATCAGACATATTTAGACATTTTCTTTTTCCCTTTTCTTTTGTGTGATTACACTTGTGATTTTTCACAAAGCATAATATTTTGCATGATATCGTCAACTGTGTTCCATGCAAAAAGAAATAAGAACGTTAGATTGTCAACCTTAAGGTCGATCTTTCGATACGCATATTAGGCCTCGGATTTAACAAAATAAGAAAGATAAAGCAAGTTGAAATTGTATAACCCAACAACAATCAGGTCGGTACTCCCGTACACGCAGAGAAAGTCCGATGATTTATACGAAACACCAAAGAAAATAAAGCAGAACGTCAAACGAACAACAATCAGGTCGGTCTTGTGGACACGCAGAGAAAGTCCGATCGTTTGACAAAATAAAGAAAATCAAACAATTTTAAATCTTTGCAAAATGAACACATGTATATACAGTGACTTCTCATTTTATTTTTCGTACTTATTCTTTTCTTTTTGTCATGAAATACGCATCAAGATGTTATCCACATGGTCAAGCATTAGTATTTAGTGTATATCACATCTGAATACTTTCTGATTTGCCGAGCATACCAAACATATCAAACAATGAACTTATGGCCAATTCATTTATTCTATCCATGAGTCAGATACGTATGTCAATGTACCATCATTTCCCAATGATCAATTTCTCAAAATTTTATATAGTTTGCATGTATTCACCTTCCTTATATATTTTGCATGTATTCACCTTCCTTATATATTTTGCATGTATTCACCTTCTTCCCATAACATGCATATTTGCAATTTCTCCCGCTTACATGCATTTCTCCCCCTTAAATTGAAAAACTCTATTTTTGGATTTTTCATTTTACAAGAAAAACAAGACTCTATTTTTGGCTTTTTTAATTTTAAAGAAAGAAAAGTAATCAACCAACACGGATATTTTGCAGTGTAGAATTTTTGAAAAACTTGGAGGTTAGAAAAATATATAATGAAATCTAAGTTAAGCAGAATACTTCTCCATTAACAATTTTGCAACCGTTCGATAGGTCTTCTAGAAGGACCTGCACACTGGTCAAACTTATTAGTTTTTAACTTGACCTGAAGCGACTGATTCCGGTCGACCTGTGTCCTGGTTTTGCTTTAAAACCACTTTAGGTTTCCAATGTTGTTGTTTTGGTAATTTAGCTTTTGATGAAGCTGTCACAGGTGTCTGTAATGATGAACCTACAATTGGAATCTTTTGAAAAATAGGAACAAAATGTTTTTGTTTTAAGAAGAATGTAGGCTTAAGTTTATGAAAAACTCTGCCCTATTCATCAAAGAACTTTGGTTTGGCAGGATTACCAAAAACTGGTGTCTTTTGAAACCTTTGATTTGAACTAGCAGAAATTGGACAATCTTTTACCATATGCCCTTTTTGGCGACAAACATAGCAAAGGTGTTTGGTTTTGTCCCACCTTTTAGGTTCCTACATGGGATTACAAACATAAATATCTCAAAAATGATCAAAGTTAGAATCATATACCTGATGCCTGTGATCATGTACCCATTTTGAAGTTGGGCTTCGAGAATGAGAACCCTCAAAAGAAAATTTTGCAGTTTGATTCTTCAAGATTCTTGAAGCATCATTCTTCACAAATACTTCAGAGATCTTTCGAGCATCCACGCAGTGAAGTGGAAATTCTTTATCAGAGAAAATTTGTTCTGAACCTTTGAGCTTGTAGAAACGCTCAGGTTGAACCTTATCAGGCTTGAATATTTCCTTCTTGACTTGCTTCATCTTAAGCTTCTTCAGATTCTGGGAAGTGGAACCTTGACCATCAGCATTTTCACCATTCTTTTGAAATCCCAGACCAACACCTTTTCCAGAAACCTTCTCCTCTGAATTTGCATTTTGATGTCCATTCTTCGCCAAACGAGAAAATTCAGCCTTGACTTCTTTAACATTTTCTGCTCATAGAAAATCATCTCAACAAATTCCGGTTGAGAACGAATCTTGTCACTTGAAGTAGCTGACTTCTCATTTTCTTTTGAAGATGAACCAGAAACAAACTTTGGAGCTGGAGGAATCTCAGATTTCTTTCCCATCTTCTTTTTATTCTTCTTGGATTTCTTCTTCTTTACAATCTTTTCTTCTTTGGTAATAGATGATGAAAACTTAGAATAATCATAATCTTCAACCTTTTCCTTCTCTTCTTTGAAAGCTTCTTTGATATGAGCAGGGGGTGATGCGGTTTTGTCAAACATCTTTTAAAAATTAGCATCATTTTCTAAGAAGCTTGTGAACACTTGTGAATTTGAAACATTATTTAACAATCGAGTAGCATCAATGACTTGAATTTTTAAGTCTGAAATTTGTTGTTGAGCTGCAGCTAATTCTTGCTCAGTAGCAATCAACCTCTTTGTAACCTTATGTGTTCAAATTTTTGCATCCGAAGATTTTCCATTCCTTCAAAAAATTCTTTCTTCAATTTATCTTCATTCCGCTTTTAAATTTCCAGAATTTGAAGTTTGAACTTTATTAACACTTACCAACTCACGTTTTTCATCCAATAATTTCTCCATATCAACTTGATACGCTTCAATCTTAGCAGTATATTCTTTAGAATCCTTAGTAAGCAAATCAAGCTTGACTTTTGATTTATCAAACAAATTTTTTAAATCAGAAGCAGCATCTTCTGCATCAAACTTCCATTTCTTAACTTCTTGAACCAACTTCTCCTTTTCTTCACTTAACTTTCCACTATTTTCTTTAAGCAACTCGACTTCCTTCATCAAAGAATTATTTTTCAAAATAAATTCCTTCTCATTGCTTTTAGAAACTTCCAATTCTTCCTTCACCAACTTGATTTCATTAGAAATTTTTTGAATTTCATTCAATAACGAAGCAATTTCTTTCAACAAACTTTCCATATTCTCAGCAGATTCATAAGAGCTTGGGTTCTGAACTTGTGTCTGAACAATAATCAACTTGTTATTCATGAGTGACAATCAAAGCTGATGAATCAAACTGTTTACCCCAATCATACACACCATCATTTTGAACTGTTAAAGCTGTCTTGTTTGAATTACTTGACGATGGTTGAGTAAAACTGGGTTTGCTAACATGTGCTTGTTGACATTCTTTAGCAAAATGTCCAAGTTTTGAACATTTGTAGCATTTCAACTTTGATTTGTCAAAACCTAAATTTCCATTGAATATCAGAAGTAGTTCTTCCATGTTTCTTGAAGAACCTTTTTTGATCTTTGACCCAGCATAGCGTATTGCCAAGATATATCTAATTCATTTAGCTGGTCATCATCAAGTGCATCAAGATCATCCCTTGTTAATTTTCCATCAGCAACATTCTTGATAACCAGACCAAAAGATGATGAAATCAAAGCAGCAATCATTTTGGCATAATCATCCTTTGATTCTGCAGAAAAAGCAGTCTGACTTGATGACTCTGGCATTGTGAAGCTACAAACCCGTGATGAATTATTATCCGAATTTCCAGAAATATTTCCAATGAAAGCAGTAGGTGGTGCAGAACTCAAACTTGGTTTAGCCTTAGCTGTCATACTAGCAGCATTCTCACCATGGTACAATTCTGGATTTTGCAGATTTGCTTTAGACTTGTTGGAATTCATCATTTCCATCTCTCGGGCATGAAGTTTACTAGTTATATCATGAAATGTCAATGTGGAAAATTCTTTATCATGTGTAAGTAACAACACATAATTTTCCCATTTTTCTGGTAAAGCCTCCATAATCTTCTCTTTCAATTCTTCATCCGTTTTCTCAATTCCCACAATCTTCATTTCACTTATAAGATGTGATAATCTTGAAACAAGAGCCGTGATGTTTTCATTCTCGTAATGCTGGAAATTATCAAACTCCTTACTCAACACCTTCTTTCAACTTTTCTTGTATTGATCATTCCCCTCACACCTTGCTGATAGAGCATCCCACAATTGCTTTGATATCTTGCAAGTACTAAATTGATGTAGCAAATCAGTAGGCAATGCCATCGTAAGATAACCGAAAGCCTTTTGTTTAAGCTCATATGACTTTCTTTCAGCAATGTCGAAGGTATGAACTTCCTTGAAATCCCCTTGATCAGTTGGATGTTGATAAAGCTTCTTGATTAGAATCCACAATTCGATATCATTCATACTTATGTAAGCCGAAAATTGTTGCTTCCAATTTTGATAATCTTCTAGCTTTAACAATTTAGGAACTTTCTGACTTGTTCTGATTTCGTTATCAAAATTTATCATGGTTTGCATTGCGTCTTGCATAGCGGCAAAAGCATGAAATTCCGACATCGTTCAAAAATTTGAATTCTGTTTGTCCTAACCTTATCCGAACCTAAACACCTTGTTTGAACTCTTCCCGAACTCCGTCCGAACCTCAATCAACACTAGCTTAACCAAACTTGTTCCGAAATCTTATGGAACCGTAACCGAAATCTTTCCGAACTCGAGCCGAACTATTTCCGAACACAAACCTATCCAAACCTTGTACGAAACTCTAACGAAACAGAATATTTTCCGAACTTTGACCGAACTCTGAACGAACTCTATACGAACCCTAGAAGAACGCTGTCTGTACCTCAAGTTCGGAGCAGTTATTCCGAACGTGAACAGTAACAGCCGAACCTCAACATTTTCGCTCAAAAATTTCGATTTTGAAAAGATATGCAACAGTGGATCAGAAAAAATGATAAGGAATGATTTAGGAGCAAAATTTTCACAAAAACCACAACAAAATGATCAAGAACTCGTGAAAACACTAAAAAATCACACGTTTTGTTTCAAAACATCCGAAAATAGCAACCACAGATCAGTAGAATGAACCAGAAAGCTCTGATACCACTTGAAAATCGTGAGCATCGGATCGTCTACTCAATCTAGCTAATTCGGATACAGAACGAGTAATTAAGAGTTGTTTTATTGATCAAAGAACAATTACAACTCTAGACACTTAGAACACAGACTCAGAGAATCACACCATAGAAACACACACTTAACACCCTCTCAGTCTATCACTCTCTCCCAAATACAATGACCAAGCTCCTATTTATAGCCATCTGCCGAACCTCAGGCGAACCTGGAGTTTGTCTGATCCAAACTCCAGGTTCGGACCAAGTTCGGCTGGCAGTCTAAGAACTCGTCTTGAACTTTGTCTTGACTTGTCTCGATACTTCACACGACGCACATATCATGTATCTACATGAAGCCGCAAGGCACTCGACAGCCTGGAGCATCCTGGAGAGCATGTTGAAGATGGATGGGGAAGCTGAGGCGGCAGGTCTGAAGGTGGCTGGCTGGAATGTGGAGGCTTGGACATTGGCTCTAGAACCCTTGGGAGGTAGCGAGGAGAAGGCGACTGAGGCAGGAAAGGAAGGGGATGATGGTTGCACCTCCAAAGTGACCCTGAAAGCCAAAGTGGTGAAGGCTGGGGGCGATGAGGACCTTTTGGAGAAGGTTTGAGCCCACTTTTTTAGTGTGGTAGTTTGTTAAAACAATTTACTTTTTTTAATGTTTGCAATGATGGTCATCCGGGACAAAAACAACTTAGCTTTGGGTTTTTTAGGAGAAACCCGGAATCTCAAACTTTTGGCATCAAACAATGAGCAGCTCAGGTGGAGGGATCTTGAGTTTTCAAGACGAGACCTGGGTTTCTCCATTTAACTTCCTGCATATAATTAATATAATAATCTTTTGACTAGTTATGGCTTGTCTATTTCTTTATCCATTTTGTTGTTGCAAAAACAGTTAAAATGTTTTGATGAGAATCCCAATGTTTACCTTAGAAATTTTTAGGTTATGAAGGTACTTTAAAGTGTGAGGATCAACGAGCAAACCATAACTCTAGTCAATATATGTTAGTCATGAATGCTTAGTAAAGTTAAAAATGAATTCACAAAATGATAGATCTTACCTTAGATGAAATCAGAAAACTTCCATTGACATCCCTATTGGGAATCCCATATGATCTTTAAGCTTCCTCAAGGATTCTTGTGGTAAGATTAGAATCAGTTCGAACTTAAGTTAGGTTGGGGATATACCCTTTCAAACTTGGGACTAAGCCAAACTGGGGATAAACCTATAAATCTTGGGACTAAGCAAATTGGATATAAACCCATAAAACTTGGGATTAAGCCAACTGGGGATAAACCCGATTCGTAAGTGACATGAATATGCCAAAACCTTACTTAACACGTCAGTGTTAAAAACCTTAGATGCTTGGGATAGCACGTCTGCTATATTCTTGAGAATTCACTCAGTAGCAAAAAATAATGAGATTATCAGCCACCGAATAGATAAACTGTCCCGCAACCTTGAACCACTGGTGAACATCGTGCGCTCCTGGTGGGGTGTTTCCCAATTCTTAGAAAAGTGAAGACCTTTTAAACCTTAGAAGGCATACATGATACCTTAAGCGTAGGAGAGGTGGCCAACCTCTAACTTGGTTAGGATTCTCATATTTCTGCAGGATGCTCAAACATAATTAAGGATGGATGCTAGTAGCATTCCACGGCTTAGATTAGTAATATTTATAAAAATAATAAGTATGGGTTAAAAATTAGGATAGTTTACATACCTGTTTATGATAAGTTAGTGAGGATCCCTGGAAATCTAGCAGGATTCTCACATGAAATAAGCTTAAAGGTGAATAGTGTTCCAAGCTCTTGGTAATGGCTCTCCTTCCATGATTATCAATATATATGCCCCTTTTCCTTCTTCAGAGTCTATCAAGTATGGAGCTTCCCATTTGGGTGCCAACTTGCCATCAGCGTGGTTAGTAGTGTTCTAGAATGCTTTTCTAAGCACCATGTCCCCAACTTGGAATCTTCTGAGCCTGGTATTTTTGTTGTATGATTTGGCCATTTTTTGTTGGTAGGATGCCATCCGGATTCTGGCCAAGTGTCTGAGTTTATCAACCGTTTCGAGATCCTGAAGCAGATTCTGACCATTGGTGTCATGATCCTGGCAACTGATTCTTGCTGTAGGAATAACCATCTCTGTAGGGATCACAACCTTAGTTCCAATACCAAGGAAAATGGAGTTTGACCTGTTGCATTCTTTGGTGTTTGTTCTATCTACCCAAAATACAAATGGCAGCTCTTTCCCACTTTCCTTTCTTAGAACCCAATTTCTTCTTAAGATTGTTGATGACGATCTTGTTATTGGCTTCTGCTTGTCCACTGGCTTGAGGGTGGACATATGTTGAAGTAATCATTTTGATCCCCCAAATTGCACAAAAACTTGTACTCCTTTTACCAGTAAACTGGGAGCCATTGTCACAAGTGATCTCCGCCGGAATCCCAAACCTAGTTAAGATGTTCCTTTTGATGAAGGATATCACTTCTTTCTCTCTTACTTGAACGTAAGCTTCTACTTCAATCCATTTGGAGAAATAATCTGTCATTTCAAGCATAAACACCTTTCCTCCAGGAGCCTTAGGCAGCTTGCCCATAATATCCATGCCCCACTTCATGAATGGCCATGGGGATACTATGGGATGCAGAGGCTCAGCTGGTTGATGTAGAATGTTGTTGTGCCTTTGACAAGCATCACACTTTTGTGAGAAGCTCATAGCATCTCTCTTCATAATAGACCAATAGTAAACAAATATAAGAATCTTGGAGAAGAGTACTCTGCCCCCAGTGTGGTTTCCACAATCTCCTCCATGAATGTCTTTAAGGAATTTGTGAGCTTCTGACTTTTCCAAGCATGTCAAGCAGACACATGCAAGAGACTTTATGTATTGTATATTATTTATAATAAGATAGGGTACTACCTTAGTGTGAAAAGCCTGGGATTTTCACCCTCGGGAATCTCCCCATCTTATATATATTTCTTGATTGGGTGAGTCCACGATTCCTGGATGTCTTCAGGATCCCTAACATCCATATCTTCATTTTTGGCAATTGTATGGGCTTCTGTTCAGCGATTGCAGAGGTCAGGATATGTGTTATCGGGATTCTGACATCCTCCGGTATCCTGAGCGATGATGCTAGATTTTCTAAAGCATCAGCTTCCGAATTTTCTTCTCTGGAACCTGTGTTATATTAAAATTTTTGAAACACGATGCCAATTTTTTAACAATACCAAGATATTTTATTAAATTTTCCCTTCTCACTGCATAAGAACCATTAAATTGGTTAGTCGATAGGAGAGAATCAATAAATACTTGTATTCATCTGATTCGTTGTTGGTAGCCTGAAACTCACAAGATATGGATAGTGGTATTATGTCCCCCTGTGGAGATTTTAGTAGGATGCCCAGACCTGTTCCTCTAATATTTGAGGATCCGTCTGTGTAGAGAATCTAATTGTCTTCAAGCTTCTCGAGCTTCTGGACTTCTTTATCGACTTTCGGTTGAATATCACTGCTGAAATCAACCACAATGTCAGCCAAGGCCTGGGATTTAATAGTTTTCCTTGGCTCATCTAGAATGTCGTAGGCACTCAATCTGACTTCCTACTAAGCCATCCTACCTGACGTTTCCGGCTTTCTGAGAACCGCCTTAATAAGATAGTTAGATTTCACAATAATAATATGAGTTTCAAAATAATGTCTTAGTTTAGTGGAAGCCATTATAAGTGCTAACATTAAATTTTCAAGGTAGGAATACCTGGATTTTACGTCTAGCAAGAGTTTTACTTATGTAATACACCGGGTGCTGCTGGCCTTCATGGTCTTTGACTAGGATAGCACTGACTGCGTTTCCGGATACTACAAGGTACAAGGATAGTGGCTCCCCATCTTGGGGCTTCATTAGAAGAGGAGTTGATGATAAATAGGCTTTCAAAGAGTTGAGCGCCTCCTCATGCCTTTCATTCCATTCGAAGGTCTTGTTCTTCCCCAGAATATCATAGAAATCATTACTTTTTCAGAGGAAATCGAGATGAACCTGTTGAGTGCCGCTATCCTTCCTATTAACCTTTGCACCTTTTTAATTGTTGATGGAGGTTTTAGATTCAAGATTGCTTTGATTTGCTCAGGACTTGCTTCTATTCCTATTTAAGTTACCAAGTAACCCAGGAATTTTCCAGCTCGGACTCCGAAATGGCACTTGGAAGGATTCAACTTCATGTTGTATTGGTGAAGAATATTGAAGGTAGTCTAGAGATCCCGAACGTGATCCTTAGTTTTCTTGGACTTTACAACCATGTCATCAATATAAACCTCCATATTGTCCCCCAGTTTCTCTTTGAACATCATATTGACCAACATTTGGTATGTGGCACTTGCATTTCTTAAACCAAAAGGCATAGCAGTATAACATTATATACATGTTGGAGTCATGAATACCGTATGTTCTTGGTCAGAAGGTTCCATTTGGATTTGCTGCAATCCTGATGAGGTATCCATGAAGGTGAGCATCTCATGGCCAGCTGTCACATCCACCATTGCATCAATTTGTGGAAGTTCAAAAGGGTCTTTAGGACAAGCCTTGTTTAAGTCTGTGTAGTCTACATGTATTATCCACTTTCCATTTTACTTCTGTACCACAACTACATTGGCTAGCAACTTGGGATATTTAACCTTCCTGATCATCTAAGTCTTGAGAAGCTTGTCAGCTTCTTCTTGGATGATCACATTTATCTCGGGTGCGAACTTCCTTCTTTTTTGATGGATGGGCCTGAAAGAGTTATCGATACCAAGTTTATGAGTTATAATGTGTTTAGGGATACCTATCATGTCTTCATGTTTCCCAGTGAAAGTTGAAGTTCTAGATTTTAAAAGCTAGATGAGTTTCTGCTAGGTATCCTCTGGGATGCTGGTCCCTATCGTCACCTTGACTTCAGGATTCTCAGGATCCAATAGCATTTCTTTAACATCGAAGTTTTGGCTAAAAATTACAAAGAAAATTAAGTAACCAAATTCATTTTTGATGTATGGTGCCCTAGATGTTAAAATGAGTGATCGGTTTATAACAATAGAGACGTAAAGTTTAAGCAAAAGAAGATCAAACACAACCGAGAATTTCCCAGGATGTAAGCATCAACACATAGATTTATACGAGGGAAAATCTCTTAGTCCTTGGTTGTCTCCAAGGATCGTTGGCATAGATAACCTCGAGCAATGATAACACAAGTTGCTTATCTATTTCACTGAATATTGTTTACAATTGATTGCGGCTGATTAGTGTAAGTGCGAGTACAAGTGTTTTCGAGAGAAAAAAAGTGAGTGAAAAACTAGACCTAATCCGCCTTTAAATACATCAATAATCCTAACTAATTGCCTGAGATTCCTGGGATCTCCTCTCCAACGGAAATTGATCGTCGTTGACCAAATTTTCCGGCGAGTCTTCATCTTTACGCGTCTTCAGCTAACGATGCTCACATGACCGTTGCTTGACCTTTTCCACCTGGCTGTAGATCAAACAAAGTCAAAGTAAATTGTTAGTAACAATGCTCGAGCATGTTGGTTAACCGAGCATGCTGGGATCAAGTAATACAAACGAGTATTCTCAGTATGCATGACATCCTGGGATGTAAATTCGATAAAAGGTATCCAGAATGTAGGGCATAAATTCAGGGTATAACAATTGCCCCTAATTTTTGCAGTTGTGGATAAGAATTCACAGCTATAAAAATTTCAAATTTTGGTGAGTAATCCCCTCTATTTCAATCGTGTCCGCTCATCTCGGCCTAGCTGTGCCATGATCGTTATTCACATCCCATCGTCTCTGCGAATTCATCTTCCTTAAATAACCCCTCACCTAGGTCAGGTTTTACCCACGTTACTTCGAGAGAATTTCCGTCGCTCCCAATTTTCTTCTCCGATTAGGTAATCTTCTTCTTTTTCTCTCGAATTTAATATTTTCCGACCATGACCAAGCGACGCATTCGTCTTGAATCCGCGGTTGCTCCTGCTGGAGTGGAGGATTTCCATGATCAGAAATTCCTACTCAATCCCGGGTAGGAGACTTGCACTCTGGCCTACTTCCGAATACTGCTATAATCCGACCTTTCGACCCCAGGTTGAGGTCCGATTTTTTGTCCAAAACCTGGGTTTACATTCCCTTCACTCCTTTCGCCCTTGGTCTGTCCTTCCCCTTTTCCGGTCTTATTGCCGACTTCTTCGAGGCCACCAGCCTTTCTTTCGCTCAAACACTCCATGTGGCGTGGCGCATCTTGGGTACCCTTGATCGCCTGAATCGGAGCTATCAGCACTTGATTGGCATCCCTGAGTTGGCCCAGACCTACGCGCTTAAGTCTCACGGGTTAAACCATTTTCTCCTGAAATGCCTTTCCCGGGATCAACAATTGGTCCCGCGTGCAACCCATCATGGCGAGCAAAAGGGTCGATTCTTCTTTGTCAAGCGTTCGAGCATCCGGGGGGGGGGGGTGATCGACTTCCTTAGAGATAGATTGTGAAGGGTAGGAAGACCTGTCATTGATGTTAGGGTTTTTATATATAAATATTGAAATACTGACCTTTGATGTTTATTTTTGTAGTGCCGAGTTTGCTGGAGATTGGACCAAAAAAAGACGACACTAAAGCCAACCTGGAAAAGTTCCTGGGAATCCCAGAATTCGAGAGCTCATTCCGGACTGACGAGCATCCTTCTGCCTCCTGCTGTACTCCCAGCATGTTGAGTTGTAAGCATCCTGGGACTGATTCTTTTTCTTTCATACTCATTGCCTTATCTTTTTGGTTTTCCTTCACAGCTGCTGCCCCCAACTTTGATGCTGATGACCTAGAAGTTGCGCTCATCCCAGGGATGGAAGAGGATGAAGATCTCCAGGTCTTGTGATCTGTCAAGTTTGAGCCAACCCCGGTATCTCGGGCCACCACATCCAAGGCTTCCGGTACCAAGGGGAAGACCCGGGGTTCCAGCTGTTTTGGTCAAAAATCCACAAAGTGATTTCGTATTCCAAACTTAGAATGTGAGGTAGTGTAATTAATGATCAAAATGATGGAATATCAAAATATGAATGTTGACACGATGATTTAACGAGGGAAAATCCAGAATCCTTTGAGTTACCTCTTGGAATCCTGGCAAAAAACCTCGGGAGCCGGCCTGAAGAGCCTGCTTCCTAGCACTTTTATTGATAACAAATTAAAGAATACAAGTGTTTTTGGAGGATTGATCGATCAGACTATGTGTTACAATGATTGAAGCTTTCAGAGCTTGAGTGTGAGTGAGTTGTGTGTTCCTAAATGACCGAGTCCGCGATTATATAACAGTTACAAAGCTAGCTAACTGTCCAGGATTCCTGGGATCTCATTCTCAACTTCCACTTGACCGCTGAAGCTAGTTGAACCAGTTAGTCCATGTTTTCTCCCGTTGACACCGAGTCTTTAGGAGTTAGCTTGACTCTCTAACATCCCTGCATACAACAGTACATGAGGCAAAATAGAGGTTAGTCAAATAGTAAGTATTCAGGACACCTGGACTGGTAGGATTCCCACACTATTTTAGGATTCCTGAGCTGCTTGAGCTTCTCGATGAGCATCATGAAAATCAACCCCTAACAATTACCCTTGAATTTCAGCGGTTGTAGATAAGATTTACAGTTGTCGAGATCCAAAAACCCTTTTTTTAACGGCGTTTTAGACGGTAATTATGGTTGCGATGGGACATTTTTCACGGCTTCCCATCTGATTTGATTGCCACTATGACTCTCTTTAAATACCCTATGCATTAGCCTTAACTTCTTCATCTCATTCATTTGGTAACTTTTCGAGCTCCTTCGCCATAACCATGTCAGGATTCAACTTCCATTCTCCGTTTTTAATTTTTAAATGGCGAAAAAGCTACCTGATCCACCTCTTCTTCTACCTCTCCCAATGTCGATGACTTCGTCTATCAGGGGATTCTTCCTACCTGCGAAGAAGAAACTTGCAACTTCGACGACCGCGATATCCAAGCGTTGAGGGATTCCGGTCTGTTTCCTAAGTAAGCGATCATCCGAAAATTTGATCCTCTTCTGAAAGCCGATTTCGTTTCTGCTACCTGGGTTTGTTTCCTTTAATAACCCTTTCTCCTTGGTATGTCCTACCTTTTCCCTGAAATTCTGAACAAGTTCTTCGAGATGATCGGCCTTTTGTACTCCCAAACAATGCCCATGGTGTGGTGCATTCTGTTTTCTCTCGACAACCTGAATAACTCCAGAGACCTAGACATGGGAATCCCCGAGGTCTGTTATGCATACAACCTGAGAACCCATGGCTGCATCCGATTCGTTCTTCAAGCCCATTCCTCTAACACCCAATTGATCCCTCGTGCTTTCCACAATGACCATGATTCGAAGAGGAAATTCTTTTTTGTTAAGCGCAAATCGATTCCCGGAGACACTTCCGATGAAGTGGGTTTTGAAGGGTTGGATGCCGACCCATATAATTTGATTGAGAATCCTGACAGTTGCTAATTCATTCTTAAATTTTTTTGCAGCTCCCAAGTTCAAGAAACTCATCTTCGTTGGTGACAATTCTATTGAGAAGCTTACCCGTTTCCTGGAGATTCCGGCTGCTGAGAGGACTTTTGCTATCGAGAGCGCAACTAGCGAGCACATCTACTCCGTCGATCATACCAAAGCCGAGATGTCTGGTAAGTGCTAGGATTCTCAATATCTCTTTTGGTTCATAATTTTGAGCTTCCCAATATTGACATTCCTTTATGTTTATGTTTTTAGCCCTCAAATCTGGTTCTGGATTCCCTCTCGATGACTTGAGCTCCTTCCTGGAAGTGAAGGAAGAAAAGGTTGAACCCGTGACCAGCATCAGACTGCCCACCAACAGGTCCAAGGCAGCTTCCTCCAGCAAGAAGAGGAAGACGCCTGAAAGTGTCGTGTACCTGGAGAACTTCGAGGGACTGAGCCCTGCTGAGACCAGCAACAAGCTTCTGATCCTGCACACAATGACAAAAATAGTAAGTTGTACCTTGGGATTCACAAGCATTGATGGCATCCGGCACCCGACTAAGATTACTAATTCTTGTTCCTTTTTGCAGGGTCTTAAACAACTGAGCACTTCTTTAATGGAGACTGAAGCCAAGCTAGCAGAGGTTCAAAGGAAGCTGGATGAGGCCAGGGATACCGTTCATATCAGGGGAAATAGATGAGGGCAAGACTCGCCACTACGAGCATAAGATGAACAAGCAGTGACTCATGTTTAAAGCTGCGGCATTGAAAGAGTCTGCCATCAGCAAGCCATTAGCTGCCTGCAGTGTTCTTCAATGCATGTTGAAAATGGCAGTGGAAGCTGAGACTGAAGGTTTCACTAGCTCTAAATGGGCAGTGGAAACCTGGAAGCTCTCCCTGGAGAAGCTGGAGAAGGCTACTGAGAAGCCGGCTAGCAAGGAGAAGGTTCCTAAACTCGAGGCTGCTGGTAGCGATCTGGTCGACAACTGGAAGAGAAGGTTGAGGAGGAAGATGCTGGTGAGAAGCCAGAGGCTTCTGGGAAGGCAATGGGCGATGAAGATATGTCAACAGTCTGAGCCCATTTTTTATGTGTTTGAATGATGGTGCTTGTTAAAAAAATTTACTTTCCTTTTAATTTCCAGCAAACAATATTAGTACAATATACAATAATCGGGGATCCGGGTGGAGGGATCTTGTGTTTTACAAGACGAAGCCCGAGTTCCCGATCTAACTTTTGACCTTCGAGCTTCTCAAGTGGAGGGATCATGAGGTTTTCAGGACGAACATTGGGGAGCTCAAATCACATTCCAGTATGTTAATAATATAACTATCTTTTGACTATTCTTAACTTGTTTTAGATTATTACTATTGTTTGCTTTGTCGAGATTCTAAAAAATCGGAGTTACATTATGACTGATAATTCTAATATAAGCGAAATTTAAAATTGATAGGAATAGATCAGAAGTTATAACCTGATAGTAAAAACATAACTTACCTGATCGTTAAGCCTTACCTCAAGCACCTTTTTTTTTTTTTGAACTTTTCAACCTTCTCAATATTGGTGATCCGATGAAGACTTTCTTCAATATCCTGCTCAGTATCCCGGGAGGAATCTTGGATGAATACCTTCATTGGTTTTTTCCGGCGTCCTGTCTTGGGATTCTGAAAAGAATTCAATTAAGAGTCCTGGTCAAGGGCCAAGGGACCTTACTTATAGTAAGATAGGAATCTGTTAATATGCTGGGGATAAACCCGGGATTCTTGGGACTTAGCCAAATCTGGGGACAAGCCCGTGTTCACTTGGGACTAAGCCAATTCTGGTGTCAAGCCCTTACATACTTGGGACCAAGCCATCGTGAGTGACATGAAAATGTCAAAACCTTAGTTAACACGTCAGTGTTAAAAACCTTGAGAATCCACCCAGCAGCCTACAATGACAAGATTGTCAGCCACCCATAAGATGGACTGGTCCGGCCATCTGAAGCATACTGGTGGACAACGTGCGCTCCTGGCGAGGGTCGTGCGTTACTGGCGATTACCCAAACTTACAAGAGCAGTCAGCCTCTCAAATCTTAGAAGGTATGCAGGATACCTTAAACGAAGGAGAGGTGGCCAGCCTCTAACTGTGGATATACCCAACGTACTTTTAGTTAGGATTCTTAGAATCTACAAAACACTCAACACTTGGTGAGGGGGGTGTTAGCTTAGCTAACACCACTCCGATGCTTAAGTCAGTATCATGTGATGGAAATAATAAGAACAATAATGAAATCAGATTAGTATACATACCTTATAGTACTTAGGCAGTGAGGATCCTTGGGATTTCAATGGGATTCTCACATAAAGTAAGCCTTGAGGTGGATGGCATTCCAGGAACTTAGAAGGGGTTCTCCTTCCATGTCCACCAGGCGATATGCCCCTTTTCCTTCTTTAGAATCTATCAAGTATGGGCCTTCCCACTTGGGTGCCAATTTCCCATTGGTTGGATTGGTAGTATTTTGAAATGCCTTCCTTAGCACCAAGTCTCCCACTTGAAATCTTCTTAACCTGGTATTCCTGTTGTAAGATTTTTCCACCCTTTGTTGATAAGACGCCATCCGGATTCTGGCCATATCTCTGAGCTCCTCAACTGTTTCGAGATCCTGAAGCAGATTCTGGCTGTTGGCTTCAGATCCTGGCAGTTGATCCTGGCTGTAGGTAGCACCATTTCTGTAGGGATTACGGCCTCAGCTCCAAACACTAATGAGAATGGAGTTTGGCCTGTTGCATTCCTGGGTGTTGTCCTTCCGCCCAAAGAACAAATGGTAGCTCTTCAGCCCACTTGCCTTTCTTGGAGCCCAACTTCTTCTTAAGGTTGTTGATGATAATCTTATTGTTGGATTCCGCCTGCCCATTAGCTTGAGGGTGGATGGGTGTTGAAGTAATCATCTTAATGCCCCAGCTTGCACAAAAATTTGTTGTTCTTTTGCCAATAAACTGGGAGTCGTTGTCACATCTGATTTCTGCCGGAATCCCAAATCTGGTGAGGATGTTTCTCTTGATGAAGGATATCACCTCTTTCTATCTTACTTGCACATAGGCTTCTACTTCGATCCACTTGGAGAAATAGTCTGTCATTGCTAGCATAAATACTTTTCCTATAGGAGCCTTGGGCAGCTTACCCACAATATCCATGCCTCACTTCATGAATGGCCATGGGGATACTATAGGATCCAGATGCTTAGCCGGTTGATGTAGAATATTGTCGTGCCTTTGGCAGGCATCACACTTCTGTGAGAAGCTCATGGCATCCTTCTTCATTGCAGTCCAATAGTAAACAAATTTAAGAACCTTGGAAAGGAGTGCTCTGCCCCCAGTGTGGTTTCCACAATCTCCACTGTGAATGTCTTCAAGCACCTCAAGAGCTTCTGATTTCTCTAAGCATCTCAAGTAGACATCTGCAAGAGACTTTCTATATAATATGTTATCTAAGATAAAATAAGGTCTTACCTTGGCGCGAAAAGCCCTAGGATTTTCACCCTTAGGAATCTCCCCATCTTTAAGATATTTTATAATTGGATAAGTCCAGGATTCCTGAATATCATTGGGATCCCCGAAATCCATATCTTCATTTTCATCAATCGCGTGAGCTTCCTGCTGAGCTATTGCCGATGTCAGGATGTGTGTTATAGGAGTCCTGATATCCTCAGGGATCCTGAGTGATGAAGCCAGGTTTGCTAAAGCATCGGCTTCTGAATTGTCTTCTCTTGGAACCTGTGTAATGCTAAAATCTTTGAAAAGCAAAGATAATGTTTTTTTAACAATATCAAGATATTTGATTAGATTCGCCCCTCTCACTGCATAAGAGCCATTAAATTGGTTAGTCAATAGAAGAGAATCAACATATACTTGAACAGACCAGATACCCATATCTCTAGCCAATTGCAACCCAGCAATCAAAGCTTCATACTCAGCTTCGTTGTTGGTAGCCTGGAATTCACAAGATATGGATAGTGGTATTATGTCCCCCTGTGGCGATTTTAGTAGGACGCCCAGCCCTGTTTCTCTAACATTTGAGGAGCCGTCAGTGTAAAGGATCCATGTTTCTTCGAGCTTCTGAAGCTGCTAGACTTCCTTGTCAACTTCTGGTTCTATGTTACAGAACATAACTATAGTAATCTGTGGAAGACCTCGCCGAATAAGTGCAAAATCATGCGTGATGGGGCTCCCCACATATCTCACACCGCACCCGATAGCTCTCATAATTTTGCTCAAAGAACCACTCCATGAAATTCGCTACAGAGGATACTTAAACAAAAAGAGGAATCTATCCTAAAAGGCAAAACTAAAATAGATAGACAAGAAAAATAAACAAAGAAAACAAGAAGATAAACACAATAGAGAAAAAAAACAAATAATCAAACAAATGGTTAAACTACCAGCTCGGATCTTTCTCGGAATCTGACGTGTCCTCGGTAATGGCGCCAAAAACTTGACGTGTCGGATTTGGATATATAAAAATGTGGTCAAGTTTTAAATGGTAAATACCAAGTAACCAAATTACACACCAGGGCAGTGAACCCGTCGTATGCAGCATAGTATTGGTAAGAACCAGATATCAATCCATGGACGCGTATATAGACTCTCGATACTGGATCTTTACTAATATCTAACCGATGAAATTGAAATGGTGAACTAAAACTGGAAACTAAGTTAATTAACTAAAATTGCCAAAAACAACCAAAAGCTGGATAACACGCTGAAAAATCAGTCGGAGAAAAATATCACCTAGATAAGAATCCTCTAAACCTAATAAGACCCCTAGTTTGATGAAAACCAAAATGAAATATGACTATAGACACATCCTAATCACTAAGGTAATCACTAAGGTAATCCTAATCACTAAGGTAATCCTAACCAAAAGAAAGGTCTCTCTAAATGGCACCTAACACATGCAATGATTCTGAAATGAATAGCCTATGACCTAGAAAACTCTAAACATGAATAAGCGAGCTCGAATCTTATGGTCATAAGCACCCTAACTCACTAAACAATACATAGGTATTTCCTAGTACATGAAATGAATTGGTCAACGTAATCCCACATAGATGCATACAAATTCAGCCCCAAATCTATATCATATTATCATGTAGGAGGTCTACGGATCATGCATTAGTGAATAACTTAAAAAAAGTCAACCGATTAATAATAAGCTAATCAATAAATGGTTGTAGTTCTACAAACCACATCAATTAACCCACATAACATGATATAAACAGAAGCTAAACATGCATACAAAATCATCCAAGGCATCCAAATCAGAATCAAAGAGTAATTTCACAAGATCATGTCAGAAAGTCAAACTAGAAAGTCAAACTAGGCCTAAATTCATCAAATCCAAGTGATACAATGCACAATCAGCCAAGAAAACTTTTTAGAAACAATAAAAATGCAATCTTGACCATTATGAAAAACAAGATTAAAATACCAAAAACCAAAGCTTGTATAAAGACCCAACCCGTTAGAGCTTCAAATCTTCAAATATTGGTTTGAAAAGGTTCAATCTTGGCCTCCAATCCTCCCTTGATCTTCAAAAATGTGTTTTAGGGTTTTTAAAACTAATATGGGGTGTTCTCCCATGAAATGATTGCTAAGGATCACTTTATATGTGAAAAGTAGGGCTAAATCGCGATCAGGTGGAAACTGGGCTGCCGCAGGAAGAAAATAAGAAAAATGTCAAACCCGAATTAAACCAATATAAGCTATTGGTTCAATGGATGAAACTCTGTGCAGGTGACACGGAGGTCACCAGTTCGACCCTCTTGCTCACCAATTACTTTTTTTTAATTGCGCTAGGCTGTACAAAGGTGGGTTGTTTGCTGATCTAGGCCACTGGGCCTCTTGCTAGGCTGGTGGATTAAAGGAGGAACTGGGCCGCTGGCCGCTGATCTGCTATTATTATTTTTTTCTTTTATTTAATCCTCCATAACTTTCTCCTCCGGACTCCGATTCCACATCTGTAAATTACGGTTTTCTTCTAAAATCACCAATAAACAAGCCAATGAATATCACATTATAATAATCCCCAATTAAAACCCAATTTAAATGTGAAAACTATATATTTCTCAAATATTAATTAAAAACACAATAAAAAATCTATAATTCATATTATTAAACAATTAAGCACCAATTTTGATAATTTTCATTTAGAAACAAACTTAATGTGGGATTTATTTATTTATTTTAATGCAAAAGATACTACTCATCATATATCCCTACACTTAAACTTTGCTTGCCCTCATACAAAAATCCCATGCAACACTTTCACAAGCCAAACGAAAACGCAACGTCCACCCAACCTAATGCAACTACTCAAGCCCACAATCATCCCCAAATCTCAAGATTTACACTTTTCAAAAGATTTATAATCCAACAAGCAATTATGATAATTATTTTAAAAACATGGAAATGCCTACTAGCTCACACACATCAAGGTTCAATCAAGCAATGCCACATACCCCTCACAATGATCACTTAACTCGGCGAAATTTAGTTGATAGATGATTAAAAAGATCATCGATTTAAGTGGATCACTCAATACCAATGTTGATGCATAATGTGGCAACATGCTGGATCAGACAAAGACTTGGAAAAAATCAAGAAAACAAGGAAAACCTAGACTAGGCGAGCCCTGTCCGAACTATGGGCGAACGTCAGTTCGAACAATGGCCCAGTTCGGACAGTTAGGGTTCTTATATATAGTTGATAGGTTTGTAATTTTGTAACATTTTTCCTAGTGTGTGTGAAACTAAAGTTGTTTTCTTTGAGTCTTGTAACATCTGATATTTCGTGAAATACAAGATTGAGTTATTTACCTTTGCGTTTTGATTACTTTGTTTACACAATTGATATGAGTTGATCAAGATTCATGCACTCCATGCTCTTTCAAGTGGTATCAGATCTTTCTGGTGATTGCTCAGCTCGATATCCATCTTTTGTGTCGAAAAACAAAGTGTTTTGGTGTTTTCTTCATATTTTTTCATCTAAAAAACGTTCTTTTATCAAACTTCTGATCATTTCTACACACTATACACTTCAAAATGTTCATATTCGTGTCCAGCAGTTTGGTTGACTCGATTTTTGCTTGAGAACTTTATTTTCTGAGAGTTCATACGCCTTCCAAATAACCATCATCCGAACCTAGAGTTCGCCTCAGTAACCGCTCCGAACTTGAGTTCGCTTGAGTTTGGTTCAGTTTGATGGAAAAGTTCTAGTTCGTTTATGTTCGGATAGAGTTCGGATCCTGTTCGGTTAAACGAAGTCGTGTTCGGATAGAGTTCGGGACTAGTTCGGATACTGTTCATAGGTTGAGTTCAGAAGAAGTTCGGTTGGTTTTGAGTTCGGACGAAGTTCGGGTAAAGTTTGGTAAAAACTACAGTTCGGAAGCAGTTCGGTTGATTTTCTGTTCGCATCTGGTTCGGGTATAGTTCGGACAACTGTTATGAGTTCGTATACAGTTCGGATTAAACAGTATCTTCAAGAAATTCAAAATGTCGGATTTACACGCATCTGCCACGATTCAATCACAAATGCAGATCATTGTTGAACTATGACAACGAAATTGGGAAAAGTCAAAAGGTTCCCAAGTTGTTCAAACTTGAAAATTATCATAACTGGAAGAAAAGGTTTAAAGCTTATGTCGGGACTACGGATTGTTATCTATGGATTGCAATGGATGCATCGTATGTCTATCCAGTTGATACAAACAATGTCCCTATCATGCAAAGGAACTTGGATTTGATTCAAAAGGCATATTACACAAAAGAACAGAAAGCTTATGGAATTCTCACATAAGGTTTACCGAAGGAACTGCTTCATCAATTTAAAAGTCGCAAACATTCTCACGATTTGTGGACTACTTTGAAAGAAAGATGTCAGGGGAATGATCAGTATAAGAAAAGTAAAAAGAAGGTTTTGAAGAAGGAGTTTGATAATTTCAAACACTTTGATGGAGAGGGTGTACCTGAGTTGATTTCAAGATATTGTCATCTTCTGTCTGAAATGGATACCGTTCAAATAAAAAAGGATGATGATGAATTAAAAGAAAAATTACTCGAAGGACTTCCATCAAAGTGGGAACCTTATGTTTTAATGCTTACAAATGACAAGGAATACTCGACATTGACTTTTGTGAAGTTGTTGGGGAAATTGCAAGCTAGAGATTTAGAGATGAAGAATGTTAACAATACACCTGCTGAGGTTCAAAATCCTGATGTATACTATGGTTCAAATGCTGCAACTATATCAGGAAAATCTGGGAAACCTACAAGTTTTGCTCCGGAAACTGCTTTTTGTGTGCTGGAAATATGTCAAATTCGGGGAATATGTCAAATTCAAAAAGTTAGGAATCAAGCTATGGATCTTCAGGATGTAATGTGTCAATACCAGCAAGCAATATGGTGAATGCTAGCAAGATGGCTAAGTCTATTACAACAATGGAAGATTATATGGCTTTGGTATCTGCATTGATTTCATCATACTATGGAGTCATAACGGGAAAAATGAATAATGCTGAATTGACTGAAGAAGACTATGATCAAGTCGATCCGGATGACTTGGAGCTTATGGATATTAATTGGCAATTTGCAATGCTAGCTCGACGGGTGAAGAGATTTCTCAAGAAAACTGGCCGAAAAGATCTCAATTTGGGTGGTCGTATCGGTTTTGATAAATCAAAAGTGAGGTGTTATAACTACTCGAATTTTGGCCATTTCGCAAGAGAATGTTCTCAGCCCAAGAAGCAAGAGTATCAAAAATATACTTCAAAGACAAATGACTCTGGAAACAACAATGTCAAAAATTCAGGGAGTTCTTCTAACTCAAACCCTAAATCTGATAATACTAAAGCTTTAGTGTCTCAAGAAGACAAAACTTATAATTGGGGTAATCAATTCGCTGATTCTTCTGCCTTGATTGTGAAACATGTGCAGGACGAAGACGTTATGACTGAATCTACCATGGAAGGAGATGAAGCAAATGATATCACCGAATCAGTCGAAGATGTTCAAAAGTTGCTCAAAGAAAAGTTTGCTTTTATGGCAAACAACATACATGAGCATGATGATTCTGATGAGATCTTTCTTTTAAAGAAGGAGTTAGAATTTCTGACAAAAGAAAAGGAGGTTTTAATGAAAGAATGTGAAACTGCAAAAGCTGAAGCGTAAGACACTACAAACGACTTTGAAGCTCTATTTCAAAGAGTTATCCACTTCAGCAGAAATATGAAAAAGCACACAAGTCTGCTTTGGATGCAAGTGATAAAATTATTGCATTACAAGAAGAAATGAAGAAATTGTCTGACGAGAACAACAGTCTCAAGCTAGAGAATGGAGCATTGAAAAGAAATAATCTTAAGGAATCTGTTGTTGCGTTGATGGCTGATACTTCGAAGGTATCTTCTTCCACTCCTTGTGGTAATTGTGATTCATTTGCTAAGGTCAAAGGTGATCTTTTAGATGAGAAAACCAAGTTGCTTGATCAGCTTTCTGTGACCAAGGCTGATATGGAAATTTACAAAACTAGATGGGAGGTTGTTGGTACTGGATTTCAGGATACTCGGAGCAGCTCGCAAGCACTTCGCGGTAAGGATCCTGAATTGTGTTTCTTTACTAACGGTTGCTTTTCCCCTTTTGTTTGTTATTCGCAGGATAATTCCAATATGGATCACGTGTCCTAAAGACCCGGTCAGCTAACAGAAACGTGGACTAAGTGGACTTCGAATGGCTAAGTGGGAGACGTGGAGTTGGTTGCTAGTTTTTAGGAAGTATTGTTACGATGTAATCTTTATTTAATCCGAGCTCTAGGCTTGCACACACACACCTTTTTCAGCAATCGCAACTCTCTGCAACACTTAGAATACGAAGCTCGTTTCTTTTGTACTAAAGACTTTCATTGTATAAAAGTTTTAGGAGGCAGGTACTTTGAACCGGCCCCCGAGGTTTTTTGCTAGGCTCCTTGAGGATACTCATGGATTCCTGGATTTTCCCTCGTTACATCCTCGTGTCAACACTCAAACTTGCATTTTTCTTGTTAATTTCATCAAACACTCTACCTCACTTACAAAGTTTGATCAACTAATTGCTTAGGCAGTTTTTGACCAAAACAATTTGGCGCCCACCGTGGGGCAAACGGTGTTTGAATTCGATTAAGAGCCTTGATCTTCTTCCCATAACTGACTCTTGAAAATGTCAAGCCAACCAAAATTTACCTCAAAATCTATTTCATCCTCTAAGCCCACTGTCAGCACTGGTCTCCCCCCAATGACGAAGAAAGTGACTGATACCGATGCTAAAAAAGGGGAATACCCCACTTTTACTGGATCTCAAGGTACGTCCACTGACTCTGCTATTTCTAATAACGATCTCTATGTTTTGATCAGGCAAATGAAGGCCCATGCGGATGAACAAACCAAAACCAACGAGAAAATGATGGAGATCATGGAATTGAAGAAATCAAAGAAACCAGTAGAGGAAATCAGCCCTTTGATGCCAAAATCATTCGGGTTCGACTCTCCGGAAATATCGGAGCAGCCGAAACAGAAAGTAAATCCCTCTACTGCTCCAAAGTCAGGTATTGCAACAGCTACTACTGCAGGATTCTCAGGCTCTCAGCATCAGAAGACTTCCAGGGTGATAGATCTGGAATACTCTGGATTCTACTCCGAGCAGCCCCCAAAATCTTACTACAGTGGATATGGAAGTCAGCAGCCGCCGAGATGCTCAAGTCAGCAACCAGCCGGGTTTTTAAGCCATCAGGTGCCGACAGTCTCGATACAACAACCTATATCTCAACCACAGCGGTTTGCGACGACGAACCTTCATGAGCCTTGGAGTCAGCAGTCAGCAGCACCTACTACTCAGATGCTACAGGGATCTTCATCTCAGCCATTCCAACAATATTGGAACCGCTTACGAGCTGCTCAGGATCCTCAAGGATCCTTGTTTTCTAATCCTACTGTCTCTACAGGCATATTCCCAGGTTCATCTCAGGACATGCATGAGGGAGACTTCATCCCCATGCAAGTGGGAACCACAACTGAGCCGACTATCCTTAGAGATGCTGAATATGGACCCCAGATCCATCTTCAAACTTCCAGGGCTGGTAACAACTTTGATAGTTTTTATGTAAACCCTAACCAAGGAACTGTGCAGGATGCAGGTATCAACCCGACTATTGCTAGGGAACTTCAGAGGTTAAAAGACATGATCTCAAGTGTCCCTGGTGTTATTCGTCCAATTCCTGAAGTGCCAGCAGGCAGCCACAGAGTTTCTAGGTTTGCGTGGCCCATTTGTGACGTGGAGATACCAAAAAGATTTCAAACCCCCAACATGAAACTCTACGATGGGACCACAGATCCTGAGGAGCACGTGGCACAATACAGGGAACGGATGGAAATCAACCCCATTCCTGTAAACATCAAAGAAGCTTGCCTATGCAAGGGATTCGGCTCAACGTTAACAGGACCAGCCTTGAAATGGCTATTCAGTATCCCTCCTAATACCATTACTTCTTTTCCCCATTTAGTTAACCTGTTTAATAACCATTTTTCTTGCAGCAGGAGCTTTGAGAAGCTCACGGGTGACTTGTACAGAATAGTTCAGAAGCCCAACGAATCCCTGAGGGATTATGTGGCCAGATTCGGTCGAGAAGCTTTGGATATCCCCAACCTAGATATGCCAGCTGCTGTAGAAGCTTTCAAAATGGGAATTAGAGGGGATTCCCGCTTTTATGATGACTTGGTTATGACCCCTTGCAGGAACCTTGATGAAGTCAGAACAAGGGCATTAAGATTCATCAGATTAGAAGACGATAAGAAGGTCCAGAAAAGAGGCAATGAGTCATTAGGCAGAAGGACAGATTCTCCCGGAAAGCAACAACGAACCAAACCCTATTAGAGGAATGATAATTCCAGGGTCAATGCAATTGAAGATGAAGACAAGTGGTTTGTTATGTGCCTTGCAGGATCTAGGTGATAAAGCCAGATGGCCAAGAAAATCAGAGAAACAAGGATCATGGAAAGATAAGTCTAAATGGTGTGCCTACCACAAAGACTTTGGGCACTTAACAGATGACTGCATAGCCCTTCGGAAAGAAATCAGTTACCTGCTCAGCAAGGGGCATCTCAAAGAATTGTTTGGCAGAAAGAAGAGTAAAACTCGAAGCTGCCGAGCTGCCCAAAAGAGCACAGTCGCCGCCAGCAGATGCTAAAGTGATCAACTTCATCTCAGGAGGATCTGACATATGCGGAGCCTCTTTCTCATCAGCAAAGAAACATGCCAAGGAGGCCAAAATGGATCAAGGCAGTCGGCCAAAGAAGAACGCGATATTGACTGAAGACAAAGTCATCTCTTTTGACGAAACTGATAAGCTGGATATCCAGGATCCTCACCACGACAGTCTGGTAATTACATTATGTATTGCTAACCATTATGTTCGCAGGATTCTGATAGACAATGGCAGTTCGGTCAAACTTCATTCAATTGGACGTGCTTAAAAAGATGAGCATTCTAGAAGAAGAGATAATTCCAAGATCCTCGGTGTTAGTAGGATTCAGCGGAGAAACCAAGCATACGGTTGGAGACATCAGACTTCCTGTTTACATGGAAGGAGTCAACTCCTTGCAGAAATTCTGCGTTATTGACTCCCTTCCTTGTTGCAATGTAATCTTGGGAAGGCTATGGATCCATGACATGAAAGCAGTTCCATATACCTATCATCAATGTATGAAGCTTCCCACACCTTGGGGAGTTGTAAGAATACTAAGTGATCAACAAGAAGCCAAAGACTGCTATACTTCTGCTATGAAGAACACCATCAAGCCCAAGCCAGCATAGCAATTAAAGAAACCAGCACGAAGAATTCAGATGACTAAGGAATCGGAAATCAAAGAAGTTCAACTTAATACTGAAGATCCTGAAATCAAAGTGCTGGTAGGAACCAACATTCCTGAGGATACTGAGGAGCAGCTCGTGAACCTCTTAAAATCCAGAATCACAATGTTTGCATGGAAACATGAAGACATGACAGGTATATCTAAAGATATTATTGCTCATAAACTTGGTTTAGATGAATCTTCCAGGCCAATACATCAGAAAAGAAGGAAGTTCGCTCCTGAGAGAAACATTATAATCCAAGAAGAAGTTGACAGGCTGCTCAAGTAAAAAATGATTAGAGAAGTTAAATATCCTCGATGGCTAGCTAACGTGGTGGTAGTCCAGAAGAAAAACGGTAAGTGGAGGGTATGTGTAGATTACACAGACCTAAACAAGGCCTGCCCGAAATATCCATTCCCTCTGCCACACATCGATTCTATGGTGGACGCAACTGCCGGACATGAGATGCTAACTTTTATGGACGCATCTTCGGGGTTTCAACAAATTCAAATGGAACCATCAGATCAGGAGGATACGGCCTTCATGACACCCACATGTATTTAATTGTTATATTGCAATGCCTTTTGGTTTACGAAATGCAGGTGCCACATACCAGAGGCTAGTCAACATGATGTTTAAAGACAATCTGGGGGACACCATGGAGGTATACATAGATGATATGGTGGTAAAGTCGAAAAAAGCAAAGGACCATCCTAAAGATCTTGAAGCTGCTCTTGATATCTTGGACCAGTTCAACATGAAATTGAATCCTTCCAAGTGCCATTTTGGAGTAAGATTCGGCAAGTTCTTGGGCTTCATGGTTACTGAAAGAGGAATAGAGGCCAGCCCTGAACAGATCCAAGCAATCATAAATTTGAAATCTCCAACAAATGTTAAGGAAGTCAAAGATTAACTGGAAGAGTAGCAGCACTTAACAGATTCATATCAAGATCATCCGAGAAGAGCAAAGAGTTCTATGACATATTGAAAAAGAACAAAAAGTTCGAATGGGGTGAGAAGCATGAAGCGCTTTGAGCTCCCTGAAAGAATATTTATCATCCGCTCCACTTCTAATGCAACCAATCAAGGGCGAACCACTGTCTCTCTACCTAGCAGTATCAGGCAGCTCAGTAAGTGTTGTGCTTGTGAAAGATCATGAAGGACAACAGCATTCAGTATACTACGTAAGCAGAACATTATTAGATGCTGAAACAAGGTATTCTTATTTAGAAAAATTGATTTTAGCTCTTGTCATGGCTTCTCAAAAATTAAGACATTACTTTGAAACTCATGTTATTTATGTGAAAACTAACTATCCTGTTAAGTGTGTCTTAAGAAAACCAGAGATGTCAGGAAGAATGGCGAAGTGGGCAGTCAAATTAAGTGCCTATGACATCATATATGAGCCAAGAACAGCAATCAAGTCACAAGCCCTTGCTCACTTTGTGGCTGATTTCAGTAGCGACATACTGCCAGAAGTCGAACTAGAGGTCAAGCAGCTCGAAGAAGCTTCAGGCAGCTGGACCTTGTACACAGACGGAGCATCTAACATTAGAGGAACAGGATTGGGTGTGCTACTGAAATCGCCACAGGGGGACATTATCCCTCTATCTATCCATTGTGAATACAAGGCTACTAATAATGAAGCCGAATATGAAGCTTTAATTGCAGGATTACAACTTGCTAAAGATATGGGTATCCAACACATTCAAGTTTTTATTGACTCCTTGTTATTGACTAACCAATTTAATGGATCTTATGCAGTGAAAGGCGAAAGGCTAACCAAATATCTAGACCTTGTAAAACAATTAGCATTATCTTTTGAAAATTGCAGCATATCACAGGTACCTAGAGAAGAAAACACAGAAGCTGATGCTTTGGCAAATTTAGCATCATCTTTAAGGATCCCAGAAGGTGTCAAGATTCCCATAACTCACATCCTGAACCCAGCAATAGAAGAATAGGAGGTCAATGACGTCATAGCAGATAAAGATCAGGAAACGATAAACTCTCAGGATCCTCAAGAATCCTGGACATACCCTATCAGGAGATTTATCCAAGAAGGAGAAATCCCCAAAAACGAGAACTCCAGACTTTTCCGAACAAAGGTAATCCCATATTCAATAATAAATGGTATCTTATACAAGAAATATTTTGCAGGACCATACTTGAGATGTCTCGAGCAGCCTGAAGCACTTGCAGTACTCCAGGATATTCATGAAGGTGATTATGGCAATCACACTGGGGGCAGATCACTATTTTCCAAAGTATTGAGGACAGGATACTACTGGCCTACTATGAAGAAGGATGCAATGGCCTTTGTTCAGAAGTGTGATGCATGCCAGCGGCACGGCAATATCCTCCATCAGCCTGCTGAGCAGCTCCATTCAATATCATCTCCGTGGCCTTTCATGAAATGGGGCATGGATATAGTTGGTAAGTTGCCCGTAGCACCTGGAGGAAAAGTCTTCATGCTGGCCATGACGGACTATTTTTCTAAGTGGATCGAAGCCGAAGCTTTTGTTTAAGTTAGAGAAAAGGAAGTGATTTCCTTCATTAAAAGGAATATTTTAACAAGATTTGGAATCCCTTCGGAAATAGTTTGTGACAACGGGTCTCAGTTTATTAGAATACGAAGCTCGTTTCTTTTGTACTAAAGACTTTCGTTATATAAAAGTTTTAGGAGGCAGGTACTTTGAACCGGCCCCCGAGGTTTTTTGCTAGGCTCCTTGAGGATACTCAAGGATTCCTGGATTTTCCCTCGTTACATCCTCGTGTCAACACTCAAACTTGCATTTTTCTTGTTAATTTCATCAAACACTCTACCTCACTTACAAAGTTTGATCAACTAATTGCTTAGGCAGTTTTTGACCAAAACAGGTACCACGAAGGAACTGTTGTCTGTTCATGAGCAATTGCGCATACAAAAGTATGAGTTTACTAAGCAATCAGAGATGCTCGTGACAGCACAAAAGGAATTGACGAATCATCAAAAGATTGTTTCTGACTTAAAAATTGAAACTTTTGAATTGACAAACAAGATTGAAACATTTAAAATTCCATTGTCATTCACAAATTTTCTTTACAATGATGAAAAGAAAAATGAGTCGAAAAATGGCAAGTTCCTGCACCAGTGGTCATTACAAATAGTCCATCTAGAGTTGAAATCGATGAAAAACGTGATTACTTCCTATACAAAGGATGTATCTGTTTCATCACATATAAACACCACTGATAAGCACTCAAAGGAAAAATCTGCTCTCGATCTAGAAGTAGATGATCTTTTTTACATTGTGTCTGACTTAGACAAAGTTGATGATTTGATTTCTGACACTGAAACTGAGGTGTTAAAAACTGTTTCAAACAAAAACACTCAAGATGAACTTATTTCTAAATATAAGTTTGGGGAAATCAAATCTGAATTTCAAAAGAATGAGTGCTTATGAGCAGAAAACAATTGCTCGAAACAAATCAGTCAGTGGAAAGATACCCAAGAAAGGTGGTGTTGGTTTTGAAGTCGACACTGGATCTAAACCAGTTAAAAATTTTGACAAGGGTTCCAGTTCAAAACCATCACAAGGTCAATCTGACAAATCAGATGTCAAGAACAAATCTGTTGTTTTTGATAGGTCTGAAAAATGGACCACTTGTCGCTTAAAGGGTTCAGATAAGATGTATAGCGATAAGGATTTCCCGTTGGACATGGTTAATCCAAATCTGATTGATAAGATTTTTACGGGTGGTTATGGTTCTAAGTACGATCCGAATGCTCCTAGTGTGCTAATTAGGAGGGGAAATGGAAAAGTTATAATTCCAAGTGGCACACTAGATTCGGATCAATCTGAAAAATCTGATCATAATTCTGATTCAGGGTTGGTAAATAGAGTGCAGAAATCTGTGAAGAAATCACCAACTGTTTTCCAACCACCAAAGGTTCAGAAACAAATTTTTCATGAACATGCCAAACCAAATTTCAGAAAGCCAAATTCATCTTTTAAGAAATCTCAATTTTATCATGATGATGGATTTTATGACAATTTTGGCTATGGGCCGAATCAACCAGTTTATGGGAGGGGTCCAAGATGGTTTGATGATGGATATAGAAACGATGTTGGTCCATCGGGCGTTGGTGTTAGGAGGGGTAGAAATCAGAATTTTGATGATCGATACTCTGCTGGAAATCCACAAATTTTTTATGGATATTTTTATGGTGATAATTTTCCAGATAGTTTGAATGGTTATGACTCTGGGTTTTATGATGACTTCAGTGATCATCGTGTTTCTAAACAAAAATTTTCAAAATCAAAGAAATAAAAACCAGTCATTGAAACCATTATGGATGAAGACACGGTTGAAGAGATTGTTATTGACAAACACAAATGCTTTAAGTGAAAAAACCGTGGTCATTCATATAAAGTTTGTCCTTTAAAGAAGAACAAATCTGGAAATTCTGGTTTTGTATCAGATGGATATACTTTTAATAACCCAGTATCTGCTGACTCGAAGAAACATGTCAAATTTTTTGATCCCAAGGGATTCATTCATAATGATTTGAAACCACCTGTGTCTGAAAAACATGACAAGAAATCTAAGGGTAAACATGTAAAAGTAAAATCAATTTTGAAAACCTCCGATGGGTCAAAAATTCAACAAAGTGACAAGTGGAAACCAAAAGGTAGTTCCACTGCTGGAACCGATTTTGTGGAAGATAACGGTCGACCCAAAGCTTCGAGCTTGGGTTCTTCCAGACCTAATTAATTTGTTTCTGTGTGCAGGGTGCTTCACGACAGCCCGTAAACAATTTATGGGTTGTTGATAGTGGGGCGTCCAGGCACATGACGGGCGATATTTCTCTGCTTCACGATGTTAAACCATTCTACGGAGGAAATGTCACCTTTACCGGAAACAAAGGCGGTAAAGTAACGGGCATTGGCAAGCTCAGCAACGGTGCTGTTACTTTTGACCGAGTGGAATATGTTCAAGATCTTGAATACAATCTTCTAAGCGTCTCCCAGATATATGACAAGCAGTATACAACAGCTTTCACAGGGAGTGAATGTTTGATACTGAAGCCAGGATATAAGATTTATGTTGATTGCATTATCATGAGAGCACCTCGTTTGTCCAATTTGTATGTTCTAGACATGAATTCAGCAAAAACTAATTTTGTGGGTCAATGTTTCCTGTCAAAGGCGTCCGAGAAAGAATCTATTTTATGGCATCGACATATGGGTCATATACACTACCGAAAGATGAATGAGTTGTTGAGGAAGAATCTTGTCGAAGGGGTTCCGAAACATCAATTCACATTTAATGATGTTTGCGTCAGCTGCAAGAAAGGGAAACAGAAAAGAAAGTCTCATCCATTGAAAAAGTACCATTCCATTGATGTTCCTTTGGATTTGCTTCATATGGACTTATTTGGTCCTGTGAATCGCTGAAGTATTTCCGGACATTGGTACTCTCTAGTCGTAAATGATGAATTTTCTCAATTTTCGTGGGTAGATTTTCTTGTCACAAAGGATGAAACATCGAGAATCTTTATCAACTTAATCAATACACTTGAGTCATTTTACAAGTTGAAGGTTCGAAGGGTTCGGAGTGACAACGGCAAGGAGTTTAAAATCAATGCCATGAGGGTGTTTTGTTTGGGGAAAGTAATAGTAGATGAATTTAGTAATCCATACACACCTCAGCAGAATGGCGTTGCGGAGAGGAAAAATAGAATAATTATTGAGACAGCACGAACAATGTTGGCTGATGCACAACTTCCAGTGAATTTCTAGACAGAAGCTGACAACACGGCGTGTTATGTGCTGAACCGAGTGCTAATGGTTAAACGGATTGGAAAGACTTGTTACAAGTTACTCAAGAATCATAAGCCAAATCTCAATTACTTGGAACCATTTGGGTGTCCCTGCACTGTGTTAAAGTCTGCGAGTAAATTTGACGACAAAGTTTTTGAAGGATTAGTTATCGGTTACTCGAATCAGAAGAAACGAGTATTCAACAAACAGACTGGTGCAGTGGAAGAACATTTGCATGTTGATTTCCAATCTTACACGTTGCCACCCAAAGGTGTTGGACCGGATTGGATGTTTGATTACAAGAATATCTTTGAATCATTTGAATCAACGCCTGATATATCTGATTATCATCTTACTCATGTGTATATCAATTTGCAACATGATGCTTCGGTCATGCATATTGAGACTCCGTCTACTCTAGATGTGCCTTTCACTGATGATTATGTGACTGGAACAACTAATGACTCCACAAATGCTGACGATATTCTGTCTTTTGATGCTGATGATATTCTGTCTTTTGATGATGATCGTGAATTTCACAAAGTTGTTTCTGATCAGATTGATATTCCTGTTTAACAAGTTGAACCACAAAATGAAGCTACTACGAGTGGTAATGGTGAGGTTGAGGTGGATAATGTTCAACCTGTTGTACAATCTGACACCAATTCATCTGAAAATGTGGTATTGGAGGAAGATCATGTTCCTAATTTAGAAGAAACGATTATTGTTCCTGATCATCAGATACTCCGGATAAACACCTATCACCCACAAGACAATATAATTGGTGATTTAGATGATGGAGTAAGAACTCAAAGACAGATTGAGAGTAGTGCTCTGCTAGCAATCAGGGAATCTGGTATACAGGATGAAGTCTTTCATTCATGCTTCTTATCTCAGATTGAGCCAACAGATATAAAACAAGCTTTAAAATATGGTTCATGGATAGAAGCGATTCAAGAAGAGTTATTACAATTCTAGAAACTCGGGGTATGGCGCTTAGTTGATTTGCCACCTAGAAGCAAAGCTCCATGCGGTACTTGATGGGTATATAAATGTAAAAGGGATGACCGAGGAGTTATTGTACGCAACAAGGCTTATTTGGTTGTTCAAAGTTTTTCTCAGGAAGAGAGAATAGACTTTAATGAGGTGTACGCACTGGTTTCCAGAATCGAAGCGATACATATTTTCTTGGCATATGTGGCACATCGTGGTGTCAAAGTCTACCAAATGGATGTAAAGAGTGCCCTTTTGTACGGAAAAGTCAAAGAGGAAGTCTATGTTAAACAACCTTCGGGATTCTACGATCTTGATTATCCGGAGAAGGTTTATAAGCTGGACAAAGCGTTATACGGTCTACATCAAGCTCCTCGAGCTTGGTACGAGACTTTTTCTACTTATCTACTGGAGAACGGGTTTAAGTATGGGTTGGTGGATTGTAGTATTTTCTGTAAGAAAATGGGAGGAGACTTGCTTTTGGACAAATCTATGTCGATGACATCATATTGGAAGCTCAAACAAACAACTCTCGAAGGATTTTGAGAAGTTAATGCAAACGAGGTTTGCGATGAGTTTCATGGTCGAGATGTCATTCTTTTTAGGATTGCAAGTAAATCAGTTTGCAAAGGGTATTTTTATTCATCAGATGAAATACGTGCATGATGTGCTAAACCGTCTCAAGATTGATGGCGTTCGTAATGTGGTGAAGCGAATTCTAGTTTATCTGAAGGGTAACACAGATCTCGGGATCTACTATCCTCATGATGATAAGTTTGACCTTTCAGCCTACTCGGATTCTGACTACGGCGGATGCAAGATTAATTTCAAATCCACAACCGCTGGGTGTCAATTTCTAGGCGATCGGCTTGTGTCTTGACAGTGTAAGAAGCAAACTTCCGTGGCTCATCCACTGCAGAAGCTGAGTATGTTGCGGCTGCAAGTTGTTGTCTCAGGTTTTGTGGATTCAGCAACAAATGAGAGACTACAGTTTGCAGTTTCTTACTACTCCCATACATATAGATAATTCTGCTGCCATTTGCATAACTAAAAATCCCGTACAATACTAATAAACGAAGCATATTGAAATTAGATATCATTTTATTCGTGATTGCTTCGAGAAAAACCTGATTGATTTGCAAAAAATACGCATAGATTTCCAACGAGCGGACCTTTTCACTAAGGCTTTTGATAAAACCCGCTTCAAGCTAAGTAATTGTCAGTTGATCAGTTATGCTTTTGGTTTATTGTTCTTTTTGTTTCTTTCTTTTCTTATTACAAAAATCCAAAAATAGAGTTTTGTATTTTGGGGGAGAAAATTATAAAAAGGCATAAAAATTTTGAAAAAAAGCCAAAATAAAAAAATTGAAAAATAAAAAATGAGAAATTGATCCGACCTAGCGAGAAATGATATTACATCAACATATGCTATCAACCATGAATAAAGTAGGAATAAAGGCTATAGGTGCTTGTATGGTTGGTTAAATGTGTTACGGCAAATCTGATATATGCTATATGATATCAACTAAAATACTTGCTTGATTGTTGTGATGTTACACCTTGAAGGATGCTGTGTGATTTTGGCAACTAGAAAATGAAAACAACAAAACAGAATAAAGAGATGTTCTGGTGTATGTGTGCTTTCATTTTGCAAAGATTTAAACTTGTTTGATTTTCTTTATTTTGTCAAACGATCGGACTTTCTTTGCGTATCGAAAGATCGACCTGATTGTTGTTCGTTTGACGTTCTGCTTTATTTTTCTTGGTGTTTCGTATAATCCATTGGACTTTCTCTGCGTGTACGTGAGTACCGACCTGATTGTTGTTGGATTATACAACTTCTGCTTTATTTTCTATTTCTTGTTTTCCTAAACAACCGGACTTTCTCTGCGTGCTCACAAGGCCGACTTGATTGTTGTTTGTTTAGGATTCTGCTTTATTTTTTGCATGAAACATCATGAACAGTAAATCTCCGTGGAAAATCAAAATTCTATGATAAATACAAAAATAGAACAAGCCAGATTGCCAGTATTCCGGATTGTGTGGGCTTTCATACTTTCTTTGCATGATAAATCATACCTGTTAACATATCAGAAAGCTATAAAAATTGATTTGCCAAAGCTGAAACAAACTGAAAAGTTTTATTCTCTGCCTACTTGGCTTGCATGCTGATTAATTCTAAAATTAAAATGTGTATGATGTATTATGTATGATATGATTTCGCGTCTGGATCTTTCTAGCAAAAATTTAACTTATATGAATTTCAAGTTTGTTTGGTTTATTACTTATTAAAAAAATCCAAAAAGATTTTTGGTGTGTTTGAAAATGTTATAAAAATCATGAAGATTTTGATTCTGTTTTATTTTCGATCGACCGATAATGAAAAGTATCATCTTTATGCTGAAATCAACCAAACAGTCTTGGAATCATGAGACTCATCAATGAATTTATCAAAGGTTTGGATCAAATTGATAAAATTTTAAACCTTTGTGTTCAAATTAAAATTCTTCAAAAATCAGGGTTAAATTTGAAATTTTGGAAACATGCCAAACTGCAAGTTCGGACAACCGAACTGGAGTTCGGAGAAGGTTTGGATTGATCCGAAAGTCAAGTTCGGAAGGGTTCGGTCAGGCGAACTTATGTTCGGACGAGCCGAACTGGGCGCCTATAAATGGGCGAAGCGAATGTTTGGAACCTTTCACTGTTTCAAAATTTTCCAAATGTATCAGAATAATTTGTGGCTTGTGTAATAAATCACCTATTGGCGGACTATTTTGTAGGCCTATGCACTTGAATAGGTGAAAATTAGTTGGGTTTTCATAGTAATAGGTCATTGGGCCATTTTAGACATGTTTGGGCCCAATTAGAAAGAGTTTAAGGGGAGTTTAGTGGGCTTATATGGTTCAGTACGGGAATTTTTGGTAAATTAGGGTTTTGAGGATGGCTTGTTGACCAAGCATGTCCAACCCTATATGTAGAACCTCTTGTCTACTAGTTCAGGGTTGCTGATTTTGGTAAAGGGGCTAGAGGGTGTTCACGAAATTTTCCAAGAGAATTTCGAACCATTGAAGTGTAGTGCAACCATTGATTCATCAAGCTAAAGGTGAAGAAACCGATTTCAAAACAACGCAATGTTGAGAAACCTAAAGTTACCCCTCCAAAGGTAACTAAAACAGTTTTGAAAAGGAAACCTGAAATGAAAAAGGTTGAAAAACCTAAAGTCAATACTCCAAAAGTGACTGAAACAACTCATAAATCACCTCAAATTTGGAAACCTAAATCAATGGCAGCCATAACTCCAATCACTGATTTTACAAAGGGCATGTGCTTAAAAGAAGTAACTTTCATTAACTCTTCAGGTATACCCAGAACCACAATGACCTGGGTTCTAGTGGCTAACTGATTTCTCTCACAGTGTGCAGGAACAGTCAAAGATGACTTTCATTAACCTTTGTTTGTCTGTGATAGTGATTGTTCCAGGCACATGATGGAAGGCATCTCTCCATTACATGACATGCAAATTCTCAAGAGTAGGGATGTTCTTCTTGTGAGAGGTAAAACAGAATCAGCAAAGAAGAGGTAACATTGCCTTGATAGTTCTTGATCAAATTGCATCTGATGTGTCATTACTTGCAACAAAAACCCAGTTTTGGAAAATTTTCAAATGATAATCTTTGAAGGTTAGCTTAGCCAGTTTTAGTAGATATTTAGTGATGTGTCAGTGTGTTCATTTTAAAAAAATAAAATAAAAAAAATGAAAAACTACAAAAATAGTGTTTATAATTTTCAGTCTGTGTGTGTTTAAAAAAAATCAATAAAAAAAAGGATGTGGTGTTATTAAAAATAAAAAAGCAAGGGGAAGAATAGAAAAAGATGAAATAGTTCACCCCTCAAAAAAATTGTGCTTTTTAATCTTTTAATCCTTTGTTTGTGTGTTTGAGAAGGTGGGAAGTGAAATAAACTTCCATTCTGGAGATGGCTTACACGCGTAAGGCAGATGTGAAAGACTCGATCCATGGTGATATGCTGGTAGGCTCAGCTCTTTGATCTGAAAAGGTATGCGTTACACACTTAAAGATAACGTATTGCAGTTTATTGGGTGTAAACACTTAGGTTAATTGCATTTCTATTTGACTGCATGTTCAAGTTCCCGATACACACGCTTGTCTCCAAGAGTGTGAAATTGAGCTCAAAAAGTAGGTGTCCCCTCTGTTTTGCTAAGCAACGACCTGGGGATGCTTCAAGTGTATGTAAGGCTCTCCTCTGCTTTGCGTGAGCAATGACCTGGTGTTTTCCATAGATACGTGCTTCTAGATCACCTAAAATAAAATATATATATATATATAAAAAATTGCATGTTTACACCCAAAAGATGCCAAAGAGCACAAGAAAGGAGAACCTCAAGAGTCCAAAACCCTCAGCCTTTGTCACTGATGAGAGCATTATTAAAAATGTTTCAAAAATTCAGTTGACTTCGTATATTATACCCAAAACATCTATGTGATCTATTCTTTCTCTTCTCAACCAAGTCTCGAGCTCAGTTTCAAACTTCGGGTTCAAGTTGTGAAAATATGTGGTAGGGAATTTATATGATTGATAGTGTGCGATGAAATGTACCTAGGATTTGTTGAAACCCACTTGCTGTTGATAATTAATGCACCTTAAAAGATAATAAAGTGACAAACAGCCTGATTAAGAAAAGGGTTTGAGTTTAAAGTGGATCAGTATATTGGAAATCACCTGGACATGCTCGAGTAACAGAAGCTGAAAAGGGTTCCTCAGTCAGTTTCATACGATTTGATCCCATAGAAACCTTCTTGTTTAGTAATTTGGTATGTTTGTTTTTATTTTCATTTTTTCATTTGAGTTATCTTAAGTTTTTATTGTTTATTTTTCAACCTTGGCCAGGTTAATTTAAAGGTTTTAATAAGTTTTTATGGGTTTTATGCAATCTGGGAGAGATAATGTGAAGAGTCCTCGGGTTCAGGGGAAGTGTTTATCGGAAACCCGTAACGTATGTTAGGGTTTTTGGTTAAATAATGCTAACACGTTTAACTAGTCATCATGTTTGGATAGTGTTTGTTCCATGTTGTGCTTGACATGTTAAATGAAAAAGGACAGGACAACTCATGGACAAGAAAGTCAAGGACTCAGTTGACCAAAGCAAGAACCAGCCGAAAAAGGATTTTCCCTATGCTTTGGGGAAGTTCGTTGGTTTTTCAAGTGAAGATTCCAAAGACTCAAAAGACATCATTCTCACGTTCTGGGGAAGCTAATTGAAGAAAAGATGCAAAGCAGTCAGAACAAGAAATTTCTTCAAATCAAGAAATTCAAGAATGCCAAGACAGGGGTTTTAAAAAATTTTACCCTCTGAAGACACAAGCAAGTCAAGACAGTTACTACTGATTTAGCAAGGACTCAACATTTTTCAAGAAGAAGCAAGTATTTGAGACTCCTCCTCTCATTATTTGTTCATCATTTGAAGACCAAGATGATGCTGATTGAGAGAACACTCCCGAAAGTCTTTCGTTGTTGCCCAACGAAGATCGTTAAAGAAAAGAATCTTCATCAACCCATGCTCAAGCCAAGGAGAAGACCGCAAGTCTGAAGATTGAAAGTAGAAGACATTTAATATCACAAGCCAAGGGGAAGATTGTAAGGGAATAATTTGTGGCTTGTGTATTAAATTACCTATTGGCGGACTATTTTGTAGGCCTATGCACTTGAATAGGTGAAAATTAGTTGGGTTTTCATAGTAATAGGTCATTGGGCCATTTTAGACATGTTTGGGCCCAATTAGAAAGAGTTTAAGGGGAGTTTATTGGGCTTATATGGTTCAATACGGGAATATTTGGTAAATTAGGGTTTTGAGGATGGCTTGTTGACCAAGCATGTCCATCCCTATATATAGAACCTCTTGTCTACTAGTTTAGCGTTGCTGATTTTGGTAAAGGGGCTAGAGGGTGATCACGAAACTTTACAAGAGAATTTCGAACCATTAAAGTGTAGTGCAACCCTTGATTCATAAAGCTTGTTCTTCTAATTCGGTTTGTTTGTTTCCTTGATTTCAATTGTTCTTCTTTAATATTAGTCGATTATACTTGAATCACTCGATTGTTTGGATTCTGCACTCTCAATCGTGGTTAGATATCGTGTTAGGACCGTTTTTGGGACATACACCAAACCCTAGCCGAACTCTGCCCAAATTTTCAACTTTTCAAATCGTTGATTTTAACAAGTTTGGTGACCTGATTCTAGTAGGTTATGAAATTCCGAGTACCATGGTGTGTCTGTTTGTCGTGTTTAATTGCTAAAAATGACCAAATCTATTCAAAAATAATGTTGGGGTTTCTCAGTTCATAGATCTAAAAATTAACCAATTTAAAGACAATTTTAGGACATAAACTTGGTTCTATGGATTCGTTGTCGAAAACCATGTATAGGGATTGTTTTTCTTGGTCTAATTCGGTCTAGATTGGATTTTAGAGAGATTGATTCTCTTGGTGACGCACAGAGGCGAACTGAAAGTTCATCAGTTGAACTGAAGTTCGGATCCAACTTGTTAGGGTTCGGACGTTGACCAAATCCAGTTCAGACGTTGACCAAAGTCAACAATTGACCATTTGACCTAGTCCAGTTCGGACAAGGTTCGTACACCAAAAGTCAGTTCGGATCGAGTTCGGATAGCAATATCCAGTTCGGATCCAGTTCGGGTAAAACAAATTTTTGAACAAAAATTCGATCGTTTACGCGAATGATAAATAATTAACGATTTTGGTGAACATTTTTATAATCACGTTGGATTTAATGAACTTTTCATGTTTTGTGTTTTCAGAATTGGCGCTTGATTTAAAGGTTGGCGACAAACACAATGTATATGCACATCTGGGCATTGAAGGAACAAAGATATCCAAGTTTGGTGGTTCTTGAATTCTTTATTTCATGAGACGTTCAATAATTCACTACGCCATTACACATGAGTGTGATGTGTATCGTGACATATTAACCGAGTTCTGGACCACTGCAAGATGTCTAACTGATGGAACAATCAGATTATTTGCTACTGTTCAAAATCGAACTGTTGAATTTACCGAAGCAGATATCAGAAGAGTGTTAAAGTTTACTGATGATTCAACGAATGTTCCGTTAGAGTTTGATCAAGCTGATAATATGTGACAATCCGACTTTTCAGGTCATTTTTTGACATTAACTGAATGTAAACTGTATTAAATGTTGTGTGAACATTTATGTGCTTATCTACGTTGAATTTAGCAATTAGGGTTTTGTGTAATCATCACTATACGAGCATACACCGAAAGTTTAAACGATTGAAATTCTATGATTGACGTTTTATGATTTTATTCGATATTCGTATACATTTACATAAATAATTTTATGATTTCATGAGTATTTAAGATGAGTAAATATGAGTTATTATATATAGATAAGTTATGATTTTATGTGACTTTAAATGATTGTGGAGTTATACTCCATGATTTATTTTAGTAAAACGAGATTTATGTTTCTTATAAACGTTATACGATTTATATATTTTGACGTTCCTCGTATATTCGTTGTTAAAAACGTTCTTCGTTAATCCCGTTAGTCTTGTTAACTAATCCTAAACTTGGAGGGTCTAACTTTGCCATTTCTTAAACTTCTTTATAACTAACCAAACCTTGAGGGGCCTGTTGTATAAACACCTGAAACCTAAAGCATATTTCGTAACTTCGTGAGGGACTCATTGTGCCATGCTCCAATAGTTGAATTGTAACGAACGAGGTATAACGGGAATTTAATTTTGACGATCAGTATGGAGACCGATCATCACACTCCCCGTCGGTTTCAATTGCTCCTCCATCAATCTGCATCAAATGAGGACTATCACTTTCTCACAATCATCTCTCTAGATCCCTCGTGCTTACCTCTGTTCTATCGTAAAAAAAAAAACCCACGCCGGAGTTGAGAACCCCCGCTATTACACCGCTGATACACCATCATCAACCACCAAACCGCAATAGCAAGCCCCGTTGAGCACTCAGAAGCATTCCCCAGTTCAAACCGAGTTCCGTAGTTGAGTCCGTGATTGAGGTCGGGTTCACGTTCGGTTTGTTTTATCATCATCAAGGCATCAACTCTCGTAGCTGACACTAAGGTATTGATTCTCACTGCTTTTCGATTTGTTTATGCATGTTAGATTCGTGGTTCACGTTTTTCCGGTGACCGGAACTCAAGTCCGATCACCGGAGTTTAAGGAAGAAGAAGGAGACTTGAACTGGGAACGAGTTATATATTTAATTGTTGGAGTAAAAATCGTTCTCAGGGTTCTGGCCGAATGGAAAGGGCTTTTGATTTATAAGCGCAAGGTCCCGAGATCGAACCCCGACGTCCCTATTTCTTTTTCTGTGTTTGTTCAAAAATCCGGTTTCCATGTGAAACTATAATCAAAACCAACTTCATCAAGTTTAAAAGCAAATCGAGCCATTGTCCCAATGGATGGGTCGTTGATTTCTAAACTAGAGTTCACGAGTTCAAACCTTGTGACATCCATAGTTTTTATTTTTATTGTTTTTGTGTTGTTTTGAGCATGTAGTCATTAGAGCTTGCACGAAAATCGTTCCTTCTCGTATCCTAACACCGTAAAAACATATTTGGAACCATGAAAACCTCGTAAATCATATTTTGAGTTATAAAATATGTTTAACTTGTTATTCTAAATTAAAATATACTTTAAACATCTATTTACATTATAAATGTTGATATGCAATTTTGGGTTTATATGAAAAGGTAAAATATATATGTATATATATATATACATATTTATAGGTTTATATATATATATATATATATATATATATATATATATATATTTATGCCGTTGGGTTTTATTGAAATAATCAAATATTTTATGAAAACCTTTAATATATATATATATATATATATATATATATATATATATATATATATATATATATATATAGGGTAAGGATCATGTAAAAACCACATCTTTTTGCGAAAACCTAAAAACCAATACTAAAACCTTCATAACTTTTTCATACGATCATATTTTTTAAAAAAATTTGCACCAAAAACCTTAGAATTATGAGTTCTTTAATTCTGGAAAAAATTTAAAAAAAACTTTAACGTCTCGTCGTTTTTTTATTAGTGCACATGTGCACTAATAATAAAACTCATACATATAGTATGCTTTAATGTTTTTTTTAGAAAAATCGCATCAAATACGTTATAATTTTGTTAGTTTTTCGTGGTTTTTTATTAGTGCACATGTGCACTAATAATAAAGCACTTTATACGTGTCGTATACATTAATATTTTAAAAGAGAAATTGCACCATAAATCTTATAATTGTGTTATCTTTAACTCTGAAAATATATTTAACTAATAGTTATAGTGCATATGTAGAATTATCATTAGTTCTATCAATATTTTAGTTATTTTAAATGTTTTTAACCTAACAAATATGTTTTCGCATGACAATTCTCATTTGTGTAGTACTAATGAAAATGGTGCACATGTGCACTAATAATTCACATGTGCACTAATTTTTTTTTTTCGAAATATCAATTTCTTTTCCAGAATTAAAGACAATAGAATTTTAAGATTTTTGGTGCAAGTTTCATAGAAAAATATTAACGTATGTAAAAGTTATGAAGGTTTTAGTGTTAGTTTTTAGGTTTTCGCAAAAAAAAGAGTTTTCGCAGGATCCTTACCCTATATATATATATATATATATATATATATATATATATATATGCCTTGTCATCACAAATTCGTTATTAACGTCACTTGCACATTTAGTTAAAAATATATTATATATATATTTATGTTTGAAATCCTTGAACTTAGAAAATATATATTAAAGTTATATATTGTATTTTCTCGCGTTATTCCGGTAATCGCTCGGATTTGGCACAAGTGCCATCCTCGACTTGTTTCAGACTCCACGATCATTCGTTTTTTGTCGTTTACGTTAGATTTAATAGCTTATAGAACACACACTTATACTTGAATGCTCGTTAGGTGATTGATTGCTTGCACAAGACTCGTATTTGCTACTTGACTTAACTGTTTGTCTGGAAATTTTGCTATGCAACCTAAGGTGAGTTTCACGGCCCCATTTTACTGTTTTAATCCTTTTGGGGGAGATTAACATGCATGATTTACACAACTGAGATAATTAGACTTTTATATATCACTTGAAGTACTTGTAGCACACCGATACAACAAAGTCCTTCTTATGGTACCGTTAGTATTAATGACGATAGCGGGAAATATATTGTAGTACTACTGGGTCTGACAAACCCCACCCGGGTCAGTCGCGCTGACTCGATTGGATATCGAACGGGTGTTATATTCGTCCTAAACACAACAAGGCAAATTGCGCAAACTGTAAACAACTGTTAGCTTCGGTGACCATCAACGTGCGAAGTTTCATGTATATAGCCTAGCTAGCTATTTGATATATATTAGTGATTATGCTCTTACAACTTGACTGTTATTGAACAGTCAATGTTAAACTCAACTTGACTATTGTTGAATAGTCAGTCATAAACTCAACTTGATTGTTGTTGAACAATCGATCTTAAACTGAACTTGAACTGTATTTCAACTGATAAACCTGTGAACTCACCAACCTTTGTGTTGACACTTTTTAGCATGTTATTCTCAGGTTGCAGATGTTCGAGTATCACGACTACGCATGCATGAGACTTCGAAACCCTTTTACTGTCTTTGAACAAGCCACGTCACCTTGGGTGGCGGTGTTTTACAATAAATACTTTCAGCATATTACGCTTCCGCATTTGTATAACTCTGTATTTATATTTTTTTTAATAAAATATACAATCTTTTATTAATTATTGGTCGTTTGGTGTAACTAATGGACATCGATCCTGGTTTGTCACGCTCCCTGCAGCGCGTAATCGCGCGTGGGATTTTGGGGGTGTGACAGATTGGTATCAGAGCCATTGGTTGCAGCGAACTAAGATTCGTCTTAGACTCTAACTGTTTTGCATTAGTTGCACTTAAACATTTCTCTCATGCATCGTGATACTCACTCCTACGCGCACCTGGTTTACGGTATGTCGTATACATCATCCAATCCCATTATACTCACGGCGAGGAGGCGATTAGTCTTGAGTAATTTTTCTTAACCTTTCTAAGTTGTGTACCTCTTGGTTAACATTTATGTACGACGAGACGTCGAATCAGATTGAAGGATCACGGTTATACTTTTGACGAGCTGATTGCTACTCGGGATTATTCCGGATTGAACAAGTGGGCGTAATGCCCATACTATGGATGTACGCTGCATAGGGAAGGTGGTGTAATACCTCTTCTTTTCCTTAAACCTCGATCTTAGCTTAGGAGGTGCTTATTATACATGCCTTTCATATATAGCTTAACTCTCATGTTCAGGGAACGGAATCATGACGTGCTAATGGTGCGATCATTCAACTTCAGCAGTGGCAACATTGTTTGAATTCAATTGGTTGCTCATGGGGTCATTTGTATCTGCCTCTGTTACCCTGAGCGTTTTCCCATTTGCCTTAATCTTTTAAGATCTCCCTCTTCTCGTTTCTATCGGACTATGCGTCGAGATAACGCAACCTGCGAACAACTCTTATAACCTCAACGGTACCTAATGTGGGCCGACTAAAGTTTCTCTTTATGTAGAAGATGGTGTTCAAGTCGGTAGGCGCGGTAAACCATATTCAGAATCCTTTTAAGCTAAAATTATGGTTGACTCACTTCGGGTGGGTCATTCCAATTAAGTGAACATGTTGTTCTCGAGACTTGTCTCTTTAACGAACTCTTGTCAGGATAACTATCGGTTAGTGACCCTATTCTTGATACCAACTCCGAGGATATCTCATAGGTACTCCACAATACTTGGTAGCTGAAGTAAGAGGAACCAGGGTGACCATATGGGGTAAATTACAGTTACGGGTGCACACGAAAATGTAATTTGCAATGTATGAAAATCTTAGGGAATCCGAAACGGCAAGCTGATGGTTGTAAAGGATGCAATCTCTTACCTTAAACCCCATGACGTCCGAATGCCGGGCATGTTCGCCTCAATCGGATGGTTGAATTGAAAATCCTCCATTCTTGTAAACGCTATCGCACCTGACTGTTGCCCCTTTACTATTGGATTCAAATCCATACGTGAACCCTTTTGAAGCATATTATGAAAAGTTGGTCCTGGTAGGACATCGTCACACTCGTGTATTTCAATGACCAGTCTTCCTTAACTACGAACACTCTCGACGAAACCCTTGACTGGTTTGAACTCATCCTGAATCATAATTCTACTTTTATGATCTTACCGACCATATCAATCCCTAGAACTCTACGATCGTGAGATAACTTGGACATGCATTCACCGGACGGATGCCTAGACAACGTTAGATGAACGAATTGGATAATTCTGGGAATCAGTCTGGAAACAAGTCTTCCAACCAGCAGAACCATCAAAACCAGAATCGCAAGTTTGATAATTCTAAGAATTTTTCCTCGAACAACCAGAAGCAGAACAATCAAGGCCGAGGCGGCCAAGGAGGATCATCGTACATGGGAAATTCCCCACGTTGTAACAAGTGTGGTTTCCATCACTATGGTGCGTGTGACTCTTATGTGTGTGCCAATTGTGGAAAGAAGGGTCATCAGTCCAAAACCTGCAGGGTTAAGAATAATGGGAAACAAGTTCAGGATGCTGAAGCCCCTAAAGGTTATTTTAATTGTGGGAAAGAAGGCAACATAAAGAGGAATTGTCCTCAGCTGAACGGTGGAAACAACAACAACAACTACAACAACAACAATAACACTGGGAATCGCAATGGCAATAATAACAACAACAATGGGAACAACGGTGGGAATGGTGCCAGAGGTAGAGCTTTTGTTTTAGGCTCGGGAGATGCCAGAGCAGATCCAAATGTCGTTACTGGTAAGTTTTCTCTTAACGGATACTATGCTCTAGTCTTGTTTGACACTGGTGCCGATAGAAGCTTCATATCTACTAAATTTAGCAATATGATAAATGCCAACATGACTCCTTTAGATGCTAAATACGTAGTTGAACTTGCTAATGGTAAACTTGTAGAGTCTACCCATATAGCTAAAGACTGTAAATTGGAATTGGCTGGCCATAAGTTAGAAATAGATCTTTTGCCTATCTCTTTGGGAAGTTTTGATGTCATTGTGAGAATGGATTGGCTATCCAAGAATCGTGCTGAAATCGTTTGTCATGAGAAAATTTTTCGAATACCGTTGCCTAGTGGAGAATTGCTCTCGGTACAAGGAGAAAAGGGTGGTACTGTTATGGGTGTGATATCCCTTCTCAAAGCACAGAAGTGTTTGCGTAAAGGACATTTTGCTGTTCTCGCGAACATTTCAGAGAAAACGAACGAAGAGAAGATAATGGAAGATATCCCGATCATGAGGGACTTTCCTGAAGTCTTTCCAGAAGATCTACCAGGTCTACCGCCTCATCGAGAAGTCGAATTTCAGATTGATCTTGCTCCTGGAGCAGCGCCTATTGCTCGCGCACCTTGTCGTTTAGCACCAAATGAGTTACAAGAGTTATATACTCAACTTCAAGAACTACTCGGAAAGGGATTTATTAGGCCTAGCTCATCGCCCTGGGGAGCTCCAGTGTTGTTTGTTAAGAAGAAAGATGGAACCTTTCGAATGTGCATCGATTACAGAGAGCTCAACAAAGTGACTGTCAAGAATCGTTATCCCTTGCCGAGGATCGACGATTTGTTTGATCAACTACAGGGATCTAGCTACTATCCCAAAATCGATTTGAGATCGGGTTATCACCAACTGAGAGTCCGCGAGGAGGATGTCTCGAAAACAGCGTTTAGAACTCGCTATGGTCATTATGAGTTCATGGTTATGCCATTTGGATTAACCAATGCACCAGCAATTTTCATGGACTTGATGAATCGTGTTTGCAAGCCATATTTCGATAAATTCGTCATCGTCTTCATTGATGATATTCTGATTTATTTTAAGTCTAAAGAGGAGCACGAACAACATCTTCGTTTGATCTTAGAGTTACTCAAGAAGGAGCAATTGTATGCAAAGTTTTCAAAGTGTGATTTCTGGATGCGTGAGGTGCAATTTCTTGGTCATGTTGTTAATGATCAGGGGATTCACGTTGATCCAATCAAAGTTGAGGCAATTAAGAATTGGCCCGCGCCTAAGACACCCACGGAAATTCGCTAATTTCTTGGTTTGGCAGGTTATTAAAGACGATTTATTGAGGGATTTTCAAAGATAGCCCAACCTCTTACAGCGCTAACGCATAAAGGAACGGCGTATAACTGGAATGAAAAGCATGACGCCGCTTTTCAGCTACTAAAGCAGAAACTTTGTAGCGCGCCAATATTATCCCTACCAGAGGGTAGTGATGACTTCGTGGTGTATTGTGATGCATCGAAGCAAGGATTAGGTTGCGTGCTGATGCAAAGGGAGAAAGTCATAGCTTATGCCTCTCGTCAGTTAAAGATTCAGGAGCAAAAATTATACAACTCACGATTTGGAGTTGGGAGCAGTCATTTTCGCGTTGAAAATTTGGAGACATTATCTTTATGGTACAAAGTGTACTATCTACACTGATCACCAAAGTCTCGAGCATATCTTTGCTCAAAAGGAGTTGAACATGAGACAACGTCGTTGGGTGGAACTTCTTAATGACTACGATTGCGCAATTAGATGCCATCCAGGTAAATCTAATGTGGTAGCTGATGCCTTAAGCCGAAAGGATAACCCCAAACCTAGAAGAGTTCGTGCTTTGCAACTCACTATTCATACAGGACTACCTGATCAGATCCGGAATGCACAACTCGAAGCACTCAAAGATGAGAACATTGAATTAGAATACTTGCGAGGTATGGATAAACTATTGGAAGTTAGATCAGACGGTATCCAGTATTATGCGAATCGAATATGGATTCCCGTGTATGGAAATTTGAGGGAATTGATTATGGATGAAGCCCATAAGTCTCGTTATTCTATTCATCCAGGCTCGGATAAGATGTACCAAGATTTGAAATTGATTTACTGGTGGCCTAAGATGAAAGCAGACATTGCCACTTACGTAAGCAAGTGCTTGACTTGTTCCAAGGTTAAGGCGGAATACCAAAAACCGGCAGGGTTACTTCACAACCAAAAATTCCCGAGTGGAAATGGGAGGGAATTGCTATGGATTTTATCACAAAGTTACCCCGTACCGCAAGTAGATGTGATACAATTTAGGTAACTATTGATCGTTTAACCAAGTCGGCACATTTTCTACCAATCAAGGAAACTGATACCTCTGAGACATTAGGCAAAATATATCTTAAAGAGATCGTCTCACGACATGGGGTACCGGTTTCTATTATATCAGATCGAGACGCCCGATTTACATCCAAATGTTGGGAATCTCTACATGAAGCATTGGGATCGCGATTGGATATGTGTACCGCATATCATCCTCAGACCGATGGTCAAAGTGAACAGACCATTCAAACTCTTAAGGACATGCTGCGAGCATGTGCTATTGATTTTGGTGAAAGTTGGGATAAACACTTACCTTTGGTGGAATTCTCTTATAATAACAGCTATCACACCAGTATTGGTGTAGCTCCGTTTGAAGCACTTTACGGGCGAAAGTGTAGATCACCTCTCTGTTGGGCGGAAGTTGGTGATAGTCAACTCACAGGTCCTGAGTTGGTACTCGAGACAACAGAGAAAATCGTGCAAATTCGTAATCGTATGGAAGCCGCACGAGATAGACAGAAAAGTTATGCTGATAAACGGCGAAGACCTTTGGAATATGAGGAAGGAGACAAGGTCTTGTTAAAGGTCTCACCCTGGAAGGGTATAGTACGTTTTGGTAAACGTGGTAAGTTAAACCCAAGATACATTGGGCCATTCGAGATTGTTAAAAGAGTTGGTCTATCATCGTATGAACTAAACTTACCAGCAGAACTAAGTGGGGTAGATAACGTTTTCCACGTATCGAATTTAAAGAAATGTTTAGCGGATGAGACATTAATCACTCCACTTGAGGAGTTGCACTTAGACGAACAACTTCGATTTATCGAAGAGCCGGTAGAAATTATGGACCGGGAGGTTAAACAGTTAAAGCGTAGAAAAATCCCAATCGTTAAAGTTCGTTGGAACTCGAGACATGGTCCTGAATTCACTTGGGAACGTGAAGATCAGATGATGAAGAAATATCCCAGACTATTCAAGGATCAGCCTTCGTCTAGTTCAGGTACTGGTTTAATTTTCGCGGACGAAAATTCTTCAACAAGGGGATGATGTGACGACTGAGAATTTTTCTTTTCTTTTCTTTGTGTCTAGCTCACTAACTTTTACCGCGTTACGCAATTTTCGAGGACGAAAATTCTTCAACAAGGGGATACTGTGACAATCCGACTTTTCAGGTCATTTTCTGACATTAACTGAATGTAAACTGTATTAAATGTTGTGTGAACATTTATGTGCTTATCTACGTTGAATTTAGCAATTAGGGTTTTGTGTAATCATCACTATACGAGCATACACCGAAAGTTTAAACGATTGAAATTCTATGATTGACGTTTTATGATTTTATTCGATATTCGTATACATTTACATAAATAATTTTATGATTTCATGAGTATTTAAGATGAGTAAATATGAGTTATTATATATAGATAAGTTATGATTTTATGTGACTTTAAATGATTGTGGAGTTATACTCCATGATTTATTTTAGTAAAACGAGATTTATGTTTCTTATAAACGTTATACGATTTATATATTTTGACGTTCCTCGTATATTCGTTGTTAAAAACGTTCTTCGTTAATCCCGTTAGTCTTGTTAACTAATCCTAAACTTGGAGGGTCTAACTTTGCCATTTCTTAAACTTCTTTATAACTAACCAAACCTTGAGGGGCCTGTTGTATAAACACCTGAAACCTAAAGCATATTTCGTAACTTCATGAGGGACTCATTGTGCCATGCTACAATAGTTGAATTGTAATGAACGAGGTATAACGGGAATTTAATTTTGACGATCGGTATGGAGACCGATCATCACACTCCCCGTCGGTTTCAATTGCTCCTCCATCAATCTGCTTCAAATGAGGACTATCACTTTCTCACAATCATCTCTCTAGATCCCTCGTGCTTACCTCTGTTCCATCGTAAAAAAAAAAAAAAAAAAAAAAAAAAACCCACGCCGGAGTTCAGAACCCCGGCTATTACACCGCTAATACACCATCATCAACCACCAAACCGCAATAGCAAGCCCCGTTGAGCACTCAGAAGCATTCCCCAGTTCAAACCGAGTTCCGTAGTTGAGTCCGTGATTGAGGTCGGGTTCACGTTCGGTTTGTTTTATCATCATCAAGGCATCAACTCTCGTAGCTGACACTAAGGTATTGATTCTCACTGCTTTTCGATTTGTTTATGCATGTTAGATTCGTGGTTCACGTTTTTCCGGTGACCGGAACTCAAGTCCGATCACCGGAGTTTAAGGAAGAAGAAGGAGACTCGAACTGGGAACGAGTTATATATTTAATTGTTGGAGTAAAAATCGTTCTCAGGGTTCTGGCCGAATGGCAAGGGCTTTTGATTTATAAGCGCAAGGTCCCGAGATCGAACCCCGACGTCCCTATTTCTTTTTCTGTGTTTGTTCAAAAATCCGGTTTCCATGTGAAACTATAATCAAAACCAACTTCATCAAGTTTAAAAGCAAATCGAGCCATTGTCCCAATGGCTGGGTCGTTGATATCTAAACTAGAGTTCACGAGTTCAAACCTTGTGACCTCCATAGTTTTTATTTTTATTGTTTTTGTGTTGTTTTGAGCATGTAGTCATTAGAGCTTGCACGAAAATCGTTCCTTCTCGTATCCTAACACCGTAAAAACATATTTGGAACCATAAAAACCTCGTAAATCATATTTTGAGTTATAAAATATGTTTAACTTGTTATTCTAAATTAAAATATACTTTAAACATCTATTTACATTATAAATGTTGATATGCAATTTTGGGTTTATATGAAAAGGTAAAATATATATGTATATATATATATATACATATTTATAGGTTTATATATATATATATATATATATATATATATATATATGCCGTTGGGTTTTATTGAAATAATCAAATATTTTATGAAAACCTTTAATATATATAGGGTAAGGTTCATGTGAAAACAACTTTTATTGTGAAAACACGAAAACAAATATCAAAACCTCTATAACTTTTTCATACGTTAATAATTTTATAAAAAATTTGCACCAAAATCCTTAAGATTATGTTATCTTTAGTTCTAGGAAAAAATTAAAAAAAAATCAATATTTTTTTAAAATTATTATTGCACATGTGCAATAATTTTTATTATTATTATTATTGCACATATGCAATAATATTAAAACCTTTATAACTTTTTTCATATGTTAAAATTTTTTATAAAAAATTGCACCATAAATCTTATAATTCTATTATCTTTAATTCTGGAGAAAATAAAAAAATTCAACGTTTTTTTTATTTTTTTATTATTGCACATGTGCAATAAAAATTTATTATTGCACATGTGCAATAATATTAAAACGTCTATAACTTTTTCATACGTTAATATTTTTGATAAAAAATTGTACCATAGATCTTATAATTCTGTTATCTTTAATTCTGGAAAAAAAATTTTAAAAAAAATTAACGTTTTTTTGTTAATATTGCACATGTGTAATATAATTAATACGTATTATTGCACATGTGCAATAATAAAAGAATCACGAAATTTTATATATTTAATTTTTTTTCCAGAATTAAAGGTGACATAATTTTAAGACTTTTGGTGCAAATTTTTTAAAAAAATATTATCGTATGAGGAAGTTATGGAGGTTTTAATATTTGTTTTCGTGTTTTCGCAATAACATCTTGTTTTTATTTGATCCTTCCCCTATATATATATATATATATATATATATATATATATATATATGCCTTGTCATCACAAATTCGTTATTAACGTCACTTGCACATTTAGTTAAAAATATATTATATATTTATTTATGTTTGAAATCCTTGAACTTAGAAAATATATATTAAAGTTATATATTGTATTTTCTCGCGTTATTCCGGTAATCGCTCGGATTTGGCACAAGTGCCATCCTCGACTTGTTTCAGACTCCACGATCATTCGTTTTTGTCGTTTACGTTAGATTTAATAGCTTATAGAACACACACTTATACTTGAATGCTCGTTAGGTGATTGATTGCTTGCACAAGACTCGTATTTGCTACTTGACTTAACTGTTTGTATGGAAATTTTGCTGTGCAACCTAAGGTGAGTTTCACGGCCCCATTTTACTGTTTTAATCCTTTTGGGGGAGATTAACATGCATGATTTACACAACTGAGATAATTAGACTTTTATATATCACTTGAAGTACTTGTAGCACACCGATACAACAAAGACCTTCTTATGGTACCATTAGTATTAATGACGATAGCGGGAAATATATTGTAGTACTACTGGGTCTGACAAACCCCACCCGGGTCAGTCGCGCTGACTCGATTGGATATCGAACGGGTGTTATATTCTTCCTAAACACAACAAGGCAAATTGCGCAAACTGTAAACAACTGTTAGCTTCGGTGACCATCAACGTGCGAAGTTTCATGTATATAGCCTAGCTAGCTATTTGATATATATTAGTGATTATGCTCTTACAACTTGACTGTTATTGAACAGTCAATCTTAAACTCAACTTGACTATTGTTGAATAGTCAGTCATAAACTCAACTTGATTGTTGTTGAACAATCGATCTTAAACTGAACTTGAACTGTATTTCAACTGATAAACCTGTGAACTCACCAACCTTTGTGTTGACACTTTTTAGCATGTTATTCTCAGGTTGCAGATGTTCGAGTATCACGACTACGCATGCATGAGACTTCGAAACCCTCTTACTATCTTTGAACAAGCCACGTCACCTTGGGTGGCGGTTTTTTACAATAAATACTTTCAGCATATTACGCTTCCGCATTTGTAAAACTCTGTATTTATATTTTTTTAATAAAATATACAATCTTTTATTAATTATTGGTCGTTTGGTGTAACTAATGGACATCGATCCTGGTTTGTCACGCTCCCTGCGGCGCGTAATCGCGCGTGGGATTTTGGGGGTGTCACATAATATTTCTTTATTGAAGAGATTATGTTATGCTGATGATCCGAGTCGAGATTGGATTTACAAGTCTGAGTTTTATGTTCCTTATAAATTTCTCGCTCATGTTTTGTTGCATTGTTTAGGAAACAAAATGTATGGACATGACGATATTGGTCTAAAGATGTTATCTTTGATCAATGCCTTGATTCTTGCGGTTGATCCCAGCCTAGTTATGCATGATCCTTAAACAACCATCTCAGGTATGTCTCAACTTTCACTTGTTAAACTTGAACCTGAAGTAGAAGATACAGATGCACCACTGCTACCACCTCCATTCATAATCCCTTAGACAAACCCAATTATACTCATTACGAAAAGGCCCAACCATTTACAAACCATTCCAACCAAGAAAATCCAAGTATCTCCATCCCAAATACAGAAATGATAATTTCACTCCATTCACTCCCTTTAACCCAAAACCAAAGCCCACTTCAGTCCTGGATATGTCTGATATATTTCCAGAAACCCCTGCACCTGAAGCCAGTAAACCACCTCCAAAATCCCAGCCATTACCTCCCCTCACCATCAGGGAACCATATGCAACAACCATAATTGCAACTCCACCACCACGATAGTTCACCTCTGTTGAGCCTTCTTCTTTTTCAGTCAAGGGAAAAGAGAAAATCACAACTGTTGAGGAAAAGCAGAACATAGTTCACAGAAGAAGAAACAGTCCGGGTAACGAACCATCAGAGACTGAAAGTTGTTGAAGTCTTCACGTACAATTCAACTTTTATGGATAGCTTTGATGGTGGAGAATAATTTGACAACATCTGCTTAGGGGGAGATTGTAAGGAATGTCGCCTTTGAAGTTTCGGTTAAAGATAATTTTTTAAGAAGTTCCGGCTGAACAAGGTTCAAGCGGAAGTCTCAGTCCAAGCGGAAGAGACCATTCAACCGGAAGAAGCTCTTTTGTACCAGACGCGAATATTCTGGGTGAACTCCTTTATCCACCAGATAAAGAGTTCAACCAGACTTTTCCTACAACATCTTTTCAGCTATCTAATCGTTGTTAAAGCATTCTGGTTGCTTCCTTTTTTTTCAAATCCGCTCTCATCTTTTGGTATGTTGCTGATCACACGCCATCAAACCCATCAATCGAAGATTATTCTTTTGGTAGTTAGTTTAACTTTTGTAATCAATGGTCCAGATGATCGTATAGAAATCAATGGCTATCATTGATTTCCTTAGCACTATATATAGCATAGTTTGGTCTTGTTGATACCTGAGATGTGCATCGTGTGAAGTATCAAGCAAGATCAAGATCAAGTCAAACTAGGTCTGGCCGAACTAGGTCCGAACCTGAAGTTCGGACTGGCCGAACCTGAGGTTCGGCCAAAGCTCGGACCAGCTAGTATGTATAGATGTTTGGTCTTTGTAAGAGTTAGAGTTTTGAGCGTGTGAGATCTGTTAAGTGTGTGTTTCTGAGTGTGTATTCTCTGAGTCTGTATCTGAGTGTTACTGATTGTAATTGTTCGTTTTGATCAATAAATCAATCGGTTAATTATGTTTTGATGTTCGAATAGCTAGATCGAGTAGACGATCCGATGCTCACGCATTTCCAAGTGGTATCAGAGCTTTCTGGTTCACTCTACTGATCTGTGGTTGCTATTCTTGGACTTTTGAGTGTTTTTGAAGTTTTCTCGAGTTTCATTACGTATTTTCAATCTTTTCTGACGTGCGTTTTGTGTCAATTTTGCTTCTAAATCGTTCCTCATCATTTTTTCTGGTCTGACTGTTACGTTTTTCGTCAAAATTTATCAAAAATCGAGCGTTTTTTGAAAAATTATGTCGAAGTTCGGACTGATTTCATTAGGTTCGGAGTAACTGCTCCGAGGTCCAAGTTCGGAGCAGTCTCGGTGAGAGTTCGGTGTTAATTCGGTCAAAGTTTGGAGTTTTCTGTGTTCGGTCACTAGTTCGGACAAGGTTCGGAGTTAAATCAAGGTTCGGAGGTAGTTCGGTGCTAGATCGGAGTCTCTTAGGAGTTCGGTCTGTTGATTGTGACTCGGAGCAAGTTCGGACGAAGTTCGGAGGTTGGTTTTAGGTTCGGACAGAGTTCGGAGCTTAGTAACAAGTTCGGAGAGAGTTCGGTCGGCAGAATCTTATTTTTTCGAACGATGTCGGAATTTCACACGTTTGCTGCAATGCAAAGTGCCATGCAAACCATGCTGAATTTTGATAATGAAATCGGAACAAGTCAGAAAGTTCCCAAATTATTGAAGCTGGAAGATTATCAAAATTGGAAGAAACGATTTTCTGCTTATGTTAGCACAAATGACATTGATTTATGGATTCCAATTCGAAAGTTGTATGAACGACCAATGGAAGATGGAGATCTTAAAGAAATTCAAGATTTCGATGCTGCTGAAAGAAAAAGTTATGAGCTTGAAAAGAAAGTTTATGGTTATCTTACTATGGCTTTACCTACTGAATTGCTTCATCAATTTAGCACTTGCAAAAAATCTAAGCAATTGTGGGATGCTTTATCCGCAAGATGTGAAGGAAATGCTGATTATAAGAAGAGTCGAAAGAAAGTCTTGAACAAAGAATTTGATAATTTTCAGAATTATGACAATGAAAACATTACTGCTCTAGTTTCAAGATTTTCACATTTGATTAGTGAATTGAAGGTTGTTGGAATTGAAAATTTTGATGCGGATTTAAAGGAAAAGATCATGGAAGCCTTACCTGAAAAGTGGGAAAATTATGTTTTGCTACTCACTCATGACAAGGATTATTCTACAATGACGTTTCACGAGCTTACTGGAAAACTTCATGCTCGAGAAATGGAAATGTTGAACTCTAAGAAATCAACTGCTACTTTGCAACATCCTGAGTTGTATCATGGTGAGAATACAGCCAGCATGAATGCTAAAGCTAAACCAAGTCTCAATTCTGCACCAAGTACAGCCTTCTTGACTGGAATTTCTGATAATTATGATAATAAGTCTTCACGAGGTTGTAACTTTACAATTCCAAATTTTTCAAATCAGAATGCTTTTTCTGCTGACTCTACTAATGATTGTGCAAACATGATTTCTGCATTAATTTCATCATCGTTTGGGTTGATTATCAAAGATGTTGCTGATGCCAAGATTACAAGGGATGATCTTAACGAACTTGATGATGATCAATTGAATGAATTAGATTTAGCTTGGCAATATGCTATGCTAGGTCAGCGATCGAAACGCTTTTTCAAAGAGCACAACATGGGTTCAGCTGATTTCAATGGAAGATTGGGATTTGATAAGTCTAAATTGAAGTGCTATAAATGTCAACAGTTTGGACATTTTGCTAAAGAATGTCATCAGGCACATGCAAATAAGTCTGGTGTTCCTCAATCACCAAAGCCTGGTTTTACTCAACCATCTACTAGTAACACAAGCAAGACAACAGCTTTGATGGCTCAACATGGTGGTTTTTATGACTGGGGTCAACAATTTGGATATGATTCATCGGCTTTGATTGTTACTCATGTTCATTCAGATGATTCCTATTCAGATACTAGTTCAAATCCAAGTTCTTATGAATCTGCTGAAAACTTGGAGAGTTTGTTGAAAGAAAATTCTTCGTTATTGAATAAACTTCAAAAGCATTCTGAGGAAGTTACTGTGATTAGTTCAGAATTGAAGATTTTTAAAGAACATGAGAAGGAATTGGTTATGAAAAATGAAATTTTGATTACTGAGATCAACATGTTGAATGAAGTTTTAGAAATTTCTAAGCAAGATAAAAGGGATGTTGATACTGCCAAGGCAAAGGTATGTGAAGAAAAGGATGAGTTGATTAAAGAAGTCAATAAATGGAAAGATGAAGCAGAAGATACGGCTAATGATTTTCAGAACTTGTTTGATAAATCCAAAGTCAAGCTTGATTTACTTACAAAGAATGTTGAAGAATTAACTGCTACAATTGAAGTGTATCAAGTTGTTAAGGGAAGGTTGTTGGATGAGAAGCGGGAGTTGATAACGTATAAATAAAGTTCAAACAGCAAATTTGGAGATTCAAAAGCGCAACGAGGATAAATTAAAGAGGGAGTTACATGAAGGACTTGATAATCTTCGCCTACAAAAATTTGAAACTCACAAAGTTGCAAAGCGATTGATTGCTAAAGAAAAAGAATTTGCTCAGGCTCAACAGAAAATTTCTGATCTAAAAATTCAAGTTCTTGATGCTAACCGATTACTCAATAATGTGTCAATTCTCAAGTCCTCACAAGCTTCTTAGCTAATGATGCAAATTTTGAGAAAATGTTTGATAAGACTGCATCACCCCCTGCTCATATCAAAGAAGTTGTCAAAGAAGTGAAGGAACAAGTTGACGAATTTGATTATTCAAAGGTTTCATCATCTACTGCTGAGGATGCGAAAGTTGTGCCGAAGAAGAAGAACAAGAAGAATAAGAAAAAGAAGGAAAAGAATTCCGAGATTTCTCCTGCACCAAAGTTTGTATCTGGTTCATCGTCTGCTGATAATGAGAAGTCAGATACTTCTAGTGACAAGCTTCAGTCTCAACCTGAGTTTGATGAAAAGATTTTTAATGATCACAAGAATGTCACTGAAGTGAAAGCTGAATTTTCTCGATTAGCAAAGAATGGACATTGTTCATTCGAGGAGAAGATTTCTGGAAAACATGAAGGATTGGGTTTTCACGGGATGCAAGACAAAGCTGCGAAGGTTCCAGCATCTTCATCTCATGATTTGAAGAAATTAAAGATGAAACAAGTGAAGAAGGAAGTTTTTCAAGCTAATAAAATTCAACCTGAGCAGTTTTACAAACTCAAGGATTCGGATCAATTATTTTCTAACAAAGAATTTCCACTTCATTGTGTTAATGCTCGGAAGATTGCTGAGGTCTTTGTGAAAGCAACCATTTCTTCTGAAAGTTCTCAATCTCGAAGCCCTACATCTAAATGGGTACATGATCACCGGCATCAGGTATATGATTCTCATTCTGATCATGTTCGAGATATTCATGTGTGCTCTTCGCAGGTACATCAAAGATGGGACAAAACAACAAGAATATGTTATATTTGCCGTCGCCCAGGGCATATGGCAAAAGATTGTCCATTATCTGCTGATTCATCCCAAGGATTTCAAAAGAACTCAGTTTTTGGTAAACCTGCAACAACAAAGTTCTTTGATGAACAAGGCAGAGTTTTTGATGAAGTTGAGCCTACATTTTATCATAAACAAAAACGTTTTGTTCCAATGTTTTCAAAAGCTCAAAATGAAGGTTCTCCATCACAGTCACCTGTGATTGCTTCATCAAGAACTGACTTACCAAACCAACAGCAATGGAAACCTAAGGTGGTTTCTAAGCAAATTGAAGACACTGGTCGACCAGAAGCGATTCGCTTCGGGTCATTTTTGGACTAATTAGTTTGACCAGTGTGCAGGTACTTCTAGAAAACCTATCGACGATTGCAAAGTTGTTGATGGAGGAGTATTCTGCTTAACTTAAATTTCATGATACATCTTTCTAATCTGCAAATTTCTGAATTCTAAACTGAAATATATCCGTGTTGATTGATCAATTTTCTTTGCTTACAAGTTTTTCTCAAAAACCAAAAATAAAGTCTTGTTTTTGTGTAAAATGAAAATCCAAAAATAGAGTTTTCATTTTAAGGGGGAGAAGTGTATGTAAGGGGGAGTAATTGAGAAAATGCATGGTATGGGGAGAAAGTGAATACATGCCCAATATATAATGAAGGAAGGTGAATACATGCAAAATATAAAATTGTGAGAAATTGATCATTGGGAAATGATGGTACATTGGCTTACGTATCTGACTCATGAATAGAGTAGATGAAAGAGCCATAAGATCATTTTTTGATATGCTTGGTAGGCTCGGCAAATCAGAAAGTATTCAGATGTGATATACACTAAATATTAATGCTTGACCATGTGGATAACATCTTGATGCATATTTCATGACACAAAAGGAAACATAAGTGTGAAATTCAAAATGAGAAGTCACTGTGTATACATGTGTTCATTTTGCAAAGATTTCAACTTGTTTGATTTTCTTTATTTTGTCAAACGATCAGACTTTCTCTGCGTATCGAAAGATCGACCTGATTGTTGTTCGTTTGACGTTCTGCTTTATTTTCTTTGGTGTTTCGTATAACTCATCGGACTTTCTCTGCGTGTACGGGAGTACCGACCTGATTGTTGTTGGGTTATACAATTTCAACTTGTTTTATTTTCTTATTTTGTTAAATCCGAGGCCTTATCTGCGTATCGAAAGATCGACCTTAAGGTAGACGATTTAACGTTTTTATTTCTTTTTGCATGGAGCACAGTTGACGATATCATGGAAATATTATGCATTGTGAAAAATCACAAGTGCTGTTACACAAAAGGTAAAAGAAAGGAAAACAGAAAATGTCGGATTATGTCTGATAGTGTGGGATACACTGGTCAAAACATATCTAATCAATACCTTAACATATCCAAATGTTATGAGTATGATTCTGCCTGAGTTTAAGTTGGACAAATTATACCAGCAATCAGCATGACTTATGTGTTTCGATTAATTGAAATTGAAGTGCAGTTCAGTGCGTTATGTTCAATATGATCCCATATAGTGATCTTTCTCATACCAAAAATAGTGTTTGATTCTGTATTGCAATTTCATTTTATTTCAGAAAAGAACAAAAAGATTTTCGGTGTGTTTTAGCATAAGTTTCAAAAAGCCAAAAAGATTTTGTTTCTGCTTTATTTTTGATCTGATCAACACATGATATAAATCATTTTCAAAATCATATCTTGGAGTCTCGAAGAGACGTTTTGCGCCAAGATTATTTAAATGTTTGAGCAGGTTGCTATGTGCAAGATATCACAACTTCAAGTCTTCTGAAGATGCTGACAAAAGACCAGAGATACACTATAATGTTATCAAGTATTCAAGATCAAGCTACGATCGAGTTGAGGAGGAGTTTGTTTGAAGATTCACTTCATCGAACGAACGGGTTCTATACTTGAGGGGGAGCTTGGTTGAGAATACAAACTTGATGATATTGAATAGATACTGAACACGACGAGGGGGAGTATGTTGATACCTGAGATGTGCGTCGTGTGAAGTATCAAGCAAGATCACGATCAAGTCAAACTAGGTCTGGCCGAACTAGGTCCGAACCTGAAGTTCGGACTGGCCGAACCTGAGGTTCGGCCAAAGCTTGGACTAGCTAGTATATATAGATGTTTGGTCTTTGTAAGAGTTAGAGTTCTGAGCGTGTGAGATCTGTTAAGTGTGTGTTTCTGAGTGTGTATTCTCTGAGTCTGTATCTGAGTGTTACTGATTGTAATTGTTCGTTTTGATCAATAAATCAATCGGTTAATTACGTTTTGATGTTCGAATATCTAGATCGAGTAGACGATCCGATGCTCACGCATTTTCAGGTCTCAACATTTTGTACGCATGAATGTATACAAGAACACTTAGTAATATTGTTGAGTTAATGCAAATAGTGCCGAGTAAAGTTTACTTCTTGTGTTACTTTCTTTATGCAAACAACTATTATATACAAGTATTAACCGGTTAAGTAGAGTGGAGATTAACTTAATTTTGTGAGGTTAATCTTACAAGTAAATCTTGTAACTAAACTAAGTGTTTAAAATCTCGATCATACAAGTGGTATCAGAGCTTTGGCTCTTACTTTGAAGACTTTAAGTGCTTCAAAGTTGATATTTACTTGTCAACTCTATTGCTTTTAAGATTTTCTTTCTATGAAAACTTTCAAAATGAACGATCTCAGTCTTGTTTCCTCAAACGATAGCACAAACAAACCACCCATGTTCACACCTGATGATTTTGACACATGGAAGCTCCATATGGAGGGGTTTTATTCGAAGTTTACATCACCGTATATGGAAGTCACTAACTGTTGGTCCTACTATTTTGACCGTACCATCTACTGATGATGAAAATGTAAACATTCCAAAACCACTTGACAAATACACTGACATGGATAACAAGTCACTTGAGCCAGACTTCAAGGCTTACTGGAACTTGTAAGCAGCGCTACCCAACTCCATACTTGTTGGATTTAAAGGGTACAAAACTGCATTTGACTTGTGGAATGCTCTAAATGAAATGTATGAAGGTACACGTGAGGTTAAGGAAAACAAAAAGGACATGTTAAAACAAAAATATGAGAACTTTAGTTACAAAACTGGTGAATCTATGACAAACAAGTATCTTCGCTTTGTTTCTCTACTTGATTCAAAGAGCTGATGTAACTCTTGAATAAGCTGATGTTAACAGAAAATTCTTAAGGTCACTACCTTCAATGTCGACTGTTTATACAGTAAGCATAAGGGAATGAAAAAAATCTTAAGAAAATGAAACTAAGTGAACTTCATGGCATTCTTTGTGCCTATGAAATGGAGATAAATCTCAAACAAAACTCAGTTTATGAACCTACTCAGCCACAGTCAACTGCTCTTGTCACAACTGATTTTCAAAGCCAAAGAAATGTGAACTCTACTTTTTCAAATCAGTCGTCTTTGGTTAATATTTCTGAAAATTTGTCACAAAACTTTGAAAACACTCACCATGCCTGTGTAGTCACTGACTCACACTCTAACTTCACATGTGAAGATTTAGAATGCATTGGTGCAGATGACTTAGAAGAAATGGACATTCTTACTCAACTTGCCATGGTCTCAGTAAGAGCCCAACGCTTCTATAAGCGTACTGAGAGAACTTACAAACGAGGGAAAAATGCCCTTATTGGTCTTGACAAAAGCAAGGTCAAGTGTTATAACTGTCACCAACTAGGACATTTTGCAAGAGAATGCCCAAGTCCCAGAAAAAGAAAGTCAGTTCCAAAACCAAACTCAGGGTAAGGCACAGGGAAGCCATCATCAAAACAACAACAGCAACAAGAATAGAAACACTATTGGTTATTCAAGCTCATAACCAACTCAGCCAAAACCGAGCAGAAGTGGAAACAACAGCAACTCAACTATAGTTGTAGCTAATCAAATGGAATATGTTGATTGGGAGGAAATTATTATTGAGTTTGAGCCAATCAACCATGCTCTTATGGCAAAGGAAGAGTCATCATCTGCTCAGGTTAAAAATAAAAGTCAAGATCGATTGTGGATCGTTGACAGTGGATGCACCAGCCATATGACAAGGAATAAGGATATTTTAGAAAATACAAAAATACACAATGGAGGATCTGTTGTATTTGGAAGCAACAAGGGGTACATCTTAGCTCAAGGAGATGTTAAAAATGGTTTGGTAAGATTTGATAGAGTTAATCTTGTTGGTACATTGAATTTTAACCTGCTTAGTGTCTCACAAATGTGTGACAAGAGGTTAAATGTTTTATTTAATGAGAGAGAGGAAATCATACTCAAATTTGAACTTAAAATTCCTGAGGAAATGATTTTGCTTATAGCACCCAGGAAAGAAGGTTTGTATGTCTTGGATATGTCAGTTGCTGCACCCATCAGTGGCATTGCTTGTTTTATATCTAAAGCCTCAACTGATGAGTCTGATCTTTGGCATAGAAGGCTAGAACATGTAAATTACAAGAATATGAACAGAATTGTTAATCTTGGTTTGGTCAAGGGTCTTCCTGTCAAACAGTTTACTTGTTCTGAGCACTATGTGCCTTGCCTCAAGGGTAAGCAACACAAGTCATCCTTCAAGCCAAAAGTTGAAAGTTTTATCTCACAACCCTTAGAATTGCTACACATGGACCTTTTTGGGCCAACTAGGGTAATGAGTTTGGGAAAAAGGTCATACTGTTTTGTAATAATAGATGATTTTACCAGATATACTTGGGTTTTCTTCTTAAAAACAAAAGATGAAATAGCTGATCTGTTAAAAACTCTTGTGATCAAATTGGAAAATCAGTCAAAGTTTAAGGTCAAAACAATTAGGTTTGACAATGGTACAGAATTTAAGAACCATGTTTTAAATTCTTTCTATGAGGAAAAAGGGATAACAAGGTAGTTTAGTGCTCCCAGAACTCCACAACAAATTGGAGTTGCTGAAAGGAGAAATAGAACATTGATTGATGCTGCAGGGCAGTGTTGGCTGATTACAAACTCCCTGTTATATATTGGGCAGAGGTAGTAAACACTGCTTGCGTCCAAAACAGGATTTTGATTGTTAAAGGCAAAAACAAAACACATTATGAACTTTGGAGAGATAGAACACCAAACATTTATTTCTTTAAATCCTTTGGGTGTCCTGTTACAATTTTGATAACAAATGAGCTTTTGCAAAAATTTGTTGAAAAGGCAGATGATGGATATTTTGTTGGAAATTATGGGGTGTCAAAAGCATACAGGGTATACAAAAAGAGAACTAAGGTTGTTGAAGAAACTCTGAATATTTTCTTTAATGAAAAATCAAAGAACAACTTTACTTCTCAGCCCACTTGGTTATATGATATTGACGCACTAGTTACTGCTTTCAACATAACTATTGAGAAGCCTGTCAGTAATTTTGTGCAGGGACAGGAAATCAAAACCTCAGTTGATGAACATTGGAGGATGAACACAAAGAATTTCTCAATCGACCCTCCATTCTTCTCTTCACTCAGCACCAAGCCTTTGTAGCCAACAGTTGTTACCAACTCTACTGAAGTGATCCCAGTTGAAGCAGATGCTCTTCCGGTTCAAAATCATGCGGAAGCATCTCCATCTCAAGCTCAAACGGAACCCGCTTCAACTGAATCTTCGGCTCAAGTTCAACCGGAAAATGGCATTTCAGATTCTTTGGAGAACTCTGACTCGGGATTTACTGAGCCCTCAAATTCAAATGATTTTACATTAAATGAACTCAGTTTTGAACATGGATCCTATGAGTCAATGCCTAGTTCTCTAGAGTTAAGCACAACACCGAATCCCATCTCAGCCTTTGGTAATGTTGAGCTTGATGTGATACTCCTCAACTCAACTTTCCCACCAATGGAAGAATCCATGAGTTCTTAATGTTTCAAGATAGAAGAATCAGGAAGTATCATCCTTTGGAGAATGTTAATGGAGATGTGTCAGCTCCTGTGCTGACAAGAAGCAAATCTGTTGATGCAAACATCTTCTTGCATACTGCATTTCTGTCACAAGAAGATCCTACCAAAGTAACTGAAGATCTAAAGATAACAGCTGGGTAGAAGCTATGCAGGAAGAACTGTTTCAGATCAACAAGGAAAAGGTATGGGAATTGGTTGATTTTCCAGAAGGGGCGGAACCAATTGGTACCAAATGGGTGTTTAGAAATAAAAAGGATGACAGGGGTATAGTGATCAAAACCAAAGCAAGGTTAGTGGTTTACTGGTATGCTCAAGAGGAAGGTATAGATTATGATGAACTTTTGCTCCTGTAGCCAGACTTGAAGCCATCAGAATCTTCTTGGCTTATGTTGCATTCAAGAACTTCCAAGTTTTTCAAATGTATATTAAAAGTGCTTTTCTCTATGGGTTGTTAGATCAAGATATGTATGTATGTCAACCTCCAGGTTTTGAGGACCCAAGCTACCCTAATAGAGTGTGTAAGCTTATCAAAGCTTTGTATGGTCTCAAACAAGCTCCTAGAACTTGGTATGAAACTCTTTCCAATTATCTTTTAGAAAATGGATATAGGAGAGGAGCAATTGACAAAACACTCTTCATCAAGAAAGTTGGTAAAGATATGTTGATGGTACAAATCTATGAAGATGATATTATCTTTGGTTCCTCAAATTCTGCTCTTTGTAAAGAATTTAAAGCTCTTATGCAAGCAAAATTTGAGATGAGCTCAGTGGGAGAACTCAGTTTCTTCTTGGGGCTGCATGTGAAGCAAACTGCCTCTGGTATTTTCTTGAATCAATCAAAATATATTCAAGATATTGATGTGTTGCAAACACATCCTATTTCCGAGGTCTTTTCTTATATATTTGAGTCGGTTTTGCTTAGTTTTAGTTGCTTTTAGTTTGATTTAGTCCTTGAGTCTTTTATTTATGTTTTTATAAGTTTTGTAGGTATTTGGTGGATTCCCGAGGCCACGAGAGAAAGTTGGAAGAAGTAGAAGAAAAGAAGAAGAAGTGCTGAACAAGCAGTTCCAGGCGTATCGCATGGGACTTGATGATTGCCAAGCGATACGCGCGAAGGAGAAAGTCAAAGGAAGCTTAAGTCGGTTTGACCCGACTGTTTTGTCGCAATATAGGAACTAGGCGTATCGCCTGCCACTTCTAGATTGCCAAGCGATACGCTTGGAGGGTGTTCGGCTGAGAAAACCCTAATTTTCTTATAAATTCGTATTTGAGGGTTTCATTCGGGACTTTTCGACCTGTTGCCGTCCAGAGGAGATAGAGGCGATTTTGAGGCAGAGGAGCAGTAGAGGTCAAGAGGAAGGTCAGAGATCAAGCATTCGGTTCAACATCGCGTGTCGGGTTTTAACTTTCCCATTGATTTCTCTATTTTCTTATCATAGAACCATGTTTGCTGTGCAAGTTTCAGACTTTAGCTTTGTTCTTGACTGTAGTATGGTCCTAGGCTAAGCAATTAGTGCCGCCTAGGCCAATTGATGACTATTTCACGTTGTTGATTTCTTTCGGTTTATGACAATTGATGTTGGATTTGATATTCTTTAAAGTTCATTATTTTTCTTCCATTATTGCATATGACTACATGATTTAGGTTTATGGTTAGTGATTGATTCTTGCTCTGCTTGTGGATGTCTTCCAGTTTGAGTAGGGTAGTTATGATTGTGTGACTGTGTGTTTGCAATTTGACATGTTTGCTATTTAGTAATCATAGAATCGGTTATTAGTTATTTGCTTGAGTTTTGTGGGCTGCTACCTTTAGACAAGCTGGAAGGTGATAAGGGTAATGATTAGTTGGGTTGGTTAACGGTTTAGGATCAAATTATCCCACAAGGTAATTCCCTAGGTTAGTTAATTAATCTGCTAATTGTGTTAGTTGTAGAACTTTAGTGAGGCGTCGTCTATCTTAAGGTGCCCTAGAGTCTATCGAAGGTGGTTAGTATAGGTGGGTTGGGACGAACTCCAAAGATGAACCAATCGTTCAAGCACCTAGAATTATCAGTTAGGAGCAAGCCGGAAGGTCACCTGACCAATTAGTGAGCATATTCGATTCTTAGGATTACCTATTGCGTCACACCCGGTAAATGGTCTGGGGTCCACTAGGGTGTTCTTAGAGTTGTTATTAAGATCATGATTCCATCATCTTTGTCATAACCGTTAGAAGTCAATAGTGTGATTTAGGAGTCTAGGTCTAGGTGGTACTGTTTCTCTCATCTGGTTTTCTCTTAGGTTTCCTTTGCTTTCGTTAATTGGTTAATTAGTTAGTTTAGGTAAATTAAATTCGTGAAACAAAAACCCAAATCAATTACTCAGTATTTTTCATTTCTTAGGTCTTAGGTTAATTCTTGTTTTCGTAGTGTCCTAGGTTCGATATCCGGTCTTACCTTAGCTTTACTATAATCCGACAGGTTCACTGCCTTAGGGTTTGGTTCGGTTTAGGTTATTTCAGTAAAATTAGGTGAGTCTAGGTCTAGGTTTAGGTCTAGGTTTTATAGTTATTTTTAGGTACGTTCCGAGCACATCAGATATGCTTAAACGTTTTGATATGCAGTCAGCTTCTAGTGCCAAGACTCCCATTCCCACATCCCACAAGCTTTCAAGTGACTCTAGTGGTGAACTAGTGGATGAGCATATGTATAGAGAAATGATTAGATCTTTGATGTACCTCACAATAAGTAGGCCAGACATTATGTTCAGTGTTTGCCTATGTGCAAGGTATCAAGCATCACCAAAGGAATCCCACATGTTGGCAGTTAGAAGGATATTCAGATATATGAAGGGTCAACCTAAGCTAGGTTTGTGGTACCCTAAGAATTCTGATTTCACCTTCAGAGCATTCACTGATAGTGATTATGGAGGTTGCAACCTGGATAAGAAGTCAACTTCAGGCGGATGTCAGTTTCTGGGGGAGAGACTTATCTCATGGCAATGCAAGAAACAGACTTGTGTTTCTACTTCTACTGCTAAAGCTGAGTACATTGTTGTTTCAAGCTGATGTGGTTAAGTTCTGTGGATCCAAAATCAAATGTTGGACTATGGAATCACCTTCATGGAAACTCCCATCTACTCTGACAAAAAGAGTGCCATCTCCATCACCAACAACCCTGTGAAGCATTCAAAAACAAAGCACACTGACATCAGGTGTCACTTTATTAGAGATTGTGCTGAAAAGAATTTGATCAAATTGCTTAAAATTCACACTAATAACCAATTAGTTGATTTATTCACAAAAGCTTTTGATGAGGCAAGATTCTTCTACCTCATTACAGCAATTGGCATCATGAACTTTGATTAAAATGTTTTCAGAAACCTTTAATAAAGAAGACCTTTGTGTCAAAGAGTCCGTCTCTTGATACAAAAAGAAAAAAGAAAAAAGAAAAAGAGAATCTATGTGATAATTAAAACTCATTTTAACTCATAGTCGGTAACTTTTGTCAAACTATGAAAATTAACACAAGTCATTTTAAAAAATCCATGTGTTTCCGCTTCAAGTTCTGGTTCAACTTGTGAGAAAACAAATTTTGAAATTCTTCAGGTGAACATCAACCGGAAACAAGCTTTGTCGTATACATGGAAAAGTTTTTGAAAAAAAAAATTCTTCCAAGCGGAAAAAATGTCCGCTTGAAGTTCAAACGGAAGAAATTTGGTTTTTAATAAAAGGAGAAAATGGGTTCCGCTTGAACTTCCGGGTCAACAGTCAAAGTTGCTTTACATTTAATTACCCGGAAGGCACTTTTTTCTAAAGCGAATATGCATTGAATTACCCATTAAATTTTCAACCATTAAATATCCGAGGTTCAGTAAAATATCGTTAAGATAAAGACATGCTTCAGGGGGTTGTACCATATAAACCCCAAAGCATAGGTCACATCACACACTGAACGGTTATTTCAAGTTCTCTCTCCTCCACGTCATCCACGTCAAAGTAAAAAGCCCTAAATTACCATCATTCCTTCACATTTCTCATAACTTCCACACCCAAAATTCTCTCAACTTCTCCATGAATCCCAAGAAAGCTCTCAAATTTCTCTGAAAATCCAACAAATTCTATGTCTCCGAAAGCAAGTACCCGTGGCAAAAGGCCTGCCATTGAATCAAAGTTCGCTGTAGAACATAACCTGGTGGCATATCTCGAGAATCCAAGCAAGACCAATGAATACTCTGATATGATAAAATTCTTATCCTAGCAACGAATCTATAATAAATTCTATCAATAAGAAAGATTTTCTATAGATAGTTGGACTGGAATTGACGAACACTTAATACCAATATTATTCTTTATTAGTATTAGTGTCCAATAAAAATAGAAATGGGGCGTAGCCAAGCGGTAAGGACTCACATCTTTCATGCTCTCATAATTGAGGTGGTTATCTATGAAGAAATCATGGCAGAGTTCTAGGAAAATGCAAGGCTTCTGGAAGATGAAAATGGTGTTGAAAGCATTTCTTCTAAAGTGAAGGGTACAGAAGTGGTTATTGATGAGGCCAAGATCAGAAAAGTGTTAAAACTCAGGGATGAAGACGGCTACGTTATGATGGAAGCAAAGTTCTACCTACCATTGTTCAGGGCCATTGGCTATGGTGGTTCATCAACAATTAAAAGTGGAGATTTCTTGCTCACATATTTCCGGTATGCCTAACTCCCAAGAAGGGATGATTTGATGAACTCGCAGCTGAACAGGCATCAGCATTCTATGCGGTGGTTAAAGGTGAAAACTTAATTTTTCTAAACTGATTTTCATGCCTTAACCTGCAATGTTAAAACTTTATCTTTTTATATGTATCCAAGGTTATTAACCTACATTTTACCAAAAGAGTACCCTCAAATTCCATTGAGTGGTAAAGTTTTACATCAAAAATAGTTAAGTGAGAAAACCTTTTCAAACTTGGTAGTAAACAAGTCAGCATTTCTCGGAAGGGACACTAACCATCTCTTGCCTATTCTAAGGCAATTTCCGGTTGAACCCTCATCTGCTGAGGATCAAGCGGAAATTGCTGCTGCAACTGAGCACCTGGCTCAAGATGACGGTACTATACACCCCATGGTCACTGAACCCACATCTATTCCCAGTTCCTCTACCATTCTAACATACCAAAATAAAAAGAGGACGTCATCTAATAAAAACACCAACATCACTGCCACATCCCCTACTGTATCCCATGTTACCACTTCCAAAAGGCACAAGTCTGTGGATGCTAGGTCTCCTCCACCTATGCCCACTGAACCAACCCAAACTTCAAGCCCTGCCAAAGGCAAAAAAGCCTGTGCAGAAACCTACCGAATTAGGATTATCTCTCATGAACCTTCATCTGAGGGGGAGTCACTAGAAATAGATGCACAATCCCCGTCTAATAGGTTTTCACCCTACACTTTCCTGTCACCCTTGAGTGACAATGCATTCAATCCTAATCTAAATGATGGTGTTATTAACTCAACCACCACATTACAAGAGAACATTCTAATGGATTTAGACCCTGTTGCATTGAACCAAAACTCTTCATTGGAAGTGAATCTCAGGAGTGAAGAAGAGATTCATATGGAAAGGGTTTTTGTTGCCCAGGTGTCCCCACTGGAACCTGGTGCTAGCAGTAACATCAATAAGACCCAATCCATGGCAATCTTCTCTGAATCAGCTCCTGCGGGTCCTTCATTGGAACCAAGGGAACCTGAGACAGTAGTGGAGAATCCCAGGTGCCAAGAAGCCTTGGGTACTGCGCATGATCAATCTCGGATTGATGGCTTAGTACCGTCCAAGGATACTGGAAAACAACCAGTTGAGGATAGTTATACACTACCTGAATTGACGACTTTGTACATATCTTACAACAGCAAGTGGATGCTCTAAATGACACAGTTACCAATCTTGTTCAAGCTCAAACCAAGCCTGCAACACCTATCACTGAACAACAGGTTGAAGCTAGCTCTTCAAACCCAGACTTGGTCAAATCAGTTGAAGCTGATCCTGTCAAATTGGGGGAGAAATCTACTGATACATCATCATCATCTACTACATACAACCAGGAGATATTGGAGACAGAAAGACTTTCGGTTGAAGTTAGAATGACTGCATTCAAGAAGGCAGATGTTCAACCTTTTTCTGTTGAAGAGAGCTGGGAAAACATGGGGACACAGCAAACTTGTTGATGTGTCCCCATTCAATGACCCCACTCTTACCCAATTAGTCCAATCATCTATGCTGATTGCTGGTGCCCCACCTAAGCACATCAATATGGTGATAAGGTTGATGAAAGATGTAATTATCCCAAGGGAAAAAACCTTTGTCCAATCATCAAAAGATGTTGCCTCCAGCAGGAAATTTTTTGCAAAAAATGTTGTGATAGAAGAGCTAACAGAAGAGCAAAGTGGAACTGCATTGGTTGAAACTGAGAAAATTGATGAAAACATTTTGGGTGAAGATGAAAATACTTAGGTAATTAAATCGGCTGACAAGGGAACTAAAGTCACCAAACCACAAGTGGTGATAGAAGTTCAACCGGAAACTCAAAGAGAGGTAATTGAAATAGATGAAAATGAACCGGATGTAGAGAGAACGGGAATAGTAGATGAGAACATATCCATCTTTGGCACTGATCAGTTCATATTCCAACATGTAGGTCAACCGGAGATTCAAGCAGAAGTTAAAGCTGAAGATTCTGCTCAAGATCTTGCTCAAACTCTTGTTGCTATACAAGAAGGTGGAAATCAACAAGTTCAAACGGATGAACCAGTTCAAGCTGATAATGCTCTGGTAATTCATCAAGCTATGCAGACAGAAGAAGCTGTAGCTCTCAGCAAATTTGTAGAAGCAGCCAGAGTAGCAGCAAAGAATGGAAGGCTGGCTAAAGAATATCAGGAAGAGTTGGAGTTGTATTCCATTGACTTTGTGGTAGGAGTTTTTTAGGAAGCCAAAAAGAGATCAGCTGAATGGAGAATGCAAGTGTATAACTTGGTTAAGATGGATGACAAAGAAAAAGACAGGTTGATGAGCATTGCCTCAAGGATGCCTACTAAGTTGGTGAAAAATGATTATAATTATGAACTTTAAAGGTTAAGAGAATTTTGGTCATAAGGAATTGGAAAACATACGAAGAGGCATTCAACATGAAATTTAACAAACTCTATAACTACATTGACTTCCTATATCAAAAGCTGAAAGGAGATGAGTTTGCTGTTGATCCCAGCCTGGTTATGCCTGATCCTTCTACAACCATCTCAAGTATGTCTAAACTTCCACTTCTTAAACCTGAACCTGAAGTAGAAGATACAGATGCACCAGTGCTGCCACCTCTATTCATAACTGAACTATTTCCTTCCATTAGACAAACCCAATTATCCTCATTACCAAAAGGCCCAACCAGTTACAAACCATTCCAACCAAGAAAATACAAGTATCTCCATCCCAAATACAGAACTGATAATTTCACTCCATTCACTCCCTTTGACCCAAAACCAAAGCCTACTTCAGTCCTGGATATGTCCGATATATTTCCAGAAACCCCTGCACCTGAAGCCAGTAAACCACCTCAAAAATCCCAGCCATTACCTCCCCTCACCATCAGGGAACCTTCTGCAGCAACCACAATTGCAACTCCACCACCACCAAAGTTCACCTCTGCTGAGCCTTCTTCTTTTCCAGTCAAGGGAAAAGAGAAAATGACAACTATTGAAGAAAAGCAGAAGATAGTTCACATAAGAAGAATCGGTCCGGGTGACGACCCATCCGAGACTGAAAGTTGTTGAAGTCTTCAAGTACAAGTCAAATTTTATGGATAGCTTCGATGATGGAGAACAATTTGACAGCATCAACTTAGGGTAGATTGTAAGGAATATCGCCTTTAATATTCCGGTTGAAGATAATTTTTCAAGAAGTTCCGGCTAAACAAGGTTTAAGGGAGAGTCTCAGTCCAAGCGGAAGAGACCATTCAACCGGAAGAAGCTCTTTTGTACCAGAAGCAAATCTTCCGGGTGAACTCCTTTATCCACCAGATAAAGAGTTCAATCGGACTTTTCCTGCAACATCTTTTCAGTTGTCTAATCGTTGTTAAAGCATTCTGGTTGGTTACTTTTGGTATGTTGCTAATCACAAGCCATCAAGCCCATCAATCAAAGATTATTCTTTTGTTAGTTAGTTTGAATTTTGTAATCAACGGTCTAGATGATCGTATGGAAATCAATGGCTATCATTAATTTCCTTAGCACTATATATAGCATATTTAGGTCTCAACGTTTTGTACGCGTGAATGTATGCAAGAACATTGTGTAATACTGTTGAGTTAATGCAAATAGTTCCGAGTAAAGTTTTCTTTTTGTCTTACTATTTTTATGCAAACAACTATTATTTACAAGTGTTAACCAGTTAAGTAGAGTGGAGATTAACTTAATTCCGCGAGGTCAACTTACAAGTAAATCTTGTAACTAAACTAAGTGTGTAAAATATCGATCCTACAAGAAGGGAGAGCGGTTACGTGATCAGAGAAGAAAAACGGAAGCGACGATGATTCTCTCTAAAACAATGTGGGTAAAACTGACCTGAGAGAGGGTTATTTATGGGAGATAAAGTTGTAGAGCCGATGGGACGTGGATGGAGAACGTGGAGCGGTTAAAACCGTGATGAGTGGCTAAGATTGATCCAAGTACTATGACTCACCAACACTTTTGAAAGTTCACAGCTGTTAATTCTTATCCACAACTGCAAATTTGGGGGGGGGGGGCAATTGTTATACCCTGAATGTATGCCCTATGTTCTGGGTACCTTTCATCGAATTTACATCCCAGGATGTCATGCATCCTGGGAATACTTGTTATATTACTTGATCCTAGCATGCTCGGTTACCCAGCATGCCCGGGCGCTTTAGCTAACAATTTACTTTGACTTTGTTTGATCTATAGCCAGGTGAAAAAGGTTAAGCAAAGGTCATGTGAGCTAAGTAGTTAGCTAAAGACGCATAAAGATGAAGACTCACCGGAAAATCCCATCAACGACGATCAATTTCCATTGAGGAGATCCCAGGAATCTCGGGAAATTAGTTAGCATTAATGATGTATTTAAAGGCGGCTTCGGTCTAGTTTTTCACTCACTTTTTTTGCTCTCGAAAACACTTGTACTCACACCCACACTTAGCAATCAGCCGCAATAAATTATAAACGATATTTAGTGAAATAATATCTGCAACGTGTGTTATCATTGCTCGAGGTTTTTTATGCCGGCAATCCTTGGAGACATCTAAGGATTAAGGGCGTTTCCCTGTATAAATCTCTGTGTTGATGCTTGCATCCTGGGAATATCTTAGTTATGTTTTATTTTGTTCTATTTAAACCTTGGATTTCTGTTGTTCTAAACGAATCAATTATTTTGCATCCTAGGCACCTATCCTCATAAACTAATTTGGTTACTTAATTTTACTTTGTAACTTTTAGCCAAAACAGTCCTAACCAATGGTTTGTTGGCCAATGAACCATTGGTTCGTTGGATAGTTCATTGGGCAGAATGTAGAATACTATAAATAGGTTGAGCTTGTTCAACTTGTTAGAACTCTGAGTCATTCTGCATATTTGTAATTGCGTGAGCGATGGATCGTCTACTCGGTCAATATGAAATCTATGTAAAACGGGAATAAAAGATGAACACGATGATGTAAATACAATGTGATTTGTATTATGACCACTGAAAGAAACACAAATATTACACACACTTAGGATCTGACTAAAAGTCCCAAATTCTATACAAGACGATCTAGTTATAGATGAACAAATCTGTGCGAACTAGCTGTCACCCGAACTGCCAGTTCGGGTAGTTCATGTGCACCCGAACTGCCAGTTGGGACACTTCGGACATCAGCACTTTGAAGCCATTATCTTGTACTTGATACTTCACATGATGAACCTGAACATGTACCAACAATATTTTGTGTGTGTGTGTTCTAGAGAGAGAAACCAGAGAGCTTTGCTTGTAATCTTGTGTGATTAATAAGACAAACTCTTATTTGCCTTCTCGTATTCACTAGATTGATCGATTCATTCAGTTGTAAGATCGTTCTGGTGTCACTACAAGTGGTATCAGAGCAGTGATATTTTTACGTGAAACAGGGAGGAAAAGTTTGAATCAAGGTGGGAAACTTGGCTTAGACAAATCCAAAGTTAAGTGTATTAAATGTTTCAATTTTGGTCATTTTGCTCGCGAATGGTCCAAAATCAGCTTCTACATCAAAGTCTTCAACAAATAATTCAGATCCAACGACAATGGTATCTCAAGCTACCCAAGGCTATGATTGGTCACAACAGGTTCCAGATGAATATGGTTTTATGCGCAAAATCTTCAGTAGATGATGTTATAATGGAAACTCAGTTAGAAATTGATGGTACTGATGGTTCATATCAAGCCTTGATGGCAGATATTCAAATTGATCAGAGTGATTATGAATTAGAAACTAGTGGGTATGAATTAGTTTATGAATTTTTTTTCACAAAAAGATAAAAAGATTTAGGAATTACTTAAGAAGGTTGAGTTATTGAGTGATGAAAGTAACAAGAAAGGTGCAGAGTTAGAAGGTTTGATTAAAAAGTTATCATCTCTAAATGAGAAATTTACAAATCTTCAAGCTAATATTGATGGGAAAGAATTAAAACTTTAAAATGTGGTTGATGAATTTGAAAAGAAAATTGTCAAGTTATCTAAAGTTAATGATGATTTGACAAAAGAAGTTAATAAATGGAAAGCTGGAGCAAAAGAAACTGAAGCAGATTTCAACGATTTGTTTGAAAAATCAAAAGTTATGTTTGATGTGCTCAACAAGACTTCTGATGAACTCGCTGCTAAATAAATTGGTTATCAAAATGATAATCAAAACCTTTTGTTAGATCAAAAGGAGTTAGCTTGAGAGAATAAATGCTGAATGCAAATATTGATATTCAGAAAAGAAACGAGGATAAGTTGAAGACAAAATTGTTTGATGAAATGGATAATATGAGGTTGCAGAAATCAGAGATAAATTGAGTTGCTAAAAGGTTAATTGCAACTGAGAAGGAATTATCCGAAGCACAGCAAATGATTTGTGATTTGAAGATCAAGGTGATTGATGAAAATCGTCTTCTTAGTAATGTCACCAATTCATAATCTTTTATAAGTTTCATGGCAAAGGATGAGAATTTTGAAAGAATGTTCGACAAGACAGTTCCATCCCCGGCTAATATCAAGGAAGTTATCAGTGTTGTAAAAGAAAAGGTTGGGGAATTTGACTATTCAAAATTTTTTGAGTCAAGTGAAGAGAAGATTCAAAAGACAAAGAAGAACAAAAAGAGTGGGAAGAAAGCTGAAAAGAAATCCGACGTTCTGGTTGGTACAAAGTTTGTGTCTGGTTCTTCATCTACTGAAGAAGAGAAAATAGTTAATCCAGTTCAGAAGATTATTTCACATACTGATATTGAAGAAACATTTTTCTGTACTCAGAAGGGTGTTGATAAAGTAAAAGTTGAATTTTCTCGTCTTGTGAAGAATGGGCATTAATCATCTGGTTCGGAAGAAAAGGTTTCTTGCAACCATGTTGGTTTAGGATTTTCAAAGGGAAAAATTGCTGAAAAAAGGCATGTACGGCAACAGAAAATCAAAAAGCTTTATATTAAACAAGTAAAAAAATGATGTTTTCAAAGCTCAAAAGTTTCAACTCGAGAGATTCTACAAGCTTAAGGGTTCGGAAAAAATATTTTTTGACAAAGAATTTCTACTTCATTGTATTGATTCTCATAAAATTGCTGAAGTTTTGTGAAGAATGATGATCCAAAGTTCAAGAAGAAGCAATTTGTTAAATTTTCTTCTGGAGGATCTAATTCTACTCCAAAAATCCCAACATCAAAATGGGTCCATGATCATCGACATCAGGTATATGATACTTTTTATGATCATTTTGGAGAAGATCAATATCGTTTGTATTGATATATGCTGAAAACCTTCTTTTCCAATTTTGATAATCTTCGATTTTAATAACTTGGGAACTTTTGGACTTGTCTAACTTGTTCCAACTTCATTATCAAAATTGATCAAGGTTTGCATCGCATTTTGCATAACGGCAAAAGCTTGAAAATCAAACATTGTGAATTTTGATGAAAATCTTATCAGCGAACCAAGAGAAATCAGTGAACCAAAAAGTCAACAAAAGTCAATGGCGAACCAAAATCTTTGACCTACCGAAAAACACTTTCACCGAACCGAGAACCTCTTTCAGCGAACCAAATAGAACAGCGAACCAATGAACTAACCGAAAATCTCAGCGAACAAGTCAAAACGGCGAACAATGGTTAGTTATAAGTTATAACTGCTCCGAACCACTGATTGAATATTCACTAACGAACCAACTTGAATATACACTTGCAAACCAACATTCAGCGAACCAAATTATGAAGATTAACCAGCGAACCGTGATGAATATAGCCTAGCAAACGAATAAACTCAATCGGTGAACCATCATATTCATGTAACGAACCAACACTGTTATGACTGAATTTTGAGAATTTTGATGTTTTGGATCGAATTTTGCTACAAAACTCAAGAAAAACACATTAGGAATGAATTGAGATGAAGTCTGACACCAGAAACACTTGAAATTTAGACAAATTGATGAAAAATCAAAGAAACCCAACTTTCCCTCACTAGAAGTCCGAAAATGACATATTCAAATTAGCAGAGCAACCTGGATTTGCTCTGATATCACTTGTAAAGACATGGAGCGATGGATCGATTGCAGATCTAGTGAGTATGAGATGAATTCAATGAAACGAAGAGTAAATACAATGAGATTGTATTGATTTAAGCTTGAGAGATTACACACACAGAAACACACAGTTAATATAGATGAATGACCACAAATTCTTAGAGTTCTAAACAGGTCAACCTATTTATAGTGTGTTATCAACTAACCAGCGAACCAACCAGCTAACCATTGGTTCGCTGGCTAACCATCTAGCTAACCACCCAGCTAACCATTGGTTAGTTGGTAGGGAACCATTGGTTACTTGGCAGCTAACCAATGGTTAGTGGACACTAAGACTCACTAACATGCTCTAGTTTAGATACAACACACGAGGCACACTGTAGCATAGGATTATACTCTAACAATAACATCAACTTCACTTCATCTGCTGAAAATCTAGAACCACCTATCACACCGCATATAGATTTAAACCTTAAAATGTGAAGATACGGTTCCTCGGTCGATTCTAAAAAAACGGCAAATGGTTTAGATATTGTGGTCGGACCTCGAACAATCTCCTATTTTGGCCCATTAGGGTCACCAGTGTTGGTGAACCCTTGGCATGATTACTGGTTTAATGTGGCTCCAACCCCCTGAGCCTGTTCTCGCCTTCGAACCCTTGGAACACCATCTATTATTTCGAGGTGGTCCCGTTTATTAAAGTTTCCATTAAACTGTGGGACCCCCCAGTGAGGTTGATTTTCCTGTGGATACTGCTGAACTGGTGGCTGATTCACTTGCTGATTTTGGTACATGGGTGGTGGTTGATACTGTAGATACCCAAACCCCGTGTGCATACCCGTCATCTTGATCATTCTCGTACAGGTAATTCCCATACTGGTTGTCATACTGTTCAGTTGGGGGTTCATTCTGCCACCCCGTCTCCCATTTTCCTTCACTCTAATCTCCATCATCACATGGGAATGCCCCGTATCCATCTGGTTGGTGATCCGGTCTAAACCTCATGCTCCCATGGCTTGAGCTACTAGCTCTCGAAAGCGTGTGTCGGTACTGCAGAAATGGATCACCCATTTGGTTTCGCTGATTGGCTGGGTTCCGCCTAGCCGTCTTTTCAATCTCCGGATCAAAAATCAAAGGTGAGCTTCGTCACGACCTTTGAGTGTGCATAAACCTAATTCCTGCAAAAACAGTAAAAACAGACAAAACTGATTGCGTAGTACTGTTCTACAGGATGTAAGGAACACAATAAAAGTGAAAAACTGAAATGCTAGATGCTCAAAAAATTAAAAATTTCAGTTGCCAGCGACTGTCGTGTGTCGCGAGAGGCAATGTTGAAGCCTTTGCGACCCACGAGAAGGATAATTCTAGAAAAAAATTTGATTTTTTTATTTAGAAAAAAGAAAAAATTAAAATTAACTAAAAAACTAAAAATCACAAATAAGCGCGTAACTCCTCGACAACAGCGCCAATTTGATTACGGCTGTCGAGGCAGGTACATATACCTAAACTAAGCTGTAGTAGGGTAAGCTCGGGTTATCGAACCTGAGTTGGTGGTTATTAGCGATTTAGAATCTAACTAATTAATTAACTAAGTTAACTAACCTAAATCTAGATTATTGTCACTAACCTAGATTAACCTTAAACTACTGATTTAACCTATTTATGAAGCTTTTCATTGTTGATTTCTTGAGGAAATTTTATAAAATTGATTTGATTAAAACAATAAGATTAAAATACGATTATCCAAGGATCCCGGTTTACTAATCCAAATTATCCGGACATCCTAATGTTCATAAGCATGAACAAAAGAAGTTTGTGAATCTGTCGTTTCTACACTCCTCGTGTTTCGTGAGGGGTTCTTCTCTAGTTTCTCGCGATACGCGGCAGCGACCTGGGCCGCCAATTCTTGGCCCAACTCGTTCAAACCGGCCCAAACTGCTGTTTTAGTCCAAATCTTCATTATTTGACCCAATACCATCCTCCTAGCTCTTATGCATCATGAACAAACCTCACGAGCCATATTTCTTCATTATTTAATTCCTCAAATGCTCGGGTTTTCATCTTCGATCACTCAAATGCTTCCAAAATCCTGTAAAATATCACTTTAAGCTCTATGGACATGTAAAACATAAAACATATGATTATAATAAGTATCCAAATGTTATAACTAATAAAACTATGTAATTAACTATATTTAATTATAACAAATCAGAGGCTTATCAATAATCCATGTGAAAAGACAAAATTACCCCAAAGTACTATTAAATTAAGTTGTCAAATGCATATAGGGTAATATATGAATTATTTAATGAGAAAAATTATACAAAAGGTCTTTTATGTTTTGCCTAAATTTTGGATTAGGTCCTTTAAGTAAATAAGCTACATTAGACATCCTTTATGTTTTAAACTTGTTTCATAGAATGTCCTTTATCATTAGCGGGGTTAAAAAACATCGTTAAGTCAGGGGAAGTTATGTCATTTTACAAAAACCTTTTAATAAAACCTGAAAATCGAAAAATCCCATTTAATAACTTGAAAAAGCATGAGCGGTGGATCGTCTACTCGATCTAGCTATTTCGATATGCAAAACGTAATTAAACGATTGATTTGTTGATCCACAAAGAGCAATAGGTACAATCTGGACACAGAGAACACTCAGAACACACACTTAGACTCACAAAGTTATGAAGATTACAAAGCAATGTTCTATTTATACTTGCAACACTGTCCACGAACTGGACCTTCCACGAAGTGCCACTTCGTGGGATCACAAAGTGTGACTTCGTGTTCACTTCGTGGAGTCATGAACTGTGACTTCGTGTTCTAATTCGTGGGTCTTGTAGTCTTCATCATTCAGTACGTTCTGATACATCACGCGTCGCACAGAACCATGCTCTAACAAACTCCCCCTCGACGTGTGTTGTATCCGTACAATCCATCTTCAGATTATAACATGTGTTGCATCAATGCTTCTACATCAGACATCAATATCTTCAATCAAACTCCCCCTCAGCTTGAAAGTTAGTCCGATCTTGAATACTTGAAAATGCAGAGCATATTGTGTCTTTATCACCAACTTCAGAAGACTTGAAATTGTGATCTTTTTCTTCACCAAGTACATGGCCAACATAAATAATCTTGGCGCAAAACGTCTCTTTGAGACTCCAAGATATTTAAATATTTTCAACTTTTGAAAATCATGCATCTCGTGTTAATCAGATCGAAAATAAAAACAAAAACCAAATCTTTTTGGCTTTTTGAAACTTTATATCAAAACACACCAAAAATCTTTTTGATTTTGCAAACTTATGCTAAAACACACCTAAAATCTTTTTGATTTTCAGAAATGAAATGAAATCAACAAACCAAAACAAACTCTATTTTTATGAGAAAGATCCAGACGTGAGATCATATCAGACATAACACATCTAGCACATTTCAATTTTGACTTCATCAGCATGCAGATCAAGATAAATCCATATCAAATCTTTTTCAGCATTTGACAAATCAATTTCTATAGCTTTCTGATATATTTATGGTATATTAATCAAGCACTGATAACATGGTCCTCACACTTTTCAGAAATATCGACAACTCATCATTTTTTTATTTTATTTTTCTCAAAGATGATATTACCCATTGTGTGACATGCAAAAAGAAAGCAGGACCCTAAACAAACAACAATCAGGTCAGATGGTAAGCACGTAGAGAAAAGCCGATTGTTTAGGAAAATAAGAAATAGCAAATAACACAGAAATTGTATAACCCAACAACAATCAGGTCGTACTCCCGTACACGCAGAGAAAGTCCGATGAGTTATACGAAACACCAAATAAAATAAAGCAGAACCTCAAGTGAACACCAATCAGGTCGATCTTTTGTTATGCAGAGAAAGTCCGATCACTTGAGAAAATAAAGAAAATCAAACAAGTTAAAATTTTGGCAAAATGAACGCATGCATACACAAGGATATCTCTTATTTTATTTTTGCAGATTTGTCACACAATATCCATTACGATGAAAAACCATAATTATCAGGCAGGCATTATCTTGATATCATACTTGCATATATCAGATTTGTCATGCTTTTTCTCATTTTTAGCAATAACCTACAGCCTTTACATCCACTTTATCCATGGCAGATTACGTATTTGCTGGTGTACCTTCATTTCTCATTGTTTGTCGGATCAATTTCTCTTTTTGAACTTTTTTAATTTTTTTATATTTTCCAATTTATCCCCTAAAATTCAAACACACACTATTTTTTGAATTTTCAAATTTTCTCCCCCTAAACAAATGAAAGAAAATGAAACGAAAACCAATAAAAATTTATCGATCGACATTCGACACGAATTGTGAAAATATCAGCTTTGAAAATCAGATTTTAAAATTTTTGGCAAGTAGTTTAAATAAACATGCAAGCAACCATAGTTAGTAAGAGAAAATATCACCAACCGGTCTTCCTGATCACCTACATACACCGGATAAAAATTAGATATTTTTGAATCGACCCAAGTCAACAGCCTTGGGTCGCCCGATGTCTTCCATATAGTCATCGTTGGTATTGACCTTTAGAGGTCTCCAAATTTTTGAAGAGATATTTTTGAAAACCTTCGAAAATGATTTAGCATTTTTGGGTTCAAAGCACCAAAGTCTCATCAACCCGTGGGGGGTGAAACAGCAGACATAACAGGTTTTTATGGTTTATCAAAAATTTGACCTTTTGTATCAACATATTTTACATTCTTTTCACGAAGAAATGGTGTAACATTAGATTTGTAATATGTAGCTGATGGCCAATCTGTAGCATAATGCCCATATCGTCGGCATACGTAACACAATCTGTGTTGTTTCTTGAAAGAAAACATGTTTTCATTACCCGGTCTTGCGTTGTGCAATCTCGTAGGTTTATGTTGCACAGTAGGCGAATCATAAAAAACCGTACAAACGACCAAACGGTACCGAATAATGAAAATTATCAAAGAAAGTATCATGATGAAACCTGTTTGATGAACGACCAGAGACACCAGAAGACAATCGTGGTGTTCCACATGATGATCCTCCATAGTCAAATCACCAAAATTCGAAGAACAGGAACATAACTGCTGCTTATTTGTATTCTTTGAAGCATTTGTAGTATCCTTCTTCACAGATTTCTTTGGCCTTTTATCGTTCTTTACCTTTTCATGCTTAGGAGCTTCCTTAGCTTGAGATTTCAAACCAACATCAGAATAGGAAACATCCTTAATATGGAGAATTATTTTGTTCAGTCTGTTTCTCCTTTTTCTTGCCCTTTGACTTCTTCTGTTTCTTACCAACTTCCTTCTTCACAAACTTTGAATAATCAATCTCTTGTTCTGATAATTGATCAGTCGTTGTGGAATTAGTAATCACCACAGGGGCTGGAACTGAATGAAATTTAGAATCAAGATTGGTTGTAGACTTGTAAAGATAATTTATGAAAGCTTCAGACAACTTGTGGTTCTCAACTTCTCTTTTCAAAGCAGCAAGATCAACATCTTTTTTAGAGATTTCATTTTGAGCAAAAACTAATTTCTTTTCAACTTCAAGAAGCTTTTCAAAAAGTTGATTATATTCATATTTTTGCACGTCCATCTTATTACACTCAGCCAACAATTCCTTTTCATACTTCTGAAACTTTTCTTTGTAAATCTTGAGATTACCTTCAGCATCACTGCATCTTTTTCTCAACATCTCATTTTCTTCGAAAAGCTGACTATTAACCGTATTCGTAGTCTGGCAATGCTTACACATTGAGGGAGCAACATTTGGTATGTGTGTCATGACATCGGTTAACTTTCCTGTTTCTCACAGTTCTTGAACATCTTTCCAAAGACTATGAGTGGACATGCAGGAACTCAGCTGATTGTAAATTAGACGTGATAGTGCCCTCTTCAACAAAGCAAATGCCTTTGTTTCTAATTCAAATCTTGTTTTGGCATCCGATGAGCATTTTCTAAATTGCAATGGAGTACCAAGACTATCTGTAGGCCAATCAAACTTTTTTTTCGAATTCTAAAAAAAATCAGCAAAGTGATCATGTACATAAGCCTCAAATTCTTGTTTCCAGAACAAGTAATCTTCACATTGTAGCAGCTTAGGCACAACCTCAATCTTCTGAAATTCAGGAACGGATTCATCTTATGATAATTGCAATGAAAGCATTGCCTGATTATTACATG
>JBCNJP010000008.1:41964810-41993567 GCA_039602395.1 Deinandra increscens subsp. villosa | reverse complement strand
TAGCCTCGTAACTAATTTAGAAACCTGTCTCGACCAAAGCGGTAGGACGATTCGGTATGAATCGCCCGTATACCGAATTGGGCCCGACGTGGCCCAACAACGTGAAACGAATGAACCGAGCCCAAAAACATGACCCGACGAGTCAATCGACAATATAAAACTCAAATATATCAATCCCGACAAATTTTGGTGAATAACATAACAAACCGCGCGGAAATCGGAGATAGCCCCGCATACCGGCCCGACACAAACTACACCGGCTCAACAACCGTTTTTATAATTTTCGACCCATTCAAAGTTTCCGTCAACTTTTTAGTGGTTATTTTATGGAAACATTACATTTTATATTTTATAATTTTATAAAATATCCGGGTAAAGTTGTTGATTTTATAAAACTAATACCACCTAATTACTTAAACCCACAAAATATCTAACTAACCTATGTCCTAACCTAGGTTAACTAGTTCTCGAAGTCATAATAATAATAATACCTACTATTATTAACATACTTCGAATCAACGACACAAATACAAGAAAAATAAAACATTTATTTTCACCAAGTATATATATACGTTCGAACTCGAAAATAATAAACTAACTTTATTTTCATCAAAGTTCCATCGTAAAGTTATTAACTTTCTTATGACTAAAGTTATCAACGTTTTCTTACCCAAGTTATAACAATTATTTGAATAATAATTTGTAACGTATACGCGTAATTACTTATCAATAATTACGAGCGTAGGACCAAATATAAAACAAACAACGGAGTAAATAATACATATTATTTATCGTAATATTTGAGATCCAAAATAAATATATATGTTCATATATATTCTTACAAATCTTTGAATAATTATTTCGCTAATAATTATTTACTTCGACCCACATGTTTATTGTTTTAATTATCATAGCAAGTCTAAATATTTATACAACGAATAAACAGTTCGAACGGGTTTTCCAAACATTACAAACGGGAATAAGTTGTTAAGACTCGACTAGGAACATTGGGTAACTAAACGTTATTCAAACTAAACCAAGGAACTAAATCATGTCTATTATTATTATCAACATTAGGACATCAGTTACTTACAGCTCGTATCAACTATCACGATCATTCACCTAGAACAAGTGAGTTTCACGGCCCGTTTCTTTTAAAACTGTTTAAGTACTTTGGGGGAGAAATCATGATCAAACAAATCTTTTTACATGATATTATGGTACAATTGTTACGCCTTATTGATTATCTGTTCTTCCATACCCTTCATAGTAATTTGTTGTACAACATATTGCTACAAATCCCACCAACAATTGATTTTAATTAGTTCCTGTAACGAAATGATAACTAGTGAATAAATCTATTTGGGTTAACACCCCTGTCCTATCTGGTCGCTCTAGTTCTGTTTCTATGCATCCACGTCTGGGGATAGATGTCAGTTATTCTACGCCATTGGTATTTCTTAGGGGAAGTTACCATAGGTGGGTAAATCTGTTAGTGTTTGAAATCAAGGAACATGTAGATCAATGCGACGACGAGTAAACCATTATAATATCTTGTATATCATCAACTGTTTTACAAATACATTTTGTAGAGTCCTAAACCTGTGAACTCACCAACATTACGTTGACCCTTTCAAAACTCTTTTATTTCTCAGGTAACTAAGATCGCTCTCGGTGTGCAAATGGGAAGTTTGTCAAACAACAGGGCCTGCATTAGGAATGGAGTCATGGTCACCTTTTACTATTTAAATAAATCATGAAATCGTATTTCTTATCGTAACGTTCTCGTTTCAGTATTGTAAGACAATGTTATCTTTTATACAATCCGCTGCAACTTTGATAACATACTTGGTTTTCAAACGTAAACAAAACTGATAGAGGTCGTTCCTTGTATCCACGACTATGACTCCATGACGTCACAAGCCCACGTAATCGGGAACATCGGGGTGTGACATTGCCCTCGGTGTAACTCTTAAAGGTCATAACCGGGTTGGGTCCTTAATTTGTCGGGTCTGGACATACAATAATCCAACATTTCCAATGCACCAAACCATGTCCAAAATGGACCTAAGATGAATGAAATGTCGATGTTAAAAAATGAGGGTTTGAAGTTGTGAAAGCTGCGAAATTAGAGATAACAAGTCAGAGTATAGAGTAAAAATTCATCCTACATCGGTTTCTTCGCAATATGGTTTCCTTTAGTATGCGACATCCCATGGATCCAAAGGGGTGCGCAACACCCCCAACTCGCACACGTGCGTGCGCATGGTGTGGGCGATAGGCGCAACGTGACACTTTGATGGTGCACTTTGCACTTTGCTCGCATCTTTGTACTTTTGAACTCATAGGCAGGTGGCACAGATTGCTGCCACGAGTCAGGTCCCATGTGGAGGGTGTCACCGGCACAACATGGGTCTAGGCGCGCGTACCACATGTAGGGTGCGTGAGTCATTCCAGGTTGTGCGCGTGGTAAATGGCGCATGTTGCTAACACGTACGTAGGATGCAGACCAGTAGCTGGTTGGCGGGGAAAACTCTGTGCCTACGTGGTGGCACGTGGACACCGGTGCGGTGTGCGAGTGTTGGTAACATGCACGCCATTTGAGATCCACGTGGAGCGAAACCGATTGATGCGCAGGTCTGGGTGACCTGCGCGAGTGGCACAATTGCAAAAGATTGGCACGCGCGTGCATCTGTTCAGCAACCGCTGTAATAGTCGAGGAACTGCTACTGTTTTATTTTTTACCACTTTAATTCCACTTGAAACATCAATTTTGGTCAAAATAATAGAAAAGTAATTCACCGAAGACATTTTAATGAATCTAAGTGTCTTTATGACTTTGGGAGTTTCAAATTGGAAGCCTTCCCCTATAAATGGGAGGCTCGTTATTGAGTTCCACACAACAAGCAACATATTACATATTGCTTTTCTACTCTCTCTCTCTCTCTCACAAGATTTTCTCTATAAATTTCTTCAACTTTCTTCATCTTTCTAAGACGTTCAGAAACACCTTTAAAGGTAATTTTGGGTGAGTGTTCTACCACGGCTATTGTCCTTTGGACAACAGAATGGGTTTTCCTGTTCTACCACGGCTATTGTTCTAACACTATCTTTACCCAAATTTGTATTTGATCTTTAATATTTTTTTATTCTTTCATCTCTATCTCTTTATTTAAACTTTCTATCAAAACTTTTCAAACTTTGTTTTGTCTTTTATTCTACTTTCATTTCTTCGGTGTATTTTCTTATTTCTTGTATTAGCGGTTGTTTCACTTACTGGTTCCAGTCAGAGCTGACTGTTAACCCGATAAGTGATCAGTCTGTTTGATTTCATCAAAAACGCATCTGACCGATCAGCATTGGCTAACCCGCGCCCAATTTAACCTTTTACTCGTTCAGCAAATCTTCCCCTCCTTACTTGGTCAGTCCAAGGCTTGGTTATCAAACACAGCCTTAGTGTTTATTTCATTATAATTAATTCATTTATTAATTTAATTGCTTCATTTCCTTTCCTATATAGTAACTTAGAATTAAAAAAAATTGTAATCGTATTAAATATTTAAATAAATAAAAAGTGTTTTATTTTAATATTTATTTCTTGCATTGAACCCTTCATCATTTTCGTATGAAAACAGTCTCATCATATTAAAATGCTATAAGTTTATGGGATTTTGTAAAGCTAGCTAATAAATAATTAGCAAAGTTCGAACAAGTTGCGATGACCTTACCTAATCGCCGCTTGTAAAGTCAAATATGTTGCGATGACATTATTGATTGGTGAATGTATTTATAAAAATTCAAAATAGAGCTAATGCATGACGAATTTGACCTTCATATCACACATCATTCTGTTTAAGAAGGGGCCACATTATACAAATCAACTCATTATACATGAAAATAAATTCTTTACCTGATTTTATATATATTTAAGTCCTTAATTTTCTTTAAAGTACTTGTAATTTTACTTTTACTTTTAAAGGTTCACTTGTTAACTTTGTCAAAATAAACAATTAAAAATACAGATTGTAACACCGTCATAAACACATCATCCTTCAACCATCATTCGTTTACAAGGAGTCATCTTTCGCATAATCTATATTGAGGAGCAATCTTTCCCACAATCTATATTATTTTACTTAATCGGTCACCCTTATCAAAATCCTTTGTAAAGGATGTCATTATTTTCAAATTTTTTTATATTTTTTTCCCCATCTAGCACATTCCTACCTATATACAAATACAGACTTTGGTATTCTATTGTTGCACTAAGTAAAAGTTCATAATGCATATGTTGATGGTACAATGAATTGAAGCTCTATGTACAAGTAATTGTTGTTTATGTGAAAAATGACAACATTCATAACGTTTCCAATCATAAGATATGGTCTATATTAACATTTTAAGATTGATATGTTGATTTTCATGTCAACAATAGAGACCATATAACATTTATCTCAGGATCAGAGGTTATCTAAATATCATGTAGATTTGTTTTTAGTACTGAGCACGAGAGAAACACCACCCTGTCCTTACTTCGTGTGGAAAATTCTCAAGACGAAAGGTAATCATGCTTCCGGTCATATCACACTACAAACTGCCATATAATCGTTAAACGCCTAGTTGTCGCATTAAGAAAATTTTAAATTTAAATACTCTACTATATACATGTATCATTTCACTTCAAAACTTTTTTTATAATATTCGCACTTATTTAATGTTATAATTTCCTTAAATTAGTTAAATATCATCTTATTTATTACTAAATCCCTCAATGACAAGAGAATTGTTTTTCAAAGATTCAAAGCTAAACTCTTTTTATTTCTTTTTGGTATTCTCTTATGCTTTATGCTGACCCATTTTTTTTGTAATTTATTCCACAAACAATAAAACACTCGGAAACTCAAAACTTTGCAGGCATATATATAACATAGGAAGGATTATAACCCACGAACACATTTTCAACTTCCCGTAGATTCTTTCCCCCACACTCATGGGAATCGCAGGTATCCACGAAGACATCCTCAAAACCCACATCTTGACCAGACTCGACGGTCAAACCCTCGCCGCCGCCGGCTGTGCATCTTCCCACCTGCAATCCCTTTGCTCCGACGACAAACTATGGTCCCACCTCTGCTCTGCCACGTGGCCTTCTACACAACATCCTCTAGTCGCCCAATCCATCTCCAACTTCACCTCCGGCCACCGTTCCTTCTTCTCCGACGCCTTCGCTACTCCCTCACACGGCCCCACCGCCACCGCCACGTCATCACCTCCGACTTCCCAAATTATATCCGCAGTTGACCTCAGATACGGCGATCAGCTCGTGTTTTCTAAGGTTGAATTTACCGAGACGACGCCCGCCGACGACTGGTTCCAAACGTCGCCGTTTCGAATTGATCTTCTTGAATACAAAGAGCTCGTACAATCGGAGTTGATTGTTCCCGGTGATGATCAGGTAATCGCAGTGTTCATCATTCGGTTCAATTTTGAATTGATTATAGTATATTTTGGTTTTTATTTTGAACCCAACCAAAACTGAAAATTTAGTAGTTTCTTGGATTTTGAAAAGAGGTAAGTTGTAAAAAACCAACCAAGTTTTAAAATTGTTGAAAATGTTCAAAAGTGTTGAAAATGTTCGGTTTTGGTTTTGGCTTCTCTGATTTTGAAGATGTGTAGGTTTTTTTCATTTCGGTTAAAATTTTTTGGGTTGAAAGAAATGCACGAAAATGATAAATCAACAATCTAAAAAATTTCTGAGATTCTCCTATTAATATTTAATTAGAAAAATAAATTGTAAAAAAACAAAAATACTATTATTTGGTTCTGTTCTTTTTTTTTTAATTCCAGTTTTACTCGTTCAAAACCAAAATCGAATCACAAAATTCGAGTTCAAAAAAAAAGAAGAATAAAAAAATAGAACTAAGGCTTGGTTATTAGTTTGGTAGGCTTTTTACTATTTTCTTTTCTTTTTCTGGTTTTTTAAGGTTATTGCTCTCCCATTAGGTAATGACTAATCCACGATCAAAATTGTTATGTTACATAACTTATTAATTTTATAAATTTCTCTATGAAAAAATACTCTTATTAATATGTAAGTAGAAAAATTAATTGTAAAAAATAAAAAAACACTATTATATTTCTTTATATGATTTGGTTTGATTGTTCGGCCTTTTTTAAACAGAACCACAAAATTGATTCTAAAAGAAAAAAATATATAACTAAAATTATGGTTATTAGATTGGTAAAGTTTCTAGGTTTCTTTTTTAGTTGATTTTTAAAGGTTTTTGTTCTCCCAACCCATCAGGTAATGCAATCGAATCTAGAGAAGCACGTGACATTGAGTTGGATCATGATAGACCCGACCCGGAACCGGGCTGTGAATGTATCGAGTTTGAAACCAGTTTCCGTTCAACGGAATTGGTTGACCGATGAAATAGAGTTGACTTTTGCAGTCGTGACTGGAGACGTGAACTGTAACATAGAGGTCACGTGCGGTGTGAAAGGAAGAAGTTTGGGGTTTTATGTGAACGGGGTGAGTTTGACCGTCCAGGATATTGATGGCAAGTGCATGAATGGAAAGGATAGTATGGTAATTTTGCAAGGACTTATGGTGGCGAGGAGACGGTGGTGCGGCGGCGGCGGAGGAGAGGGGCGGAGAGAGAAGTACGGGGAGTATGTTCAAAGGAGGGAAGAGAGGAAAGCGCAGATGGAGAGGAGAGAGAGGCGGCTTGACTTGGTCCGTGTTTGTTGTGTCGTGACTTTCTTGATGGCATTTTGGTCATGTGCTCTTTATTAATTAATTAAATTTAGAACAAGTGGTGATTATCTTTTTAATTTGTGACATAAGATTCCTTGTAACAAAATGTGCATGGCTAAAAATTGATGTCATGCTTGTTCAGGAATATATAGAGTTTAATTAATGGCAGTTTCATAAGTGTGCTTTGCTTATAATAATTAAAGGTTAAGTTATATTTTTTTTAGTGTGGGACTTTGGTGCTTGTATAGAAGGGGAAGTTTTATCTGGTTGTGGGGGTTTTCGTTTGTGAATAATTTTCGATTTGGTCATGCAGCGTTATATAACTAGGGACGATTAAAATTCCGTCTCAGGGAAATTTGAAAAAACGTTATTAAAAAAAGTTGAAATTTCTTTTATTTTCTTTTGCGTCCAAAAGTTTGGGATTTCATCCGACAACCGCATGCGTAGGATTTCATCCACGTTCTCCCTATTGACGGACTGAGGCAGCACATGTCGCCCATTGAGTACAATGCGATTTTAAATATCGGCTCATGATCCCTCTGTTCCCCATGAATGAAAAATGTCCCGTCTGCAACAAGACGTGTTTAGATTCGTTCGGGGAGCACGCCGTTCACTGCAAAGAGCTCCATGGGTTTAAATACAGATATGACATGGTTCGGGATGTTCTGTTTGACATTTTCATACGGGCTGGGATCTCGGCCAGGAAGGAAGCCCCGTTAATTTCTGTCTGATCCCTCAGATGGTCGTTCAACTCTCAGGCCAGCTGATGTTCTTGTTTTTTGGTGGCAGAATGGGAAGCATGCTTGTGTCGATCTTATAGGGGTTTCTCCCCTTGTGGGGCCGAGGGCCAGTACCTTCAAGGCTGACCAAGCGGCCTCCAGAGCGGCTGCTGGGAAGGTGAACAAACACGAGCAAGCGTGTATTGAAAATCAACATGTGTTTGTTCCCTTCGCATTTGATACTTTCGGTCATCTTGAATCGGAGGCGGTAGCCACGCTGAAGCAGATCCAAAAAGTCATGCACGGGAATATTGCAACTTCTAGAATGAAGAACGTTATCTTTATACGTCTAGGTTTTGCTATTCAAAAAGAGCTGGCGGCGCAACTTGTTGCCCACCTTCCCTGCATGACGACTTGAAGTCGTGTGTGTTTCCTATGTCGAGTTGTACTTTTTGTGAAGTTAGTTAATTTAGATAAGAAAAAAAAAGTTTTAAAAATTTTAGGAAAATTGGATTTAAATAATCCCAACTTTTGAGTGTTGGCCGGCAATAATCCCACCTTCAATAATCACTCTCAATGGTCCCAACTTTCGGCCTATTTACTAATATTGGTCCCTCCGTTAAAAAACTTAACACCGTTAAGTTTTTTGCTTACGTGGCAGCGGACTTGTAATTTTTTTTTCTTATTTAACCACGTGGCAATCCACATCAGATATTGGACTGAATTTGATGCTCAATTTTGACTGAGTTCATTTATGTTAGACTTTTTCTAAGTCAAACTATATGTCACCGTTCGTCATCTACAATCTTATATTTGGCTTGATTAGCTGTTTGTTTTTTGGTTCTATTAGGTTCAATTTGTTTCTACGATCATATTCGTGGTCTCAATTTGAGTTGTAATTGAGTTTTGAATCAATACCAAATTTCCAGTTCATCCTCTACGAAGGTTCATCAATGGCGAACTTTTTGAGATGCAATGATTCACGTAAAACTTGACATCTTTTGATTCGGTTTGATCGTACGAGTCTCCTATTGCATTTAGATTCAAATTTTGATTGAGTTGTAGTTGAAATCGCATCTCGATCTGGTTCATCTTCTTCGTTTACCACCTGTTCATCGATTTAAAACCCTCAAAAACTCATCAAAAGGTTCCAAATTTGGTGTCATCAGATTCGGTTTCTTATTACGAGATCGTTGCAAGTTACAGATACAAAATCGGTTGAGATTTGAGAAGATCGCAAATTTTGAGAGCGAAACTAGTTCTTACGCCACTGTTAATCGAGTTTAAACCTTCCAAAATTCATTGAACTTTAACAGTTTCAGGGTTCGATTTGGGTTTAGCGATGATGAAGAAGGAGGAATTTGGGTATAGGATTTGAGGAAATCGCCGATTTAGGGACTTAGAATCTTAGGATTTTAGAAATTAAGGGAAAGGGGGGAATTGGGATGGGAGTGACAGATGGATTAAATGAAGAAAAAAAATTACAAGTCAGCTGCCACGTAAGCGAAAAACTTAACGGTGTTAAGTTTTTTAACGATGGGATCATTATTAGTAAATAGGCTGAAATTTGGGACCAGTGGGAGTGATTATTGAAGGTGGGATTATTGTCGGCCAACCCTCAAAAGTTGGGATTATTTAAATCCAATTTTCCAAAATTTTAAGCCCAGTGTGATAGCATCATCTTAGTTTTTCTTATAAAATTATGTAAATATCCTTCAATTTAGTAAGTAAAAAGTTACATATTTACTACCTTATTAAGAAACTACAAGCACCTACATAGCTTCTAACCCCTTAAATAATCTTTAACTACACCATGGTTGAGAAGCATTTACTACTTTACCTGTTATCATGTCTATCATTTCTCTCATATTGACCTTTTTATATGTTTACTTTCTTGGCTTGGTCTATGATTCTATGATTGCTGCTTTCTCTGCCTGGTTTAGTGACTGGCCTTATCAAGGATTTATTTCATCGAGGAGTAAGGGACCTTGCAATAAATCTTTAAACAATGCGCGCTCCTCTGAAATTTTGCTCTAAGGAGTAAGAAACCTCAAAACAAATCTCTGATGAATTCAAATTGCAAGCACTGGTGTGTATTGTTGTCGCCACCGCCGTCTTTTCTGGCTTGGTGACCGTTGGTGGGTCACCGCTGATGTCTACCTCTGTTATTTACGATGTTTCACTATAATGTTTCTGTCGGCCAGGAAGCCTTCGTTGCAATCATCGGTAGGATCTGAGCGATATCACGATTTGAGCCTTTATGGCATTGAAGATCTAAGTTTCCGTAGTCTCAATGTCAAGATCAGAGTGTCGGTGGAAATCTAGGGTTTTGTGTCACAACCCAACCGACGCCAAAATACATAGGGGGCTTGAGGATTGTCCAGATGTTCACAACACTAAATTAAGGTTGCGATAATTCTTGATCAAACCCATTTCATAAATATTCAAAATGACATCGCCAAACAAAGAATCCAAACAAACAAACATATATAATCATTTTTAGAGTCTTAACTATGCATAAATGTGTTTGTGTATAGCATAAATGTAAAGTATGCGATCCATATGTTAAATGTAAGTTACAAAAGTATGAAAAACAAGTAATGAAATAGAGCATGTTATAACATAATGTGTGTCTCGCATGTTATATCTAAGTGTTGCTAGAAAGTGAGTTTTAGTGTCAACTAACCAAGGGCTAAACCATTGGTTCGGTGCCAGCGAACCAATGGTTAGTTAATTGGTTCGCTAGTTGGTTAGTTGTTTAGTATTAATAGTTTGACTTAGTTGAGTTCAAGTAGAGCTCATCATTCTGAGTCTTAACTGTGTGTTTTGTAAGGTGTTCATTCTCTCTAGAGTCATTTTAACCTCTTCTTGGTGAAATCAATAAAGTAAAGCTTTATTTATTTTCTTGTTCTCTCCAATTGATCATATCAATCAGTAGTAAAATCAACTACAACTCTTATAAGTGGTATCAGAGCAATCCAGGATATTATCCGCTTTGGCAGCCGGCATGCCCTCGGGCATCCGCCCCTCACGGATTTAAAACACGTCATGTTGGAGGAGGTATCCACACCCTTATAAAAGAGTGTTTAGTTCACCTCCCCACCAATGTGGAATGTTACAATCCTCCCCCCTTAGGGGACCAGCGTCCTCGCTGACACACTGGCCGATAACCGGCTCTGATACCAATCTGTCACACCCCAACCGACGGCGGAAACATCGGGGCATGATGATTGTCCATAAGCACATGACACTATTTAAAGTTTCATTATTTAATAATATCCAATTCCAAAATTATACATTGAATACAAGTAACATAAACATATAAAATAGTTTTCGATTAAATTCACTAGGTCCAAAAGCATCCTATGTGTAACGTCAATCATGAAGGCCTGATTCTCAATAACCTGAAAAACACGCAAAATGTCAACTATCTACATAGTTGGTGAGTCATAGGTTTAATAAAAACAGTTAAAGAAAATATTTGATTAAGTTTTTACAAAGTCACACTGTTAAACTAAATGTGCAAGTATTACTCTAATTACACACGTATTCGTCACCCAGTACAAAATGATGTTCAATTCCCTCAAAGGAATCTCTACGATTATGATGTTCAGTTTCCTCAAAGAAACCTCTACGATTATGATGCTCATGAGACTTACAAGTGTTCAATTCCCTCAAAGGAATCTCATCGATTGCTCATCAGACTTACCAGTACAGGTCCCTAGAATACGGTGTAATGTAGATAAATACAAGCAATTTATTTAACAGTACATGACTTACGTAGTGATATTAAATGATTGAAAATGTTCCACAAAGTCATACGTGAATACATATTTACACACAAATATTCTTCACATAAATAGATATTCACCACAAAAACAGATATTCATCAAATAAACAGGACGCCTGATTGATGGTTCGCAAAACCAACAATCGGTAAGAATGTTTGTCCACGTGTTCAATTCCCCTCTCGAGGAACCTCTGCGATTACTATTCGGTTCCTCTCAGGAATTTCAGCGTTGGGACCACGTTCAGTCCCCTACCAGAACCTCAACGTCATCATGTTCAGTTCTTTGCAAGGAACCTCACGTTTGGTGCTCCGGAGCCTTAAGCATAAAGTTTTCCAAATAGCATACAATATCAAGCATAGCAAAGTATATATTCACATGATATCACACAGATGCATGCAAGTAAATGTATTCAACAGTATTCGACTTTGTATAAAAAGTTTGAATGTTTGAATGACTAAAGTTTTGCAGTGATTCATGATGATAAACATGATAAATAATATGATTTACTTGAAAATAAAGTATTGCTAAATGAAAATGTTTATGCGTGCTCTCCACCCCAAAATGGTTTGGAAAATAAATAGAAAAATGGGCTATGACTCACATGTTTCGATTGATGAAGTAGAATCCGTGAGATAATGCAAATGAATACGGTCCAAGAGTTTCCAAGGTATAATCCTAATATTTGAGTGAGTGTGAATACAAGGATAGAAAACTCTGATTGAAATTAGGGATTTGTATGGGTTCACATGAATTTGGGGGATTTGATAATAAATATAATTAATGAAATTGGACAATAACATACTATTATTTAAAACCATAAAGTTTTAGTGAAACATGATTTAAATAGAATATTTGATAAGTTTGTATAATGCTATACAATTATTTTGGTTGCATTATGACAAAGAAAATTTATAAGCATTTAAGATAACTTTATAAAATAGTATAATGTAAAAATATATTTGTAAAGTTGGGACAACTTGCTTATTTAATTCTATGTTACAAAGTTTTTTTTAATAATTGCATTAACGTAAATTTAGTAATTAATGTAATCTTTATTAGTGAAACCAAACAATTAAATCCATAAAATAAATGATAGATTAATGATAGGTTTGAATACATATAGGTAATAGCCATCAAAAGAATCCTGCTGTGGAGGTTGTAAAAGCTATTCCTAGTGGCTTTGGCTCTACTTCTAATGTTCCAAAAGGAGATGATACAAATAAAAAGGAGCATGTTGTGTTGGGATCCATACCCAAACAAAAGATTTGGCAACAAAAAGTCACTATTGGTGATTCTGTGAATGGAGCTTCGGCAGGAGAATACGTGGGGCTGAATATTGCGGGTTCTAAGGCTATTGTGGCTGCAAAACTGTCTAATGATATGCTTGCCTCGGTCGACAACTTTTGCACCTCGATGTGCTTGAGAGTCAAAAACATCCATAACATGAATAATCTTCATCAATTGGTTTCCAATGAAGGTTTTGAAGACGTTGCCTTTAGATATTTGGGTGGTTTATGGGTGAGGGTAGACTGTGGTACTAAAGAGGAAAGAAATAAATTCTCTAGATGTGAAGGAATGAAAGCTATTTTCCATTCTAGTATCAAACCGAGAGCTAATTTTGTTATTAACGAACGGGTTGTTTGGATTGAGATTCGGGGCCTTCCTTTAAGTGCTTGGAACAATGAGGCTTTTCACCATGTCACAAGTCATTGGGGTGAATCTTTATTTGGAGAGGATGATATAGAAGAACCTTTATCATGTGGTAGAGTTTGTATCCTTACTACCAAGCTTGAACGCATTCAAGAAACCATCAAGTATGATATCGGTGGCATTATTTATGACTTATTCGTGTATGGGTATTGCCAAACTTTCCTTTGGCCTCAGAACCTGCTCTCCCCTTCATGTGGCTCCGGCTGCTGCGGCTTTTGACAACGATCTCCGCGCGGCCATTGAAGATATCGTCGTGTGTGGTGGGCCCTTCTTTGGGGACCTCCAATGGAGGGTTGCCTCCTTGCCCATCAAGCTAGGGGGGCTTGGGGTCTACTCGGCTGTCGAGGCCTCCTCCTACGCTTTCGTGGCCTCGAGGGCCCAATCCTGGGAGCTCCAGGACCATATCCTTCGGGAGTGTGGGGTGTGCCCTATGGACTCGGCATACACGGGCGCGTTGGCTGGCCTCCGTGGCCTTATTCCGGGCTTTGATCTTAGCGGTTTCTCTAACAAGGACACCGCCCCACCCAAAGCCCAACATGTTTTGGCGAATGTCCTTTTTAGTAAAGCTGTGGGAGAAATGGAAGCTGCCTTCGGGATGTCAGCCAGGGATAAAGCTGTGTGGGAATGTCTTCGCCAACCACATGCTCAAGATTTCCTCCTCGCCCTCCCTATTGATGGGTTGGGGCAGCACATGTCGCCAGTCGAATATCGGGCAATTCTTAAATACCGGCTTATGATCCCCCTGTACCCAAGCGATGAGAGATGTCCAGTTTGCAGCAAGGCATGCTTGGATGCTTATGGGGAACACACGGTCCATTGCAAAGAGTTACCCGGTTTCAAGTACCGGCATGATCTGGTCCGGGACGTCTTATTTGATATTTTCAGAAGAGCCGGGATATCTGCAAAGAAAGAAGCCCCGGTTAACTTTTTGTCGGACCCAGCGGACGGGCGTTCCTCCCTTCGACCGGCGGACGTCCTTGTCTTTGGGTGGAAGCACGGGAAGCACGCCTGTGTCGACCTTACTGGGGTTTCCCCTCTCGTGGGGTTCAAGGGCTCTGGTTTCCGGGCAGGCCTGGCGGCCGCGAATGCGGCTGCAGGGAAAGTGCGCAAACATGAGGAAGCGTGTCTGGCGAATCAACATGTGTTCGTGCCTTTTGCGTTTGATACCTTCGGTTACCTTGCCCCGGAAGCTGTGGATACCTTGAGCCGGGTCCAAAAGGTCATGCATGGGAACGTGGTGACCCCTAGCGGTTCGAATGTGGTTTTCACTCGGTTAGGCTTTGCTATTCAGAAAGGGCTGGTGGCGCAGCTTGTTGCCCGCCTCCCATGTACTTCACGTTGAGTTGTAACCGATGTTTAATGTTTAATGAAAAAATATCCATATTTAGAGAGCAAAAAAAAAAAAAATTTGTGGTGGAAATTCACTCATGGTCACCTAGCTTTGCAAGAAAATTTGAGAATGAATCCGATTCTAATAATGACGAGGATGAGATCAATGATAGTGAAAATGAGTCGGACGAAGTTTCTGATAATGAGTCTGCTGCAAATATCGAGATTGAGGATGCTAACAACGCTAATCCTCCTCTTAATGAGCCAATAAAAGAAGAGATAAACAAGGAGGATCCATGCTATATGAAGGATTATCTCAACAACTTTGAAGTGGGTAAGTCGTATTCGGTGTCTCTTTCGGTTCCTCCGGGGTTTGAGAGAATTAATAAGAAGTGTTGTAATGAAGAACATGACTTGGATTTGGATGGGGACAACGCCATGTCTGAGGTTAAAAAAGTGAATGCTTCATATCAGGGTAGTTCTAATGCAGTTAACAGGGAAGATAAAGGTCAAAATGGGGATTCAGTTTTAAACTCAGTGGGTCTTGATAGTCATTCTGTGGAGGTGGACTTGGATACAATGAATAATAGTGCTTTTGAGAATGGTTTGCGTGACACAGTGGATAAATCACATAAGGATGGAGAAGATATTATCCTTATAAGACTTAAAGATATTTCGATTTCTCTTGTTGGGACCGATGAAAAATCCAGAAATAGTTACAAGAAAGGTGGTCATTTTGGAAAAAACTTATCTATTTTAGAGGAACTTAACAAATTCATTAAAATAGGTATGTCGATGGGTATGGAGATGGACGGTATGAAAAGTGATTTAAAGAATTAACGTCTCGTCAGTTTTTTGATTAGTGACACCATGTGCTACCTAATAGAATATACTCATACATATAGTATTTGCGTGGTAATGTTTGTGTTCTAGAGAAAATCGCATCAAATACGTTATAATTTTGTTAGTTTTTCGTGGTTAACTTTATTCGCAATTTGGTGTATGATACAAGTGGGGTTGGATTTTGGAAGTATTTGTTAGTTTAGAAAACTTTGGGGTTACTTTAACTTCGCAACTAAGTTCTGCGCAACTCACATACGTTATAATTTTGTTAGTTTTTCGTGGGTCTTTGCTCTCAACCGTATTTGAGTTTTGTTAGTTTATGAAAATTTGGTGTATGATAATGTCTTGATTATTCGTGGTAAATGGGTGGCGTTGGATTTTGATTGTTATGTGGTTGTGGTTTATGCACCTCAAAGCACTAGAGATAAACGATATCTTGTGGACGTTTTTGGATATTTTTGTGAACACACATCCGGGGGAATATATTTTCTGTGGGGATTTTAACGTTTCCAGAACGGCTGCTGAGAGACTGGGTGTTGGTTTTTAATGAAAGGGAAGCTAAGGATATTCAACAAGTCTTATTGACGAGTTGCGGTCTAGAAGATGTGAAACTTAGGTGGTTTCAAGTATCACGCGGGTTAGTTCTAATGGTTTACAACATAGTAAAATTGATCGTTTTTTGGTTTCGTCCTCCATTTGTGATCGGTTTACCGGCTTTGGAAGGTTTGGTGGACGGTAAAAAAGTGTCGGATCATAGGCCTATCATTTTGAGATTGAAAGATAGAGATTTTGGCCCGATTCCTTTTAAATTCTTCAATTATTGGATTGGTATTTCTGGGTTATGAAAGGGTGGTTAAAGAGGCTTGGGAGGATGTTTCGGTGGATCATCCATAGGGATTTTTTTGTTCGGTTTAAAGAAAAGCTAAAATTGACTAAATAGTAAGTTGAGAGCTGTGGAATAAAGCGAGGTTGACGGATGAGAAAAAAGATTGTGATGCTCTTAGGACTAGATCTTGATGGTATTGAAGTTGAGATGGAGTTAGTGTTGCGTCTTAATGACCTTAATAATGAGAAAACGGTGTTGTTGCATGATTTAAATGTGTTGGAAAAAAGAAAAGCTCTCGAATTATCACAGAAACTTAAAACCAAATGGACTCTAGAAGGCGACGAAAACTCTAAGTTCTTTCATGCCTATTTGAAGAAGCGTAGACGTTTGGCGGCTATTAGAGGTATTAAACATAACGGGGATTGGGTGGAGTGTCCGATAGTAATTAAAGAGCTTTTTTTCGAACATCACAAGTCGAAATTTTCTAAATGGGTGCGTAGTAGTGGTGCCGGTGCTAGTACGGTGGGGACTATCCGGCAGCTACCGGTTGGCCACCGTGAGCTGCTTGTTCGTCGGCCGGTTATGGGTGAAGTCAAGGCTGCGGTATGGGATTGTGGCAGCTCAAAAGCTCCGGGTCCGGATGGGTTTTCGTTTGCTTTTGTTAAGCATCATTGGGGGTTGTTAGTGGATGATATAATGAGGTTGGTGAATCAATTTTTTGAGAAAAAATCTATTCCGCGTGGTTGCAATACCTCGTTCATTACTCTTATTCCTAAGAACGATAGCCCAGTTCTTATTTCTGATTTCAGACCGATTAGTCTTATCAATGTGCAATATAAGATTCTTGCTAAATTGTTGGCTAATAGACTGGCAAGTGTGGTTGATGAGTTGGTAAGTCCGGTTCAATCCGCGTTCATTAGTGGTAGGCAAATTTTGGATGGTCCTCTAATGTTAAATGAGATATCTAAATGGTACAAGGACAAGAAAAAGAGGATGTTACTGTTTAAAGTGGACTTTGCCAAAGCTTATGATTCGCTTAGTTGGGATTACTTGTTTGAGGTTATGAGAAAAATGGGTTTTGGGGTTGAGTGGGTTGATTTGATTCGTGCTTGTCTTGAGTCTGCCTCGGCGTCGGTTTTGATAAATGGAAGTCCAACGAAAGAATTCCCGATAGAGAGAGGTTTACGCCAAGGTGATCCTTTGTCCCCTTTTTTGTTCATTTTGGCTATGGAAGGTTTACATGCGTTGATAGTCAATGAAGTTCGCTTGGGGAATTTTAAACCATGCATCGTTGGGGGTAATAAAATTCCTATTTCTCATCTTTTTTATGCGGATGATGTCATTTTTGTGGGGGAATGGTCGGAAGATAATTTCAGATGTGTCAATAAGATTCTTAATGATTTTTTTGAGGTGTCGGGGCTGAAGATTAATGTTTCAAAATGTAATGTGTTCGGTGTGGGGGTTAGTGATTTGGAGGTTGATCGTGTTGCTGTCTACCTTGGGGTGTACCGCGGGCCGATTTCCTTTTACTTATCTTGGGGTTCCCGTGGGTGAAAGCATGAGGTTAATTAAATCCTGGGATCCGATTGTGGAAAAATTCAAGACTCGTCTTGCTCGTTGGAAAGCAAACCTTTTATCCATTGGCGGTCGGCTAACGTTGATCTCTTCGGTCTTAGGTGCGTTACCGATTTACTATTTTTCCATTTTCCGTATTCCTGCTTCTATTAAAATTATTCTGGAAAATATTCGGGCGAAATTCTTTTGGGGGGCGTGGGATGGGAATCGTAAGATTCATTGGGTCAATTGGGATGAGATATTGGGTGGGAAAGAAAGTGGGGGGTTGGGCATTGGGAGCTTGGATGGGTTGAACAAGGCGTTGCTGTTAAAATGGAAATGGAGATTTCTTAAGGATAAAAGTCAGCTTTGGGTTCGGGTTATTGAGTCCATTTACGGGTCGGGAGGTGGGTTTGATGTGGTTTCTTTGAAAGGGGGGGGGGGAGTTTGGAAAGAGATTTGTAAATGTGTTAAAAAAATTCATGACAAGGATGAAATTCCGAGAAATGCATTTCTTAGAAGAGTGGGTAGAGGTGATAGTATTAGTTTTTGGAATGATATATGGTTGGGGGATGTTAAATTAGCTTGGAAATTTCCGAGACTCTACGCTCTTGAAAATAATAAAGAGTGTAGGATTTCGGATCGTTTGGTGGGTAACATTAGAGTATGGAGTTGGAGAAGGGAGATTCGTGGGGGTATTGAAGAGCACCAATTTGGTGCGTTGGTTTTGGCCTTACGGTCGTTCTTGGCATCAAATGAGATCGATGGATGGGCTTGGGCGTTGGATGGTAAAGATTATTTTGAGGTGAAACACGTTCGTAAAGTCATTGAGAAAAAGGTTCTTCCCGGTAGTAACATCAAAACTAGGTGGAACAAGTTTATTCCCAAGAAGGTCAATGTGTTCATGTGGAGACTTTTAAGAGATAGACTTCCAACCCGTGCAAAATTAATTGAAAAAGGTATCCCTCTTTTGAAGCTTAGTTGTGTGTTTTGTGGTGAAAGTTTGGAGTCTAGGATGCATGTGTTTGCGGCTTGCTCGAATTTTAGAGAAGTGAGAGGCAAGGTTCGTCGTTGGTTAGATCTTGGTTTCGATTTTAGTGGCGACCCGGAAGTGATTCTTGAGCGCATTGATAATGCTCATATTTCGAAGCGTAAGAAGGAATTGGTGAATGGTGTGGCTTGTTGCATGTGGTGGACCATTTGGAAGAGTCGTAACGAGATAGTCAACAATAATAATGATTTAGATGTTTTCTCCATTTTTGATGTTATAGTTAGATGTTCATTTAATTGGTTTTCGTCTAGAAATAAGTTTTGTAATATGTCTTCTAGCAATTGGCTAGAATGTCCTTTATTGTATTTGTAAACGTTTTGGGCTTGTTCGGTTAGGTTTTTCTAACCGGCTCGCGTTTTTTTGTTTAATAGTTTTGTTGCTGTTCAAAAAAAACAATACAAATACATGTTATGAAGCAGGCAAACTAAGGTTACATCATTTTTTCTTTCTTTCTTTCTCAACAAGATAAACAAGAAAAAATAAAACGGGTCACTAAAGTTGTCTAGGTGGCCGGCCCACACAACCCTTCAATCTTCAAACAGACCCAAACCCATTACGGGTCGAGACACATAGCGACCATTAAGCCCAAACCCATATGGGTCGAGGCTACACCGGACCCAACAAAAATGTGACTAATCATTAATTAATTAATTATGTTATGTTCTAATTTTCTATAATTTGTATCTTGTTAACCTATTTGGGCTGGGGTTTTCCATTCTATCGGCCAATATTATTATGTTAGTAAAGATGGGTTTTTGTACCAACAAAACAGTTCAACGATAACTATTTATTTGTTGATCACAAATTCTGATTGAAATAACTAATTAGTAACTATTTTGTTTGTGTCATGACAGGGTTTATTGATAACTAACATCATCATCTCATTTTGAATACACTTCTAGGAATAGTCATCACTCATCATGGTTCTCTTCATGGAACCAACCAAACTTTTGTTAATGAATTCCAGAGTAATGGGATCATCATTTTAAGAAACTAGAGCTAATTGTCTAAACGTTGTGGTAGAAACTGAGCTCTTTTGGCCTTCTTGTGACGATAGGAAGCCCCGTGTGGGCTTTTTCCTAGAGAACATTGGCAGACCTGGCCTAGGGGTGAAACCCTTAGGGGGTGCTGTTAGTCGGAATGTAGAGTTTATTCAAGGCTTGGCTTCGAAAAGAGCTTTCAACGCTGTTGATCTGATCCGGCTCCTCCCCAAGTTGGGGGATCCGTAGAGCGAACTTCTTCTGTTGCACCCGTGCATGGGTATACTCAAAGTTTTCTTTGGGTTAAGGACATGTCCTCCTTTACACATGTTGGGGGCTGCCTCCTTTTTTGATAAAGAACTGCGCACGGCTATCGAGAATTGGGTGGTTTGTGGGGGGCCCTTCTTTGGGGATCTCCAATGGCGCCTTGCCTCATTACCCATTAGGTGTGGGGGGCTTGAATTATATTCTGCGGTGGAGGCTTCCTCGTTTGCCTTTGTGGCATCTAGGGCGCAATCTTGGGTGCTTCAAGATCATATTTTGAGAGAAAGTGGGATATGCGGCATGGACGCGGAGTATGCGGGTGCGTTGGACCGTCTTCGGGATGTTACTCCAGACTTTGACTTGAGCGGTTTCACTGAAAAGGACACCGCCCCCTTTAAAGCCCAAAAAGTCTTGGCGAGTGCCCTTTTTGGTAAAATCATGCAAGAGATGGAAGTGAAGTTTGACATGACCGTAAGACAAAAAGTCGTATTCGGATGTTTACAAGCGCCACATGCACAAGATTTCCAACGGGTTATCCCTATCGAGGGGCTGGGCCAGCATATGTCTCCGGTGGAAATGTGGAATATCGGGCCATTCTTAGGAACCGCCTCATGATTCCCATTTTCCCGTCAGATGAGAGATGCCTCGTTTGTTACAAGGCGTGTTTGGATTCGTTCGGGGAACATGATGTCCATTGCAAAGAACTCCCGGGGTTTAAATATCGACACGATTTGGTTAGGGATGTTCTATTTGACATATTCAGACGCGCGGGGATTTCAGCGAAGAAGGAAGCTCCGGTCAACTTCCTGACGGACCCGTCTGATGGGCGATCGACTCTTAGACCGGCAAACATCTTGGTCTTTGGGTGGATAGGGGGAAGCATGCATGCCTGGACCTCACTGGGGTCTCCCCCCTTGTGGGCTTGGGGGCCGGAGAGTTCAAAGTGGGGCAGGCGGCTTCTAAGGCTGCGATGGCAAAAGTGAACAAGCATGAGAAAGCGTGCATGGAAAATCAACACGTGTTTGTTCCTTTTGCCTTTGATACTTTTGGGTTCCTCGCCTCTGAAAGGCTTGGCGGTGCAACTTGTTACCCGCCTCCCTTGCCCGTCGGGATGATTGTCCACTTGTATTTGTTTTTTTATTTATAAAGAGAATGTGTTTAAAAAAAAACCATGACCTATCGGTAGAAATAGCTAAATAAGAAATAATTTGTTGAATAAAAGTAATATTTGCGTGGATTTCAGGACACAAACACTAACCATTTCGTTGGACTATGATTATTTTTCAAATAGAAACCAATTATATTTAAGGGAAAAGATCTATAGAAAACCAACAATTTTCCAAAAAACCAAAAAACCAACTTTTTTTTCTCTATAACTTCTTCATATATTAATAATTTTTAAAAAGAATTTCACAAAAAAATTCTATAATTTTATTAGCTTTATTTATGGGGAAAAAATTTTAAAAAATAAAAAGTTTAGTGATTATTTTATTAGTGCATCATGCAATAGTACTAATAGTATTGCATAATGCATTATAATTAAAACTACTTAAAAATAAGAAACTTAACTTAAATATGAACGTGATTTATGTGAATAATATAAAAAACAATGAATTGGCATTCATAAGACAATTTTATATTATTGTTGCATAGCGCATTATTAATTTTAAGCTAAAATCCGAATTTTATTTTATTTTTTAAAAAAACTCGAAAATGTTTTTAAAGTTTTTTCTTTTTCTAGTATTCTTAAAATCATGAAAGAAACATATAAAAAAAGTTTTTAAAAAAATAAATTTTTTTCTTGGTTTTTTGGTTTTTTACAAAATATTAGTTTTCTATAGAACCCAACCCTTATATTTAACACCAAAATAAAAATAAAAATGAGCCTACATTTAGCAACCATAGGATTTGAACCCGGACTACTTTTGCGTAACTAAAACATCCTAAACATTCGTAACTAAAACATCCTAACCATTTATGCCAGGTTTTGATTTGTTTTTTAAATGGAAATCAACTATACTTTACACTAAAAAAATAGATGTTTAAGTAATGAAAAAAAAAAACCTGATAGAAACCCCTTACAAGTTGTTTTCTTTATATAGTATATATAAATATATATAATGGTTGTATATACTATATAGTATAATGATTAGAAATCATTGTTTTTGTTTTGTTAAAGATGTAAACTATTCTTCTTGCCGGAATCAACAACGTCTAAAAGAGGACCAAGTTATCGATGCCCGAATATCGAAAAGAAGAAAAGAACACATACAAACGCAGATGCCAAAATCAACAGAGCGTATCGATTGCAAAACAGAGTTAATATTACAAAATAATGAATCAAACTTTAAAAAGATCATCAAGCACTTAACTTGTTAACTCGAAAGGAATCCATGACTCTACGAAGATCATTCTCCTCTTCAACAAATACATTTTCAGGCACTTGTAGTCTTAACTCGTATAACTGGTTGTTTTCGACTCCAAGAACCGAGAGGTATCTCCTGTCCCATTCTTTACGCACTACTCTGTCTTGTGGCATAACAGCCAGCTCATTGTTGCTAGCATATGACTTTATGTTCACCTGCAACTCAACAGGCAAACAAAATCAATAACCAAAAAAATCAAGAGGCTTGACCAAGGGTGGCAATCATGTCATGTAACCCACGACCCATTTTAACCAATTTATTTAACGAGTCAAATAGGTTGTAATCATGTTGTACACGTGTTAAACGGGCTGACGAGATGTAATAAATGAGTTAAACGATTGTAAATGGGTTGCCAGGTTGACCTTATCATTTATATAAGTCTTTATTCTAATTCTAATTCAAACAGGTAGATGTGTTAATAGAGAGGTTTGGTTTGACATGTTTCATCACATGTAGAGGTGGCAAAGTCAACTTGGTCATTTGTAAATTGACTGAAGGTTGTCTTATATCAATAGGGGTCAATAACTTCTTTTAGCTAAAGCCAGAATAAGTCAAACAAGTCCAAAGTCGTCAAAAGTGGATTTCTAATGCACACAACTTCATAAACATAAATTGTGTTAGTCAATAACTTAGATTGTTATTATAATAATATAGCTTTGAGATAATCTTAAGCTCATTAAATATTTAAAAAATATTTCATATACTTTAAAAATTATCTTTGGGTCAACTTGCACGCTGGGTAAGGGGTCAAAAGGGGACGTTGGTTCAGGTTGACCAGCTACTGTTGTTTTCAAATATATAAGTAATATATTATATATGATTACAAAAACTATTATTGCTATATGATGCAATTTTAACAAATTCTTAATGTAAGTAAATAGCAAAACGGACCACAATTGCATGAAATGACCAAGTTTTCCCGTCACAAATTTTTACTAGCTAAAATGGATGGAAAATAGTATAATTAACCAAACAGACTGATGACTTTAGTACGTTGCTATTTACTGTCATTTTGCTCAATTGCTCCTTTGTTTTTTCTTCTAATAAATCAGTTTAGAAGGTTGTAATAGGAGACACACTCCTACTACAATATCTCAAGCAATGTTAAACCTCAATTTTGTGGTCAAATGGACGGACTCACTCTAAACTCAAATTGACACTAACCGAGTGCTATTGTTGCGTATACACATTGCTTACCGGATTTTCTTGTAATAAACAAGATTCATGAGTATAAAACATATTCATGACACTTGAGTTTGAAAAATTCTTACCTCAATTTGGTAGTACATCTTCCCATCATCAGCAATCCTGGAAGAAGCAGAGAGAATACTTGCTTCACGCCTCACACCAAGCCTAGTAGACATGAACTCGGTCAAATACTGCCTAAGAACCGCCTTTGCTGCTTCTTCTGGTGGACCCAAATCTTCCAAACTTTTGTACTTTGACGACGAAGGTGAGGATATCTCAACTGAGAGGTTCTCATCGAGAACAAACGGGTCTCTAAAGAATATGTCAGCATTGGCACCTCGAACTTGAATCCAATTTCTAGGATAATTGAACGAATACCCGTCAAAAGTATCTATAAGTTCCCTAAACTCTACAGATTGTAGAGCAAATGCATTATTTCCCTCAAATTTTGAGAATATGCAACTGGACAGAATCACGGCTATCACACTTCTTCTTGGAACTGCAAAAGCTTTAGTCTGATTATACATTAGACATTTAGACTAATGGATAATTAATTATATGATCCTGGCAAATATTTAACAATTTCATGAATAAACACATCAATCGATTTGGCTATTTCGATAAATAATTAACATTTAGGTCAATCTTCAATAGATTGAATGAATTTACATCATATACTTGAAATTCGTGAGAAATCATGAACTAAAACCAACACACAAACTATGGATTACAGCTGATACAAGCTTAAGTCCCGTTATACTTATCTAAGCTACATGAATCGGACGGAATATGTTGAATTGAACTAGGGTTTTTAATTGACGAGATTAATGAAGTAGGTTAGGAGACTTACGGATTGCAGGTTGCAGGAAATAGAAAAGCGGCGGACGGAGGGAGTGTGAGCGGCGGAGGAAGGAAGGTGTGGGCGGAGGACGGTGGCGATGGAAGTGGGAGTGGAAGGAGGTCTGAAGCGGAGACAGTCTGCCATGGTTACTTACATCCACTGAACTGAACGGATTGAGTATAGATAAAAACAACAGCATAAAGATTAAAGAGTGGCAGCATGTTTATTTATGTTAAATAAAAGATAAGATTGTATAAAACAATCAACTCTTCTAAACGTAAGAAGCAAGAACGTAAGAGCATTCACGACCGTCTTTTGATATAATTTTTGTGAGTGTAGTTGTTAAAATATAAGGGTTTAGTTGTAAGTGATTGTGAGTGGAGGAAAAAAAATATATTGAAAATATGTATATTTATTAAAAAACTGTGAATTCTGTAAAATTTAAGGTTTGGTTATGAATAAAAGAGAGAGAAAATTGTAGAAAGATGTATTATTTAATTATAGTTGTGAGTGAAAAAGAAAGAAAAAATAATAATAAATGTATAAATTATAAGGATATGAATAAAGAATGGGATGTGAATGCTTTTAGAAGCTTAACAAAGTAACCGTGACATGTAGTATTGGTCTTCGGTGTTGGGTATAAAATTAAATTAAGTAAATTAGGGTTAGGTCATTTTTCACTAACGGGGTTAATAAAACATCTATAAGTCAATGGCAGTTATGTCATTTTTATAAAATCTTATAATAAAAACCTTAAAATCGAATAAACCAATTTAATTAGAAACTTCTGCCCCCTTCTCACCTTCCTCACATTCTTTGCGCCAAAAGCTCTCCATTTATTTTCCCACGCTCCACCAATTCATCTCACCGACCTATTGACTGCTTGCTTAATTAATTAGGGTTTCAAACGCGAAACCATGTCTAGATTGATGGGGATACCGCCTGAAATTCTGGTCATAAGAAGCATTAGAGGTAAAGATTGGAGTTTGAAAACCTATAGATATTTGACTCTCCTAATTACATTTCGGCGTCAAAGATATGTATTATTCCGAGCAAGGATGGGCTCCGTTTGACGGAAAATACGGTACGACCAAATTAGGTGAAATTGACATTGCGTTTCTCGCTGTTTATTCGTTAGGGATGTTCGTCGTCGGACAATTAGGGGATACGTTAGATCTACGATTGTTTCCAACAACTGGTACGATCGGGAGTGGGACATTTGTAGCGTTGTTCAGGATGGGTTACTTTTGGGACATGCATCGTTTTTGGTACTTTTTGGGGACGCAAATGCTTGTCGGATTGTTTCAGGCCACCGGATGGTCGTCGGTGGTGGCGGTGATCGGAAATTGGTTCGGTAAATAAAGGCGGGGGTTCATAATTGGGATTTGGAATGCGCATATATCTGTCAGGAATATTAGCGGCTCTCTTATTGCTGCAAGCGTAAAATCCCATCTAATCTTAGAAAGAACGATTTTAAGGTTTCTTATTGTTAGAGCATGGTTCTGTGCGACGCATGATGTATCAGAACGTACTGAATGATGAATACTACAAGACCCACGAACTTGAAAACGAAGTCACAGTTCTGACTCCACGAAGTGGAGACGAAGTCATGCTTCGTGACCCCACGAAGTGGCACTTCGCGGAAGGTCCAGTTCGTGGACATTGTTGCAAGTATAAATAGAACATTGCTTTGTTATCTTCATAACTTTGTGAGTCTAAGTGTGTGTTCTGAGTGTATTTTCTCTCCGAGTGTTCTCTATGTCCAGATTGTACCTATTGCTCTTTGTTGATTAATAAATCAATCGTTTAATTACGTTTTGCATATCGAAATAGCTAGATCGAGTAGACGATCCACCGCTTACGCTTTTTCAAGTGGTATCAGAGCTTTCTGGTTCATCTACAGATCTGTTTGTGGCTATTTTCGGACTTTTTGATCCAAAAGGTGTCGGTTTTTGAAAAATCTAAGTGTTTTTGCTTTTGTTCGTTAATTTCTGTTGCATTTTTGTGCAAATTTCGATCCTGAATCAGTCCTTTTGATTACATCTGATCTACTGCTGAAAATCTTATTAAAAAACATCAAAAGTTATGAAATTTGACTCAAAAATGGTTCACTTCGTCTGAGTTCGTGGCTTGATCCTCTGGTTCGTGCAAATAACCGTCACAAAGTGATAGTTCGTGCAAATAACTGCCACGAAGTGCCACTTCGCGTCAGTTCATGTCAGCTCGTGTCAGTTCGTGAGCCAGTTTATGAGTGACTTCGTGACTCAGTTCGTATCAGTTCGTGAGTTGGTTTGTTTGTGACTTTGCAATCTAGTTTGTGCAATTCAGTTCGTGTCACTTTGCAACCAGTTCGTACGCTACTTCGTGTCAGTTCATGCAACAGTTTGCTATTTAATTCCTAGATCGAGATTTCTTGGTTGTTTTACTAAAACTGACGTAACTTGAGATCCGTTAAGAGTTACGGGAGTTAATACCAGCCGAAACGACCGTCTCGGAGAGATCTACACTTTTACTCACCGGCTAGTACCCTATGTTTCGATCCCCAAAATCCACTTCTAAGACTTCTGTTTTTGCATTTGAAGTTTTTGGAGTGTCATATTTTAGTTAAAAATGGTTGATTATTCCGCAATGGCCGCCGTTCAATCCACCATTCAATCGTAGATGCAAGCTTTACTTAACTTTGATAACGAAATTGGAACAAGTCAGAAAGTTCCTAAGTTGTTAAAGCTTAAGAATTTCTCATCATGGTGTGGACGATTTGAGGCATATGTTGGTACTAATGACATAGATATCTGGATTCCAATCGAAGAAGGGTATAAATATCCATTACAAGCCAATGGTCAACCAAATCTTCATCGTAGTATTACACCTGATGAAAAGACGAAATATCAAGCAGATTAAAAAGCTTATGGTGTTTTAACAATGGCATTATCAAAGGAACTCTGACATAAATTCAATGATTGTTTTTCTGTAAAAGAGCTATGGGATGCATTGGTTAAACATTGTGAGGGAAATGAGCAATACAAGAAGAGTAAGCAAAAGGTTCTCAAGAAAGAGTTTGAAAATTCGGATCATTATCCAAACGAGAGTGTTTCCGACTTGATCACTCGATTTTCACTTCTTCTTAGTGAACTAGCATTAGTTTCTGTTGTTAAAGATGCTGCTGATGTTGATGCATGGTTCCTGATCGTCATGTGAAGTATTGATTACAAGACGGAACGTTCAAGATTAGGTCTGGCCGAACCTTGGCCGAACTCCAGGTTCGGAGCCGCCGAGGCTTGGCCGAACCTGAGGTTCGGCCAGTCGTATTTCCAGCCTATAAATATGTTAGTCTTGTATAGTTTCAGTAGCTTTTCGAGTCATATTCTCTCTGTGGTCTCTGTGTAAACTCTCAGTGGTTAATACAAATCCTGTTTGTATTTACTCTTTGTGTTTCAACTCGTTATACATTGATTTCATATCGACTAAGTAGAAGATCCACACGCTCAAGCAATTTCAAGTGGTATCAGAGCTTTTGGTTTACTCTACTAGTCGGAGATCATTGTTTTTCGAGTTATTGTGTTAAATTTCTCGTTTTTGACTTTCAAAACTCGTTTTACATTGATTTCACATCGACTAAGTAGAAGATCCTCACGCTCAAGCAATTTCAGCTGATAAAAAGGAAAAGTTGTTGGAGGCTTTACCTGAAAAATGGGAAAGCTTTATGTTGATTCTTACAAGGGATAAGGATTATCCGAATATGACTTTCAACAGTCTAGTTGAGCAATTACAAGCTCATGATCTTGAAACTTCAATTCATAAATCCATGACTGGTTCAGTTCAAAATCCAACAGCTTATCATGGAGAAAATTCTTCATCCATCAGTGCAAAGAAACCAAGTGTCATTCCTTATACTGCACCAGATTCTGGATCATCTAGCGGATGTCATATGCATGTTTTGGTTACTCCAAGTCAATCTGGTTTGTCTGCTGCTACACATGATCAATACGTGGCATTGGTTTCTGCTTTAATTACTTCTGGATATGGAGTTTTGACGGGTAATGCTGACAATGCTAAACTGATCAATGAAGATTTTGATCAAATCAATGCTGATAATCTTGAATATATGGATATAAATTGGCAGTTTTCTATGTTGTCACGACGAGTCAAGAACTACATTAAGAAGATGGGGCATAAAAATGTTCAATTTGGGCAGAATAAACTAGGATTTGATAAGAGTCGGGTGCAATGTTTTAAGTGTAACACTTATGGACATTTTGCTAGAGAGTGCACAAAAGTTGGAGTAAAAAGGATGAAAAGTCAAAAGAAGCCAAGGCATTGTTTTCTACTTTGAATGACAAAGAGAAGGGATATGATTGGGGAACATTTGCTGAATATTCTGATAAATATGTTCATCTGTCTTCTCCACCACAACAAGTTGAATATCTGACAAAATCTGATTCTGAGTGTGATGATTCTACAAGCTACAAAAGTAATGT
>JBCNJP010000008.1:41797321-41964310 GCA_039602395.1 Deinandra increscens subsp. villosa | reverse complement strand
GTTTAACCAATGCATCCCATAGCTCTTTTACAGAAAAACAATCATTGAATTTATGTCAGAGTTCCTTTGATAATGCCATTGTTAAAACACCATAAGCTTTTTAATCTGCTTGATATTTCGTCTTTTCATCAGGTGTAATACTACGATGAAGATTTGGTTGACCATTGGCTTGTAATGGATATTTATACCCTTCTTCGATTGGAATCCAGATATCTATGTCATTAGTACCAACATATGCCTCAAATCGTCCACACCATGATGAGAAATTTTTAAGCTTTAACAACTTCAGGAACTTTCTGACTTGTTTCAATTTCGTTATCAAAGTTAAGTAAAGCTTGCATCTACGATTGAATGGTGGATTGAACGGCGGCCACTACGGAATAATCAACCATTTTTAACTAAAATATGACACTCCAAAAACTTCAAATGCAAAAACAGAAGTCTTAGAAGTGGATTTTGGGGATCGAAACGTAGGGTACTAGCCGGTGAGTAAAAGTGTAGATCTCTCCGAGACGGTCGTTTCGGCTGGTATTAACTCCCGTAACTCTTAACGGATCTCAAGTTACGTCAGTTTTAGTAAAACAACCAAGAAATCTCGATCTAGGAATTAAATAGCAAACTGTTGCATGAAACTGACACGAAGTAGCGTACGAACTGGTTGCAAAGTGACACGAACTGAATTGCACAAACTAGATTGCAAAGTCACAAACAAACCAACTCACGAACTGATACGAACTGAGTCACGAAGTCACTCATAAACTGGCTCACGAACTGACACGAACTGACATGAACTGACGCGAAGTGGCACTTCGTGGCAGTTATTTGCACGAACTATCACTTTGTGACGGTTATTTGCACGAACCAGAGGATCAAGCCACGAACTCAGACGAAGTGAACCATTTTTGAGTCAAATTTCATGATTTTTGATGTTTTTGAATAAGATTTTCAGCAGTAGATCAGATGTAATCAAAAGGACTGATTCAGGATCGAAATTTGCACAAAAAATGCAACAGAAATTAACGAACAAAAGCAAAAACACTTAGATTTTTCAAAAACCGACACCTTCTGGATCAAAAAGTCCGAAAATAGCCACAAACAGATCTGTAGATGAACCAGAAAGCTCTGATACCACTTGAAAAAGCGTAAGCGGTGGATCGTCTACTCGATCTAGCTATTTCGATATGCAAAACGTAATTAAACGATTGATTTATTAATCAACAAAGAGCAATAGGTACAATCTGGACATAGAGAACACTCGAAGAGAAAATACACTCAAAACACACACTTAGACTCACAAAGTTATGAAGATAACAAAGCAATGTTCTATTTATACTTGCAACAATGTCCACGAACTGGACCTTCCACGAAGTGCCACTTCGTGGGGTCACGAAGCATGACTTCGTCTCCACTCGTGGAGTCAGAACTGTGACTTCGTTTTCAAGTTCGTGGGTCTTGTAGTATTCATCATTCAGTACGTTCTGATACATCATGCGTCGCACAGAACCATGCTCTAACAATAAGAAACCTTAAAATCGTTCTTTCTAAGATTAGATGGGATTTTACGCTTGCAGCAATAAGAGAGCCGCTAATATTCCCGGCAGATATATGCGCATTCCAAATCCCAATTATGAACCCCCGCCTTTTTTTACCGAACCAATTTCCGATCACCGCCACCACCGACGACCATCCGGTGGCCTGAAACAAAAACGATGCCTGTCCCAAAAGTAACCCATCCTGAACAACGCTACAAATGTCCCACTCCCGATCGTACCAGTTGTTGGAAACAATCGTAGATCTAACGTATCCCCTAATTGTTCGACGACGAACATCCCTAACGAATAAACAGCGAGAAACGCAATGTCAATTTCACCTAATTTGGTCGTACCGTATTTTCCGTCAAACGGAGCCCATCCTTGCTCGGAATAATACATATCTTTGACGCCGAAATGTAATTAGGAGAGTCAAATATCTATAGGTTTTCAAACTCCAATCTTTACCTCTAATGCTTCTTATGACCAGAATTTCAGGCGGTATCCCCATCAATCTAGACATGGTTTCGCGTTTGAAACCCTAACTAATTAAGCAAGCAATCAATAGGTCGTGAGATGAATTGGTGGAGCGTGGGAAAATAAAAGGAGAGCTTTTGGCGCAAAGAATGTGAGGAAGGTGAGAAGGGGGCAGAAGTTTCTAATTAAATTGGTTTATTCGATTTTAAGGTTTTTATTATAAGATTTTATAAAAATGACATAACTGCCATTGACTTATAGATGTTTTATTAACCCCGTTAGTGAAAAATGACCTAACCCTAATTTACTTAATTTAATTTTATACCCAACACCGAAGACCAATACTACATGTCACGGTTACTTTGTTAAGCTTCTAAAAGCATTCACATCCCATTCTTTATTCATATCCTTATAATTTATACATTTATTATTATTTTTTCTTTCTTTTTCACTCACAACTATAATTAAATAATACATCTTTCTACAATTTTCTCTCTCTTTTATTCACAATCAAACCTTAAATTTTACAGAATTCACAGTTTTTTAATAAATATACATATTTTCAATATATTTTTTTTCCTCCACTCACAATCACTTATAACTAAACCCTTATATTTTAAAAACTACACTCACATAAATTATATCAAAATACGGTTGTGAATGCTCTTACGTTCTTGCTTCTTACGTTTAGAAGAGTTGATTGTTTTATACAATCTTATCTTTTATTTAACATAAATAAACATGCTGCCACTCTAAGGGCATGTTTGGGTAACCATTTGAAAATGACTTTTGGCTTTTGGAGGAGGCAAAAAGTCAAAAATACCCCTCCAAAAGCTAATAAGTCACAACATTGTGGCTTTTTGTTGCTTTTGAAGGGGTATTTTTCGACTTTTGCCTCCTCCAAACGCCAAAACTCATTTTCAAATGGTTACCCAAACATGCCCTTAATCTTTATGCTGTTGTTTTTATCTATACTCAATCCGTTCAGTTCAGTGGATGTAAGTAACCATGGCAGACTGTCTCCGCTTCAGACCTCCTTCCACTCCCACTTCCATCGCCACCGTCCTCCGCCCACACCTCCCTTCCTCCGCCGCTCACACTCCCTCCGTCCGCCGCTTTTCTATTTCCTGCAACCTGCAATCCGTAAGTCTCCTAACCTACTTCATTAATCTCGTCAATTAAAAACCCTAGTTCAATTCAACATATTCCGTCCGATTCATGTAGCTTAGATAAGTATAACCGGACTTAAGCTTGTATCAGCTGTAATCCATAGTTTGTGTGTTGGTTTTAGTTCATGATTTCTCACGAATTTCAAGTATATGATGTAAATTCATTCAATCTATTGAAGATTGACCTAAATGTTAATTATTTATCGAAATAGCCAAATCGATTGATGTGTTTATTCATGAAATTGTTAAATATTTGCCAGGATCATATAATTAATTATCCATTAGTCTAAATGTCTAATGTATAATCAGACTAAAGCTTTTGCAGTTCCAAGAAGAAGTGTGATAGCCGTGATTCTGTCCAGTTGCATATTCTCAAAATTTGAGGGAAATAATGCATTTGCTCTACAATCTGTAGAGTTTAGGGAACTTATAGATACTTTTGACGGGTATTCGTTCAATTATCCTAGAAATTGGATTCAAGTTCGAGGTGCCAATGCTGACATATTCTTTAGAGACCCGTTTGTTCTTGATGAGAACCTCTCAGTTGAGATATCCTCACCTTCGTCATCAAAATACAAAAGTTTGGAAGATTTGGGTCCACCAGAAGAAGCAGGAAAGGCAGTTCTTAGGCAGTATTTGACCGAGTTCATGTCTACTAGGCTTGGTGTGAGGCGTGAAGCAAGTATTCTCTCTGCTTCTTCCAGGATTGCTGATGATGGGAAGATGTACTACCAAATTGAGGTAAGAATTTTTCAAACTCAAGTGTCATGAATATGTTTTATACTCATGAATCTTGTTTATTACAAGAAAATCCGGTAAGCAATGTGTATACGCAACAATAGCACTCGGTTAGTGTCAATTTGAGTTTAGAGTGAGTCCGTCCATTTGACCACACAATTGAGGTTTAACATTGCTTGAGATATTGTAGTAGGAGTGTGTCTCCTATTACAACCTCCTAAACTGAATTATTAGAAGAAAAAACAAAGGAGCAAAATGACAGTAAATAGCAACGTACTAAAGTCATCAGTCTGTTTGGTTAATTATACTATTTTCCATCCATTTTAGCTAGTAAAAATTTGTGACGGGAAAACTTGGTCATTTCATGCAATTGTGGTCCGTTTTGCTATTTACTTACATTAAGAATTTGTTAAAATTGCATCATATAGCAATAATAGTTTTTGTAATCATATATAATATATTACTTATATATTTGAAAACAACAGTAGCTGGTCAACCTGAACCAACGTCCCCTTTTGACCCCTTACCCAGCGTGCAAGTTGACCCAAAGATAATTTTTAAAGTATATGAAATATTTTTTAAATATTTAATGAGCTTAAGATTATCTCAAAGCTATATTATTTTAATAACAATCTAAGTTATTGACTAACACAATTTATGTTTATGAAGTTGTGTGCATTAGAAATCCACTTTTGACGACTTTGGACTTGTTTGACTTATTCTGGCTTTAGCTAAAAGAAGTTATTGACCCCTATTGATATAAGACAACCTTCAGTCAATTTACAAATGACCAAGTTGACTTTGCCACCTCTACATGTGATGAAACATGTCAAACCAAACCTCTCTATTAACACATCAACCTGTTTGAATTAGAATTAGAATAAAGACTTATATAAATGATAAGGTCAACCTGGCAACCCATTTACAATCGTTTAACTCATTTATTACATCTCGTCAGCCCGTTTAACACGTGTACAACATGATTACAACCTATTTGACTCGTTAAATAAATTGGTTAAAATGGGTCGTGGGTTACATGACATGATTGCCACCCTTGGTCAAGCCTCTTGATTTTTTTGGTTATTGATTTTGTTTGCCTGTTGAGTTGCAGGTGAACATAAAGTCATATGCTAGCAACAATGAGCTGGCTGTTATGCCACAAGACAGAGTAGTGCGTAAAGAATGGGACAGGAGATACCTCTCGGTTCTTGGAGTCGAAAACAACCAGTTATACGAGTTAAGACTACAAGTGCCTGAAAATGTATTTGTTGAAGAGGAGAATGATCTTCGTAGAGTCATGGATTCCTTTCGAGTTAACAAGTTAAGTGCTTGATGATCTTTTTAAAGTTTGATATCATTATTTTGTAATATTAACTCTGTTTTGCAATCGATACGCTCTGTTGATTTTGGCATCTGCGTTTGTATGTGTTCTTTTCTTCTTTTCGATATTCGGGCATCGATAACTTGGTCCTCTTTTAGACGTTGTTGATTCCGGCAAGAAGAATAGTTTACATCTTTAACAAAACAAAAACAATGATTTCTAATCATTATACTATATAGTATATACAACCATTATATATATTATATATACTATATAAAGAAAACAACTTGTAAGGGGTTTCTATCAGGTTTTTTTTTTCATTACTTAAACATCTATTTTTTAGTGTAAAGTATAGTTGATTTCCATTTAAAAAACAAATCAAAACCTGGCATAAATGGTTAGGATGTTTTAGTTACGAATGTTTAGGATGTTTTAGTTACGCAAAAGTAGTCCGGGTTCAAATCCTATGGTTGCTAAATGTAGGCTCATTTTTATTTTTATTTTGGTGTTAAATATAATTGGTTTCTATTTGAAAAATAATCATAGTCCAACGAAATGGTTAGTGTTTGTGTCCTGAAATCCACGCAAATATTACTTTTATTCAACAAATTATTTCTTATTTAGCTATTTCTACCAATAGGTCATGGTTTTTTTTTTTTAAACACATTCTCTTTATAAATAAAAACAAATACAAGTGAACAATCATCCCGGCGGGCAAGGGAGTCGGGCAACAAGTTGCGCCGTCAAGCCTTTCAGAGGCGAGGAACCCAAAAGTGTCAAAGGCAAAAGGAACAAACACGTGTTGATTTTCCATGCACGCTTTCTCATGCTTGTTCACTTTTCTCATCGCAGCCTTAGAAGCCGCCTGCCCCACTTTGAACTCTCCGGCCCCCAAGCCCACAAGGGGGGAGACCCCAGTGAGGTCCAGGCATGCATGCTTCCCCCCTATCCACCCAAAGACCAAGATGTCTGCCGGTCTAAGAGTCGATCGCCCATCAGATGGGTCCGTCAGGAAGTTGACCGGAGCTTCCTTCTTCGCTGAAATCCCCGGGCGTCTGAATATGTCAAATAGAACATCCCTAACCAAATCTGTCGATATTTAAACCCGGGAGTTCTTTGCAATGGACATCATGTTCCCCGAACGAATCCAAACACGCCTTGTAACAAACGAGGCATCTCTCATCTGACGGGAAAATGGGAATCATGAGGCGGTTCCTAAGAATGGCCTGATATTCCACATTTCCACCGGAGACATATGCTGGCCCAGCCCCTCGATAGGGATAACCCGGAGGAAATCTTGTGCATGTGGCGCTTGTAAACATCCGAATACGACTTTTTGTCTTACGGTCATGTCAAACTTCACTTCTATCTCTTGCATGATTTTACCAAAAAGGGCACTCGCCAAGACTTTTTAGGCTTTAAAGGGGGCGGTGTCCTTTTCAGTGAAACCGCTCAAGTCAAAGTCTGGAGTAACATCCCGAAAACGGTCCAACGCACCCGCATACTCCGCGTCCATGCCGCATATCCCACTTTCTCTCAAAATATGATCTTGAAGCACCCAAGATTGCGCCCTAGATGCCACAAAGGCAAACGAGGAAGCCTCCACCGCAGAATATAATTCAAGCCCCCCACACCTAATGGGTAATGAGGCAAGCCGCCACTGGAGATCCCCAAAGAAGGGCCCCCCACAAACCACCCAATTCTCGATAGCCGTGCGCAGTTCTTTATCAAAAAAGGAGGCAACCCCCAACATGTGTAAAGGAGGACATGTCCTTAACCCAAAGAAAAGTTTGAGTATACCCATGCACGAGTGCAACAGAAGAAGTTCGCTCTACGGATCCCCCAACTTGGGGAGGAGCCGGATCAGATCAACAGCGTTGGAAGCTCTTTTCGAAGCCAAGCCTTGAATAAACTCTACATTCCGACTAACAGCACCCCCTAAGGGTTTCACCCCTAGGCCAGGTCTGTCAATGTTCTCTAGGAAAAAGCCCACACGGGGCTTCCTATCGTCACAAGAAGGCCAAAAGAGCTCAGTTTCTACCACAACGCTTAGACAATTAGCTCTAGTTTCTTAAAATGATGATCCCATTACTCTGGAATTCATTAACAAAAGTTTGGTTGGTTCCATGAAGAGAACCATGATGAGTGATGACTATTCCTAGAAGTGTATTCAAAATGAGATGATGATGTTAGTTATCAATAAACCCTGTCATGACACAAACAAAATAGTTACTAATTAGTTATTTCAATCAGAATTTGTGATCAACAAATAAATAAGTTATCGTTGAACTGTTTTGTTGGTACAAAAACCCATCTTTACTAACATAATAATATTGGCCGATAGAATGGAAAACCCCAGCCCAAATAGGTTAACAAGATACAAATTATAGAAAATTAGAACATAACACAATTAATTAATTAATGATTAGTCACATTTTTGTTGGGTCCGGTGTAGCCTCGACCCATATGGGTTTGGGCTTAATGGTCGTTATGTGTCTCGACCTGTAATGGGTTTGGGTCTATTTGAAGATTTAAGGGTTGTGTGAGCCGGCCACCTAAACAACTTTAGTGACTCGTTTTATTTTTTCTTGTTTATCTTGTTGAGAAAGAAAGAAAGAAAAAAATGATGTAACCTTAGTTTGCTTGCTTCATAACGTGTATTTGTAATCTTGCTGCTCATATCAATAAAAGAGAAACCCTGTTCATTGTTCTTTATTCGCAGTTCACTGCATTATATATATATATATATATATATATATATATATATATATGAAGAGGATCATTTGAGAACTAATTGGTTGAGAGAACTTTTGAGAACCATTTTAAGCCACTAGTTATATTTACATATACCCCCCTCCCATGAATTGTAGTGGTCCCCAATTGGAATTAGTGGTAGAGATTTAGTTCTAAAAAGTTCTCAAAACCAAAAATTGTCATTTGAACCTAACCCTATATATATATATATATATATATATATATATATATATATATATATATATATATATATAGGGTTAGGTTCAAATAAAAACAAGATGTTATTGCGAAAACAAGAAAACAAATATTAAAACCTCTATAACTTCCTCATACGATAATATTTTTTAAAAAAATTTGCACCAAAAGTCTTAAAATTATGTCACCTTTAATTCTGGGAAAAAAAATTAAAAATATAAAATTTCGTGATTTTTTTTTATTATTGCACATGTGCAATAATACGTATTAATTATATTACACATGTGCAATATTAACAAAAAAACCTTAATTTTTTTTTAATTTTTTCCAGAATTAAAGATAACAGAATTATAAGATCTATGGTACAATTTTTTATCAAAAATATTAACGTATGAAAAAGTTATAGAGGTTTTAATATTATTGCACATGTGCAATAATAAATTTTTATTGCACATGTGTAATAATAAAAAAATAAAAAAAAACGTTGAGTTTTTTTTAATTTTCTCCATAATTAAAGATAACAGAATTATAAGATTTATGGTGCAATTTTTTATAAAAAATTTTAACATATGAAAAAAGTTATAAAGGTTTTAATATTATTGCATATGTGCAATAATAATAATAATAAAAATTATTGCACCTGTACAATAATAATTTCTAAATAAATTTGATTATTTTTTAAATTTTTTTCCCATAACTAAAGATAACATAATTTTAAGGATTTTGGTGCAAAATGTTTATAAAAATATTAACGTATGAAAAAGTTATAGAGGTTTTAATATTTGTTTTCGTGTTTTCGCAATAAAAGTTGTTTTCACATGATCCTTATATATAGGGTATGGATCATGTGAAAACAACTTTTTCATACGTTAATATTTTTATAATAGATTTGCACCAAAATCCTTAAAATTATGTTATCTTTAGTTATGGGAAAAAATTTAAAAAATAATCAAATTTTTTTAAAAATTATTATTGCACAGGTGCAATAATTTATATTATTATTATTATTGCACATATGCAATAATATTAAAACCTTTATAACTTTTTTCATATGTTAAAATTTTTTATAAAAAATTGCACCATAAATCTTATAATTCTGTTATCTTTAATTCTGGAGAAAATTAAAAAAAAATCAACGTTTTTTTTATTTTTTTATTATTGCACATGTGCAATAAAAATTTATTATTGCACATGTGCAATAATATTAAAACCTCTATAACTTTTTTATACGTTAATATTTTTGATAAAAAATTGTACCATAGATCTTATAATTCTGTTATCTTTAATTCTGGAAAAAATAAAAAAAAAATTAACGTTTTTTTGTTAATATTGCACACGTGTAATATAATTAATACGTATTATTGCACATGTGCAATAATAAAAAAAAATCACGAAATTTTATATTTTTAATTTTTTTCCCAGAATTAAAGGTGACATAATTTTAAGATTTTTGGTGCAAATTTTTTTAAGAAATATTATCGTATGAGGAAGTTATAGAGGTTTTAATATTTGTTTTCTTGTTTTCGCAATAACATCTTGTTTTTATTTGATCCTTCCCCTATATATATATATATATATATATATATATATATATATATATATATATATATAGGGTAAGGATCCTGCGAAAACTCTTTTTTTTGCGAAAACCTAAAAACTAACACTAAAACCTTCATAACTTTTACATACGTTAATATTTTTCTATGAAACTTACACCAAAAATCTTAAAATTCTATTGTCTTTGATTCTGGAAAAGAAATTGATATTTCGAAAAAAAAAATTAGTGCACAAGTGTATTATTAGTGCACATGTGCACCATTTTCATTAGTACTACACAAATGAGAATTGTCATGCGAAAACATATTGTTTAGGTTAAAAACATTTATAAAAACTAAAATATTCATAGAACTAATGATAATTCTACATATGCACTATAACTATTAGTTATAGTGCACATGTGTAGCATTAAATTTAAAAAATTTTAAAACGTTAAATATATTTTCAGAGTTAAAGATAACACAATTATAAGATTTATGGTGCAATTTCTCTTTTAAAATATTAATGTATATGACACGTATAAAGTGCTTTTTTATTAGTGCACATGTGCACTAATAAAAAACCACAAAAACTAACAAAATTATAACGTATTTGATGCGATTTTTCTAAAAAAAAACATTAACGCATACTATATGTATGGGTTTTTTTATTAGTGCACATGTGCACTAATAAAAAAATGACGAGACGTTAAATTTTTTTTTTTAATTTTTTCCAGAATTAAAGAACTCATAATTCTAAGGTTTTTGGTGCAATTTTTTTTTTATAATATGATCGTATGAAAAAGTTATGAAGGTTTTAGTATTAGTTTTTAGGTTTTCGCAAAAAGATGTGGTTTTTACATGATCCTTACCCTATATATATATATAGGGAGAGGATCATTTGAGAACTAATTGGGTTTGAGAACTAAAAAGAACTAATCTTAGCCACTAGTTTATATATATGGAAAACCCCTCCCATGAATTTGTAATGCTCCCCCCTTGAAAATTAGTGGCCCAAATTGGTTCTCAAAAGTTCTCAAAAGAAAAAGTTCTCATTTGAACCTAACCCATATATATATATATATATATATATATATATATATATATATAGGGAGAGGATCATTTGAGAACCAATTTGATTTGAGAACTAAAAAGAACTAATTTGAGCCACAAGTTATTTACATGTATCCCCCCTCCCATTAATTGTAGTGGTCCCCCCCCCTGAAATTTGTGGTTGAGATTTAGTTCTCAAAAGTTCTCAAAACAAAAAGTTCTCATTTGAACCTAACCTATATATATATTATTTGTGTGTGCCGTGTTTCGCAGGATCCTGATAGATAACGAAAGCTCAGTAAACATAATCCGTCTCGATGTGCTCAAAAAGATGGGCATCCCAGAAACTAAAATAGTTACAATATCCTCAGTCCTGGTTGGCTTCAGTGGTGAAACTAAAAGCACCATTGGGGATATCAGATTACCGGTGTACATAGAGGGGGTAACTTGTATTCAAAAGTTTTGTGTTATAGACTTTCTCTCTTGTTGCAATGTAATTCTTGGCAGGCCTTGGATACATGAGATAAAGGCAATCCCCTCAACTTATCATCAGTGCATCAAGCTTCCCACACCTTGGGGAGTTGTAAGGATTGAAAGCGATCAACAAGAAGACACAAATTGCTACTCAACATCGATTAAGAAGACCACCAAACTGACAAATGGATAGCAATTACAGAAAAGAGCACTTGAAGAGCAGGAGGACAGGGATCTTGATGTTAAAGAAGTTCATTTAAACCCTGAGAATCCTGAAATCAAGGTGCTAATCGGGACCAGCATCACAATGGATAGTGAACAGGAACTGATTCAGCTCCTGAAAGCCAAAACCTCAACCTTCGCTTGGAAGAATGAGGATATGACAGGTATCCCTAAAAATATTATTACTCACAAACTTAGTTTAGAGCATTGTTTCAGACTCATACAGCAAAAGAGAAGGAAGTTCGCTCCCGAAAAGAATGCAATCATCCAGGAGGAAGTTGACAAACTTCTCAAAACAAAGATGATCAGAGAGGTTAAGTACCCCAAGTGGCTAGCAAATGTGGTTGTGGTCCAGAAGAAGAATGGAAAGTGGAGAGTTTGTGTTGACTACACAAACTTAAATAAGGCATATCCTAAGGATCCTTTCGCACTTCCTCATATTGATGCAATGGTGGATGCCACAGCTGGTCATGAGATGCTCACCTTCATGGATGCCTCATCAGGATTCCAACAGATCCAGATGGAACCCTCTGACCAGGAGCATACAACATTTATAACCCCAACAAGTATATACTATTATACTGCCATGCCTTTTGGTTTAAGAAATGCAGGTGCCACCTATCAGAGTCTCATCAATATGATGTTTAAAGAGCAACCGGGGGACACAATGGAGGTCTACATAGACGACATGGTGGTGAAATCCAAGAGGGCTAAAGATCATGTTAGGAATCTCCAAACTGCCTTTGACATCCTTGACCAATATAACATGAAGCTCAATCCCTCTAAGTGCCACTTTGGGTGCAAGCTGGAAAATTTATGGGCTACATGGTTACTGAAAGAGGAATCGAAGCGAGTCCAGAACAAATTCAAGCAATACTCAACCTTAAGTCACCGACAAACGTAAAAGAGGTACAAAGATTGATAGGGAGAATTGCAGCACTTAATAGGTTTATTTCAAGATCCTCAGAAAAAAAGTAGAGATTTCTACGACATCTTGAAGAAAAATAAGAAATTTGAGTGGACTGAAAAGCACAAAGAAGCCTTGAGATGCTTAAAAGACTACCTGTCAGCAGCCCCGTTGTTAATGAAGCCAGAAGATGGGGTGTCGCTGTCTTTGTATCTTGCTGTTTCTGGTAGCTCAGTCAGCGCAGTCCTACTAAAGGACCACCAAGGTCAGCAGCATCAGGTATATTACGTAAGTAAAACTCTGTTAGACACATAATCTAGGTATTCTTATCTTGAAAAACTAATTTTAGCTCTCATAATGGCTTCCAATAAACTTAGACACTATTTTGAAACTCATATTATAATTATGAAATCTAACTATCCTATTAAGGCAGTTTTCAGGAAGCCGGAAATGTCAAGTAGGATGGCTAAGTGGGTAGTCAAGTTAAGTGCCTATGACATCAAATATGAGCCGAGGACAGCTATCAAATCCCAAGCCTTAGCTGACTTTATGGCAGATTTCAGCAGTGACATAGAACCAGAAGGTGATAAGGAAGTTCAGCCGCTTGAGGAGCTTGAAGAAAAATGGATCCTTCACACTAACGGCTCCTTAAATGTTAGAGGAACAGGGCTGGACATCCTACTAAAATCGCCACAAAGGGACATAATACCACTATCCATATCTTGTGAGTTCGAGGCCACCAACAACGAAGATGAGTATGAAGCTTTGATTGCTGGGTTGCAATTGGCTAGAGATATGGGAATTTGCTGTATTCAAGTATTGGTTCACTCCCTTCTATTGACTAACCAATTCAATGGCTCTTATGCAGTGAGAGGGAAAAATCTAATCAAATATCTTGATATTGTTAAAAAATTGTCCTTGCTTTTCAAAAATATTAACATTATGCAGGTTCCAAGAGAAGACAATTCAGAAGCCGTTGCATTAGCAAATTTGGCTTCATCACTCAAGATCCATGAGGATATCAGAATTACTATAACACACATCCTAACGCCATTAATAGCTTAACAGGAAGCTCACACGATTGATGACAATGAAGATATGGATGTTGGAAATCCTAAGAATATTTAGGAAATCCTGGACTTATCCGATCATAAAATACCTTAAAGATGGGAAGATTCCTAAGGGTGAAAACCCCAGGGCTTTTCGCGCCAAGGTAATACCTTATCTCATTATAAATAACATATTATATAGGAAATCTCTTGCAAGTGTCTACTTGAGGTGCCTAGAAAAATCAGAAGCTCTTGAAGTGCTCGAAGATATTCATAGTGGAGACTACGGAAACCACACTGGGGGCAGAGCACTCTTTTCTAAGATTCTCAGATTTGGTTACTATTGGCCTACAATGAAAAAGGATGCCATGAGCTTCTCACAAAAGTGTGATGCCTGCCAAAGACACAATAATATTCTGCATCAACCAACTGAGCATCTGCATCCTATAGTATCCCCATGGCCATTCATGAAGTGGGGCATGTATATTGTGGGTAAGTTGCCCAAGGCTCCTGGAGGTAAAGTATTTATGCTTGCAATGACAAACTATTTCTCCAAGTGGATTTAAGTAGAAGCCTATGTGTAAGTGAGAGAGAAAGAGGTGATATCCTTCATCAAGAGAAACATCCTCACCAGATTTGGGATTCTAGAAGAAATCATATGTGACAATGGCTCCCAGTTTATTGGCAAGAGAACAACCAATTTTTGTGTAAGTTGGGGCATCAAAATGATTAATTCTATACCTGTCCACCCTCAAGCTAATGGACAGGCGGAATCCAGCAATAAAATCATCATCAAAAACCTTAAGAATAAGTTAGGCTCCAAGAAAGGCAAGTGGGCTGAAGAGCTACCGTTTGTTCTTTGGGCAGATAGGACAACACCTAAGAATGCAACAAGCCAAACTCCATTCTCATTGGTGTTTGGAGCCGAGGTTGTAATTCCTACAGAAATGGTGCTTCCCACCGCCAGGATCAAATGCCAAGATCCTGAAACCAACAACCAGAATCTGCTTTAGGATCTTGAAACAGTTGAGGAGCTCAGAGACATGGCTAGGATCCGGATGGCATCTTATAAAAAAAGGGTGGCTAGATCCTACAACAAACATACCAGGCTAAGAAAATTTCAAGTGGGGGACATGGTGTTAAGGAAGGCGTTTCAAAATACTACCAATCCAGCTGATGGGAAGTTGGAACCCAAGTGGGAAAGCCCATGCTTGATAGATTCCGAGGAAGGAAAAGGGGCATATCGTTTGGTAAACATGGAAGGAGAATCCCTGCCAAGATCCTGGAATGCCATCCACCTCAAAGCTTACTTTATGTGAGAATCCCATTGGAATCCCAAGGATCCTCACCGCCTGAATACTACAAGATTCTGAGAATCCTAACTAAAAGTACTTTGGGCATATCTCCAGTTAGAGGGTGACCACCTCTCCTACGCTTAAGGTATCCTGCATACCTTCTAAGGTTTGAGAGACTGAATTCTCTCCTAAGTATGGGTAATCTCCAGTAGTGCACGACCCTTGCCAGTAGCGCATGTTTTCCACCAGTATGCTTAAGATGGGCGGACCAGTCCATCCCATGGGTGGCTGACAATCTTGTCATTGCAGGCTGCTGGGCGGATTCTAAAGGTTTTTAATACTGACATGTTAAGTAAGGTTTTGGCATTTTCATGTCACTCACGTTGGCTTAGTCCCAAGTATGTAAGGGCTTGACCCTAGAATTGGCTTAGTTCAAAGTGTACACGGGCTTGTCCCCAGATTTGGCTTAGTCCCAAGAATCTCGGGTTTATCCCCAGTGTATTTCTAAATTGTTATCTTATTTTCAGAAAAGCTCCTTTGACCATTGGCCAGGATCCTTTTTAAATTCTTTTCAGGATCCCAAAGTAGGATGCCGAGAAGAACCAGCGAAGTCATTCTCTCAGGATCCCTGTCAGGATCCTGAACAGGGTATTGAAAGAGGTAACATTTTAAATTAAGAAATCGACTAAGGTAAAACTTGAAGGTCAGGTAACTTATGTCTTTATTAGTTGATTTTAAACTTTGACCTATTCAACTTCGACTATCAATCTTAAGTGGTTTTCTAAATCTAGAAATGTTCTTTGAGATTCTTGATAAGATTGGACACTAATAACAATTTCTATATGCAAAATTTAAATTTGAAACACAACATATGTAGCCAAAAGATAGTCATATTATTAACATACTAAAACGGGTTTTGAGCTCCCCAAGGTTCGTCCTGAAAACCTCAGGATCCCTTCGCTTGGGAAGCTCAGAAGTCAAAAGTTATATCAGGAATCCGGGTTTCATCTTGTAAACACGAGATCCCTCCACCCAGATCCCCACCATTTTTTGTTTCTAGCAGGAACCACAAAGAGTAAATTGTTTTACAACCACCATTCAAACATGAAAACCTAAAAAACTGGGCTCAGACTGTTGCATTATCCTCATCGCCTGTCACCTTCCCTTCTCCAAGCTTCTCACCCTCGCGAAGCTTCACCTCAAACACCCCTGTCATTGCGTCTTGAGATTCCTGAACCACCTTCGAGGAGCAACCTTCATTCCCATCTTTCCCAGTTTCTTCCACCTCACCATCGCCTCCTCCCAGGGATTACAGAATTGACCTCCAAGCCTTAGCATCCCAGCCGGGAACCTTGAAGCTAGCCTCTTCAGCTTCGCCCACCATTTGGATTCTGTATTCTAGGACGCTCCGGGCAGCTGAGAGTTTGCCGATTTTGGCATCCGTGATCTTCTCAGATTCGAAAGCCAGGCACTGCTCAGTAAGCTTGTGCTCATAGTACTGGGTCTTGCCCTTGGCAATCTCAGCTTGAGTTTTGATCTTGCCTCCACCTCGGCCAGCTTCTGCTCCATCTCCATGGCGTAGGTGCTCAGCTTCTCGATGCCCTGCACAAGAAAAGTGGAATCCTAAGCAGCAGCCGCAACAGGTACAAAGCTAATATTTATTTGTTGAGTGTATTACCAGGTTCATTATCGTCTGCATTGAGAGCAACTTGTTGCTCACCTTGGCGGGAGCCAAGCCTTTGAAATTCTCTAGGTACACAGTGGCGTCGACACTTTTCCTCTTCTTAGAGGCAGAGGACTTAGGTCGGCTGACAGGAGGCTTGGAAGTAGCAGGCTGCTCCGATTGTTCTTTCTTGATCTTGAGCATGGTGTTAAGATCCTTGAGGGAGAATGAAGAGCCGGACTTGGGAGCTGTGATAGAGAACACGTTTTCAACATTTGGGATTCTCAAATAAAAGTACAGTTTGGAATCCTGAGGAAACTTACGAGACATCTCGGGAACGTGGTCGGCTGAGTAGCTCCGATCATTGGCTGTTGCTTCAAGAATTAGGGCTCTCTCTGTGGCTGGAATCTGATAAAGTGCTTCAAGCTTCTGGGCATTCGAATGTGCTTTGATTAGATTCTCGAACTTGGGTGCTGTAAAACAGAAAACATGAAAGAAAGTTAGAAACAGACTTAATACATTACAACGAAAAGGGAAATTGGCATCCTACCCTTATCAACCCACTCTAATTGCACTCTTTACCCCCTGGAATCGAATCGTTTTTCACGAAGAAGAAATGCTTCTTCCAGTCATTATCATTATGGGAAGCTCGGGGAATCAGTTGGGAGGTAAAGGTGCGAGCAGTTAAAACAAAGCGGCTGCAGCCATGGGTTCTAAGTTGGTAGGCTTCACAAATTTCAGGAATCCCAATTTCCATGTTCCGAGTTTGGTTCAATTGATCAAGGGAGTACAAGCTTCTCCAAACCATAGGCATGGTTTGGGCATAAGAGAGTTGACTGGCCTTGAAGAACTGGATAACAAGCTCTGGAAAAGGAAATGTCATGCCGAGCAAGAAGGGATAGTACATGAAGCATACCCAGGTGGTGGAAGTGAAATCGGACTTGGTTCGAGAATCAAAGGGACGGAAAACAGAACCCGGAGGAAAGATACCGGAGTTTCTCAAATCACTGATATCGCCATTATCGAAGGTACATGTTTCTTCTTCGTAGGGGATTATATACCTATGATCGTGAAAATCGTCGATCACTGGAGTGTTCAACGAAGAAGACGATCGGTTATTTTTCTTGGCCATGGCCGAAAAATCAGAAGAAGGATAACAGAGAAGAAAATCGATAGAAACTGACCTGAGAAATAGAGAAGCTCGAAAGATTTCCAGGAGAAGGTGAAGAATAAGGGTTTGATATGCTTGTATTTAATGAAGAAGTAATGATGCACATTAAATCAATTGGAAGCTGTAAAAAACGTCACATCCTAACTGATTTTACCGTGATAACGTTGTGGAAAATGCATCTTTTTGAATTTTGACAGCTGTTTAGCTTATATACAACTATCGAAATTCAAGGGGCAATTGTTAGGGGTGTATTTTCAGGATGCTCGCAGGAAGCTCAGATGACTCAGGAATCCTATTGTAGTCTGGGAATCCCGTCGATTTAGGTATCCTGACTTATTTCTTTTCGATTAACCCCTATTATTGCCACGTGTTTATTTGATTGCAGGTACCGTTGAGTGATCAACAATCTCCAAAAGACCTGCTCCAGTTATTAAAGAACGTGGACGAGTGTTGCTCTAACGGTCAAGTTGTTGGAGAATAGGATCCCGAGAATCCCGGAAAGTTTGTTATCTTTGTAACATCTATATAATCGAGGACTCGATCAGTTTAGGAACACACAACTCATACACACTCTAGCTCTGACAGCACTGAATCATTGTAACACATAGTCCGATCGATCAAACCTCCAAAACACTTATATTCTTTCAATTTCTTATCAATAAAAGTGCTAGGTAGCAGGCTCTTCAGGCCGGCTCCCGAGGTTTTTTTCCAGGATTCCTAGAGGCAATTCGAAGAATTCTGGATTTTTCCTCGTTACATTCTTGTGTCGATTTCCACAATTTAGCATATTGTTATTACCACACCTTAAAGCACACTACCTCACATTCTAAGTTTGGAATACAAAACCATATTTTTGATTTTTGACCAAAACAATCATTAACTTACAATATCGATACTTCTTCCCTTGAGCTTCTTATATGATGACGTTCATCAATTTGTTTCTATGACACATATTCATTTACTGATGCATCCGACGCACCTATCATACATGCCCAAACCGATGTGTACCTCTAGCCCAACAAACTCTTGGACTAATTCCAACCAGTTGAACAAGTCTCCACCAACTCCACGTAGTGCATGGGTACATGCAACCCATGTTTCCTTATTCCACATGATTCAATACAGCTAAATATTAGGAGTGCTTTTAGTTATTTGTTTGTTTTGTTCTGGTAACGGTATTCACAATGGTCATGCTTCACTTTTCCTTCCCCATATTTTTTTGTAAACTCAGCGTCACATCATCACCCCACTCTTCCCACACTTTTTAACTTCAATAGCTTCCGCACACTTTTTCAACCCCACACTTTCATTTTCAATATTATTTTATTCAACCAAATTAAACTAAAAACATACTTCCATAAAATAAAACTAAAAATTACATGTCCTTAATTAAATATAAAAAATTAAAATAAAACATTACATGTCCTAAATTAGATTAATCGTTATACATGGCTAAAAGTCTTACTCGTATTTTTTGAGCAATCGTTTTTCCTTCTCCATTCAAGTTGTCGACCGGTTTAGTAAACGCTTCAAGATCACGACACATTTGTTGTCGCTCTTTTCGGTCCTCTTCTATTTTCCTCCGCTCTTTATCTTTTGCCTTGCGTTCCTCAAAACGTTTTTATAGTTCAAGTCTTTCCATTTGGATATCGTTGAACCTATCGGACATCTCCGCCAGTGCACCACTTGAAGAAGATTGGCCTTGTCGGGCTAATCTTTTCGCATTTTGTTTCCCGATGGGTGTTTGCATGTCGGGCGGGCTTTCCGGCGAGTCCTCGTTCGAATCATCCAAGTTGAGATTAAGATTGAATTGGGCGACTCGTGCGTCCGAAGCGTCGGCGCTATAATCATTGGACTCGGACGTTTTGGTTCTTTTGGAGGGTTGGACTTCAGGTGCGGTTCCCGCTCGCCATTTAGTAGACAATTTGGCCAAGTCCCAACAATCAATTTCATAAAAAAAATTCCCATTGTTTTCCAATGTGTAACGCTCTTGTGCCATCTTCAAAATGTCGATATCGTTTGGCCCTTCTATGTTGCTTGAGGAGGTTGTTGAAAATGTTATTTAACTTTGTTATCTTCATGTTCAAATCTTTTGTCCATTTTGGGTGAAGTTGGTGCTTCGTTCGGTAATTGGGTTGGACTTTCAACTCGGCGTGCCACTTGTCTGTAATGTTCAACCAAAATAGATGGTGACTTTGTGTGTTCCTAAAAATATATACCGTTAGAGACTTAAAATAATTATAAAAAAACTAAAAACAACTTAATTAATACGGAAATTTAAAAGAAAAAAAAATACATACATTTGTCGGGGTTCTCGGAAACGTGAATCCAACATCTAGTTAACATCAACTCCTCCGCACTTTTTCACTTTATCGCAACACGCGGACCACCTTTCGGGTCCGAAGTTTGGCTTTATCTTTATTTTTCTTTATTTTTTAGACCCTCTCTTTGGTTGTGGATCGGGTTATGTCTCCATCACAACTTCGGATTCGGGTTGGGAATCGTTGTGGATATAACTTGGCACCGGATTTTCTTGGCTCCAACCGGCTAATTTGGGAGCCGCAAAAGATCGGAGAAGGCACGTACGGTACGTACCCGCTTGTTTGAAACAAGTTTTGTTGAGATGTGGGGTGGATGGGGGTTGATCATTAGGGTTAAGGAAGTAGTGAGGATTCATTTTTAAAGCAAAAGGATTGAATATTGGAGAATGATTTATAAGTTGGTATAAAAAAAGTGGGTGATTTGTGGGTTTTAATTGGTAAAAAAAAGGCAAAAAAAAGGGTACTTTTTTAAGAAGAAATAGTTGTCGGAGGGTGGGGGCCCACTACAACGATCGAATACTCACAAGAAACAAATCAGGGAGCACAATACCCACAAGAAACAAATCAGGGAGCGGTGCTCGTTGTTCCTTCCGCCGCGCCTTCCCCGCTGATGCCGTAATGGTGTGCCCGCAGACACCCCACGCCAAGTCACCAACCCCCGCATACTGCATGGTGACCATTGTAATTAACCTAAGCTATTTAAGTTCAGTTGATATGAATAAAAAGATAACAAAATAAAATTATTCTAGACTATTGTTCTTTAGTTTTGCCATTTAATTTGAGTTTCATATTTCCTTTATGTATTTGAAAGTTTATAGGTTTTCTCCGTAAACCTATCATTTACTCATCATTTTTTTAAGAAGCTACTTTATATTGTCGGTCAAAAACATAAAAAGAGATTCTACTCTTAACAGTTACAAACTTTAAAGAATAGTCCCGTACTATTTGGCTTTTTGTCTTCTATCACTTTTTTGTTTTTTCCCTGTGAATAATACTATTTACTTTTTTTTCTTCTCTTTTCTCTTTAGCATTGATATTGCGGTGTTTAGGTCGTTACGCGGGTTTTTCTTATTTGTGTTCTCTGTAGCGTTATAGCAATTTAACTGTTTTGTATGCTCGTGTTATCTCGTGGTGTTTGGGCCGTTACTCAGTTTTTTTTATTTCCGTTTTTTCACGTATTGTTATAGTAGTTCAACTATTTCGTGTGCACCCTTTATCACGCGGCAACGCGTGGGACCCTCGACAACTAGTTAGAAACATTAATCATCATGGATCATTTTTGCGTGATCAGGGTACCATGAACAATAACAAGTGTATAGTAAATCATGCTTTGACTATTCTCGTAGGATCATACACTAATCATCATGGATTATTTCATAGATTTACATAGAATCATACTAGGATTTCTATGTTTATCATTTGGTAAGGTAGATTTAGATTTGATTGATTTAGTTGTGGAAGGGTAAGGGGAGGGGGGTTGGCAGTTGTATAGAGTGCCGAAAGGAGGGAGATTTGTTACTAGATTTTTTATTTGTACCATAAGATTTTTGAAGTAATTTACTAGATGTGAAGGGGATGGTGCAAGGTATGGGGTTGTGGTGGTGGTTGTCGGTTGTACCAACCGAAGAGGGGGCGGCTCTAGTGAACCGACAAGTGGTCGGGTCGGGTAATGAGAACCTGAGAGATACCGGGTTTAGATGTCAGGTCCGGTCGGGTAATCGGGTTATAAAGGTGACGGGTGATAATGGGTTTAGAATAAATAATAACCGCATAAGGACAACCGAATAATTTATACCCGAATAAAGACTTAACGTGAAAACGGGTGATAGAATTTGATGGGATATACCCCTGAATGACCTCAAAAATAATAAATACGATAAGCACAAACGAAACAGGAGCTTAACCATGAAGCACTTGGGCGGAAGGGCCTCGCATGAGAGGCAAAAGGAATTAAGAAGTGTGTAGGGTATCTAGCCGACAGAAAGGACTACAGCTGGCCTCGGGAAATGGCGGCCAACGACGGGATTGGCATAAAGGACAACCTAGCTGGCTCGGGTCCTCCCCAGCCATGGAAGGTTCTTGGCACGATACCCTGAGCTTTCATAGGACGAAGCCTCAAGTCTTGAGCATTAAATGCTCTCGCGTACCTACGAGTATAAATAGGAATGCAAGGTAAATGGTAAAGTCAAGTCACTCTCCGCTCTCTACTCTTTTACTCGCATTTATCACTCCAAAGGCCCTTCTGTTACTCTCACGCCGGAGCTTGGTCACGAAGACCTCCTTCGGGGCCCTTCGTGTCAAGCCTAACGGTGTTCTTGTTTTGGAGGATACTCATCCGTAATCAAAGATTAAGTCGCTAACCGGAGTAAATACCACCCCTGGGATTCTGGGACGCAACATTGGCGCCATCCGTGGGACCGACACATATTTGGTTTAAAATCTAAGCAAGACACTTTGATAGAAATGGCGGAAGGTGATAACGTTGTAATCCCTCTATTAGGCTTCAAAACGCCAGGAGTAACCAATGAAAGCATCATCGACCTCACTGCCGGACGTTTCACCATCCTGTCTGATGCAAGAAAGTAGACGCTGGAGGAATCAGCGAGCAAAGAAAAGAATAGAGACAAAGAGTTCGGAGAGGAAGGACTCATCACTCCCGAGTTCATAAAAAACAATAGAGAAACTCTGAAGGTGTAGCACCTAAGTCATTATTTGAGAATGAAGACGGGTATTATTCAGACCAAGAAGAATCTCAGAAAGACGGTGGAATAATACCCCCCAAGAGAAAGGCTACACCTGAGGCCAACTCAGACGAAGTAAGCGATCTAGTGAAAAAGGTCTTATAAGCCCTAGACCAACGAGTCAAGGGAAGGGAAGCTAAGAAGGTCCACACTGAGAATGACAAAGAGGCTGAAGCAGAGAAAGACTCCATGGTTGTACCTTATCGACCATCAGATCTTAAAGACACCTCCAAGTTTATAGAAAGGATATCTGAAGCTCCGTTGCAGCAGAAACTAAGGCTTCCCCCATCCGTCGGTAAGTATGACGGAACTCAAGACCCTAAAGATCACTTGCATGCCATACGAGATGCAGGGGTTGTAGGGGATTGGACCATGCCAACCTAGTGCCATATGTTCGACACCCTGCCCCCAAAGAGCGTTAACAGCTATGAAGAACTAAGGAAAAAGTTACTAAGGTACTTCAGCCAGCAAAAGAAAACCATTAGAAACCCCAACGAGATCCTTCATATCAGGAGGAAAGAAGAAGAAAATCTAAAGTCCTTCATGAATAGATACATCGAAGAAAGCATGTACATCAGAGATGTACCTGAGGTTATGAAGATAAGTGGCTTCATACAGGGGGTTCGGAATTCTCAACTATGTGAAAAGCTAGGTGAAGAGTTCCCGCCAATCTTCGATGCTCTCATGGACAGGGTCAGAACATACATCAGGGGTAAAGATACGGGACAAAAAGCCAAAGAATGGCAATGCAACGACATGGAAGGTATCCCTGCAAAGTACATCGAGCACAATCCAAACATCCCAGAAGGAAGAAAACCAGATAAGCAAAAATACAGAAGCTTATGTTTGGAACATGCCATAATTGCCAACAAAGAAGCCAAAAAGTTACTCGCGGCCAATATTGTAAGAAAAATACAGTACTGGTAGCTAACCCCATCATGGTTAAGAATCCCGACGGAACACTGAGAATGTGCATAGACTTCTTCGATCTCAATAAATGTCCAAAAGATTGCTACCCATTCCTATAAGTTGATGAAAAAATTGATGCACTTGCAACCTTCCCCCTAAAGTGCTTCCTCGACGCATATAAGGGGTACCACCAGAACAGAATGGCCAAAGGTGATGAGGAAAAGACGGCGTTTCACACACCATTTGGATTCTACTGCTACACAAAGATGCTCTTCGAGCTGAAAAATGCAGGGGCAACATACCAGCGGCTGATGGACTGGTTATTCCAAGATCAGATAGGCAAAAACCTAGAAGTATACGTGGATGATGCCGTAATTAAAGCAAAAGAGAAGGAGATATGATTCAAGATATCAGAGAAACATTCGAAACCCTAAGGGAAGTCAATATGAAATTAAGCCCTAGCAAGTGCTCGTTTGGGGTAGAGGAAGGAAAATTCCTAGGGGTGATAGTCAAGAAAGACGGGATTCAGGCCTGCCCATAAACGATTGAGGACATCACTCGCATGAGATCGCCAAGGACTCTGAAAGAAGCTCAAAGTCTGAATGGGTAGCTGGTAGCCCTTGGGAGGTTTGTGTCAGAACTAGCAGATAAAACAAAGCCCTTAGTAAAAAAACTAAGGAAATGTATTAAAAAGAACCAGTTTGTGTGGACGCTAGAGGCTGAAGAAGCGTTCAGTGAGATCAGGACCTTCCTTTGTAGCCTGCCAAAGCTAGCCATTCCAAGAGAAAGGGAAACCTTGAAGCTCTATCTAGCCATCTCTGACCAAGCAGTATGCTCAGTATTAATGGTAGAAAGGAGTGAAGGGAAAATACCAATCTATTTCCTATCAAGAACTCTCAAGGGGCCTGAAGAAAGATATTCGACACTCGAAAAGCTTGCCTTGTCCCTCGTCCACACCTCAAGAAGACTGGCCTGGTATTTTCAAGCACATCCTATTCAAGTACTAATTGATAAACCTATGCAACTTGTTCTCCAAAGACCTGAAGTGTCGGGAAGATTAGCAAAGTGGGCTGTCGAATTGGGGAACTATGAAATAGAATACAAAGGCAGAACAATAAAGAAGGGATAAATTCTAGTAGACTTCTTAGTTGAAATCTTCCTAGATGAAGAATTAAAAGATTTTCTCCCTCCAACTATAAAAAAGAGGAGTTGCTCCTTACTCAACGTGGAAACTATTCACAGATGGAGCCTCAAACGAAGAAGGATGCGGGGCGGGCCTGATCTTAACAAGTCCCAAGGGAAAGAGATAACAAGTGCTCTCAAATTTGAATTCATAGGAACCAACAACGAGGCAGAATATGAAGCCCTTCTCACGGGCTTAAGAATGGCAAAAAAGATGAAGGTCCAGAACCTCAAAGCACATGTTAACTCAATGTTGGTAGCAAGTCAGATAAATGAAGTGTAAGAAGCAAAGGATGAAAAAATGAAAAGATACCTCGATAAGGTTACTGCAATATCATCCATGTCCCAAGAGGGAAGAATAAAAAGGCAGACGCCCTAAGCAAGATAGACTCAGTTGCATTTAGCGACCTCGAAAAAGATATCAAGGTGGAAAAGCTCACAACCCCTTCAATTGAAGGAGAAGCAATCATGGCCACAGAAGCAAGGTCCTGGATGACTCCACTTGTAGATTACCTGTCTAAGGGAAAATTACCGGCAGATCCCAAAGAAGCAAGAAAAGTCCAGGAAAAAGCCACACTCTATAGCTTTTAAAACAATCAGCTATGCAGAAGGTCATACCTAGACCCTCTGCTGAAGTGCATGAGCGAAAATGAAGTGGCTTCCATAATAAGAGAAATCCATGCATGCATTTGTGGGTTACACGCAGGGCCCAAAACTATCGTCTCAAAGGCACAAAGGGTCGGTTTCTATTATCTAGGTATGTACAAGAGTGTGATTGACGAAATCAAATGTTGTGATAACTGTTAGATACATGCACCTATTCCAAGGCATCCAAGGCATGACTTGGTGCCTGTCAGCTCACCATGGCCATTCTAGAAGTGGGGAATCGACATAGTAGGTCCATTCCTAGAAGCCCCAGGCAGAGTAAGATTCCTAGCTGTTGCAATATACTACTTCACCAAGTGGATCGAGACAAAGCCACTTACCACTATTTCAAGCAAGAAGATCGTTCGGATCGTATGGGAAAACATCGTCTGCAGGTTTGGAATCCCCTAAACATTAATAAGCGATAATGGAACCCAATTCACCAACCAAAAATTTAGAAAGTGGTGTTTAGAGCTCAAGATTGACCAGATATTTACCTCAGTGGCACATCCACAAAGCAATGGTAAAGTAGAAAGAGCAAACAGAAGTGTGGTAGAAGGAATCAAGGCATGGATGGGAAGGAAAAAGAAAAACTGGGTAGAAGAGCTTCCACATGTATTGTGGGCTCACAGGACCACACTAAAATCTAGCACTGGAGAGAGCCCCTTTAGCTTAACCTACGGGACTGAAGCAATGATTCTGGCAGAAATCAGAAGCCCTAGTGAAAGAACCAACTTTCTAGAGCCAAGAAACGAGCTCGACTTGCGCCTCAACCTTAACCTCCTAGAAGAAAGAAGAGAGATAGCAGCCATTAGAGAAGTTGGTCATAAGAAGGAGATGGAAAGGCAGTTAACAAGAAGGTAAAGGGAGTAACTTTTAAAACAGGGGATTTGATGCTTAGAGAAAACGAAGCCAGCGGGTAAGAAGCTGTGGAAAGATTGGGACCAAGATGGGAAGGACCTTATAGGGTCACATGGGCAAATGGAAAGGGCGCCCACCGGTTAGCCACAATTGACATTTGACGGGCTTGAAATCCCAAGGACTTGGAACACCCAGCAGTTGAAAAAGTACTATTTATGAATTACTCTTAGGTAAAATCCAATAGTAAGTGCCAAATATATAAGCCAGATTTTGTATGTATGAACTACAATATCTAAATATATGGCACCAGCAAAGGGCCAAATTTTCAGAAATTTTGCTTCTTATAAATCATACCAAGTCTAAGAACGCTTGTAAAAGCTAAGACTGAAAAAAATAAATAATATAAAAAATGCAAAAAAGTACTGAGTAGAACAAACCAAAAGGCCTCACAAGGGCCAAGTCCTCCTAACGCCTACGGGCCAACACAGGGCGACCTTAATAGAAAAGGCTAAAGCCTCTTGAAGACCTCACAAGGTTCGCTTGGGCCCCTTCTAAAGGAAGGATAATACCAAAGAAAAGAAAACCTTTCTATATTTGAGATATGCATGACATAAAACCATTTGGGCAAACCTAAGGGGATGCCCTTCAAAAAGGTTAAATACAAACAAAAAGGTTTGAAGCATAAGCATAAAATATATTAAAAAGACAACGGCCACACGCCACATCTAAGCAAAAAATACGCCCACATAAGGGGCAGAATACTTGTCTTAAAAATCACTACAGACCAAGTCAAAGTTAAAACAAAGGTTTGAAGCATAAAACATTAGGGGCCTAGAGTGGTGGGGTCTTCAATGGAGGCAAAAGCCTCAAGCTCCTCGATCGACCACTCAGTGTGAGAAGACATAGTGGCTAACACATCAAAGGATGCGTTAGCAAGCTCCTCACCAGCCTCCTGCATCTTGCTCTCTTCTGCTGAATCATAATAAGGAGTCTCCTCCTTCGGAACATCTTCGGCATCAAAGTGATATTTAGCTTCCAAACCAAGTTGGTACCCAACACCCGAACAAGCATCTGCAAGATTCTTGAACAAAGCCGCATACTGAGAAGATGAATAAACTCGTTTCACAGCCTTCGAAAGGTCTTCAGTAATCAACAAGTGGCATTGAGCCTTAATCCTCCTAACTCGATCCCCAACAGCATCACCAGACAGGGGCTTCAATCTGAGCCCTCAAACCTTCAACATCCCTCCTCAAATCATCAGCAGTAGCAACGGTAACATCACGCTCCTTCTCGGCTACCTGATAGGAGCTGGTCATCTTAGCCAAAGTTTCCTATAGAAAACAAGGCAAAAAAGGGTCACATACAAGGGAAAGCAACAATAAGGGATGGAAAAGAGGTAAGCTTATCTCACACTCAGCCAAAAGCCTCTTTTCCTCATCAAGGGCCAGCTGGCTAGCCCTTAACTGCTTCCCTAACTCTTCCATCTCTGTAATAGCCCAGACCCATCGCAACCAAGATATTGTTCGCTTTGGGAGCCGGCATGCCCTCAGGCATCCGCCCCTCATGGATATTAAAACGTGTCTTGGTATGGGAGGTATCCACACCCTTAGAAAGCAGTGTTTAGCTCTCCTCCCCACCAATATGGGATGTTACAATCCTCCCCCCTTAGGGGACCAGCGTCCTCGCTGGCACACTGGCCGGCGACTGGCTCTAATACCATCTATATTAAACCCCTTTGTGCGTAAGAGCTGTCAATGGTTGAGCTAACTGAGAAAATCCCTTTATAAAACGACGGTAGTAACCCGCTAAACCTAGGAATTGACGAATTTCTCTAGGAGCTCTAGGGGTAGGCCAACTTTTAATGGCCTCAATCTTAGCTGGGTCAACGTGAATACCTTGCTCGTTGACGATGTGACCCAGAAATTAAAACACTCGGATCCAGAAATCGCACTTAGAGAATTTTTCGTGGAGTTATTCCTTCTTTAACAATTCTAAGATTAACCGTAGATGTTCCTCGTGTTCTTCTTTTGTTTTGGAGTAGATGAGGATGTCGTCAATAAACACTATGACGAATTTATCCAGGTAAGGCTTGCACACACGGTTCATGAGGTCCATGAACACAGCTGGTGCATTTGTGAACCCGAAAGGCATGACCAAGGATTCATAATGGTCTTAAGTGTTCTAAAGGCTGTCTTTTCTATATCCTCATCGCGGACTCGAAGTTGATGGTAGCCAGACCTTAAATCAATCATGGAATAGTAACTAGATCCTTGAGAGCTTGTCAAAAATATTGTCTATTCGTGGAAAAGGGTATCGATCCTTGAAGCTGGTCAAAAATATCGTCAAATCCGGGGCTGCCCAGGCCAAAAAAGAGGCAGCCAAAGCCAAGGCCATGCATGACAAAGCCCAGAAGCTAGTAGCTGAAAATGAGACTAAAGGCAGTGGAGGCTCGGTTTCAGCATGAGGCAGCTCTGGTGGAAACAGTGGGGACGACTAGGAAATCGGCCATGATCTCAGTCCTGCAGACCAAGCTAAAAATGGCCAGGGAGGCAAAGGATGTGGGTCACACCAATTCCAACTGGGGTGTGAAGCTGTGGTTGAAGCAACTACGCAGCCTGGGAGGCACCGTGCCCTCAGGATGCGACTTCATGGAGACCCAGGGTGCTAAGGTAGTGCCTCCTGTTGGTGCATCTGGATCAGAGATTGAAATTGAGCAGCCAAGGGCCGAGGATGCTGGGATGCAGAAGGAAGCAGAGGAGGAAGCGGTGAAGGAAGGAGATGGAGGGACTGAGGATGCAGCAACCATGGATATCGTTCAATGATCCATGGTCCTTTATTTCCTTCCTTGTCTCTTTTGAAGCTATTTTAACTTTTTGTTTGTAATGGTTACCGGAGGGTGTTTTCCGGTGTATACAATGCTCCACCCACATAGATGTAACTACTATGCTTTAACTTTTTGTTTGTAATGGTTACCAGAGGATGCTTTAACTACTTGCCCGTGTCTTTGATTGATTCATACCTACATAGATAAACATAATAAATGTGTACAGGTTGCATAAGATAAGTTCTCACCTTCTTCATCCTGGGGTATGCCCAGGATGTCGGAGCATCATTTCGTTTTTCCTTCAATATTTACGTTTGTTTCTTGTTTCATTTCCTGCATGTTCAGGAATTTCATAACTTATTAGTTAGTCGATAGTAAATTCCCATGATGACTAGGATTTGGCATGCCTCATGCCATCCTAGGTCACATACTCGGAATGAATCCCAAAGATATGGGGGTTAAACCCCAGAATCCTGGGGTAAACCCCGAAAATACTGGAGATAAACCCGAAAACACTAGGGTCAAGCCCATGAATGCTGGGGTCAAACCCGATGTCGATCCGACGAACTGGGGTGAATTCTAGTGCCGTACTGGCGAATTCTAGGGTATATCCTCGTGTCATACCGACGAACTAGGGAATTGCCTCGTGTGTCTTAAGTTGATATGAAAATATCAAAAACCTTAAGGGACTTGCATATTTCCATAAATCATGAGGTTGTCGCCCATGGTGTTTGTTGAGGGTGTATTTTCAGATGCTCGCAGGAAGCTCAGATAGTTTAGGAATCCTATTACAGTTTGGGAATACCGCTTGTTTAGGTATCCTGATTTATTTAATTCGACTAACCCTTATAATTTCCACGTTTTTATTTGACCCGGGTACTGTTGCGTCATCAACTAACTCCGAGATACAAGCTCCAGCTAAAGAAGATCATGGACCAAGTGGACGGAGAAGGTTGTAACGGTCAAGTTAGTTGGACGATAGGATCCCGGGAATCCCGGAATGTTAGTTATTTGTATGTTAGTTATATAATCGAGTATTCGATCGATTTAGGAACACACAACACCGATACACTTTAGCTCTGATAGCATATAATCATTGTAACACTTAGTATCGATTGATCAAACCTCCAAAAACACTTGTAATTTCCACCTTCTTATCAATAAAATCGTGAGGAAGCAGGCTCTTCAGGCCGAATCCCGAGGTTTTTTTGCTAGGATTCCTAGAGGCAACTCGAAGGATCCTGGATTTTTCCATCGTTACATCCTTGTGTTCATCTCTACATTTCGAACATATTGACAAGCACACTACCTCACATTCTAAGTTTGGAATACAAAATCATTTAGTTGATTTTTGACCAAAACAGGTTGGCGCCCACCATAGGGCAAGTGGTGCTTCATTTTGCGAAAATTCTATTCATTTCATTCAGTCCATTTGATCTCCGATCCAAAAATGTCGAATCAACAAAAATCTGTGTCGGCCTCTGCATCATCCTCCATTCCTCCTCTTCCTACTGCTCCAGGAAGCCAGAAGAAGACCAATGATCGACAAAAGAAAGTGGATGAGCAGCCGAGGAAAACTGATTATCCCGTGTTCACGGGATCCCAGGTTCATTCTGTTGATCCTGCTATTACTAACAATGATTTGTTTGCTTTGATCAAGCAGTTGAAGAATCAGATGGATCAGCAAGAAAAGACCAATCAAACGGTGATTAAGGAGATTGAAGAGCTTAAGAAGTCTAAGAAACCTGTGGAGGAACAAAGTCCCCTGTTTCCCATGCATCTTAACTTTAACACCTCAGGATCCTCAGATCCGCTTGGCTATGGTTATAAATCAGCAGCGAATTTCACTACAGCCCCTACAATAACTTTTCACGCTGCCGGATATGCAAGGAGTACTGCTGGATTCTCAGGAGCCGTCCCACCAGAATCTTCACGAGTACGCTCCAAAGATCCTTGGACTCTACTATCTTTAGGATCCTTGGCTGTACCATCTCAAGGATATCCGTTTTCTACGGGGAGCCCAGGCCCGAACTCCCAGGGATATCAACACTCTAACCTTCCTATTTCTGCAGGAACTTTCAAAGCTGGCTCCTCAGAAGTACATGCTGGTGATTTTATCCCCATGCAGACAACAGCCACTACGAAACCAAGCATCCCAACAAACTATGGATATGATCTTAGGATCCCAGTCCAGAATCCTGGTCCAGATAATATGTACAACCCAATTCCTATAATCTCTAAGCAAGGTGCTCCTTATGATGCAGGTATTCATCTAAGTATCGCTAGGGAACTCCAGAAGATGAAAGAGATGATATCGAGTGTTCCAGAAATCCTGAAACCTATTCCTGAGGTTCCTCTGGAAAGCCATAAGATCTCTAGATTCACTTGGCCAATTTCTCAAGTTAAGATTCCGAAGCATTTCCAGACTCCAAGCATGAAGCTTTATGATGGAACCACGGATCCTGAAGAACACGTGGCTCATTATAGGGAGCGCATGGAGATCAACCCCATTCCGATAGAAATTACGGAAGTCTGTCTGTGCAAAGGCTTTGGTTCAACCTTAACAGGACCAGCCATGAAATGGCTACGGAGCATTCCTCCTAATACTATTACATCATTTTCTCTATTAGTTAACATGTTTAACAATCAATTTTCTTGCAACAGAACCTTTGATAAGCTCACAGGCGACCTATATCGAGTAGTCCAGAAGCCAGATGAGCCGCTTAGAGAATACTTCGCTAGATTCGGACGAGAATCTCTCAAGATTCCCCATCTGGATATGGCAGAAGCCATCGAAGCCTTTAAAAGGGGCTCTCTAAGGATTCATGTTTTTATGATGACCTCGTTATGACTCCTTGCAGGAACTTTGACGAAGTACGTAGCAGGGACTTGAGATTTATCCGTCTGGAAGACGACAAGAAGATCCACCAAAGGTTGGATATTCCTAAATATGATCCCAAGAGTAAAAAGTCGGAATCCCCCGGGAAACCGTATAGATCCCGCCCATATTCCAAACCAGATATTCAAAAAGTCAATGCTGTGGACCAAGAGGATGACGAGGAGGAGTATCCTAAGGTATCTGAGTATTGTTTCTCTGTTGATATTGGTGGCTTAATGTGCGCAATGCAGGATCTTGGCGAAAAGACAAGATGGCCTAGAAAAAATGATAAGAAGCGATCCTGGAAAGACAAAACCAAGTGGTACGCCTTCCACGAAGACTTTGGCTACCTAATAAATGAATTCATAGCAATTCGGAAGGAAATTAGCTACCTACTCAGTAAGGGGCATCTTAAAGAATTGATAGGTAGAAAGAAGATCAAAACTCAGGAAGTCGACAAGGTTCCTCAGAGAGCAGCCTCTCCACCTCAGGATGCTCAAATAATCAACTTCATATCAGGAGGCTCAGACATCTGTGGCACTTCCTATTCCTCAGCCAAGAAACATGCTAAGGAATCCAAATCTGAACAGGGTGACAGACCTATCCGGGCATCCACCTTAACTCAAGACAAACTCATATCCTTTGACGAGAGCGACCGTTCTCATGTCCAGGATCCCCACCATGATAGTCTTGTGGTTACTTTATATATTGCTAACCATTTTGTTCGCGGGATTCTGATTGATAATGGAAGCTCGGTAAACATAATTCGTCTTGATGTACTAAAAAAGATGGGGATCCCGGAAACTGAAATAGTTGCCAGATCCTCAGTCTTGGTTGGCTTCAGTGGTGAGACTAAAAGCACCGTTGGAGATATCAGGTTACCAGTATACATAGAAGGAGTAAACTCTATGCAAAAAATTTGTATTATAGATTCTCTCTCTTGTTGCAATATAATTCTTGGCAGACCATGGATACACGAGATGAAAGCGGTCCCTTCAACTTATCATCAATGTATCAAGCTTCCCACACCTTGGGGAGTTGTAAGGATTGAAAGCGACCAACAGGAAGCCAAGAATTTCTATTCAACATCAATGAAGAACACCACCAAGGTGACAAAGGGATAGCAATAACAGTAAGGAGCACTTGAAGTACAGGACGACAGGGAGCTTGATGTCAAAGAATTCCTTCTAGACCCTGAGATTCCTGAAATCAAGGTGCTCGTAGGAACATGCATTACAGCAAGTGTTGAACGAGAATTGGTTCAGCTTCTGAAAGCCAGAACCTCAACTTTTTCTTGGAAGCATGAGGACATGACAAGTATCCCTAAACATATTATTACTCATAAACTTGGTTTAGATCATTCTTTCAGGCCCATACAACAAAAGAGGAGAAAGTTCGCTCCCGATAAGAATGTTATCATCCAGGAGGAAGTTGACAAGCTTCTCAAAACTAAGATGATCAGAGAAGTCAAATATCCTAAGTGGCTAGCGAACATGATGGTAGTCCAGAAGAAGAACGGAAATTGGAGAGTTTGTTTTAACTATAGAGACTTGAATAAAGCATGTCCTAAGGATCCTTTTCCACTTCCCCATATTGATGCAATAGTGGATGCCACGGCTGGTCACGAGATGCTCACCTTCATGGACGCCTCAGTAGGATTCTAACAAATCCAAATGAAACCATGTGACAATGAGCATACCGCCTTTATGACTCCAACAGGTATCTATTGTTATACTACTATGCCCTTTGGTTTAAGAAACTGCAGGTGCCACCTATCAGAGGCTTGTCAATATTATGTTTAAAGAGCAACTGGGGGACACGATGGAAATCTACATAGACGACATGGTAGTGAAATCCAAGAAGGCACAGGATCACGTCAAGGATCTCCAAACTGCCTTTGACATCCTTGACCAATATAACATGAAGCTCAATCCCTCCAAGTGCCACTTTGGGGTGCGAGCTGCAAATGTTTTAGGCTACATGGTTACCGAAAGAGGAATCGAAGCAAGCCCCGAGCAGATCAAAGTAGTCTTAAATTTGAAGTCCCCGTCAAATGTAAAAGAGGTACAAAGGTTGACAGGAAGAATCGCAGCACTCTATAGGTTCATCTTAAGATCCCCAGAAAAAAGAAAGGATTTCTACGATATCCTAAGGAAAAACAAGAAGTTTGAGTGGACCGAGAAGCACGAAGAAGCCTTGAGATGCTTAAAATACTACCTGTCAGCAGCTCCGCTGCTAATGAAACCAGAAGATGGGGAGCCACTATATTTGTATCTAGTTGTTTCCGGAAGCTCAGTTAGTGTAGTCCTTGTAAAAGACCATTAAGGTCAGCAGCATCCAGTATATTACGTAAGTAAAACTCTGCTAGATGCAGAGTCCAGATACTCTCACCTTGAAAAATTAATTCTAGCTCTTATAATTGCTTCCACTAAACTTAGACACTATTTTGAAACCCATATTATAATTGTAAAATCTAACCACCCTATTAAGGCAGTTCTCAGGAAGCCGAAGATGTCAGGTAGGATGGCTAAATGGGCAGTCATATTGAGTGCATGTGATATCAAGTATGGGCCAAGGATAGCAATCAAATCCCAAGCCTTGGCTGACTTTGTGGCTGATTTCAGCAATGACATAGAACCAGAAGTTGAGAAGGAAGTCCATCAGCTTGAGAAGCTTGAAGAAGACATGATACTTTACACTGATGGATCCTCAAATGTTAGAGGAACAGGGATGGGCATCCTGCTAAAATCGCCACAGGGGGACATAATACCACTATCCATATCTTGTGAATTCCAGACTACCAACAATGAAGCTGAATATGAAGCTTTGATTACTGGGTTGCAATTGGCTAGAGATATGGGCATCCGGTGTATTCAAGTATTTGTTGATTCCCTTTTTTTTTACTAACCACTTTAGTGGCTCTTATGCAGTGAGAGGGAAGAATTTAATCAAATATCTTGATATCGTTAAAAAGTTATCCTTGCTTTTCAAAAGTTTTAACATTTCACAGGTTCCAAGAGAAGACAACTCAGAAGCCGACGCTTTAGCAAACTTCGCTTCATCGCTCAGGATCCCTGAGGATATTAGGATTCCTATAACGCATATCCTGATGCCGGCAATAGCCCAACAGGAAACTCACGCAGTTAATGAAGATGAAGAAATAGACGTCGGGAATCCCAAGGATACCCAGGAATCTTGGACTTATCCAATCATAAAATATTTTAAAGATGGTGAGATTCTTAAGGGTAAAAATCCTAGGGCTTTTCGCGCCAAGGTAATGTTGGGTTTTGCCAGTAGTATTCGGGTCACGGGTAGTAATTTTAAATTTTATTATAACCCATTTTTACTAATTGTATTACCGAATACAATTAAATTTTTATACTTACATTAATTAAATCAGAGTGCGGAAGCGTAAATATATCTAAAATATATTAATTATAACAAACGCAAAAAAATCCAAGTGACAACAACAGGATCTAATCACCTACACACAAACACTAGGTGTATATATATATTGACACACATATATATATATATATTATTAATTAATATATATATTTATATTAAATATATATTTAGTTACTTTATTATATTTATCAGATAAAGTTGTGGTAATTGAATACAACAAGTTTATCTGATTATCATAATCTAAATTATGATAAGATCTAAACCAAAAGTCTTTAGATCTTGAACGGTCGGATGTGTCGGACAACTGTTCGAGACACCGAGGTTCAACGAGACAAGCGCTAGGGTTGCGAAAAACTTACCGGAGAAGCAAGCCCAGGTGACGATCAAATTGTAGCAGAAAAATACACCAGGAGAGACCGACAGAAATCCGGTGGCGGTTGACGGTGGCGAAACGGTAGCGTAGTGGCGGCGCAACGGCGGTGCAGTGACGGCGGCAGCATGGTGATGTTGTGGTTGACGGCGGCCGGAGCTAGAGCTACGACCGGTGACGGTCCGTGGTGGTGGCTGGACAGAGGCGGCGACGATCAGGGTGATCGTCAGCGATGGCCTGCGACGGAAGCTTGTCGGAAAAACGGGCTGCGGCTGCGGCTACGGTATGGTGGCCGGCCAACGGAATGTCGTAGAGAGAGATAGATGGAGATTAAGAGAATTTGGCGCTTAAATTCTGTAACCCTGAATCAATATTCTAGGTTCCTATTTATAAGCCCCATAAACCAGTTGTGGATAAACCACAATTGGTTTATTTAATAATTCTTTTAGGCTTATCTCTTATCTCTTAATCAGTTGTAGATAAACCATAACTGATTTAAATCTCTCTCATTCATCCATCCAGATTAGATAATCATAAGTTTAAATAAAATTAGTTTATTTAAACTACTATTATCCATCCACGTTTTATAGATAATCCTTAAATAACTAATTTATTTAAATTACAATTATCTAACCACATTAAATAAAACTAATTAAATAAACTAACTTTACTTAATTATCTTTTATTTAATTTGGAATACTAATAATAATGTTTTATTATTTGTATTTTATCGACTAATAATTATTAACAATTAATAATTATATTTCTGCTTTTATTATTAATAAATTAATAATATTAGGAAATAATTAATTATTATTTATATCAATATATAAATAACAATATTAAATCATTTCTGTTTTCGTAGAACGGCGTTTACTAATTAAATGTGTTCAGTTCTCGTTGCCCTTAGTGTAACTCTTACAGGCCACAACCGGGTCGAGTTCTTAGAAATTGTCGGGTCTGGACATATAATATCCAACAGACTCCCACTTGGACAGATCCCGATAAGATCATAAGATGCAGCCAGAGGTGCTCTAGCTACACATGGCTACTCCAACCAGTTGTGACACCTTAAGTCGACAACCAAGGCTTATCATTTGCAAAGCAACATGATATTAGACTTTATGGTAATTATCGTTAGTCATTATTCCCTTCTGTATTCGACATCTATTGAATGATAAGGAATGGATTCAATTCAAATTATCTTAAGTTCAATGTTTCCCGATCTCGATTTCAAGTGTTCCCATCAAACACACAGTAAGTTTGGGTAAGGCCTTACACTTAGCACTTGGAATCAACGAGAGGGCCCATGATGTCTCACTGTTGAATTCTTAATGCAAGAGTACAGAATCCCATATTGACTTCATGCAGCTCCCACTGAACTTCAGATCTATTCCTAAAAGTAGCCTTTATGACTGGCATTTACGCTACAGCGGTTGACTACAATCAGAGAATAGACCCTGGTAAACGGGAGGTAGCACATGTATCGTAGGCCTAAGGATACGAATGAGTTTACCAATAATCAATTCATCTTGTTATTGAATCAAAGAAGATGATTTGATGCGAGTTACGTCCAACGTCATTTTGTAATGAGGCCTGTGAATTTGGATAGTCAACAGTTTGAGTCAAAAGTCAGAATAGTCTTATTTCAGATTCGTTCCCACGATTCTAACCAACTACGGACATTTTGAATAATATGTATACGTATTCTCCAACATTATTCTCTAATAATGCATGTGAGTTTGGAGAGCTGAACAACTCAAATCCAAAGTCATAACGCATCAACATCTGATTCGTTTGTACGATTCTGATGGAGCATTGAGAATAATACATATCTATTAAGGGATACTAAACGTATTAAAATGGAACACAGGTATATACTTCCGAATTTGTTTTAACCGTTTAAAATGAATTCAAATAATAAATACAGTTCGTACATCCCAAATACTAAATCAAATTTCGGCTTATCGTGCTGATATGTCACATCAAGTATGTGATACTTAAATGATAGTTTCTTATTCATTTATTACCAAATTTTCATACCGTGTTAATTTTCTTTTATTAAATGTTTATATACTTCCACTACTGTTTCCTAAACAATGAAGTATGCTTAAGTGATATGTGATAATAAGTGTCCTTGGTGACCACTATAAATCTGTGTTACCACATAACCCGTCTTCAATGATTACCTATTAATCAGTCTAAGACTCTGAATGAACAAGTATGACTATATCAATACAATTTCTTTGGTTATGATATACTTCCATTTATGTCATTGTGTAACTATTTACAGTGACATCCATATAATAACTATTTATTATATTATTTTGTTCAAGAGTCTACACTTACAAGTAACTTCTCAATCATCCGATGAATAAATCCATTGTTTAATTTAATTAATTAAATCAAACTACTTGGGTCATTATGTAATTATCATATATATGATTATTAACATAGTGCTCCCACTTGCCTTTTATAGATCTAGCCTTATTTTAAGATTATCAATTCAAACCCTTAGGATATTCGCAAACAGTTTTGCTTAAACCTATCTTGGTCTACTAGTTGGATCAACTCAATCTTGTAACAAGATTGTGGGTTGAATATCTTAGTTTTGCTTAAACCTGTGCATTATTGATATCTTAGTTTTATGAAACTGAATCATCTCAGATTAGTTATCTGATATTGTTGGGCTATACATTTAAGGCTTGAACATTAGATGTGGGCTTAACTTCTTTATGGGCTTGGTGTTCACGATTTGGGTTTAGAAGGGTTTACGGTTAGAGCTTAGTGGGCCGGTCATAATGGGTTTATGATTAGATTTTAGGGCTTTGTAATGGGTGCTATATAAACCCATAGTGTTTATGATTATCTAGCTTTTTGGATTACGATTTTAGCATCTTCTATTGTATTCACGATCGGTTCATCTAGCTCAAGAAAGTATTGTGTTTCATTCAAGATTTGTTCTTTGTTGTTTACCTCTTTGACAAACCTATTTCTTCTACTTTCTTCTTGAATCAATCACTTACGAGGATTCCGCACTCGTTTGTGATATCAATATCGTGAATTGATAGATTTTCTGGACCTACAATTGGTATCAGAGCCAAGAATCACTGATTCGAGGCTCTCACGGTATTGGATTCAAGTGTTTTCTAGAAAAAGGTTCGAGTTTTGGAGGTGTTACTGCTGTTCTTGAGGTTTACGACATTTTTCTAGGCTGTATTGGGTGTTTACGACTGCCTGTTCTTGAAGATTGTCATCGGAAACGAGTTTACGATTTCAAGCATTGATTTTTATTTGTTTACGACCAAGAAGTTTGGGTTTACGACATTTTCTGATCGGAATCGGGCGTTTACGATTTTTCTTTGCCGGAATCAACAATCGTAATCAGTGTTTACGATTTCCTCAGCCGGAATCGACGTTTACGATTAACTTTCATCGTAATCAGAGTTTACAACTTGAGTTTACGATCCGAAGTTATTTGTTATCGTAATCAGGTGTTTACGACTTGGCTGTGATCGTAATCAGGTGTTTACAATCGTAATCTCTCTTTTTGGACATTTGGACTTTAGTTTTAAGTTTTCCTAAGCTTACGTTATGGATTTCGAACCGAGCATGTATCAGAAGTTGGATTTTGAGATTGGATCCATCACTCGTCCACCAAGACTCACATCGGCGGATAACTATCTGGAATGGAAATATAGGTTTGAAAACCACTTGAAGAGTGTAAGGATCGAAATAACCCAAACACGATATCACGATCTCTAGTGAGTGTGCGGAATCCAAACACTAGAGTGATTCAAGATTAATCGAGAATTATACTGAAAAGCAATAATACTAGGAATAAGAACACAAACCGATTGAGAAGAAAAACACTTTACTATTGATCTTGATTGCTTACACTTGTCGAAATTCTCCTTGAGAATTTTGTGAACACAGAAATTGCACAAACACTATGGAGCAACCAACCCTAATTACAAAATCAAGCTATCTATATATAGGGTGACCTATGCTTGATAAACAAGTCATAGGAATCGAACCCTACGCCCCAAAATACGCAACTCACAAGCCCACTAACCCATTTACACATAAACTAGCCCAACAGTAATTCTAATGCAAAAGCCTTATAAAATTCTAGGCTCTACAATCTTCCCCTAGGCTTTAGCATTAGACCATCTTCACATTCTGAATTTCTTCGACAGATTCACCGTTGCTGGATCATACCACGGCTCCTTTGCCACGATCTCAGCTACAGCTCGAGTATAACACTTGGCATATTCTTTAGTGTCTTGATTACACTCAATTTGATGCTTGGCTAGTACCATAATGTCCTTCTTGTGAAACCTCATCAAATCATGAACTTCCATGACATTTATTGTCTTTGATTTGCAGAGAATTTTGGCTTCACCAGAATAATCACTATAAGCCCATGTTTGAAAATCATGCAAACAATCTTCAGGATGTCTCATTGGCAGAGGTATTGTTTTTGTCTTTTCTGTAGGTGGATACAGAACTTTTGTGAACTTCTTGGCTGTTACACTCTCCTTTCCTGGGATACTCTTCTTTCCGTCCTATTTGAATACACCCCTGTACTTCTTCACATAGGATTTCTTGTGAGGAAAATCTTCAAATCTCTTGAACTTGCTTCACACTGCATTTTCCAGTTTCCTGTAGAAATACTTGGCTTTCTCATTGTTTGATGGATTTGAAAACGGTGCATGGTAAAGCATTGTCAGATCTACATTCGTCCAGGAGTAAAACTGGGTCCAGCTCTTGTAGTACTCTAATGGATATTGACCCTTTCTCCGCACAACAAACATATTTTTCTCTCCATCAAACATCCAGGCTTTAATATCAGCATTAATTCCCTGTTTATCATGATAATGTTCTCCCAGCTGGATTAGATACCTTTCAGGGGGATAAGCAAATGTCTGAGCCTCCCAACCTCCGTCAAACTCAGAAGCTGGTACTGTCATATAATCTCAATCCCTGGTATCTTTATCTTCAGTGGAGGCTTCGGGTAACACAGTTTGTGTTTCCTCAGGGATATCAGAAGGTCTGTGACTGAGGAACCCTTCTCAGCTTCAGTTACTTCGTGTGTTCAGGCGATTGCCGGTATTTTGGTCCATCTTTAAACTCATTCCGCTTTCGCTTACTCAAGCAGTTTCATCACATAATTTATATTTTAAGGTTTATTAATTATGACAATCTATCCAGGTCACACACATAAGTCCTAGGTATAATTTGTACATTCTATCAAGCACACCTGGTTTCCATACAACATTTTTCACGACACCTTTCCTTAAGCCCAACATCATGCTCGAGACTTGGTTGAGAAAAGAAAGAATAGATCACGGAGGTTTTGTTGGATAATATACAAAGTCAACTGAGTTTTTGAAACATTTTTGATAATGCTCTCATCAGAGACAAAGGCTGAGGGTTTTGGACGCTTGAGGGTCTCTTTTGATTGTGCACATTGGCATCTTTTTGGTTTGACATATATATACAATGTGATCTTAAACGTACGTGGATTAGGGAGGTTCTAGGTCTCCGCTTTCGCAGAACAGAGGAGTCCTGACTCACGTACAACATTCCCAGGTCATTGCTTACGCAAAGCAGAGGGAATGGGATTTTTGAGCATGACATTAACACTCAGAACCGGGCGTGTGTCTCAGGATTCCTAATGCACAGTCAAATAGAAATTGTACTAACCTAAGTGTGTGTTCCCTTTCAAGCATCATACGTTGTCTTCAAGTGTTGTGATAAAACATACCTTTTGATTGATTGTCAGCAGAGCCTACCAAGCATATCGAGCATGAATCACTGCTTTTCACATCCGCCTTACACGTGTCAGTCAACACACACCTGGAAATTTATATCACTTCCCAATCTGGTCAACCAAAACCAGTGAAAAAAATTTAAAAGCACACACTTTAGAGGAAACTGATTATATATGTCTTCCCCTTGCTTTTAGATTTTTTCAAAGTACAAAAAAACACTATCTTTAAATTTTTTTTTTTAAATAGATAAATGAAATATAAAAATAGTTGCCAGACTACTCATCAAAGGCTATCATGCGGAGGCCTTTGAGACACATTTCAAAATTTGCACTTGGAAGGGGTTTGGTGAACATATCCGCCACATTGTCCTCTGATGCCACCCGTTCTAAATGAATGAGCTTGCGGTCATAGCAATCCCGAATGAAGTGCATTTTTATATCTATGTGTTTGGTTTTGGAGTGCTGCACGGGATTTTTCACAATTTGCAATGCAGCATTATTATCACAAAAAATGGGAGTATCGAAGAAATTCAAACCGTAATCTCCCAGCTGATGCTGCAACCATACCACCTGTGAGCAGCAAGCAGATGCAGCCACATATTCTGCTTCGGCTGTCGACTGAGACACCGTGTGCTGCTTCTTGCTCTACCAGGATACCAACCTGTCACCTAAAAATTGAGCTCCAGCAGATGTGGATTTCCTGTCAAGCTCATTACCACCATAATCGCTGTCAGAAACAGCATACAGATTAAATCCTAACTCTTTTGGGGTACCAGAGGCCTAGTCGAGGCCGACCCTTCAAATATTTAAAAATGCGTTTAACAGCAGAGAGATGAGAGAGTTTAGGATTAGCCTGATAGCGTGCACATTGGCACACAGCTAGCATGATATCTGGACGGCTGGCGGTTAAGTACATCAAAGACCCAATCATGGACCGGTACATGTGTTCGCTCATCGGTTGACCATCTGGATCCCTGGTAATTGCTGGTCTGGCCGCCATAGGTGTGGAGACAGGCTTTGCATCCATCATTTTGTATTTCTCCAAAATTTCTGTGACATATTTGGCCTGATGGATAAGTATCCCACTGTCACTTTGCTTCACTTGTAAGGCGAGGAAAAACTCCATCTCGCCCATCTGACTCATCTCAAACTTTGTGCGCATTACCTTCTCAAACTCTTTGCACAAATCGTCATTGGTAGAGCCGAAGATGATGTCATCAGCATACACTTGCACCATGATTATGTCATTCCCAACCTCCTTCCTGAAAAGTGTCTGATCCACTATACCTCTGATGTATCCGTGTGCTAGAAGATGATTAGTCAGAGTCTTGTACCAAGACCGAGGGGCCTGGTGTAAGCCATACAAGGCCTTATCCAGCTTGAACACATGATACGGGTGTTCCTCATCAATGAAGCCAGGAGGTTGAGTGACAAATACCTCTTCATCCATTTCGGCATATAAAAAGGCTGTCTTCACGTCCAACTGGTAGACCGTGAAGTTCATGTAGGATGCATAGGCTAGGAAAACTCTTATTGCCTCTAAACGGGCAACTGGTGCATATACTTCATCATAGTCCACTCCTTGAATCTGTTTGTGGTCTTGAACCACCAACCTGGCCTTGTTTCTGACAATGATGCCGTTGTCATCCTTTTTGTTCTTATAAAGCCACCGAGTAGTGATGACCTTTTTGTCAGCAGGTCGTTCTACTAACCTCCAAACTTGAAGCCGTGAGAATTGGTTTAGTTCTTCATGCATGGCCTCCACCCAACTAGGATCTGTCAAGGCCATAGTAATGTTGGGGGGCTCAATCTGTGAGATGAAACAGGAGTACATACAGTGATTGATGTCTCCTGACTGGCTTCTTGTTACCACCCCGGATGCTAACGGACCAATATGTTGTCCAAGGGGTGGTATTTATGAATTCTGGTTTCCACAACGGCCTGAACGGGAATTTCAGGAGGTAAATTTGATTGATCGGGTTCATCGTCTGTTTCAGCTGCACCTTCTACATCAGTTCCATGTGTTTGAGTGTCTAAAGCGGGGTCGACTTCTGCATCAGTGACCTGTGTTTGATGATCCACAAGATCGGCAGTCTCCTGTACTGTTGTGGTATCTGTTTCAGGAGCAATGACTGGAGCCTTGGTGATGGAGTGTGAGAATGGCGGTCCTGAAACCGTATCTTCATAAAGTTCTTCAGCTATGACAGGTTCCAAACCCAATAGACGGAAGAATTGATTATAGTCGAAAGCTTGTGGAGGCCCCACTCCACCATCAGATGGATTTTCTTCTAGCCAATCCACATTGGTGGACTCCATCACAATCCCGGTTGATTTGTTGAACACCCTGTAAGCGGAGCTGGCAGAGTAACCTACAAAATAACATTCATCAGACTTAGCAGCAAATTTAGGAACATCAGTATTTACTAAAACTGTGCAGAGACACCCAAAAGCCCGAAGGTGTCCAATTCTGGGCTTATCATTGTAAAGCAGCTCATATGGGGTTTTCTGCTGCCGCTTATTGATGAGCACCCGGTTCTGGACATAACATGCGGTGTTAATTGCTTCTGCCCAAAACATGGTTGGTAGCTTTGAATCACACAACATAGTGCGAGCAGCTTCAATTAAGGTCCTGTTCCGACGTTCTGCGATGCCATTCTGCTGAGGGGTGTAGGGGGCACTGTATTGATGCTCAATGCCCTTGTCGGCACAGAAATTATCAATTGTTTGATTCTTAAACTCCGTCGCATTATCACTTCTGATGGCCTTCACTCAGCTTTAATTTGTTTTCGATGAGCTTGATGAAAGCGATCAGTATACCTGCAACACCACTTTTCTTTGACAAGAAAAACACCCAAGTGAAACGGGAAAAATCGTCAGTAATAACTAGACAAAATGCACATCGGTTAAGGCTTAACATACTGACTGGACCAAATAGGTCCATGTGAAGCAGCTCTAGTGGTGATGAAATTCTGTTGAAGACCTTTGGTTTATGTGGACGTTTGTGCTGCTTCCCCTTAGCACAAGCCACACATTTCTCCTTGAGCACAAATTCTTTGATTGGGAGGTCTTTAACGAGCCCTCCTCTAGCAAGTCGATTCAACTTCTTCAGATTCATGTGCACCAATCTTCTGTGCCACAACTAAGCGTGGTTCTCAGCCGTCTTAGAAAGGAGACAGGCCACCTCAGATGTGGGGGGTTTCTGCATGTTGAGCACATAGGAGTTACCATATCTGGGTGTTCTCATTAACACCCAATCATCAGGGATGGAGTATCCAGGTTTAAGAATGAGACATTATTTATTGTTGAAGAGAACTGGATACTCCCGATCACATATCTGTGAGACACTTAACAAGCTGTGCTTTAACTGCTCGACATAATTGACATCATGAAAGCTGAGACAACCGTTGCGTACTATGCCTTTTTGACTGATATACCCTCCTACTCTTCCGGTGAACGACACATATCCACCATCATATTTCTCCAGATCTTGTAGTAGGGATATGTCGTCTGTCATATGCCTGGAACAACCACTGTCAACGTACCATAGGTTGCTGACAGTCCTCCTTGGCTGTTCCTGCATTCAAAGGAGATTAGTTAGATTTTGGTACCCATGCCTTAATTGGTATGGGTGAGACTAGTCTGTCCTTGTTTGGACTGAGAATGTCTTTTATGTTGACATCTCTGGAATGATTTTCCTTGCCAAGCCACTGCCGATTATTTTTACTTACTTTTGAACCTTTAACTTCTTGAAAAGACATGGAGTGTTTTTTGTACACTCCAGTAGGCTTAAAGGACAAATTCACAACTTTTGGGACATTCCACCTATCATCATCCCACTGATTGGTTGATTTTGTGATTCCTTCAGGTTTTAAGTAAAATGGTGTTTTTGAAAATATTTTGAAAACAGATTGAGAATCGACCGGGGATTTTGAAAAGGTATCCTGCTTTGGGCTAGAAACAAATTTTGAAGGTTCAACAACTGTTGGAGCCCTAGCAGGTTTAGTGACAATCTTTGAAGATTTCTTAGCATTTTTATTCACCTTGCTTTCTCAATTGGTGGTTCCTGTTTAGGTGACTTGGGCTTTGGACTCCATTTGTGGACATTGGGATATGGTATGTCCTGCTGCACCTTTCGGTTTGAAGGTACAGTCTTTGCTGTTGGTCTAGCATGTATCTTTGTTTGTGAAGGTTGTGATGTCACCTTCTACACCTTGGAGTTTGAAGGTCCAAATTTAGATTTTGGGCGAACATGTGTTTGGCCCAATGGGACATTCTGTTGTTGGACCTTCTTGGGATAGTAAGGCTCATAAGGGCAGTGCAGGCAATTTCTGGCCATGTGTCCTGGTTGGCCACACACATGGCAGGACTGTTTCTTTGGATACACGGGAGCCTGTTGTTGGTTACGCCCAGTGGATATCCAAGTTGGCTTTTTAAGAGTTTTTATGGATCCAAAGGGCCTCACCATGGGGCTTTGTGGTCAGAGTGTACTCCCGTTGTAGTGGCTGGAATTGGTCATATGCAGAGTTAACTTCTGGGTACGGGACAAAGTCATGGGGTTTTGTGTCCCGTACTTTCTGCACATTTAGAGTAGGATAATTAATCTTATCCTTAGAAATTTTCACATTTCCTGTGGGTTTGGGATCATCAACCTGCGTTCCCTTACCCCTTCTTAAAATTTTAACATTTCTTAGGTGTTTCCCAGGTTTTAAATTACTTTTACCAACATTAAACACACCACATTCAGAAAGTTTATCAAACACATCAGACTCTGGAGTTTTTTACTCAAACTTAATAGAAGTTTCAGGTTTCTCAAAATCACAATTTTTAAAACAAAAATCAACTTCAGACTTCATGGGACTCTTAGTGGACTCCTTGCAATTTACTACCCCTGCTTCATTATTACCTTTATCTGCACAAGAAATAAAAGTATTAGTAAGGTTAGAAACAGGAGCAGAAATTTTAATGGAACATGCGGCCAGTTTCTTTTCTATCTCAGCCTTAGCTTCTAAGGAGGTCTTAGAACACTCATAATCTGAGATCATTTCATGCATCAAGGGCATCGGTACTGTATGAGTGGATTTTTCATCTTTTACCTCAGTACCGAGACCCAAACCGGAGTTGGCTTTTAGATGTCGCATTCGGGCATCCGTGTTATAGAAAAGAGAACTAGCTTTCATCATTTCTGACACAATTTTATCATTTCGCTCAACTTTGGTTTGAGATGTTTCTAATTTGCCCTTAAGTTGTTCAACTTCCGTTTTTAATGTGACAATTTCTTCATTAGCAATTTTAAGATATGTGGTTTTGTCACTCAATTCTCTTTGAAGGGTTTTTATATCGACTTTGGCAGCTTCTAGTTTTTCATTTAGTGATTTAGTTCTACCTTTGTATTCTCTCAAGTCTTTATCAGATAGTTCACGATTTAATGTTTCATTGAAGAACTTACATTGCCAGTCTTGAGATTCATTAAATATAGTTTGACACTTAGGGTTAAAACATACCTCAGTGCTGCTGGTCGAGGGCCCTGGAGTTATGTCTGCCATGAATGCATGATGGAATACTTCAGCAGCTTCTTTCTGAACTTCTTCTTCAGCTAACAGGGCTACATGATCGAGTTTCAGACTTAAGTCTTCCACTTGAGGTGTCCAGTCATATCCTGGCGTATGTTGAACAACCAGTGCCTTGTCATTCTTTCCTGTCTCCTTCTTCATGCCTTCACCTCTGTTCTCAGCCCTGCTTTCTCTATCAACCTTTGGTTTGGTGCATTCCCTTGCATAATGCCCATACTCGTTGCAATTGTAGCACCTCAGATTTGCTTTATTGAAGCTGAGTTTTATTCCTTTGCCACCATTCCAGTCCTTCTGTCCTGTCTTCGACATGAACTGCCTAGCTCTCAGGGCTGACATTCCCATTTGGTAAGAGATATCCATATGCTCCAGGTCATCTGGGTTGACTTGATTCACATCATCAGGAGATAGATCACTAGGAAGAAGTGAGCCTGCTACGAGTGCCTGGTAGCAACTCATAATTCCTACCCCAAGGGCAAAACCGGGATCTTTAGTTAAAGCATTAACATCTAGTGAGACAACATTTGATGTTCCAGATGTGCTCGACCCAGTGGCCTGAGCAATAAATCCCATTGGAGTAGACTGTGGGTTGTTTGGAGCGACAACTGGCTGAGAGATGAATGCTTGATTCAGTTGATTCATTAAAGCCCCGTTGCCCAGTTTTCTTGCCCTCTTCTGTTTCTTCTCTTCATATGCTCTAATGGTAGACATGAGCTCACTTAGGGGTGATGTGGACATTTGCACCGTCTTTTCAATCAATTCAATGGTACTGTCCCAATTTTGCGGAAGAGAGTTTACCAGCTTTCTGTTGACCTCCACCTGTGTATATGTGACTCCAGCATCTTTCATTCCAGTGACTATCTTGATGAAGCGTTGAAGCTGAGTCTCAATATTTTCACCAGGGATATGGTTGAACTCATTAAACAGTTCTCTTAGATTTTCTTTTCGAGATTCCTTCATATCATCATTTCCTTCGTAAGCAGCTACAAGAGCATCCCAAAGGGTCTTAGCGGAGGTGTATTCCTTGAAAGCTTCAGCAACTTCAGGAGATAGGGCCATGGTTAGAGCGGCCAGTGCCTTTCTATCTCGTTCCACCTTTTCCCAGTCGTCATCAAGCCATTCAGTTTTTGCTTTAGGTGTGGGTGGCTGACCCTGTGCCCCAGCAGTCGATGGGACAAAATCTCCCACCTCGACCGAACGCATGATCTTGGGATCATGGTAGTTGATGTAATTCACAAATTGATACTTCCAGCTCATGAAATCCTTGCCAGACATCAGACGAGGTGGTCTGGCATTTGTTCCGATTTTGGCATCCATCTCAAGAGTGGCACTCAACAAGGTAGACATGTCAAAGGCCATAGCTACAAATTTTTTTTTGAAACTGGATCGAAAAGGGGTTTTCGGTCGAAAAAGGTTTGATCGAAAAGTGCTTTTCGATCGAAGAGTTGCTGGTCGAAAAGTGTAGGGCGATCGAAAAGTGGGGTGTGGATCGAAAAGTCTCTGAGGGGACTTTTCGATCGAAGAGCACAGTGGATCGAAAAGTTGCAGGGGACTTTCCGATCAAGATGACGGATCGAGAAGTCTCGAGGGGACTTGTCGATTGAGTGGTAACAGATCGAAAAGTCTCTGGGGACTTTTCGATCGAGGATGCTGATCGAGAAGTCTCAAAATGGGACTTCTCGATTGAAACTGCTGGTCGAAAAGTCACTGGAGGGGACTTTCCGACTGAAACTGCCTGATCGAAAAGCCACAAGGGGGCTTTCTCGATCAAAATGAGGCGACAGAAAAGGGTTTTCGATCAGCCTGGCTGATCGAAAAGTCTCTAGCAGGGTCGAAAAGTCTCAAAAAGACGAGCACTTGGTCACGAACACTTCTGTCTTTATCCGAAACCTGCAAAAAAATCCTTCCGAACCTTGCTACTGCGAAAATCACCACAAAACTCAAACGGTTAGTTGACAAAAACTTGAATCGGATATCGCGAGAGCCTTGAAACTTGCGTTTCTTAGCTCTGATACCAATTGTAAGGATCGAAATAACCCAAAAACGATATCACGATCTCTAGTGAGTGTGCGGAATCCAAACACTAGAGTGATTCAAGATTAAACGAGAATTATACTGAAAAGCAATAATACTAGGAATAAGAACACAAACCGATTGAGAAGAAAAACACTTTACTATTGATCTTGATTGCTTACACTTGTCGAAATTCTCCTTGAGAATTTTATGAACACAGAAATTGCACAAACACTATGGAGCAACCAACCCTAATTACAAAATCAAGCTATCTATATATAGGGTGACCTATGCTTGATAAACAAGTCATAGGAATCGAACCCTAGGCCCCAAAATACGCAACTCACAAGCCCACTAACCCATTTACACATAAACTAGCCCAACAATAATTCTAATGCAAAAGCCTTATAAAATTCTAGGCTCTACAAAGAGTGTTGATCTAAGACTTTGGAGAGCAGTAATTCATGGGCCATACACACCTACACACTCAGAAGGAGTTAATGCGGGAAAGGCTAAAAAGGAAGACGAATATGATGATGATGATTGGGAAAGATGTAACAAAGCTGAGAGGGCGTTTGCTATCATGACTTTGGCACTCACACCAGATATTGCACAAGGATTTAAGCACTGCAAGACTGCAAAGCAACTCTGGAATGCTTTGGTAATGGCATATGAAGGAAATCCAGACATAAAGGCGAGCCGTAAGCAAATGCTGAAGTAGAAATTCAATCTGTTCAACCACATTCAAGGAGAATCTTTTGAAGCACAAGTGCAAAGGTTCGTGTCTCTGATGGCCGAAATGTCAAGCTACAATGTTGAACCAGATCAGGAAGATAAGAATCTGAAACTGCTGAATAGCTTACCCAAATCCTGGAATACCAACATCTCTATCATTAAAGACAACAACAAGCTGAGTGAGCTATCTCTTGATGAGTTGATAAAGAAACTAAAGTCAAAACTGATTGATGACAAGCAGAGAGAGTTGAACCATATAAGCTCTCTTAGTTTGGCGGGAAAACTGAACCAAGCACTGTTGTCAGAAGAAGTGGAGTCTAAGCAAGATGGAAAGTCAACTGGGAGTGGACCGAGCTCTGTCTCAAAGTCAACTGCTTTTGTGGCACAACCTCAATCAAGTTCAAGTGGAGGTGTCAACCCTGATGCTACAAATGATCCCAACTTTGCCCTCGGGATGGGATTTATGAACAGTTATCATGCTCTTATGGCAGGAACGTTAGTACCTACTGAGATGCTGTCGGGGGAGCTGAACCAGATAAATCCTGAAGATGTAGAGATGTTAGATGTTTGTTGGCAGATGGCAATGGCTGTTTTCAGAGCATAGAAGTTCATGGCAAAGACTGGGAGGAATGTGTGGAAGGATCAAGATAAGATAAGGATGGGGTTTGATAAGAGCACGCTGAGGTGCTACAACTATGACGAGTACGGGCATTTCGCAAGAGAGTGCACCAAGCCGAGGAGAGAAAGAACAGAAGAAAGGAAAGCAGGTGATAGCAAAGGAAAGGCAGAGTCAAGTGCTTTGGTTGTTCAGGAAGGAGGTGGATATGATTGGACTCCTCAGATAAAAGAGTTTAGCCTGTCGCATGCAATGATTGCTGCTATGGAAAGGGATGATGAGGAAGAGCATGCGTTTGTTGTCACTGATGAGGAACCTGAACAGAACCTGTTGGAAGACAAGGAAGCCTTTGCTGCTGAGGTTGATGACATCAAGGTATGTTCTAATCCCACTTGTGCTCGTTTAATTCCTGGACTTAGGCAAATTTGTAAAAATTATGAGATAGAACTGTTTGAGATAAAATGCGAAAGGAGTTCTTTCAGGGGTAGATGGCAAAAGAATGAGGAGAAGTTAAAAGCTCAGAAACTAGACATTGTGAAATATCAAAAACTTGCAACTGAGAAAACTCTCCTGTATGACAATGCTAAGTTAGAAATAGCTAAGCTTAGGAAGCAGGTAGATGAGCTAACACATAAGAACAATGAGTTGCAAGTGAAACTTGATATGAATCAAATGAGAAGCAAAAGAATGCTAGAGGCTAGTAAATCTTTGAACACATGCATAACTGATGTTAGAATGGGTAAGGACAAAGGTGGAATAGGAATTAGCTTCTCAGACAAAAACAAGAACGATGTTCCTCAAGATAAAACTAGAGATATAATAGGAATAATCTTTAAGGAGGATCAGGTAGATAGATCTGAAACAGGAACACATGAAATAGGACCTCCCTTAGATAGTGTTCTGGTAGGAGTGACACCTATGACTGACCAAGAATTTGAAAATGAGAAACACATGGTGTATGGGTTGGGTAATCAGAACGAAACTATGGCATCCACAAGTAAATCGGGTCCATCCCAGGAACCATTAAACGATAACGTTGGTTCTTCTGACACCTTTGTTTCATGTGCAGATGAAGTAGGTATTGAAGATGTTTCTGGGGAGGATGCTGAATGTTTGAAAGTCAATGAATGTCATGTGTCTAGTAGTTTAATGTCTGATTTACCTAAGGACGATGTTCTGGCATCTGTGTCAGAACTTAATACGTCCAAGTCAAAACAATTAGTTGTAACTTTGTTATCAAAACATGTTTCTGATTCCAATGAAAAAGTTAATGGTTTTAAAATTCGCGTGCCTAACACTAAAGTTGGTCGTGAGACTAAGCCCAAAGACTTTGTTGCTTATCCCCAGGTTGTGTCGACTTTCAATAGAACAAACAAGTCTAAATCAGAACAATTTTGTTTAATCACTCAATCGGAAAAAGCTACAAAACATGTTATACACAAATGGGATGATAAGCCAGAATGGAAGTCGTCTTACCCAAGACGTTCATACCTTTGTAGTCATGTCAATGGGCCTAGACTCATGAATTGCTTTCAATGTGGAAAACCAGGACACTTTGCTGCTAACTGTGTGAATAGACCATTTCAACCATACTATCCGCAAAACCCACGGACTAGTATGTTGGAGAACATGATGACAGGAGAAAAGCAAAAGCAAAAGCAACAAGCTTTGTCTCAGGGGAAGCAGTGTTTAGAACCAATGAAGACTCAACAGTCTAAGGTTTCAAACACAAAGGCACTGGTGACAAAGCCTGTTGTTGAAAAGTGGAATGTGGCCAAAACTCAAAAACCAACTTATATATCTAAAGGAGTTTACAAAAGAAATGACAAGATAAAATCAGAATTTGTTGAGAAACAAGTGGCTAAAGTCAAAAGAATTAATAAACCTAGTGGCAAAGCAAAGGTTGAGCAACAGGTTTTAAAACAAAAAGGTGTCACTCAAACAAAACAACTTGTTTACACAAAACTGAAACTTGAGTGGACACCTGTTAAAAAGCCAGCTAGTAAAAAGGCCACATCACCACAAAAGAAACCTGTGTCAGTCAAGAACTCACCAAATGTGCTTAAACCACAGAAAAACACCACCTGGAAACCAAAAGTCAACATTCAAAATGTGAATGTACCTGAATCAAAGCCAGAAATGACCCTCCAATTGGTTAATTACATTGATTCCAAAGGTGTGCCCAGATCTGTTATGGCCTGGGTACCTAAATCTCATTGATCTCTGATTTGTGTAGGGACAGCCAAGAAGATCTATCAACAATCTCTGGTACGTTGATAGCGGTTGCTCCCGACATATGACCGGAGACTTATCCCTTTTGGAAGATGTACAAGATTTCAATGGCGGAGGAGTATCTTTTGCAGGTGGTGTAGGTGGTAGAATAAGCAAGAAAGGAGTTGTGAGAAATGGAAGTTTGACGTTCTCTGATGTGCACTATGTGGAAGAATTATCTCACAGCTTGCTCAGTGTCTCACAGATTTGTGATAGAGAATTTTCAGTTCTGTTCAACAGCAAGGAATGCATCATACTCAAGCCAGGTGTCAAAATTCCAGAGGAGTGCATCTTGATGCGTACTCCGAGAAGAGGAAATTCTTATCAGCTTAATATGGGTCAACCTCCAACCTCAGAAGTAGCCTGTCTTATATCCAAACAAAATGAGAATTTAGCTTTACTTTGGCATAGGCGTCTGGGGCATGCTAACATGGAGAATTTGACCAAGCTGGCAAAGGGAGAACATGTCAGAAAACTGCCTATCAAAGATTTCTCTACTGTAGAAAAATGTGTGGCTTGTGCGAAGGGGAAGCAGCACAAGTTACCGCACCGTCCGAAGATAGCAAATTCAGTGTCGTCCGTATTACAACTTCTTCACATGGATCTATTTGGGCCAATGCAAGTACAAAGCATCAGCAAATTCTCTTACTGCCTCGTGATTGTTGATGACTACTCACGATTCACTTGGGTCTTCTTTTTATCAAACAAGCATGAAACTCCGATTTTAGTGAAACAGTTTGTCACGCTTATAGAGAATCAGCTGAACAAGAAGGTCAAGGCTATTAGATCGGACAACGGAACAGAATTTAAAAATGCTGAATTGAATATGTTCTGTGGAGAGAAGGGTATAGAGAGACAGTTCAGTGCACCCTACACACCCCAACAGAATGGAGTCGCTGAGAGAAGAAACAGGACACTCATTGAAGCAGCAAGAACAATGATGTGTGAAGCTAAATTGCCAATCTTCTTCTGGGTTGAAGCGGTTAACACGGCTTGTTACGTGCAGAATCGTGTTCTTTTAAACAAGCGTCATGAGAAGACTCCGTATGAGATTGTTTATGGAGAAAAGCCAACGGTGGGATATTTCAAGACATTCAGGTGTCCGTGCACGGTTCTGATTCAGTCCGATGTGGGGAAATTCGAAGCTAAGGCTGATGAGTGTTATTTTGTGGGTTATTCGGCAAATAGTGCTTATCGTGTCTTCAACAAAATCACCAAAGTAATCATTGAGGCATATAATGTAGACTGGCTTGAAGACAATCCTACAGATGCAGGGAGTGGACCAGATTGGATTTTTTATTATGGGTCACTGTTTGAAGGGTTCAATTTTTCAAATGTTTTCCATCATTTGGGTGAGGAAGAAGACATTATTGCTCAATCATCTGAATCAAGACCTCTTGTTGAAAAAGTTAGTGAGAAAGCACCAGATTCAGTTCCCACAGTTATCAATGCAGATACTCCAGGATCTTCGGGAACTCATGATGATGATTCAGAAATTTCTCTAAACCAAGGTATGAATGATAATATTGTTGATTCTAACCTGCCTGTTTCTGTTTCTGTGCCAGATGTTCAAGTATCAAGAATCAACAAAGACCATCCGATTAGCAATATACTTGGGCCAGTTTCAGTAGGTGTTACCACTAGAAGCCGCACGGGAGACATTAATTTCTGCATGTATTCGTGCTTCATCTCCCAGATTGAGCCTCCTAATGTGATGGTTGCTCTCAGAGATCCAAGTTGGATTGAGGCCATGCACAATGAATTAAATCAGTTTTCAAAGCTGGGAGTGTGGCGTCTAGTTAAGAGGCCAGAGAACAAGAAGGTTATACCCACACGTTGGTTATATAAGAACAAGAAGGATGACACGGGTATAATTGTCAGAAACAAGGCAAGGTTGATTGTTCAGGGTCACAGACAAATTCATGGAATTGACTATGATGAGGTGTATGCCCCCGTGGCTAGATTGGAGGCTATTCGGATATTTCTTGCAGTAGCATCATTTCTAAACTTCACAGTGCACCAGATGGACGTCAAGACAGCATTTTTATATGCAGAAATGAATGAGGAAGTTTATGTGACTCAACCACCAGGGTTCATAGATGAGGAGCATCCAGATCATGTGTATCTTCTGGATAAAGTTTTGTATGGACTACATCAAGCTCCGCGCACGTGGTATGAGACACTATCAACTCATCTGGTGGAGAATGGATACTCAAGAGGAGTGGTTGATCAGACTTTGTTTAGAATGAGGGTGAAGGATGATATCATCATGGTGCAGGTTTATGTAGATGACATCATCTACGGGTCCACAAACGAAGAATTATGCACTGAGTTTGAAGAAATTATGAGAAAGAAATTTGAAATGAGTGATCAAGGAGAGATGAGTTTCTTCCTAGCCTTGCAAGTGAAACAGGATGAATATGGGATTCTTATTCACCAAGCAAAATATGTGAATGAGATTCTAGAAAAATTCAAAATGCAAGATTCCAAGCCAATCTCAACTCCAATGGCATCCCGACCTCTACTGACAGCAGATGCAGATGGGGAGTCAGTGAGTGAATTCATGTATCGCTCGATGATTGGATCACTTATGTATTTGACAGCAAGCAGGCCAGATATTATGCATGCAGTGTGTCTGTGTGCCCGCTATCAGGCTAATCCTAAACTTTCACATTTAATTGCTTGTTAAACGTATCTTTAGGTATCTGAAGGGCAGGCCTAGGCTTGGACTTTGGTACCCAAAGAACACTGATTTCCAATTGTTTGCATTTACTGACAGTGATTATGGAGGTAGTGATCTTGACAGGAAATCAACAACTGGTGGATGTCAGTATCTGGGAGACAGACTCATTTCTTGGCAGAGCAAAAAGCAGCATACCGTCTCAAAGTCAACTACAGAAGCTGAATATGTGGCAGCATCCGCTGGATGCTCACAGGTAGTATGGATACAAAATCAGCTCACTGATTACGGTATGGAATTTGTCAACACTCCTATCTTTTGTGATAACGCTGCTGCTCTAGAAATTGTGAAAAACCCCGTTCATCATTCAAAAACAAAGCACATAGACATCAAGGTACATTTTAGTCGTGATTGTTATGATCGGGAGTTAATTCAGCTCCAAAAGGTGAGCACAGATCAGAATGTGTCTGATATTTTCACAAAACCCCTACCTCGTCCCAATTTTGAAATGTGTGTCGAAGGCCTAAGGATGATTGCCTTCGAGGAATGATCTGATCAAAATTGCTTGTAAATATTTCTTTTAAGAAAATTTTTTTAAAAAAAAAGAAATGTGTTTATATTTCAAAAGCCTCATAAAAATAGGGGAAGAAATATCATTGTTTCAGAAAATCTAAAAAATATCTGTTTGAGGTTTTTATGATGTCTTTTTTTTGCCTTGAGTTGATAGGAAGTGATATAAATTTCCAAGACAATCGGAGACTGACACGTGTAAGGCAGATGTGAAAGACGACTCAAAGATGATCTTTCGGTAAGCTAAATCAAAAACTATGATCATCCAAGTAAGTGCAGTAAACTTAACTTCTATATATGTTTAGTTTTCCATCCTGGTTTACATAGTTTAAAAGACTGAGTCCCAGCAAAAACGGGTTGAGAGTGGTATTCACCTAGTATTCACTCTCTCACACACCATGTTTCTGCTAATTATGACAACACCACAGAAAAATGAAAAGAAAAGGAAAATGAAAAGAAAAAGGAAAAATAAAATGTTGATAAAAATTCATAAAATTATTGTGTTTGGTCTTCTCTGCGTGCTTATGCGGCCGACCTGATCACCAACTGATAATTAAGAAAATAAGTGGTAGTCATAGCAGTGGTGCATGGTTCCTCAAGTTGGGGGTTTGTGAATCCTCAATAAACTCTGAGGTTGGGTAGGTTTTGCTATGAACAATTGGGTGTGGGGACAATTAAACATGACGGTAATTATGTACCACAATTAAGCACTTAAAATTTTTAACTGGATGTGAGTTTATATGGTTTCAAAAATTTTGGGCATTCGTCTAGAGCGTCGAGTAACGGAAGCTGAAAAGGGTTCCTCAGTTAAAGATTTGTCTGGTTTGATCCATGAATTTACATCAGCTTCGAGGCAAGTGAATTTTTAATTTTTGTAATTAGGTTTTAATTGTTTTATGGTTTATTTTATTTTTCAAGTCTTTAAATGTTTAAAATTTTTCTTATTTATGATCAAGATCAGATACTCGGGGTTTGACTCTGAGGGGAAGCTTCGTAAATTCTCAAATTTTCTCAAAGTTAACATCATTAAGAGAATTAAAATTTTTAAAAGGTTTGGGAGACTTGTAAAATGTTATTGAATCTTGAGGGGGGCAAAATAGAAATTTTTCTTTAAACAAAACCTCATTTCCGATTCTTTGTGCCATTTACGATTCTCAAACACTCCCTTTTCTCTCTCGTTTACGACCACCGCCACACCAAACCCTAGCCTCCGCTGTCTCGCCGGAAAAGCCATCACACCCACCTCCGTCCGTCCTCTCTGAAATCCGAGCACACAGACGTCTTCACCATCCTTTTCCGACCTTAAACCCTCCTACAATAGACTGTTTCGTCGGTGTATTCACAGATTTTGTAAGCTCAGTGACTTTTCTCGGTGTTTGTGTCTTATACTCGAGATTAGGTTTCCGATTCTGTGGTTGAAACTCTTAAAAGGTAGTTCATGGTGTTTGTTATGCAAGTATTATGTGTTTTGACGTGTTTCCGAGCTTTTTGTAGGTTCAAAAATGGCGGACTCTGCGTTTACGATCGTCGTGTTGGAGAAGACGACTGTTGGTGTTTCCGATCGACGATTACGACCTGAGTTTACGATATTTTGATTACGATTCCGTTTACGATCGGGCTGAGGGCTTTTATAGAGTTCACGATTGGGCTAAGTGTTTCCGACTGGATGTTGTTTGAACCCGATCGTGAACCCGGGTCTAGGATCGTAAACCTGAACTGTGATCGTAAACTCACTCAAATGTTGACTTAGAATCATAAACACCTAATATTTTTTAAATCTCATCAAACTTAATCGTTTTTAAGTTAAAATTAATGGTGTTTGTCAATTTGTGTTTCAAAATCAAATATTTTTCTTGAACGTTTAAATTGAGATTTTCAGAACTTATCAAGTTAAATGTGTTAATCAATTGAACTTCAAGATACTGATGGCAAACATAATTTCTTCTTTTGTTGAGTTTAAGCTTGATGCATTTGTCTCGGTTTCTCAGATGGCAGAAGATATGCTTGATGAAGAGATTCATTTTGAGAGAGATCATTGCATCCCAGCCTATCTTGATGATCCTCCAGAGAGTCATATGCAGCTATTCTATTCTCTGGTGGCAGGATTAAATGTCTGCAAAATTAATCATGCTCTGCGGACAAGTGTGCTGATCGATGAACAACTTATCAGAGAATTCTGGGGAACTGCAAGAGCAAGTGCAGATAAAACAAGGATCACTGCTTATATGGAAGTTCTTGATTCTTCTCCAAGTAGCAACAACTCATGGAATATGATGTTGGAGATTCTGCAATGTGGAGTGAATTTTAAGAATGTTCATAATGATCGACGGGTTGTGCTTTATTTGAAAGATTGTGATTGTGGGAAGGAACATTGTCGTGAGAAAGCAACATATAAGGTTAAAAATCATCTGCGAAAAGTCAGACTTAAGGATGTGGCAGTGGAATTTTTAACAGAATATAGAAGACAGCAAGAAACAACTAATGTTGTAACAGATGATGTTGGGCTTGTTGATCATATCTTAACAAGACACTGTTGAAGGATTCAATCTTTCCTGGAACAGCATCCCGGATTGTGGAGCGCAAATGGTGGTCAAGCAAGAAGCCGAATACTTTCAGATTTGATCTGTTGCTGCCATAGGCGGTCTAATGGTTCATGCTTAGGGGAAGATTGTTGGGCTATACATTAAAGGCATGAACATTAGATGTGGGCTTACTTCTTTATGGGCTTGGTGTTCACGATTTGGGCTTAGAAGGGTTTACGGTTAGAGCTTAGCGGGCCGGTCATAATGGGTTTATGATTAGATTTTAGGGCTTTGTAATGGGTGCTATATAAACCCATAGTGTTTATGATTATCTAGCTTTTTGGATTACGATTTTAGCATCTTCTCTTGTATTCACGATCGGTTCATCTAGCTCAAGAAAGTATTGTGTTTCATTCAAGATTTGTTCTTTGTTGTTTGTCTCTTTGACAAATCTATTTCTTCTACTTTCTTCTTGAATCGATCACTTACGAGGATCCGCACTCGTTTGTGATATCAATATCGTGAATTGATAGATTTTCTGGACCTACAGATATAGATTCATGTTTCATTATTTAGATGATGGATTATGGAATATCCTTCAATAAGAATGTCAGGTTCCATTCAAATCCATTTCCTTTATAACGCTTACATTTTCTGATTAAGACAACAATTGTTTGGTCAGAATAATGCTCACATATTTCTGATTAAGGCAACAACTTGTTGGTCAGATAATGTGATATTTGTATTGTTACACTTGAATATCTTCAAGTTAAGCATTATATATACTTCATGTTTCGAGACAATCCAACACTTAGAGGAATTGCTTCCTTTCTCTTGGATGAAACATTAATCCTAAAGGATTCAAGAAGTATATATTATGGTCAAGTATAGTTAACGACAAGAACTGTTTCTTGATACTAGACTTGAGTAGGCAAGTTATGGATTAGATGGTTATGGTAATTTTGGCAAAAGGGGTATCCTATATGTTTAAGCTTTAATTTCTTGATGCTTAATTTTCCTGGATTCAAGAGTTAACAATTTAACTTTGCAGGATTTTTCGAACTTTTAATTTACAACTATTTGTATAAAATTCAATTATAGGAATATTAAGGTTATGGTATTTCTTAGTCATTAATCATATAAATGATTATTACTTATTTAATCAAGGCTGATGATCCTAACTTCTATGAGCGGATGCTTGATCAAATCAAGAATCCTAATGCTCATTCTATAGGTCGTATCAAATACGAACCTTTCGAAGTTTAGTAAATGATTCATTGTCTATTAGCTTATTGATACTCATCATGACAAGATGTTGAATTTCAATGAGCTATTGAGCAGTCAAGTGATTATTAGACAAATCATGATTACATCTAGCAATTGTGAGGATCACATATCCTTTAATGCTTATGATATGTTCATGATTACGTGAATCATATTCATCAGGCTATGCGTTATGTTGTTTTGAACATATAATCAAAGGACTAATTGAGAAAGGAAGCTCAAACGTCAAAAGATTATTCATACGATGCAAATTCTAATGTGAAACAAAATTCAAAAGCAAACCAGGTTCAAAAGAGGAAATCAAACAGTATTCATCCTGGATGCAGCCAGGGAAAAACAAACCAATTGTCTTATAATACTACCAATTTTAGAACATGAGCAAAACCTTAGTTGCGTTGAAGTGCAAGCGAGCTTCACGATCTCTTGGTTTTTGATCTCCTTCATTTTTCAAGTTCCTACAAAGTATAAAGTGTGTAAGCAAAGATTTCGCATTTTATGGAATTAGAAAAGTGAAACATAAGGCTAAATACCTCTAGAAGAACTCTCAACATTCTTCTGAGCCTTAGCTTTAGCAAGGTACTTTGGGCAGTTCCTTATCCAGTGTCCCATCTTGTTACACTCAAAGCATTGGCACTGATCATGCGGCAGCACTGCTTTGGAAGTCTTCTTGCTCTTTCCTTTGCCCTTGGCACCAGACTGAGTGGTGGCAGGAGATTTACCCTTTCCAGTAGAGGGACGTTTCCTCTTACGATCGGGCTTCTTGACACCAGTCGACTTAACCGACAAGACCGCAGGGGTCTTGTTGGAGGCGATGTTGATCTCATCAATTTTCAACATCCCATGAAGCTCCGACACTGTCTTCACCAAGTTGTTCATGTTATAATTTACCCTAAATTGAGTGAACGAACTCGAGAGTAATTGAAGAATCAGGTCGGTAGCCAATTCCTGAGGAATGGCATACTGGAGCTTCTCCAAGCGGTCAATGTACGACTTCATCTTGACCACATGTGGGCTGACAGGAGCGCCTTCAGCCATCTTACATGATATGAGTTTAGTTACAACCTCATAGCGCTCCTAACGGGCTTGTGTCTCAAACATGCCCTTTAGCTGTCCGATTCTGGAAAGCACTCAAGTCCTCCATGTTCTTCTGAAGTTCTGGAGACATAGTGGCCAACATCAGGCAGGATACTTGGTTAGCATCCCTTACCAGGCGGTCATGCGCTGCACGAGTAGCTGCAGTGTTATTCGCAGGCTGTGCAGGCACCGCAGCATCCAAAACATGGAGCTTGTTGGCCATCTTGAGCACAATCTTGAGATTGCGGAACCAGTCAAGGAAGTTGGTGTCATTAAGTTTCTCCTTCTCAAGGATAGACTTAAGTTGGGAAGTGTCATTGGGTGCATTATTTTCGTTGTTGTTAGCCATCTGAAACATTAAGACAATTTATTTTAATATTTTCGATGTTTAGCCTAGATTCAATTATGGTAAGTTCTAACTAAATAAGGGATGGGATTCCATTTAACTTAATTACTAAAGGCAACTGTAGCATGCAATCAATAGTAATTAAATAAATAGACAAACAATGATTGTCATTTGTGAGGACCAATCACAATACGCATTTATGAGGCCGCATTAACATCGAATGTTTTATGCGATACGTTTAGCCTCATCTATGCCCACTGCTGTTTACAAGGATCCACGTTACGGTGTTGTAGCTCCAATAACGTGACCCCCTGCAAAGTAGAGGAATAGTTATCCGAGGTGGCTACACGTACAACTATAGTGTTGTAGCTCCAATACTTGTACCTTAGAATGCACCCTACATGCCAAGTACGGTGTTGTAACTCTAATACTGACGTTTCGGTAAATGTACTCCAAGTTGGGTTTGACCTGGGACGGCATAAACTATTAATTTTAGACTTACCAAATAGAGTTATTTAATCAGCTTTTAGTTGGTGATAATTTATCAAAACCCTATCATCGCTCGGGACAGTCAAATTACATAGCCTGATTAAATTGACTATGTTGTCGCGAAGCATACATAACCAAACAAAGCATGCAAGCCTTTTAGGAGTTTATAAATTTCATAAATTTCGAAAACTCTTTAATTGGTTATATATATATATATATATATATATATATATATATATATATATATATATATATAGGGTTGGGGTATTTTGGAACCCACTTTGAGTTGGAGAATCGTTGGAACCCGGTCAAAAACGCGGTTAAAAAATGTTTTTTTCTCTTAATTTTTTTATGGTGGTAGTTTATGTTATAAACTACTCTTAAATGAAAAAAATCAAAAAAATAAAAAAACCGCCTACTAGATTTTTTTTTTAAAATATCAAAAATGTCTAGGTTACACATGTAACTTTAGCGTAACTGCAAATATATGCATAAAAGTTACAGATGTAACTTTTTTCGTAACTGAAAATCTACTAGGCGGTTTTTTGATTTTTTTTTTCATTTAAGGGTAGTTTATAACATAAAGAACCACCATAAAAAAAATTCAGAAAAAAAACATTTTTTTTACCGGGTTTTTGACCGGGTTCCAACGATTCTCCAACTCAAGGTGGGTTCCAATTTATCTTTTCCCTATATATATATATATATATATATATATATATATATATATATATATTGAGTTAAAATACTTTATTTTAAAACTCATTTATCTTTCGATTGTAAAATCTTTTATACACTTCTTAAAACAATTTTAATGTGTTTTAGTTGGTTAAATAAAGTAAGCAACACAAACACAATATGTACATGTATTCGGCCTTATTTAGGGTTTCGGTATTGCTAGAGCCATTTAGCAATACCGAATAAAGTCTAGGGACAAAAACAACACACAAGGATGAAAACGGCATCTTGTTGTCTTCTTCGGCTCCCACTGACTCCAAGACTCCTCTTGAACTTGATTGTAACTTTAGGTCTTCGGGTTGAGAAACTTTCATTTGGGAGACCTGCCATATATGGAAAGTTTCCATTTCTGGAAACCTGCCAAATTTGGAAGGTGCCAGATTTTGGAAGTTACCATTTCTAGAGACCTGCCCAATCGGGAAACTTTTAAAGCACTAGCCAAAATGGTAAACTTTCTAAAATTGGAAAGTTACCAAAATTAGAAACTTACTAAATCGGGAAACTACCAAAATTGGAAACATTACCAAATTTGAAAAACGAGCCAAAACAACAAACTTTCCAAAATTAGAAACTTGCTAAATTGGGAAAGTTCCAAAATTAGAAACTCGAAGTGAAATAAGACTTGCCAAAATTGGAAAGTTACTAAATCAGGAAAGTTGACAAAATTGGGAACACATCCGAATTAGAGATTTGCCAAAATTGGGAACTTGCTATTACGGGAAAGTTCTCGAAATAGAAATACATTTAAATAAATAAATAAAACTTAAATCTATTTAACTACTAGGACTTGTCCTAGTGGTTACCCTTTTGGCTCTTTGGGCTCTGGCCACTTTGTGACCCGGGTTCAAATCCAAGGGGAGGCAGTTTTACCCCATGTGGTTTCAGGAGGGGGTGTCTGCCAGGAGAAAGTTTCAGGAGGGGGTGTCTTGGTTCTCACGGAGGTCCGAGTAATCGACCTTGGACATAGCCCTACAAGGGTAGGTTTACACGTGAGACCAGGGTCGCCTGATCGATGCCGTTCCAAAAAAAACTTAAATTTATTTATTACAACTTTGAACCCATAAACACTGGGCCAACCGAAAACCCTAATCTATTACAATTGGACCAAAACATGGGCCAAAACCAAAATAGAAAAACAACCAATCAAACATACACGCAATTTCAATAAATTGGGTCGGGCCGAATACACGTAAATAATTAAAACAATTGAACTATTTTAATTGCATTATTCTGGTGGATCCAAATCGACCAAAATATATTTGTTAATTATATATAATTAACAAATTAATTACTATTTTAATTCGCACCTTTCGGCTTGTATAACCCCGGTATGCGAATTCACCGATTTAAAATACGACCGGTCTAGATTTACGTGTGTTGATCATGGCTCTGATACCGCTGTTGGGTTTTGCCAGTGGTTTTCGGGTCATGGGTAGTAATTTTAAATTTTATTAGAACCCGTTTTTACTAATTGTATTACCGAATACAATTATATTATTTAATTATATTAATTAAATCAGGATGCGGAAGCGTAAATATATCTAAAATATATTAATTATAACAAACGCGAAAAAACCAAGTGACAACAACATGATCTAATCACCGACACAATATATATCGACATATACATATATATATAATATTAATTAATATATATATTTACATTAAATATATATATTTAATTACTTTAATATATTTATCAGATAAAGTTGTAATTAAATACAACAAGTTTATCTGATTGTCATAATCTAAATTATGATAAGATCTAAACCAAAAGTGTTTAGATCTTGAACGGTCGGATGCGTCGGACAACTGTTCGAGACATCGAGGTTCAACGATACAAGCGCTAGGGTTGCGAAAAACTTACCGGAGAACCAAGCTCGGGTGACGATCAAATCGTAGCAGAAAAATGCACCAGGAGAGACCAGCAGAAATCCGGTGGCGGTTGACGATGGCGTAGTGGCGGCGTAACGACGACTGCACGGCGGTGCTGTGGTTGACGGCGGCCGGAGCTAGAGCTACGGCCGGTGACGGTCGGTGTTGGCGACTGGACGAAGGCGGCGATGATCGGGGTGGTCGCCGGCGATGGCTTGCGACGGAAGCTCGCCAGAAAAACGGGTGGCGGTTGTGGCTATGGTATGGTGGCCGGCCAACGGTATGTCGCATAGAGAGATAGATGGAGATTATGAGAATTTAGGGCTTAAATTCTGTAACCCTGAATCAATATTCTAGGTCCCATAAACCAGTTGTGGATAAACCACAATTGGTTTATTTAATAATTCTTTTAGGCTTATCTCTTATCTCTTAATCAGTTGTAGATAAACCACAACTGATTTAAATCTCTCTCATTTATCCATCCAGATTAGATAATCATAAGTTTAAATAAAACTAGTTTATTTAAACTACTATTATCCATCCACGTTTTATAGATAATCTTTAAATAACTAATTTATTTAAATTACAATTATCTAACCACATTAAATAAAACTAATTAAATAAACTAACTTTATTTAATTATCTTTTATTTAATTTGGAATACTAATAATAATATTTTATTATTTATATTTTACCGACTAATAATTATTAACAATTAATAATTATATTTCTGCTTTTATTATGAATAAATTAATAATATTAGAAAATGATTATTATTATTTATATCAATATATAAATAACAATATTAAATCATTTATATTTTCGCAGAACGGCGTTTACTAATTAAATGTGTTCGGTTCTCGTTGCCCTTAGTGTAACTCTTACAGGCCACAACCGGGTCGGGTTCTTAGAAATTATCGGATCTTGACATATAATATCCAACAGGTAGTACCTTATTTCATCTTAGATAACATATTATATAGAAAATCTCTTGCATGTGTCTATTTGAGGTGCATAGAGAAATCATAAGCTCTCGATGTGCTTGAAGAGATCCACAGTGGAGATTGCGGAAACCACACTGGGGGCAGAGTACTCTTCTCCAAGATTCTCAAATTCGGCTATTATTGGCCTGCTATGAAGAAGGATGCCATGAGCTTCTCACAAAAATGCAATGCCTGCCAAAGGCACGACAATATTATGCATCAACCAGTTGAGCATCTACATCCTATAGTATCCACATCGCCGTTCATGAAGTGGGGCATGGATATTGTAGGTAAGCTGCCCAAGGCTCCTCGAGGAAAGGTATTTATGCTTGCAATGATAGACTATTTCTCCAAGTGGATTGAAGCAGAAGCCTATGTGCAAGTGAGAGAGAAGGAGGTGAAATCTTTCATCAAAAGAAACATCCTTACCAGATTTGGGGTTGCGGCAAAGATCATATGTGACAACCGCTCTCAGTTCATCGGAAAAAGAACAACAAATTTTTGTGCAAGATGGGGCATACAAATGATTACTTCAACACTTGTCCACCCTCAAGCTAATGGGCAGGCGGAATCCAGCAACAAGATTATCATCAACAAACTTAAGAAGAAGTTGGGCTCCAAGAAAGGCAAGTGGGATGAAGAGCTGTCATTCGTCCTTTGGGCAGATAGGACAACACCCAAGAATGCAACATGCCAAACTCCATTCTCATTAGTATTTGGAGCTGAGGCTGTAATTCCCACAGAAATGGTGTTACCTACAGCCGGGATCAACTGCCAGGATCCTGAAATCAATAGCCAGAATCTGCTTCAAGATCTCGAAACAGTTAAGGAGCTCAGAAATATAGCCAGAATCTGGATGGGATCCTATCAACAAAGGGTGGCAAAGTCTTACAACAGGAATACCAGGTTAAGAAGATTTCAAGTGGGAGACTTAGTGTTGAGATATGCATTTCAAAAAACTCCCAACCGAGCCGATGGGAAATTGGCACCCAAGTGGGAAGGTCCATACTTGATAAATTCTGAAGAGGGAAACGGGGCCGATCGTTTGGTAAACATGGAAGGAGAACCCCTACCAAGAGCCTGGAATGCCATCCATCTTAAAGCTTATTTTATGTTAGAATCCCATTGGAATCCCAAGGATCTTCACTACCCAAATACTACAAGGTACGTATACTAATCCAATTTCAATATTATTCTTATTATTTTTGTCACATGATACTGAATTAAGCATCGGAGTGGTGTTAGCTAAGCTAACACCCACCCCTCACCAAGAGTTGAGTGTTTTGCAGATTTTGAGAATCCTAAGTATTTTAGGTATATTCCCAATTAGAGGTTGGCCACCTCTCCTACGTTTAAGGTATCCTGCATACCTTCTAAGGTTTGAGAGGCTGACTCCTCTCCTAAATTTGGGTAATCTCTAGTAGCGCACGACCATCTCCAGGAGCGCACGTTGTCCACCAGTATGCTGAAGATGGTCGGACCAGTCCATCCCATGGGTGGCTGACAATCTTGTCATTGTAGACTGCTAGGCGGATTCTCAAGGTTTTTAACACAGATGTGTTAACTAAGGCTATGGCATTTTCATGTCACTTACGTATGGGTATATCCCCAGTTAGCTTAGTCCCTAGTAAAAACGGGCTTGTCCCCAGATTTGGCTTAGTCCCAAGAATCCCGGGTTTATCCCCAGCTTATTTCTAAACTTGTTATCATATTTTCGGAAAGACTTCCTTTGGCCGCTGGCCAGGAACCTTATTAAACTCTTTTCAGATTCCCAAGGCAGGATATCAAGATAAATTAGCAAAGTTGTTTTTCAGGATTCCTGTCAGGATCCTGAATGAGATAAAGTAAAAAAAAAAAGATAGAGAGAGGAGAAATAGCAGCTTGGACTGAAAATGGTTGAAGGTAACACTTGAAGGTCAGGTGTGTTAAATTTTTATTACTTGATTCTGGACTTTGACCTATTCGATTATTGAATCTTAAATGGTTTCCTAATATACGAATACTTTTTTAAGTTCTCAGAGGCCTAAACCCTATTACAAACTTGATAATCCTAGAGTTAACAGGGTCGATCAGGGTGAAGATGAGGATGATGAAGAATATCCTACTTTTAATGAGTTTTGTTTTGCTACTGATGTTGCAAGTGTAATTAATGCTATGCAGGACTTGGGGGATAAAGCAAGATGGCCCAGGAAGACGGATAAACAAACATCCTGGAAGGACAAGTCCAAGTGGTATGCGTACCACGAAGACTTTGGCCATGTGACCAAAGATTGCATAGCTATGCGCAAGGAGATCAGTTACCTATTGAGCAAAGGCTTCCTGAAGGAGCTCTTGGGAATGAAGAAAGACAAATCCAAGAGCGCTAAACCGCCCGCAAAATCCAGGGGCACTGACCAGACCCAGGATGCAGACAGATCACGCGGACATCCTGAGCGAGCAACATCCCCATCCCCGGATGCAAAGGTAATATATTTTATTTTTGGTGGATCTGATATATGTGGTACCTCTTATTCTATAGCTAAAAGACATGCAAGGGAGGCCAAGTCAGACATACCCAGGAAACCAGTCAAGACGTCAATACAAACAGACATGAAAGATGTTACCCTTTGGCGAAGACGATAGGTGCAATGTCATGGACCCTCATCATGATGGGTTGGTGATCACGCTCTATATAGCTAACCACTTCGTGAAGAGGATCTTGATCGATGGGGGTAGTTCTGTCAACATCATTCAACTCGAAACTTTGACCAAGATGGGAATACCCCAAGATGAAATCATAGCTAAATCCACGGTACTTGTGGGTTTCAGCGGCGAACAAAGAACACTCTGGGAGAGGTAAAACTCCCAATATATACATTGAAGGTGTGAACTCGATGCAACGCTTTTGTGTCATGGATGCTCCGTCCGGATACAACATTATCCTAAGCAGACCCTGGATTCATGACATGAAGGTTGTCCCCTCGACCTACCATCAGTGTGTCAAACTACCGACACCCTGGGGAGTAGTTACCATCAACAGCGATCAACAAGAAGCGAAGGACTGCTACACATCATCTGTGAAGATTTCAGCAAAGGCCCGTCAGGGATAGAAATTAAAGAATAAAGCCAGGGACGTCTTAGAGGCAAGGGAACAGGATGTCAAACAAGTAGTCCTTGACCCCTTGTATCCTGGGAAGAAAGTGTCAATTGGCACTAACATCCCTGGTCCTATTGAGAAAGAGTTGGTTGAATTTCTTAGATCCAGAATGTCAACATTTGCATGGAATGCTGAAGACATGATAGGTATGTCCAAAGATCTTATAGCACATAAACTTGGTATTGATCCCTCTTACAGGCATGTGCATCAAAAGAGAAGAAAGTATGCTCCCGAGAAGTATGTAATAATCCAAGAAAAGGTAGACCGTCTATTGAAGAACAAGATGACCAGGGGAGTCAAGTTCCCAAGATGGTTGGCCAATGTGGTGGTAGTGGAGAAGAAAAATGGCAAATGGAGGGTCTATGTGGATTACACAGACCTGAACCATGCATGCCCTAAAAACCCTTTTCCCTTACCACACATTGACTCCATGGCAGATGCAACGGCAGGTCACTAAATGTTATCGTTCATGGACGCCACTTCAGGATTCCAACAAATTCAAATGGGGCCAAGTGATCAGGAGGATACAACGTTCATTACGCCAACAGGTATTTATTGTTATGTTGTTATGCCCTTTGGATTGAAAAATGCAGGGGAAACCTACCAAAGACTGGTGAATATGATGTTTAAAGAAAAGTTAGGAGAGACTATGGAGGTGTATATAGACGACATGGTGGTAAAATCCTTGAATGTCAGCACCCATGTCCAAGATGTTAAAGAATCTTTTCATATTTTGGACAAGTACAATATGAAGCTGAATGCAGAGAAATGTCATTATTGAGTGGGTGCTGGTAAATTCTTTGGTTACATGGTGACCAAAAGAGGAATTGAAGCTAGCTCAGAACAAATTCGTGCTATCATAAATCTAAAGTCACCCGAATCAACCATGGACGTACAAAGGTTGACAGGCCGGGTTGCAGCCCTGAATAGGTTTATCTCTAAATCCTCGGATAGATGTCGAGACTTCTATGAAATCCTGAAAAAAAAAATTGAATGGACACCCCAGCATGAGCAGGCTTTCCAGGATCTGAAGTCATATCTATCCACAGCACCTCTCCTGATGAAGCCGAATCCAGGGGAACCATTGTCCTTGTATCTGGCAGTTTCGAGGAAGACGGTGAGTGCGGTCCTAACCAAGGATGCAGAGGGTCAACAACACTCGGTGTACTATGTAAGTAAGAGTCTCCTTGATGCGGAATCAAGGTATTCACATTTAGAGAAACTTATACTAGCCCTAAGTAAGGCTTCCACCAAACTTAGACATTATTTTAAAACTCATACTATACATGTGAAAACTAACTACCCTATAAAGTCTATTTTGAGAAAACCTAAGACGTCAGGTAGGATGGCAAAATGATCCCTGAAGCTGAGCGCTTACAGCCTAGTCTACGAAGCAAGAACAACCATAAAATCACGGCCTCTAGCAGACTTTGTGGCTGATTTCAGTAGTGACATCCAAAATAAAGCAGATCAAGAATTCCAGAGCCTGCAGGAAGAAGAATTCTCAGGATGTTGGACCCTGTTTACAGATGGGGCATCCATTGTCAGGGGTACAAGCCTTAGAATCATACTGAAATCGCCACAGGGGGACATGATACCCCAGGCTGTAAGGTGTGGATTCCAGGCAACTAACAACAAAGCGGAGTATGAAGCCCTGATTGCTAGTTTACAATTAGCCTTGCATCTTGGGATCCTGAACATCCAGGTATACGTCGACTCCCTACTTTTAACTAATCATTTTAGTGGAACTTATGCAGTGAAAGGGGAGAAGCTAGCCAAGTACCTAGAAATTGTGAAGGCTATATCCCAGGATTTTTAAACTTTCAATAGTCAGCAAGTACCCAGGGATGAAAATGCTGAAGCAGATGCACTAGCAAACTTGGGGTCAGCATTCAAGGAAATGGAAGATACACACATCCCCATAATTCACATACTAAGCCCAACAATCAACCAACAGGAGAACCCAGAAAACACTGATCCTGGGGACAGTGTCTTGGCATCCGATTCCCAGGATGGACGATGTCCTGATTCCCAGAATGGTCCGTCATCCTGGACTCGTCCTATCATAGAGTATCTACAGAATGGTTCTATCCTGAATGAAGAAAAGGATACAAGGGCATTCAGGACCAGAATGGCCAGGTACGTTCTTATAAAAGGGAAATTATATAAAAAAATCCGTTGTAGGTACACACCTAAGATGCTTGGAAGACGATGAAGCTCAGGAAGTACTCAAAGACATCCATGAAGAACTACCATTAGCATTGTGGGTTGAGTCTAACAATAAGATCATTATCAACAATTTGAAGAAAAGGCTCAAGGAGAAAAAAGGAAAATGGGTAGAAGAACTACCATTAGCATTGTGGGCTGATAGAACTACATCCAAGAACGCCACAGGCCAGACCCCATTTTCCTTGGTCTTTGGTACAGAAGCAGTCATTCCAACAGAAATGGTGGTCTCAACATTCAGGGTTATCAGTCAAACCCAGGATGCAAATAACAAATCCATGGCTGACGACCTTGACACCATAGATGAGCTACGAGAACAAGCTTCTTGGAGAATGGCCGCATATCAACAAAGATCTCTCAAACCTACAACAAATATGTAAGGATCCGAAGATTCAGGGCAGGAAACTTGGTTCTAAGGAAAGCATTTCAGAACACGACTCATCCATGGGATGGTAAGTTAGCCCCTAAATGGGAAGGTCAATATTTGATTGATTCAGAGACAGGTAAGGGGGCATATTGGCTTGCCAACATGGAAGGAGAATTATTACCGCATCCATGGAATGCGATTCATTTGAAAGCCTATCTCATGTTAGTCTAGCACCCCAGGATGTTGTGTCCCAGGTATGTTACCTAATTAAGAAATTATCCAAGGTATTTCTTTCACCTATCGTCCTAAGTTTTCAAAAATTACGGATTTCATCCTCAACGTTTGCCAAAACGTTACGAATTTCGTCCTTACAGCTAACGTCCGTTAAAAAATCTGTTAAAATGACACTTTTACCCTTCTTTTAAATAAAAAAAAGAAGTAAAATGACTCTTCCCCCCTACTTCTTTCTCAATCTTCTGTCACCACCCACCACCACCACCATGACCACAACCACCACATCACCATGGCCGCAACCACAACTCCAGAAAGCATGATGTCGATGAATCCAAACCCTACTAGAACGAAGGAACATGAGAAGAGTTTTGTAGACGGCGTGACAAATGCGATGTCGCCGTATCTGATCTGTGCACATCGTGACGATGCAGAAATAAAATCCGTCAACAACCGGATGCGTTTCCAGTCCGAAGAAGAGAAGCCGGATTAGGTTTTGGATCGCCGGAATTTCCAACGGCGGCGTCGTGCATAACTAGCATGGCAGGTGCGGTTTTGCAGCTGCTTAATTTGTGCTTTTTAGAATTTATTGAGTTCGAATGATTAAGGAGTACAACGTCAGAAGAACTGGAAGCAATTGGCGACGGGAAATCGTGGTGATATTGTGGTCCTTGTTGGTTCGGAAATGGTTGGGAATCGGAGGGGCTGGGGTTATTGGCAGTGAAATTGGGGTTTCTTTTGCTACGAGGGAACTTAGAAAAGGTTTTGATTCCATTTGCCGGAGAATTATTGCTTTTATTAATTTAATTGGGATAAATAAGAAAAAGAATACAAGTTTTTATGATTTTTAGGTGGATCCACTGGATTGTCACGTATCCTGAGATATGGTGGTGGGGGGTTTGGTCACAAGCATCTGGTGACCGGTGGTGGCCGGAGATTTTTTAGGAGGTGGGTAGGGCTGAGATATTCTAGAAGGTGAGTGGCTGGAGAAGAAGAAGGTGTAATTATTGATTAAAGAAAAGGGTATATTAGTCTTTTAACATCAACTTAACAGTCTTTTTTAACAGTCATCCATCCCAGGGACTATATCCGTAACGTTTTAGCAAACGTTGAGGACGGAATCTGTAATTTTTAAAAACTTAGGACGATAGGTGAAATTTTGACAAACCATAGGGAAGAAATCCGTAATTTACTCATTTTTATTTTTTTATTTTTATTCTCTATAAAATCTATTGAATTTTGTGCTTAAGACACTTGAATCAGATGTGTGACCCTAGACTCATGAAGCCGGGGATGTATTTCTCCTAAGTTAGAACTGGCCATCTCTCTCCGTTTAAGGTATCTAGTATACCTTCTAAGGTTTGAGAGGATATCACCTCTCCTATGTTTGGGTAATCGCCTGTAGCGCACGATCCCTGCCTGTAGCGCACGTTAAGCCACATATTGGACCCAGGATTATGGGATCGACCTGTGTTAACAGCATGGGCGACAACCTCATGATTTATGGACATCTAGGGGTTCCTTAGTTCGCCGGTTCGACTTGAGGTGGACCCTAGAATTTGCCAGTACGGCACCGGGCATGACCCAGTTCGCCGGATTGACACCGGGTTTAACCCCAGTATGTTTGGGCTTGACCCTAGGATTTTTTGGCTTGACCCCGGGATTTTTGGGCTTGACCCCTCTATATTTAATGGGTTTGACCCTAGGATTTTTGGTTTTGATCCAAGTTATTAAAACTCATTTCTAACATATGCAGGATATATCTAAGTGATTATGGCCTAGGATGGCATGGCAATGCCAAATCCTAGGATTTTGATATCGGTTAAGTTGTCACTAAACATTCCAAAGCATAATTGCACTAAGGATGGGATATTTTCATGAGAAGGAGTTTAACATTCAGGGTACACCCCAGGATGTAAAAGGTACGAGTTATTTTCTTAATGTTTTTATTAGACTTACATATTTGTTTGTGCAGAAAAGATAAAGATGTCACACAAGCATATAGTTCAAAAGCAGTTATATATATAAAGAACAACCCCTTGGTTGGAGCAAAGTGTCCCACCACCTCAGGGTGGTTTAGAGTTAGAACCACATGTGTTTAGCCTGTGGGTGGAGCATTGTAACACCGGGAATCAAACCTTCGGTAACCATTACAAAAAAGATGTTTAAAAAAGTTTCACTAAAACAGGAAAAAGACAAAGGACCGGGCTATTGAGCAGTACCCGTGGCTACTGCATCGGCATCCCCTGCATCCTTCTCCTTGCCTTCCTCTCCTCCAGCTCCTCCCTTACCCGCTTCATCCAGGCCCTCGACATCATGGGTCTTGACCTGATCCACCTCCATCCCGCTGCTGCCACCGGTTGTAACCAAGGCTAAACCCCCTACTTCCTGGATTTATTCTAAATCAAATCTGTCACACCCCGGTCAACGGATTGGGTGTGAGCGAGACGGAATCATAGTCGCAGATATACAGAACAACTTCTACTAAATTCAAACGTCATTTAAAACATAATACCATTCATGTTGCAGCGGAAAGTCGTGGTGAAATGATATTGTCTTACATTTGAATAAAAGTCTTAGTTTGATATTGAAATCATAAATCAGTTTAATTAAGATAGGTCGGGACTACGACTCCGGTAAAGCAGGGTTGAAAGTTACAGTGAAGCCCCATTTGCACGTCTTCCATGATAAGCTTAGATACCTGAGAAATCATGAGTTTTAAAAGGTCAACATAAAGTTGGTGAGGTTCACAGGTTTATGATTCTATGGTAAGTTTGTGAAAACAGTTTACAGCATGTTGGAATAACAGTTTACGGTATGTTGGAATAACAGTTTACGGTATGTTGGGATAACAGTTTACGGCATACTTAAATGTTACGTTGGTTTACTGTCGTGGTTGTAAGATCCTACCATGAACCTCAAATTCGAATACTAACGGATTACCCACTCATAGCATTCTATCCCAAGAATACCGAACAGGCAAGAATAACTGACGTGTACCCCTTAACAATATACGAAGTCAGGATTGGAGCTACCAATCTGGGCAGGGTTGTCAACCCAAATAGATCTATTCACTAGTTATCGTTTCGAGCAGAACTAATCGAATTCAATTAATAGTGGGATTCAGTTGTACTAACGTTTATAATGATAAAGTACCAGTTGTTTGGGATACAGAATGGAACATATAGTCATACGGCTAACAGGTAAACCATAACATTAAGTAAAAAGCAGTTTATCAGTTCATGGTTTCTCCCCCATAAGTGTAAAACAGTTGTAAAGAAAAGGGGCCGTGAAACTCACTTGATTCAGTGATGATGATGGATTGCCGAGTGGCAACTAGCAAGTAACGTCCTAATAAAACATAAGACAACATGCATAAGGGTCCACTTAATCATTTGAGTAACGAACGTTACCCAAATGATACCGGTCAAGTCTTGACGTATAATCCCATTTGTAGCGTTTGAAAACCCGTTAGTTAATCAGTTTAAAATCAGAACTGCTAGTGTTCACGTATGAAGGCATTTATGTATATTGAATATAAGTAATGAGCATGTGATCACGTATCATGAAGGCCAGTTCAATCAAGTATTAAACATCGTTTTAAATAATAATATTTATTATTATTTTTATGTTCACTCGATCGATTGAATAATTAATCGCGTTAAGTTATAATATATATAACTAGAGTTAATAATTATTATCGAAATAATTATTCTAACTTGTTGGAATAATTTATCAAATTATTACAAGTTAACGATTTAATGAATAAACACAAGTAGGTTAAATATTAATGGTTACTTTAATATTAAACTCATGTTAGGGAAAATTAGGGTTTCCATGATAATGTAAATATAATTATTATTAGAATAATTAATATTAACAATCATGATGAGTTTAAATCAAATTAGGGTTTCTAAAACTCATACGAATAATTATTTGTCGAAAATAATAATTTACGATTTATTACGTCGTAAAACATTTTTAAATCGTTTAAAGATTTCGTTTCAATTCCAAACGTTTAAAAAAAATAAACATTTGATCCGGTTAAAACGTTTTGATTATTTTGATTTATTTAAAATAATCAAAAATATGTTTTTCATAGTTTCTATAAGTCTTTTGATTTTATTTTTATAAAATCATTTCTAAATAACTTTATTTATTAAATAAAGCTAAGGTTTTAAATTGAAGACTTTTTATAGAAAATTCTCAACATAAAACATTTTCCACCTATTTTGTATAAAATCCAAGATTTATACTTTTTGATAATTGTTCAAAAATATGATATCTTATCATTTTTAAATATAAAATATATCTATATATATTTTATCCATTTCATTTTTATAAAATCTAAACAAGTCATTTAAGTCTTGTTTTCTTAGAAATTATATATTTATAAAATGTGACCATTTTGTATATAAATTCCATGATGAGATTTTATGGTTTTAAAATCCAAGTAATTTTCATAAGAATTACTAACTTTGTTATTAAACCATAACAATTCATTTAGATGTTTTAATCCATGATTTTATGTCCAAAGATTAAGTTAACACATCTAAAGTTTATTTTAGTCCCATGTATGTCATTAAACGTCATTCGTTCATATTAATTGTCATTAGCAACATTAATCCATAAACAAGATGATTAGCAACTAAAATCACAATTAAACATTCTAGTTACTTATAACATATCAACATATGATAATATCAACATATATCCATACAAATATATATAAACATCATAAGATCACTAAAAGATTTAATTAACCATTAAGTTTGTAAGTTAACCCATAGATTACAAAAACACAACATAAACCCATTTTCAAACCTTACAATCTTAAGGTTTAAGAAGAAAAAGATAGAAATCGGTTTTAGGTGTTTTCGAACGTTAGAAAAACTTCACGTTTTATCGGGTAGTTGTCAAGAGTCGGTTGTTCATTTGGGTCGTTTATAACGTATTAAAAACGTAAACGGGAATGGTTAAAAAGACTCACAAAGGAGAGGAGTTAAACCGATATAAAAGGGAGAAAGGTGGTGGTTGCTCGGTGGGTCTCGGAGGTTCACAGTGGCGGCTCACAGCAGCAGCTCCGCAGCAGCTGAGGGGCTGCCGGTGGTGCTGACGGCAGCAGCATGGCAGCCGGAGGAGAAGCACAACAACAGTAGCGGCGGGAACTGTGGCGGTGGTGGCTGTGTTGCGCCGAGAGGAGGAAGGAAGGAGGTGGCGGGGGTGGTTGTTGTTGGCTGCCGAGAAGAAACGAGGAGGAAGGGTGGCTACTGGTGGGTGGTTCACGGCAGCAGCAGCTGGCGTGGATGGTTGTGAGCAGGTCCGGTATGTCAGCAGCAGAAGAAACACGGTGGCGGCAGCAGGTGGTGGGGCTGTGGTTGTTCTCGGCGGAAAAGAGAGAGATAAAGGGGTGGCGGTGACTGGAGGTGATGATGGCGGGGGCTGAAGGTGAGGGTGCCCAGCTGTGGTGGCGGTACAGCAGCGGTAACGGCAGCAAAAGTGGTGGTGGTTGGTGTTGCTTTCTCCGGCAGAAACGAGAGAAGAAGAGGAGGAAGGAAAGTGGCGGCTGTGGAGGGCTTCTTTGGCCGGAGTTCTGCAGGGAGAAGGAGATGTGGTCGAGGGTGGTGTCTGTGGGTGAAGGTGGTGATGGCTGGCCGGAAAAATAAAGGGGAGGAGGGGCTGTTTTGGCCGGAATCTTTAAGGAGAAGGGACAAGGTGGCGATGGTTGTTCATGGTGGTGGGGATGCCGGCAGATTTTAGGAGGAGAAGAGGGAGAGTGGTCTTGAATGTGTGAGTAGGTTAGGTTGGTGGTGGTTGGAGTGTACAAGTCTCCAACACTATTTGTGATGATGGATTTTAGATGTAGGTAAGTAGATTAGGATTGTTGGCATGTTTTTCATCACATTTGACTAACTCCAAGTCTCCTAACCATTTTTATAAAAATCCCATGTGTAGGAGGCTTTTATAAATACAAGTCCTTGTTTATAAAAAAAAAGTTATCATGGTTTATAAAATATATTAGGCTACGTGAAAGTTTATAAAACTTATAAATATTTGTGGTGAAAATAACCTACAACTTTTATAAATAATAAAAGTATAAAATTATATAAGTTGGTGATTAACTTTTATAACCACAAAAAGTGGTAACAAGTTTTATAAAAATTAATACAAGGTTGATGGGTCAATATTATTTAAAATGTACCCATCGGGCTTTGGGCTTTTTATTGGGCCAAATCATTTATAAAAAATGAAATCGGGCTCGTGTGTCGGTAATGGGCCGTACGGGCCCAAACGGGACACCGGTTCGAGGCCCGGGTCCGTTTATGTATCGGATAAGTTTCCGGATCGTCACGATTGTTCGGATTGTTAAGTTGGGTAACGGGTCGAAGTTTTTGGGCTCGGTTTAATTGTTTTAGGCTTATTGGGCCTATTGGGCCATGTCGGGCCCAATTGGGTGTTCGGTTGGAGTTTGGCATAAGTCTTGACAACGATTTTAGTTCGTGATGTTTTTATTTCATAAGGACAATTGTTTGTGTTGATTATAAAAGTTTTTCAGAAATCAGTTATAGTTTTCAGTTTTGTACACGGGTTACGGTTAACGTTTTTGGTTTTGTCAGTTCGTGACAGTTTTAAGCTCGACTGTCCAGATTATTTAAAACTGAATAGTTTTAAACATACGATCGCTTATCAGTTTGCCGCGTCGGTTATACAAGCGTGCGACACCAGTTCCAGATAAAATATAAAAATACATTTTATATTTAATTTTCTTGTTATTGAAATTTACGGGTATACGCTTCTAGTACAAACGCGGGATTAGGTATACGTCATCAGTTAACGGTCATGCACATAAATTAATAGTTTAAACAGTAATCAAATCGGTTAATGCACATTAATACCTAATTAAAAGGTCAAAGTAAACGGTTTGACCTAGGTTTTCGGACGAGGTGTCACAAAATCACTCGGGGACGGTACCACCCAGCTCTTGTAACTTTTTCAACCACAGGCGGTGGTTCCATCCAGGGTTCACAAGCTTCAAATCCCTAGCCTCCTTCACCATCTTGAGCCTACGAGGGCCGAAACCTTGGTTGTTTCAACAACCTCGGCCATGGCAGCTTGGTGATCGAGCCTTTCCTGTACCGCGTTCTTCTCATTTTCAGCAATGAGCTTCACGGATTTCTCGTGAAAGAGCTTAGCCTTGGTGATTTCCTTTTTGGATTGGGCGACCTTCACCTTGGCGGCGGCTTCGGCATCAACCGCTCGCTTTTCAGCGGCGGCCAGGAGGTCCAGAATATGGGAGGTAGTTTGAAAGAGAACGGAATTCAGGGTCAGGGTCGGAATTGATAAAGTTAATTCATAGCAATGTAATGATTACCTGGTGGATAAGGGACTCGCTTTCTATAGCAGAGAGGTCCGAGATGGGACTGGGAGTAGCAGGAGTGGTAGCAACAGCACTTGACCCACGGGTCTTCCTCTTGGTTCCGAAGGCCCTGGATGGAGGAATGCTGGTGAGGAGAGTAGGTTCAGTCTTCACAAACCCAAGGACCAGTATTTCATCCTCGGTACCGGCCTCGGAGCTCAGGACAGCGTTTATGTCTTTAAGATCGAATTTGGGGGCAGCGGCTGAGAAAGAGTCCCTTAATGTTAGATAATTGATATTTACAGAAAACAAATAAGTGAAATCCAGGGGTACTTACAGCTTGAGATGCTGGGAGTATGGTAAGAGGCAGCGGAAATCTCGTCACAACGGAATGAACGCTCGGATTCAGGGATGCTCAAAAACTTCTCCAAATTGGCTTCAATCTCCTGCTCTTCAGGACCAATCTCCAACAGACTAGGCACTGCACAGGCAAACATCCAAGGTTAGCAATTTAATAAATACACATTTTAACCCTAAATTTCTATGACAGGTCTTCCTACCCTTAACAATCCATCTATGAGGAAGCTGATGACCCCTTGGGATACTCGATCGCTTTACAAAGAAGAATCGGCCCCTCCATTCTTCTCGTTGAGTGGCACCGATTATCAGCTGCAGGTCTTTGGTGAGGGACTTAAACAAGAAGCGCGTCGAGCCATAAGATTTCATCTCGTAGACCAGGGCTAACTCAGGTAAACTGATCATGGGCTGGAAAGAGTGGTTTAGACGGTCGAAAGTACCGAGGATGCGCCAAACCATGGGAGGGTTTGGGCATAAGAAAGACCGGAGGCTTCGAAAAACTCAGCGACCAGGCTGGAAAAGGAATAAGAGAGTCCAATACTGAAAGGGGCTGCGGGAAAACAAACCCAGGTGTGGGATGCGAAATCCGATCTCAACCTGGGGTCGAATGGCTGGATCTCGGCCGAAGTAGGTAGTTGCCCGGAAGCCTTAATGGCGACAATGTCGGCTTCGTCGAAGTTGCATGTCTCTGTTTCAGGGCTTTGTAGGTATGTTTGGTCCAGGAAATCCTTGATTCCCATGGGGATAGCCTCAGACTCAGAGCGGATACGCTTTTTGGTCATTATCGGGCAAGGAAATTGAGAGCTAGAAGAAGAGATGTACCTGATCGGATAATGTAGTCGAGACGATGGAGACGATGGTTGTTTTTCTCTAAGAAAGTGGTTAAAACTGATTTAGAGAGAGGGGTATTTAATGGATGGAAGTTACAGAGATGAGAAGACGTGGGTAAGAATAGTGGACGATCTACTCCTAAATAAGCGGACATGATTGAAATAGCCTGGATGAGTCATCGAAAATTCAAAAATTCACAGCTGTGAAATCTTATCCACTAGCTGTGAATTTGGGGGCAATTGTTATACCCTGGATATCGCACGAAATTTTACTAATATTCTTAGACAGGTTTAGACCCCTGAATTTCGAACATCCAGAGACTGCACATTCAGTTTATCGGTACCCTGGATTTTAATTTATGTTCATAGTACTTTATGTTTAATAAATATCCCAGGATGTAATGCATTCAAGGTTTATCTGTTTAATCTACCTGGTCCCAGCATGCACGGATACCTAGCATGCTTGGGCAACGATACTAATCTTTTCTTTGACTGTGTGTGATTAAGCCAGGTACGATAATGGATAACGGTCAAATAGACTTCGTCAAAAGCCATAGCACGTGTGGAAATGAAGACTTGCTTCCGAACTCGGTCAAATAACAGTCACAAGTCATTGCGGGGAAGATCATAAGAATCACGGATAGTTAGTTAGGTGCTATTTGTATTTATACGGGGTGTAGGATTTAGTTTCGACACTTACGATCACCTGTACTCTCACTCACTCACTCACTTAGCAATCACCGCAAACAAGTGTACTCGAACCAACTTTTAGTGAAATAAACGGGCAACGTGTGTTATCGTTGCCAAGGGGTTTTTTAAGCCGACGGCTCTTGGAGACATCCAAGGGTTAGGGGCTTTTTCCCCTCAAAAATCTCGGTGTTCTTAGTTGCATTCAGGGAAGTTATTACTTGTATATTCGTTTATCCTATTTAAACCTTGGATTTTGACTGGTAAATTTGGTTTTATAAAGTTAACATCCAGGGCACCATACCTCACAAACTAATTTGGTTACTAAATTGAGTCTTATAATTTTTAGCCAAAACAATCAGTACTAAAACATAACTCGTTAAAAGTAGGATATTCTTCCTCTTCTTCTTCTACATCCTGGTCGAATCTATTGTCATGTCTGGCATACGGTTTGTATCTCTGAGACCTAGGATATGTCGCATCTGATTTCCTATTAGAGTTCCCATATCCTGGGGACACTTCAACCTTTTCTTGTAATTTCTTGTCTTCCTCAAGCTTGATGAAACGTAAGGCTCTATGCCTCACTTCATCTAGTTTGTTACAATGATTCATCACAAGGTCTTCATAGAACGGTGAATATTTTTCAAGCCCATTTTGAAGGCTTGGACCGCCGTAGCCATATCCATGTTAGGGATATCCAGGGCTTCCCTACCAAACCTACTCACATAATTTCTGAGAGATTCATTTGCAACCTGGGTTACCCTGTATAGATCACTCATCAGTTTCTCAAAACTACGACTAAAAGAAAACTGGTTATTGAATAAGTTAATTAAATGCGAAAAAGAAGTGATAGAGAAAGGTGGAACACTGAGGAGCCATTTCAGGGCTGATCCAGTGAGTGTGGACCTATATGCTCCTCAGGGTCCAAGTCTTCATGTTAGCAATGACTGACTACTTCTCAAAGTGGATAGAGGCTGAAGAATATGTCCAAGTCAGAGAAAAAGAAGTCACCTCATTTATCAAGAGGAATATAATAACAAGATTCGGCATACCCTCTAAAATTGTGTGTGACAATGGATCTCAATTCAATGGCAAAAGGACTACTGGATTCTGTGAAAGTTGGTGGATAAAAATGATAACTTCCACACCAATGCATCCTCGGTCTAATGGCCAGGCAGAGTCTAGCAATAAGATCATCATCAATAATTTGACGAAAAGGCTCAAGGAGAAAAAAAGGAAAATGGGCAGAAGAACTACCATTAGCATTGTGGGCTGATAGAACTACATCCAAGAACGCCACAGGCCAGACCACATTTTCCTTGGTCTTTGGTATAGAAGCAGTCATTCCAACAGAAATGGTGGTCCCAACATTCAGGGTTATCAGTCAAACCCAGGATGCAAATTACGAATCCCTGGCTGACGACCTAGACACCGTGGATGAGTTACGAGAACAAGCTGCTTGGAGAACGACCACATATCAACAAAGAATCTCTAAAACCTACAACAAACATGTGAGGATCCGAAGATTCAGGGTAGGAGAATTGGTTCTAAGGAAAGCATTTCAGAACACGACGAATCCAGGGGATGGTAAGTTAGCCCCTAAATGGGAAGGTCCCTACTTAATTGATTCAGAGGAAGGTAAGGGGCATATTGGTTTGCCAACATGGAAGGTGAATTATTACCAAGACCATGGAATGCGATTCATTTGAAAGCATGTCTTATGTAATTATAGTACCCTAGGATGCTGCATCTCAGGTATGTCTCCTAACTAAAAATCGATCAAGTTATTTCTCTTACATCATTACATACTTCTATTTTATTTTTGTTTTCCTTACTCATTTTGTAACATCCCAAAATTCATAGATACAAGAGATATATAGTAAATACGTGTTTATATTATAAATGCGTGAGCTTGATTGATTAACATGATAAGACTATGCTTTAGATAGGTTGCATGTGTTAGAAATACATGTTTGTTGGCCCATATGGTGAAATATGCATAAGCAAATATGTTAAATATTAACGAAGGTAATGAGATGAATAACATAATGATACATGTGTGAATTGATAAATACATATGTATATACGTGTCTTAATAGTTAACTGGAAAGTAACAGGACTAAAAGTGTAATTTATGTAAAGATATAAACATATACAAGTATTATACGTGTTTATATTCATTATATGTATTTTGAGACTTAGAAATTAGTAAAAATATATCCTAATATGATTCATAACATAAAATGATAAGTATTGCAAAGTTTGAGGGGCTAGAACGTAAATTAGCAAATAATAAAGACAATATATATAAATGTATATATATGTTATTGTACGAATCCCGGACCTTAGAAACCTTAGAAAATGTTAGAAATATGTCCCACAATGTTTTAGGACATCAAATAATAATAGGGTAAAAATTTAAGGGCTAACTATGCACAAAACCTAACTAAAAGGACTAAAAATATAAAATGCAAAAATCTGGCCGAAACACCACTAGCTCGCGTATCGCGTGCCATGCCTAGAAGCCCTGCGTGATACGCGGGGGTCTTGTTTTCGCAGAAACCTTGTTAGGTCCGTTTTTGGCCACGAGGTTCAACTTGCAGCTCAAGATACTTTGAATTCGTGTCGATTTCGGCCGAATTAGTCATCTAGGCACGTGTAGGGGTCTTAGGTGCTGCGTTTGGGTATAAATAGAGGCACCAATTCAATAAATTTCCTCACCAATTCACGATTCTTTAACTTAAAAACCCTCTTTCGGACCCAGAACTTCTTCCGTCGATTGCAAGCTGCACAAGAGGATTGAAGAGTTGAATTTCTGCAGTAAAGCACTATTAGGTAAGGTCTAAAATAACCTCTTTCATTTTTGGCTAATTCGATTTCTAAGTATGGTTTCTAGAAATGGTCTAAAATTAGGGTTCTTGAGCTTGTTTTGCTAAAATCGGGTGATCGGGTGGGAATTAAGATCTGAATTTTTGTTGGTAATCATAAAATGATGTAATTTAAGAAAGCCCTAAGTTTATTTCATAATTGGAAAAGGTTTGGTAATGGTTTTGTTAACGGGTCAAAATTAGGGTTTTCGTAACGTTATTCTGCCCAAATTGAGCAAACGGTTTTGAATTAAGCTTAGATATTTTAAAGTATATTATAAAATGTTATAATAGATAATACCATAAGTTGGTTTGAAATAAAAATGAGTTTTGATAATAAAACAAGAAATTCATGAAATTTGGGTTTCTAAATATAGATAATTAATATAAAATAATCTGGACGGTATGGGTACATGATTTTTGGTCTTATAACATGTTTATATATATAATAAGTATATATGAGTTTAAATTTGATAAATAGTTCAGTATTAAAGATACCGAGTTAATCGGATATTTAGAAGTTCGTGCGGACCGGAATGGTAGGCGCATGTACACTGGGGTTTCTGGCAAAGCGGGGGTGTCGCATAAATCCCAAATGGGAACTGGCATACCTCACTGGGCGATCCCAGGGTGAGCGTTTACTTATAGGAATACGCGTCCTCATATTATCAATAAAAAGGTTATTATGCCTATAAGGGCATTTTGGTCATTTTAACCCTAAAAGAGATAAACCCTAATAAAGTCTTATTAAGATAATAAGATATAAATAAACATAGGTATTATTCATATTAACCTTGCATTAATGCGATCCGATACGCGATTAGGTTAATTGTGGACCATAACGGAGGTTCTGTCTGAATAACTGATTAAAGATATCAGGTGAGTTTCTACAAGCCCACTTTACAAGTTTTAAATGTTTTTAAATATACTTTCGGGCTACTATACATACACTACTTGTGAAAATATATTCAAGATAATTGTGACTTGATATATACGTGTTATATGATGAAATTATTGTTAAATTGCTTATACGTGTTATGCAATTATGTTGATTATAATGTGATGTGTATATACTTGCTTGAAATTAGGTGGCCAAGTGACTAGGGAGTTGTTAGTAAACGTTTAGTGAATATGTATGATTATATGAGAACAGATGGTGCATTTGCTTGTATTAATGTGGTGGATACGCCGCTGGTACATCCTATATATATACATAGTAATATAAGTTACCCGGTATATCGAAAGTGTGGAGGATACGCCGCTGGTACATCCTGTATACATACATCTAGGTAAATTGGGGGATGTCCATTTGTTGCAGTATATGAATGCCTTATCACTTTTAATAACAAACCCAAAGCATCTGGTTATATGACTAGGGGTACTAAAACCTAATAGAGTTGAAGCATGAATTGCTAATATGACTTATTAGAGTTAGAGCATGTGTTACTACTAAAGACGAAGGGACGTTGCTTCCCCATAGTGGTGGCTTAGGGAACCGTGTATGGACGGAGCGGCAGTCGTACATCACAAAACCTACCTTACGACAAGATAGGATGACAATTGTAGTGGCGGGCGAACCTTTCGAAGGAGATGAAGACTGAAGATACGCTGCTTCCCCATAGTGGTGGCTTAGGGAATCGTGTACGGACGGAGCTGCATTGGGCCATTGTAATAACTGTTTTGGCTAAAAATTACTTAAGCAAAATTAGTAAGATTTGAACCAAATAAGATTGTGAGGTTTGGTGCCTAGGATTAAGATACGAAAACTGTTTGCAAAAATCCTGGGACAATAGTTGAATTCCAGGGACAAAAGTCAAAATCCTGGGTAAAAATGTAAGTTTAATTACGAAATCGATTAAGAAACTTGGTAACACAAATGAAGCCTTGAATGCAAACAAGAACACCACGAATTTTACTAGGGAAAAGCCCTTAGCTCTTAGATGTCTCTAAGGCGCCGCCGGTATAAAAACCCCGGGTAGCGATAACACACGCTACCAATTTATTGATCACGAAATCGTTTGAGTACAGTGAGTAAACAGAGAATTGAATACGAGAATACAATGAGTACAGCTCGAATGAGCTGAACGAAATGACTAAATGTCCTATTTATACTCCTAGCTCTTCAACAACTTGTCCGATATTCCAGGGATCTTCTCTTCAACGTCTTTTTCAGTTGGTTGACCGAGTTTTCAGCTAACACCCTTTGACCACGTGCGAAATAAGTCTCCAGCTCATCCCATTCGACCATTGGTAGACTTTGTCAACCTGCCCTTGATCAGATATAAGCATAAAAAAGCATTAGTAACAATGTCCTAGCATGCAGGGTCTTCTCCACATGCTGGGTCATTCGTACAATAAGGGTGACCCTGGATTATGCTCATCCTGGACCATAATAACGTATAACAAAAGTAAAATGAATATGAACTTCCCTGAATTATGATGACATCCTGGGACATTACCTTACTCCTGATACATTCAGGGTCATTCAGCGTTACCTGTCAAATTCTGGGTCATACAATTCCTGGGTCAATCCTGCCCTAGGTCTATACCTGTACGCTGGATTACTAGCCGAAAATTCAGGGTATAATAATTGCCCCCAAATTTTCGCAAGTTGTAGATAAGTGTTACAGCTGTGAAAATTTTTAAATTAGGGTCTAATCCACGTCCGTTTTGATCGTGTCCGTTAATTAAGGATCCATTGCGCCACGTCGTGGGGTAACATCCCATCACCCCTGCAACTTCTAACCTCCTTAAATATCAGCTTTAACCTCTCCCCTCTTCCCATTAACTTTTCGAGAGCAAAGGTTTCCACTGATATCTCCGGCTTCCGACCTTCTCCGACCAGGTAATCTCTCGTTCCAGCCCTTTCTTTTCTTTCTTTCCGACCATGACTTGCAAGAAGATCCGATCGGAAACCCTGGCCAAAAAGACAGGAATCGAGGATTTCCTCGATCAAAATTACCTGCAAAGCCGGGAACTAGAGACCTGCACCTTCACCGACGCCGACATTGCAGCATTGTCGTCGTCAGGTCTTCTTCCTTCTTCTGCTGAAATCAGACCTTTCGATAGAAGGCTTAGGTCGGATTTCAGCTCTGAAACATGGGTCTGCTTCCCGTTCACCCCTTTTTCCATGGGGCTGTCTTACCCTTTCACCGGTCTTTTGGCCGAGTTCTTCGAGGCCACCGGCCTTGCTTATGCCCAAACCCTCCCCATCATATGGAGAATCCTGGGCACCCTTGACCGTCTCAACAGGGAGTTCGATTCCCTGATTGGGTTATCTGAATTAGCCCTGGGCTATGAACTCAAGTCCCATGGTAGCAATCGGTTCTTGTTCAAGGCTTTGAACAAGGAGGTTTAAATGATTCCTCGGGCTTCATTTCACGAGGAATGGAAGGGAAAATTCTTCTTCGTCAAGAGATCAACCATCCCAGGAGGAATGGGTCTTCCAATTAGGTGGAAAGTAGAGGGTAGGTTTTCACCTGCATTAGGGATTAGGATTTTCTTTTCATTATATGTTATTCAAATACTGACCTTGGATTTTTCTGTTTTGCAGTGCCTAGCTTGAGTTCAATCGGTCCTGCAAATCCAGGGGCATTTGAGAGATTCGAGACATTCTTGACCATCACCGAGGAGGACCGAGAATTCAAGGCGGATCCCCATCAAGCTGCTTCCTTCACTTCTCACAGCATGTCCAGTTGTAAGTATCCTGGTACCCTGCCTTTTGTTCCTTGGATTTTGTTGATTTCTCATGTTTCTGTTCTTCAGCTGCTGCTACTCCCATCAACCTCGAGGACGTGGACCTGGACGCCTTTCTGCTGGGTGGATCTGAACAAGACATCCAGGTCTTGGCCACAGTGAAGGCTGAGCCCATGTCTGCCCCCAAGGCTCCCTCTTCAAGGACCTCGGGCACAAAGCGCAAGACCAGGGCTGCCACTGCTGCTCCTGCCCTGCAACCCCTGGAAAACATGGACGCTGCTGGGCTGCTCACGCATGCTGAAGCCTCCTCTCGCCAAGTAAGTAAATCCTGGGTACCCCTGAATTTTCTGCATAGTTAAGCCATTCAAGGTCTAAAATATTTAATTAAATTACCTTTTCTTGCAGATTGCTGGGCGATTCTTTGAGCTGGTCCGGGCTGCTGAAAAACGTGCCCAGGATGCTGAGTCTTCAGCCAAGAGGGAGGTCGCTGCTCTGAACAAGGAGCTGAACCTGACCAGGGTGGCGGCTAACAAGAACCTGGGGCTGGTCCAGGACCTGGAGAGGAAGGTTGTGGAAGCGCGGGCTGATCACGAGGCTGCCTTGGCTGCAAAGGGTGACGAGGGCAGGCTAATAGCCCGCATCTCGCTTCTCCAATGCAGGCTGAAGATGGCTAAGGAGGCCAGGGACCTGGGGTTCAAAAACCCCAAATGGGATGTGACTGAATGGGCAGCTAAACTGCGCGAACTAGGCGCAACCATCCCTGCTGGGTGTGACCCTGAAGCCGACCCTGGAACCAGCAAGGGTACCCCATCCAAGGGTTCTGCTGATCACGCCATGGACATTGACCAGCCCAAGGAGGGGGATGCGCCAGCCCAGGAGCCCAAGGCAGCAGAGGAGGTGCCGGTGGAAGAAGCTAAGGAGACGACCCAGGATGCAGTCTGAAGGTTGGGGGTCGTCTTCTCGTTTTTTGTGGTTCTTGTTTTAAAAACAATTTTAATTTCATGTTTGTGATGTGATGCCGGTTGATGTTTCCCGGTTTTGTTTAAGACAATTATGCCCCACCCCTGGATTTCGAATCCAGGGTTTTTGACATGCCCCCATCCTGGGGTGGCCGGAGCTTTTCCGGACCCAGGATGGGTCTTTTAATATAACTGCCGTTAATTACATGATTGTGCTTGAAATATTTGAAAAATATTATGCTAATGCGTGGAATCATTCTAGGGTTTACCTTAGTATTCCTGGGTTGCCCCCAGGATTTAGGACTCCTCGTAGCTTCAGTAGGTTTGTGAATGTTCCCTGTCATATGAACATAACAATTAGAATTAACTAGCCAAGTAGTTAATTTACTTAGGTTTCAACCGTTATGACCCTGGATTAGGTCAATAATCCTGGGCCACTAGGTAATCTTTGAGTTATTTCTGGGGTCATGCCCGGTGCCGTACTGGCGAACTAGGGATTTCCTCTTAGTCGTACTGACTGACTAGGGCATGTCCTCGGAGGCTTAAGTTGGTACGTTAGCACCAATCCATCTTGAAAACGCGTTAATCGTTTTAAACCTTAAAGGATCCGCATATGTCCCTGGATTGGGAGGTTGCCACCAATGCTATTAACACGGATGATCCCACAATCCCAGGGTTTCATACTTGGATCACGTGCGTCTCGGGCGAGGCAAAAATTGCCACGTGCGTCCCAGGCGAGGCGTGATAGCCCATATTCGGGTGGAGGAAGCTTAGTCCTCAAACCTTAGGATTGGGTTTAGGCCTTACCCAATACGGAAGTGAGATGGCCAGTCTCAAACTTAGGAGACATATGCTGATTATCCTTAGCTTGGTGTATCATGAGTACGCTTTGTCCCGTGTACCTTGGATTTTTGAACATCCTGCATCTTGGGTACCCTGAATCCTGGGATACCCTGGATTCTGAGTGACCCAACCGACAAAACATAGATCTTAGTGTATTCAGGGTAATGAATAACAACCTCAAATAAGATATGATGTGTGACTGATGTTAAAAAATGAATAAAGAAGATAAAACATATAAGGGAATAAACGAAATAAATTAAGTGAGAAAAACTGACCTGGATTTCCAGCATGAATTTAAAAATTAAACACATACCTGGGCAGCTGGATCCTGGGACAGTAAGCCTTACATGAAATATGCTTTCAAGTGTATCGCATTCCAAGGTCGTGGTAGTAGGTCTCCTTCCATATTAGCTAGCCAATATGCCCCCTTACCAGCCTCAGAGTCAATCAGGTAGGGGCCTTCCCATTTAGGAGCTAACTTTCCATCCCCTGGATTTGTTGTGTTCTGGAATGCCTTTCTAAGGACTAAATCTCCTACCTTAAACCTTCTGATCCTCACATGTTTGTTGTAAGTCTTAGAAATTCTTTGTTGATACACTGCCATCCTCCAAGCCGCTTGGTCTCTTAGCTCATCCAGGGTATCCAAGTCCTCAATCAGGGACTGATCATTCGAATCCTGGGTCTGACCACTAACCCTGAATGTTGGGACCACCATTTCTGTTGGGATAACTGCTTCAGTACCAAAGACCAAGGAAAATGGGGTTTGGCCTGTGGCGTTCTTGGATGTGGTCCTATCTGCCCATAATGCCAAGGGTAGCTCTTCTGCCCATCTTCCTTTCTTCTCTTTCAATCTTTTCTTCAAGTTGTTTATTATAATCTTGTTGCTTGATTCAGCCTGGCCATTAGCCTGAGGATGAACTGGTGTCGATGTTATCATCTTTATGCCCCAGGATTCACAGAATCCTGTGGTCCTACTTCCGATAAATTGGGACCCGTTATCACAAATAATCTCGGATGGTACTCCAAATCTTGTCAAAATGTTCCTTTTAATAAAGGATATGACTTCTTTCTCCCTGACTTGAACGTATGCCTCGGCTTCAATCCATTTTGAGAAGTAATCTGTCATAGCTAGCATGAATACCTTTCCTCCAGGGGCCTTGGGTAGTTTTCCAACAATATCCATCCCCCACTTCATGAAGGGCCAGGATGCTGGAATGGGGTACAATGGTTCTGCAGGCTGGTGAGGGACATTGGCGTGTCTTTGACAGGCGTCACATTTCTGGGAGAAATCCTGGGAATCCTTCCTCATGGTAGGCCAATAATACCCTGTTCTTAGAATCTTGGACATTAAGGACCTGCCCCCTGTATGGTTTCCACAATCACCCTCGTGGATATCTTTGAGTACTTCATGGGCCTCATCCTTCTCCAAGCACCTCAAATATGCACCTGCAAAAGATTTTCTATACAATATGTTCTTAATAATCATGTACCTGGCTACTCTTACTCTGAATGCACGGGCATCCTTCTCGTTCCCTGGAATAGTACCATCCTGCAAATACTGAATAATTGGTCTGGTCCAGGATTCCTTCTGGGTTGAAGAATCCTGGGTACTGGATACCAGGATTTTATCTGCTGTATCAGAATCCTGGGTATCCGTACCTTGGTCTATGGCTGGTGTTAGTATATGAATTATAGGAATATGGGTATCTTCAAGTGCCTTGAATGCTGAGCCTAAGTTTGCCAATGCATCTGCTTCAGCATTCTCCTCCCTTGGTACTTGTTGAATATTAAAATTTTGAAAATCCTGGGACATTCTTTTTACCACCTCCAAGTATTTGATTAATTTCTCTCCTTTAGCTGCGTAGGACCCATTAAAATGGTTAGCTAAAAGAAGAGAGTCAACATATACCTGGATGTGCTGAATTCCCAAGTGTAATGCTAAGTGTAACCCAGCAATTAGGGCCTCATACTCAGCTTCATTGTTAGTTGCCTGGAATCCACACCTAATAGCCTGGGGTATCATGTCCCCCTGTGGCGATTTCAGTACGATTCCTAGGCCTGTCCCCCTGACGTTTGATGCTCCATCAGTGAACAAGGTCCAGCACCCTGAAATTTCTTCATGTTGAAGCTGCTGGAATTCATGGTCTGCCTCTTGTTGTATGTCAGTACTGAAATCAGCCACAAAATCAGCTAGAGCCTGGGATTTTATAGCTGTTCTGGCTTCGTAGATCAGATCATATGCACTCAGCTTCACCGACCACTTAGCCATTCTACCTGACATTTCTGGTTTTCTCAAAACAGACTTTATAGGGTAGTTAGTTCTAACATGAATTGTATGAGTTTCAAAGTAGTGTCTAAGTTTAGTAGATGCCATACTTAGGGCTAATATAAGTTTTTCAAGGTGTGAGTACCTGGATTCAGCATCAAGTAAACTTTTACTTACGTAATATACAGGGTGTTGCTGACCTTCTGCATCCTTGGTCAGGACTGCGCTTACAGTATTCCTGGAAACTGCTAAGTATAGGGACAAGGGCTCCCCTGGATTAGGCTTCATCAACAAGGGTGCTGTGGACAAGTATGCCTTCAAATCCTGGAACGCCTTCTCGTGCTCTTCTTTCCACTCGAATTTCTTGTTCTTCTTCAAGATGTCATAAAATTCCCTGCATCTTTCCGAGGATTTTGATATAAATCTATTCAGGGCAGCAATTCTACCTGTAAGCCTTTGAACGTCTTTGGTGCTGGATGGTGATCGTAGGTTGGCAATCGCCCTGATCTGCTCTGGACTTGCCTCTATACCTCTCTTGGTTACCATGTATCCCAGGAATTTGCCTGCTCCGACCCCGAAATGACACTTCTCTGGATTCAGCTTCATGTTGTATTTATCCAGGATGTCAAAGGAATCCTTAACGTCCTGGACATGGTCATTGATGACCCTGGATTTCACCACCATGTCATCGATATACACCTCCATCGTGTCCCCCAGTTTTTCTTTGAACATCATGTTGACCAATCTCTGGTATGTTGCCCCTGCATTTTTTAGTCCAAAGGGCATAACTATATAGCAATATATACCTGTTGGTGTTATGAATGTCGTATCTTCCTGATCCTGGGGCTCCATCTGAATCTGCTGAAATCCTGAGGTGGCATCCATGAAAGTCAACATTTCATGGCCTGCCGTTGCGTCAACCATGGAATCTATGTGTGGTAGTGGGAATGGATCTTTTGGGCATGCACGGTTCAGATCCGTGTAATCCACGCATACCCTCCATTTACCGTTTTTCTTACTTACTACCACCACGTTGGCTAACCACCTGGGAAACTTCACTTCTCTGATCATCCTTGCTTTTAATAGTCTATCCACCTCGTCCTGGATTATGACGTTCTTTTCTGGTGCAAACTTTCTTCTCTTTTGGTGTATAGGCCTGAAAGAGTTATCAATTCCAAGTTTATGTGTAATAACGGATTTAGAGATACCTGTCATGTCGTCATGGGACCAAGCAAAGGTTGACATCCTGGTCCTGAGTAGGTGTACTAATTGTTCCTCTATTGGCCCTGGAATATTTGTTCCAATATAGACTTTCTTCCCTGGATTTGAGGGATCCAACTCAACAGCTTTGACGTCTTGCTCCCTTGCTTCCAGGGCTTCCCGGGCCTTTTTCTTTAATTGCTATCCTTGTCTTTGTTTGGAGGATATTTTCATTGATGTAGTGTAACATTCCTTGGCCTCTTGCTGGTCGCTGTGGACTGTGATCACACCCCAGGGCGTTGGCAGCTTCACACATTGATGGTACGTTGAGGGTACAGCCCTGTTGTCATGAATCCAGGGTCTACCCAGGATTACATTGTACCCTGATGGTGCGTCCATCACACAGAAACGTTGAACTGAGTTGAGCCCTTCTACATAGACCGGAAGCTTGATTTCACCCAGGGTATTCTTCGTTTCGCCACTGAAACCCACGAGTACCGTGGATTTTGAGATGATCTCTGAATGTGGAATCCCCATCTTCTGCAAAGCCTCCAACTGGATTATATTTACTGAACTGCCTCCATCGATCAAGATCCTCTTCACAATGTTGTTGGCGATGTGAAGTGTTATCACCAACCCATCATGATGAGGGTCTATGATATCGCGTCTATCGTCTTCCCCGAATGTAATTTCCTTGACATCAGGTTGAACAGAACTCTTCCTGGGTCTTCCCTCTCTATCAGACTTGGATTCCTTGGCATGTCTTTTCGCTGCAGAATAGGAGGTACCACAAATATCAGAACCACCAGAAATGAAATGGATTACCTTAGCATCTGGGGGTGGTGAGGATGCTCTCTCAAGACGGCCATCGACGTGTCCAGAATCCTGGGACCTTGCACCATTGTCCCTGGATTTTAGGTTCTGCTCCCTGGATTTATCCTTCTTCTTTCCCAGGAGTTCCTTCAAGTAACCTTTGCTGAGTAGATAGCTAATTTCTCTCCTTAGGGCCATGCAATCCTCGGTCTGGTGACCAAAGTCTTCATGGTAGGCACACCACTTGGACTTGTCCTTCCAAGTAGAAGGTCTATCATTCTTCTTGGGCCACCTCGCTTTGTCTCCAAGATCCTGCATAGCAAACATAACACCAGAAATATCAGTAGTAAAGCAATAATCATTAAGGGAAGGATATTCTTCTTCCTCTTCATCCTGGTCCACACTGTTCACTCGACGTTCATCGGGCCTTGAGTATGGCTTAGATCGCTGTGACCTAGGATGTGAGGACTCTGATTTCCTGTTGGAGCTGTTGAATCCCGGGGAGGATTCACCCTTCCCTAGGATTTGCCTGTCCTCCTCTAGCCTGATGAAGCGTAGAGCCCTATGACGAACTTCGTCCATCTTGTGGCACGGGTTCATGACCAGATCTTCATAGAATGGTGAGTCTTTGCTAAGTCCCATCTTGAAAGCCTGGACTGCAGTCGCCATGTCCATGTTTGGGATTTCCAAGGCTTCTCTGCTAAACCTGCTGACGTAATTCCTTAGGGTTTCACCTGCATTCTGGGTTACCCTATACAAATCACTTGTTAGTTTTTCAAAGCTACGGCTGCAAGAGAATTGGTTGTTAAATAAATTAATTAAGTGTGAAAATGAAGTAATAGAGTAAGGAGGAACATTCAGGAGCCATTTCAAGGCTGCCCCTGTTAGGGTGGACCCGAATCCTTTACATAGGCATGCCTCCTTAATTTCAGGGGGCATGTAGATAACCTCCATTCTTTCACGGTACTGCGCCACATGTTCTTCAGGGTCTGTCGTGTCGTCATAAGGTTTCATGCTGGGTGTTTGAAACCTCTTGGGTATCTCCACGTCACAGATCGGTGGAGCAAACCTGGACAATCTATGACTCGCTGGTCCAACTTCAGGGATAGGCTGCACAACTCCTGGGACACTTGAGATCATCTGCTTGAGTTTTTGAAATCTCTCGCTCCATTGAAGGGCTGATCCCTGGATCCTGCACTGAATTATTAGTATTAGCATAATGGACGAAAGTTTGAGGAGTGTTACCGACATCCCGGGTCATATTTGTCCCAGGATTAACGAATGGTTCCCTGATGGTGGACATCCTAGGTAAATCAGCCTGGGTCATCTGAGCAGCAAAGGATGTTGATCTCCTGTCCAGTGGGGTGACACCTTCATGTACCCTGGAATCGCTTCCAGGGGTGCTGAAATTCAGAATTCTGGGATCGAGTGGAGAAGGCTGAACCGATGTAGCCCTGGGTAACTCTGATCTTATGCTCGTCAATTGGGCCATGAATTCCTCGTTCACCTTTTGTTGGAGTTCCATGTGGCGCTCCATCTTACCGAATGTGGCCAGGATATCAGTATTGGATATCATGACAGGGTCTTCTAGGGTGTTTTCAGTCTCGATCAGTTCATGGTTGACTGTCGGTCCGTCGCTGTGTGTAGCTGAAGTTGAAGTGCTAAACCTTGGAGCCGGTGAGGTGACTCCACTTGTCGAAGTACTGAACCTTGGAGCCGGTGGGGTGACTCCAGTTGTTGAAGTAGTCACAGCAGAAACTGAAACATTTGAGGTGTTCATTTGTGTCGACATTTTTTGATAGATTTTGGTAAAAATCAAGTTTAGGACGAACCTGAAAAGAGTTTGACAAAAGATTGACACCAATTGCCCCACGGTGGGCGCCAAATTGTTTTGGCTAAAAATTACTTAAGCAAAATTAGTAAGATTTGAACCAAATAAGATTGTGAGGTTTGGTGCCTAGGATTAAGATACGAAAACTGTTTGCAAAAATCCTGGGACTACAGTTGAATTCCAGGGACAAAAGTCAAAATCCTGGGTAAAAATGTAAGTTTAATTATGAAATCGATTAAGAAACTTGGTAACACAAATGAAACCTTGAATGCAAACAAGAACACCGACGAATTTTACTAGGGAAAAGCCCTTAGCCCTTAGATGTCTCTAAGGCGCCGCCGGCATAAAAACCCCGGGTAGCGATAACACACGCTACCAATTTATTGATCACGAAATTGTTTGAGTACAGTGAGTAAACAGAGAATTGAATACGAGAATACAATGAGTAGAGCTCGAATGAGCTGAACGAAATGACTAAATGTCCTATTTATACTCCTAGCTCTTCAACAACTTGTCCGATATTCCAGGGATCTTCTCTTCAACGTCTTTTTCAGTTGGTTGACCGAGTTTTCAGCTAACACCCTTTGACCATGTGCGAAATAAGTCTCCAGCTCATCCCATTCGACCGTTGGTAGACTTCGTCAACCTGCCCTTGATCAGATATAAGCATAAAAAAGCATTAGTAACAATGTCCTAGCATGCAGGGTCTTCTCCACATGCTGGGTCATTCGTACAATAAGGGTGACCCTGGATTTATGCTCATCCTGGACCATAATAACGTATAACAAAAGTAAAATGAATATGAACTTCCCTGAATTATGATGACATCCTGGGACATTACCTTACTCCTGATACATTCAGGGTCATTCAGTGTTACCTGTCAAATTCTGGGTCATACAATTCCTGGGTCAATCCTGCCCTAGGTCTATACCTGTACCCTGGATTACCAGCCGAAAATTCAGGGTATAACAATAACTATCCTTCGAGATGGGACGGAGTGTGTAGTGGCGGGCGGACTCTTCATGGAGAACCAAAATAGTTGGTTAAATATAGTGACCTAGAAGTTAAACCTAGGGTCATGGTTAAGATAATAAGATATATTATCATATTGAATACGTGTTAGAATATACATGTAACTTATAAGTGTGTTGTGAAAACCAGGTAAACACTTAAACGGTTTTGAACTAAATGGTAGAACTCACCAGCGTAAGCTGACTTTTAAAAGTATGTATGATAGGTTCTGCAGAGACGTTTAGAAGTAAAGGCATGGATCGTTAGAGGGCGGGATAATCGGGAAAGCTATCAAGGAAGAGTTTCTGGCAAGCTGGCTTAGTTATAGATTTCCTTATTATAGTTAGTTGTAGTTATATACAATATCTCATTTAATGTAATACTTGGCATATATAAATAAAAGTATTAAATTTCCGCTGCTTAATATCTCTGTTGATACCTTATGTTCATGAGTAAATCCGATTCGTGACCCTCCTGGTGCCAAGTCTGGGAGTGGGCGTCACACATTTTTATCATTTTCTATAAAAACTATTAATTCTTTTAGTTAAGACATTTGGATGAAAACAGATAACTGACCCTGGATGCATGAAGTCAGGGACGTATTTCTCTGAAGTTAGAGATTGGCCATCTCTCATCCGTTCAAGGTATCTAGTATACCTTCTAAGGTTTTAGAGGATATCACCTCTCCTACGTTTGGGTAATTTCCTGTAGCGCACGACCCCCTCCTGTAGCGCACGTTAACCCACCTATTGGACCCAAGGATTATGGGATCGACCAGTGTTAACAACATGGGCGGCAACCTCATGATTTATGGACATATAGGGGTTCCTTAAGGTTTTTGGTGTTTTCACATCAACATAAGACACACGAGGCAATACCCTAGTTCACCGGTTCGGCTCGAGGTGGACCCTAGAATTCGCCAGTACGGCACCGGGTATGACCACAGTTCGCCGGATCGGCACCGGGCTTGACCCCAGGATTTTTGGGCTTAACCCCAGTATTTTTTGGGCTTAACCCCAAGATTTTTGGGCTTTACCCCAGTATTTTTGGGCTTTACCCCAGCATTTTTGGGCATGACCCCAGGATTTTTGGTTTTGATCCCAGTTGTTAAAGCTCATTTGTAACTTATGCAGGGTATATCCATGTGATTATGGCCTAGGATGGCATGGCAATGCCAAATCCTAGGATTTCGATATCAGTTAAGTTGTTACTAAACATTCCAAAGCATAATTGCACTAAGAATGGTATATTTGCATGAGAAGGACTCTAGCATTCAAGGTACACCCCAGGATGTACAAGGTATGGATTATTTTCTTAGCATTTTTATCATATTTACATATTTGTTTGTGCAGAAAAGATAAAGATATCACACAAGCATATAGTTCAAAAGCGGATATTTATATAAACTAACCACCCCCTGGTTGGAGCAAAGTGTCCAACCACCTCAGGGGTGGTTTAAAGTTAGAACCACAGGTACTTAGTCTGTGGCTGGAGCATTGTAACAACGGGAATTAAACCTCTAGAAAACCATTACAAAATAAATTGTTTTAAAAGCTTCACTAAAACAGGAAAAAGATAAAAGGACCGCGGGCTATTGAACGGTACCCGTGGCTGCTGCATCGGCAGCCCCTGCATCCTTCTCCTTTCCTTCTTCCTCACCAGCTCCTCCCTTGCCTGCATTATCCTAGCCCTCAGCATCCTGGGTCTTGACCTGATCCACCTCCATCTCACTGATGCCACCGATGCAACCAAAGCTGAACCCCTTGCTTCCTGGATCTCTTCCAAATCAAAGCCCTCGGGAACGACACCACCCAGCTCTTGTATTATTTTCAACCACAGGCGGTGGTTCCATCCAGGGTTTACAAGGTTCAAATCTCTAGCCTCCTTCACCATCTTGAGCCTAGCCTGCTGTAGAGATACCAGAGCTGAAACCTTGGTTGCTTCAACAACCTCAGCCATGGCAGCTTGGTGGTCGAGCCTTTCCTGAACTACTTTCTTCACATTTTCAGCAATGAGCTTCACGGCTTTATCATGAAGGAGCTTGGCTTTGGTGGCTTCTTTGTTGGCCTGGGCAACCTTTGTCTTTGCCAAGGCTTCAGCATCAACCGCTCGTTTCTCAGCGGCGGCCAGGAGATCCAGAATGTGGGAGGTAGCCTGAAACAAAATGGAATCCAGGGTCAGGGTCGATACAAATAAATTCATTAAGGGTCGGATAACAGGTACCTGATGAACAAGGGATTTTCTCTCTGTAGCTGAGAGGTCCGAGATGGAACTGGGGGCAGCAGGAGTGGTAGCAGCAGCACTTGACCCTCGGGTCTTTCTCTTGGTCCCGAAGGCCCTAGATGGAGGAATCATGGAGAGGGGAGTAGGTTCCGTCTTCACGGATTCAAGGACCAGTACGTCATCCTCGGTACCGGCTCCGGAGCTCAAGACAACATCCATGTCATCGAGGTCGAATTTGGGGGCAGCGGCTGAGAAAGAGCCCCTGAATGTCAGACAATGGATATTTACAGGAAACAAATAAGTGAAATCCAGGGGTACTTACAGCTTGACATGCTGGGAGTATGGTAGAAAGCAGCGGAAATCTCGTCACAACGGAATGAATGCTCGGACTCAGGGATGCTCAAAAACTTCTCCAAATTAGCTTCAGTCTCCTGATCTTCAGGACCAATTTCCAACAGACTAGGCACTCAGACAAACATCCAAGGTCAGCAATTTAATAAATACACATTTCCACCCTAAAATTCTATCATAGGTTTTCCTACCCTTAACAATCCATCTATGAGGAAGTCGATGACCCCCTGGGATACTCGATCGCTTTACGAAGAAGAATCGACCTCTCCATTCTTCTCGTTGAGTGGCACTAGTTATCAGCTACAGGTCTTTGGTGAGGGATTTGAACAGGAAACGGTTTGAGCCATGGGATTTCATCTGATAGGCCTGGGCTAGCTCAGTAAACCGATTAGGGATTGAAAAGAGTGGTTTAGACGATCGAAAGTACACAGGATGCACCAAACCATGGGAAGGGTTTGGGCATAAGAAAGACCGGAGGCTTTGAAAAACTCCGCAACTAGGCCGGAAAATGGATAAGATAGTCCAATACTGAAAGGAGATACGGGAAAACAAACCCAGGTGTGGGATGCGAAATCTGATCTCAACCTAGGGTCGAATAGCTGGATCTCGGCTGAACTAGGTAGCAGCCCAGAAGCCTTAAGGGCGACAATGTTGGCTTCATTGAAGCTGCATGTCTCTATCTCAGGGGTTTGTAAGTATTTTTGGTCCAGGAAATCCTCGATTCCCGTGGGAATAGCCTCAGACTCAAAACGAATACGTTTTTTGGTCATTATCGGGCGAGGAAACTGAAAGCTAGAAGGAAAGGAATACCTGATCGGAGAATGCAGTCAGAACGGTAGAGACGATGATTGATTTTCTGTCACACCCCTAATTTCCACTAACGGAGTTTTACCGTGTGGGGTGTGAACCAGACCAGGACCCAAGTCATTAGTTACATCAAACATAAGTTAAGGGTTCAAAATGTAAATATATTTCCAAACGGGAAATATCAAAACCAGAGTTAAAGTTTAGCGGAAGCTCATGAAAGTTATGTTGCGCAAAACAAGTGCTCGATAAGTAAATAATAGTTTGAGTTAAAGGTTTTAAAAGCAAGTTCCCAAAAATATAATTTTTAACCAACGTACGTGCCCAAAAATCCGATACTCCTAGCGTCCTGCAAAGCATGCATAAGAGCAAGTGTCAACTAATGTTGGTGAGTTCACATAAGCACATAATTATATCTAGTATAATTATGCAGTACGAATACAACAGTCTTTATTCGTATGTAAGTATGTATATTACAAGTACAATCCATATCGTAGGTAGCGAGCCTAAGTTCATGTCACTAAAACATTCGCAACCGAAGCTGACCAATTAGTTGTAGGAATAATTCCTTACGTGTTTTGCCTTCCCCGTGTCTACTCGATCATGGTAAGTTAGGCTGACATTGTCCTCAGTCCGACCGCCAGTCGGGTGGTGCATCTTGTGCCCGCTGAGTGGGGTTTGTCAGACCCCTGTAGTACTACCCAATATCCCCTCGCTATTTGCTATTAACGGTTCGATAAGTAAGGACTTTCAAAGATAAAGCATTTTACGTGAACATGTGATATATACTGGATTTCTATTTTAATCATACATAATAGTTGTCGTGTTATCACCCTAACCCGGGTGTAACGTGTTTGCGTTTGTTATCGTCCAAACCCGGACGTAACGTAAAAGGTTGTGTAACTCACCTTAGGGTGCGCTGCTACAATTTAGTAAGACTCCGAGTCTTGCGTAACTACTAAGCACCTATTGAATTTATATACGTAAGTGTGTGTCCGCACATGAGTAACATAGCCTAGACGACGGTGTTGATATCAAGTAATTCCAAATATGACGTAAGTGATAAATCTCCATACGTAATAGAGATCGTTTATTCAAATCGTGTTGGTGATACATTTAACCGAAATCACAAAAGACAACCAAAAATGCGGATAAAAGATAAATATTATCTTTTTAAAAAAAAGACTCGAATAGTTGAAATGCATATATATGTATATAGATAGATATATTTATGGATATATAAATATGTATATATATATATATATATGTATATATATATATATATCCCGAACACAAGAAATGTTTATATCGTGAAATACGACCAAATAATATTCGTATACGTATATTTTTTTTCATAAATATAAGGGTTGATAAAACGTTCGTTTTATTTTTTCCAAATACATTTATTTATATATTTTCTCAAATATGTAGCCGTTTTGATCTTGTTATCAAATAATCAATATTTTATTTATAATAACCAAATTATATAAACTGACGAGAGAAAACGAAAGTAACGAGGTTTACGAGGTTTTCTACGGGTCCAAGATCACAAGGAAAATGACGGGTGATAGGATTTGGGTCAAACAAGTGAAGATTAATGCCAAAAATAATATAACAAAAAGAATGGGGGTCATCGGGTTCGAACCCGTGACCTCCAAGTTTAACCCGACGACCTAACCACTGGACCAAGCCAACAGTTGTTAACAGATTCGCATCCTACAACCTTTATTCATACAGTAACACGTAAATCTGATATATATATATACATATATATATATATATATATATATGTATAACCAACAAGCAATCTGGGGTTAGGGAGGGTCGAACCGGCGACCTCCAGGTCACCAGCGAAGACCCTGGCCAATTGTTCTACATGGCAACTGTGTTGGCATCCAGTATGGTGGTTATATAAGCAGTCTCCGCCTGCCATCCTCTTTTCCCCATAATTCCGGTGGCCGGAGTTTTATTCCGGTCACCAGAAAATCGCGAAACCAGAAATAAAATGAAGCAATACGTGCGACTAACAAAGGGGAATGGTTACCTTGAATCGGAATCGAGAAAAGGTGAGTTTTTGAAGCCGAAATAGAACCCGAACTTGAATGGCGACCTCCGAGCACGGTTACGATTCACACAACCGTCAACACCTGGTTGTTCCTCAGGGCTTCACGATCACAGAGGTTATTGAATGGTGGTGATTCGGTGGATCTTTTGGCCGGAATTCGAGTTCACCGGAATACTAAAAAAACGAGAGAGAGAGCTCGAGAGTGTTATGGTTCCTATTCTTTGGTTGTGTACAATAATTGAGAACCTACATAATGATTTGAATAGAGAAGGACTGTTGAACATTCGTAACTGATCGGTATTGATTGCAACTTGAAGTGAGCATTCACGATCGAGGTCGGTTATGGAAAAAAAGAACGATGCTTGAAACAGTCTCCTTAAATTTAGAAATTGAGTTTACCCTATTGGCGAGAAAGGCCCTTATGCACTTACAACATGAGCTACCAAGTTTCAGAAATGGCAAGGTTAATCCTCCAAGTTTAGAATTTGTTATAAGCTAACGAAGATAACTTGATGGTGAATACTCGAGTGTGTGTCAGAACATGTTTAACGAACGAAATTTTATAAAAAAATAATCTGTATATGCTTCCCATAAAATCATAAAACGACGTGCGTATATATATATACATATATACAACGTTAAAATAATAAATGTAATTGCCACATAAAATGACAAAACGTTTCGTGAAATCAAAAAAAATATAATTTATATAAAATTATAAATTATATATTCAAGTTGGTCAACCGACGTCTAGACTCATGTGCAGTGCTCGTGTAACTATTCTAGTTAACTGATGTAACGGACGTTTACTAAAGATAACACAAGTTATTAACGGGGTTAACCTGGGAAATTGCTGGTTGTCACATCATCCCCTTGTTAAGGAATTTTCGTCCCGAAAATTGCCTTAAGTTGCTACGGTTTCTGTGGAATGAATAGAAAAAATTTAGGGTTGCTACATCATCCCCTTGTTAAGGAAATTTTGTCCCAAAATTTAACTCATACCTTGATTAGATGTCGAGGCTTGATCAAATAGGTGAGGATATTTCTTTTTCATCTGATCTTCTCGTTCCCACCACGTGAACTCCGGTCCACGCTTAGATTGCCATCTCACTTTGACAATGGGAATTTTACTTCGTTTCAATGTTTTCTCCTTACGTCCCATGATTTCCATGGGTTGTTCGATGAATCGCAGTTGTTCATCGATTTGCAGTTCTTCTAACGGAACTATGAGAGTGTCATCAGCTAAACACTTCCTCAAGTTTGAAACGTGAAACACGTTGTCTACGCCATCCAATTCAGGAGGTAGATTTAGACGGTAAGCCACCGGACCAATAGTTTCTGTGATCTCGAATGGTCCTACATAACGAGGATTCAACTTCCCGCGCTTGCCAAAGCGTACGACGCCTTTCCAAGGTGAGACTTTCAACAGTACTTTGTCGTCGACTTCGAATTCCAAAGGCCTGCGGCGTTTATCTGCATAACTCATTTGTGTATCTCTTGCCGCTTTCATGCGGTTTCTGATCTGCACGATTCTCTCTGTGGTCTCGTGCACTAGTTCAGGTCCAGTGAGTTGGCTCTCACCGACCTCGGCCCAACAGACCGGCGATCTGCATGTTCGTCCGTAAAGAGCCTCAAATGGAGCGGCTCCAATACTGGTATGGTAACTGTTGTTATAGGAGAATTCTACCAGTGGTAAATGCGTTTCCCAATTTTTTTCCGAAGTCGAGCACACATGCCCTAAGCATATCCTCAAGAGTTGGGATGGTACGTTCAGTCTGTCCATCTGTTTGAGGATGATAAGCGGTACTCATATCTAAGCGAGTGCCCATCGCCGCTTGTAAGGATCCCCAAAAATTTGAAGCAAATCTAGGATCTCGGTCAGAGATAATAGATAATGGCACTCCGTGAAGCTTGACAATCTCCTTGAGGTAAATTTTTGCAAGTTTCTCTGTTTTGTCACTTTCCTTTATAGCTAGGAAATGAGCATATTTTGTTAACCGGTCAACGATAACCCAAATCATATCGTTACCGCCAGAAGAACGGGGCAATCCCGTGATGAAATCCATCGAGATTTCTTCCCATTTCCATTCAGGAATTTTAGGTTGTTGCAGTAATCCTGCTGGCTTTCGATGTTCTGTTTTGACCATTGCGCACGTCAAGCACTTGCTAACATATTTAGCGATGTCAGCTTTCATATTGGGCCACCAATATAACCCCTTTAGGTCTTGATACATTTTGTCTAAACCTGGATGGATTGAATAACGGGAATTGTGGGCCTCGTCCATCACCAGTTCTCTAAGGTTCCCATGGAAAGGTACCCATATACGGTCATTATAATAACGAAGTCCGTCAGTCTTAACTTCAGAAGTTCCATATATGTCACGTAATGATTCAGACCCGAAATTTCCCTCCTTTAGGGCCTTTTTCTGAGCATCCTGGAGTCTATCGGGTAGTCCCGTATGGATCGTTAATTGGAGAGCTCGAACCCTTCTTGGCTTGACGTGTTCCTTTCTACTCAAGGCATCAGCCACCACGTTGGCCTTTCCTGGATGATACTTTATTGCTAGATCATAGTCGTTTAGCAATTCGACCCACCTACGTTGCCTCATGTTGAGTTCCATTCTGTTCAAATATGTGCTGGGGGCTCTTGTGATCAGTGTATATTGTACACTTGGTACCATATAAGTAGCGTCTCCAAAATTTTAAGGCAAATACAACAACGCCCAACTCTAGGTCGTGAGTTGTGTAGTTCTTCTCATGGGACTTTAGTTGCCTTGACCCGTATGTGATGACCTTACTTCTTTGCATGATCAACACACATCCGAGTCCCTGGATTTACGCGTCACAATAGACCTCGAAGTCGTCAATCCCATCAGGTAGAGATAATATAGGTGCAGTACAAAGTTTCTCTTTCAAATTTTGGAAGGCTGCCTCTTCCTTGTCACCCCATCTGTACTGAACCCCTTTGTGCGTAAGAGCGGTCAATGGTTGAGCTAACTGAGAAAATCCCTTTATAAAACGACGGTAGTAACCCGCTAAACCTAGGAATTGACGAATTTCCGTAGGAGCTCTAGGGGTAGACCAATTTTTAATGGCTTCGACCTTGGCTGGGTCAACATGGATACCTTGCTCGTTGACGATGTGACCCAGAAATTGAACCTCTCGGATCCAGAAATCACACTTAGAAAATTTTGCGTAGAGTTGTACTTTCTTCAACAATTCTAAAATTAGCCGTCGATGTTGCTCGTGTTCTTCTTTTGTTTTTGAGTAGATGAGGATGTCGTCAATAAACACTATGACGAATTTATCCAGGTAGGGCTTGCACACACGGTTCATGAGGTCCATGAACACAGCTGGTGCATTTGTTAAGCCAAAGGGCATGACCAAGAATTCATAATCACCGTAGCGTGTTCTGAAAGTTGTCTTTGCTATGTCCTCCTCACGGACTCGAAGCTGATGGTAACCAGACCTTAATTCAATCTTGGAATAGTAACTGGATCCTTGAATCTGGTCAAAAAGATCATCTATTCGTGGAAGAGGGTATCGATTCTTGATAGTGACTTTGTTGAGTTCGCGGTAATTAATACACATTCTGAAGGTGCCATCCTTCTTTTTGACGAATAATACCGGTGCTCCCCATGGTGACGAGCTAGGTCTAATGAAACCCTTATCTAACAGTTCCTGCAGTTGTGTGGATAGCTCATTCAATTCGTTCACCGCTAGACGATATGGTGCACGCGCGATCGAAGCTACTCGCGGAGCGAGGTCAATCCCAAATTCTACTTGTCGAAACGAAGGAAGGCCAGGTAATTCCTCAGGAAATACCTCTGGGTAATCGCGTACGACCGGGAAGTCTTCGATTTTTCTCTCCACCCTGGTTTGGTCTATAACTGTGGCCAGGATTGCCACGTGTCCTTTCCGAAGACACTTTTGCACTTTAAGGTATGATATGATTCCGGAGACAGAACCTCCCTTTTCGCCCTGAATTGAGAGTACTTCTCCTCCTGCTATTGGTATTCTTATGACTTTTTCTTGACAAACAATTTCCGCCTGATGTTTAGATAGCCAATCCATGCCCACTATCACGTCGAAACTACCGATGGTAAAAGGCATAAGGTCTATACTTAGTTTATGACCAGATAGTTCTAATGTGCAGTCTTCAACTACGTGGGTGGTGTCAAGAAGCTTACCATTTGCTAATTCAACCGTGTACCTAGCTTTTAGTGGAGTTTGGGTAGCCTTAATCAACTTACAGAACTTAGTCGAAATAAAACTTTTCTCAGCCCCCGTATCAAATAAGACATTTGCGAAGTGGTTGTTTAGAAGGAACTTACCGGTAATGACATTGGCATCGTTTCTTGCTTCACCTGAACCCATAACGAAAGCTCGCCCTTTGGCGCCATCTCCACCGTTTCTACCACCATCACCGCCGTTGTTATTATTGTTACGGTGGTTATTGTTGTTGCCAGCATTGTTATTCTTTTGAAGCTGTGGGCAGTCCCTCTTCAAGTGCCCTGGCTTTCCACATTCATAACACCCCCTAGGGCCTTCATTATTCTGCCTCTGGTCCTGATTCTGATTTTGATTCGGACTGGTTTTGTAGTTCACCCTAACAGTTCTTAGCCTCATGGCCCCCTTTACCGCAACGCTCACAAGTGAGTTTCTTGCATGCCCCATTGTGGTGTTGATTGCACCGATTGCAGAAAGGTGCTCGTCCTTTGTACCCATTGTGATTCTGATTACTACCACCTTGGCGGTTCTGGTTACCGCCCCCACTGTTGGTGTTACTGTTGTTATAGTCACCCCTGGAGTTGTTGTACCTCTTGTTTTGATTATGAGAGTTGGAGGATCTCCCATTGTTGTTCCCACTATTGTTGTTGTTACTGGATTCATCTTCCCTTTTTCTTTTCCCGTCTAGGGCAGCTTTAGGGACCTTCCTAGGTGGCAAAGTTCCTTGCTCTATGGCCTGGTCAGTCAGCTTATGAGCCAGCCTGATAGCATTCTGCATATTTGCAGGGTTGGAGGCAGTGACCATCCCCTTAATTTGTGGAGCTAACCCATCCACATACCTTTCTATCCTTTTGAAATCAGCATCAACCATCGTAGGACATAACACCGCGTACTCATGGTAGCGAGCGGTGTACTCCTCAACCTCAGAACCTATCATTTTCGAGTTATGGAACTCACCTTCCAACCTTTTGACCTGGTCGTGAGGACAATACTCCTCCATCATGGCATCCTTGAATTCCTGCCAAGTCATAGCATTCGCCGCGTCGAGCCCTAGCATTTGGATTTGTGCGTTCCACCATGTGAGGGCAGCTCCCTCGATTGTAGCGGTTGCGAAATTTACCCGATTCACAACTAGGCAGTTGCACATTGAGAACACCTTTTCTGATTTCTCGAGCCATTATAGCAGACCCACGGCTCCTTCATCACCCTTGAATGTGAGCGGCTTACAATCCATGTAAGTTTTGAAGGTGCACTGAGCGGGACCTGAATTGTTTAATGAAATAATTTTAGAGAGTGAGAAAAAAAAATGTTGTCAATTTTTCATCACTTTTACTTACCACCGTTGTTGTTTGGCTGATTTTGGGCCGCTGCTAGAGCTATTGCAACTTCTTGGTCAATCAGATTTTGGATTTGTGTTGCGGTGAGGTTTTCAGCCATAATTCTGTTTGCCATGAAAGACATTCCAATGATTAATATATCCAATATTAATTTCATCATATGCGTTAGCACGCACACACTCAAATAATTAATATATCCAATATTAATTTCTTTAAGCACTAAACAATTATTCATGTATCCATCCATCACACGACATAATTTTTAGAAACACATTGGAAAAATAAATATGTAATATCCATTACAAAATTTAAAATCTAACCATAATGTATCTCAGCATTTGAAACATTCAAAACAAGATGAACACCCAGTCAAATTTATTTGAAGTAACAAAATAAAAGAAAAGAAGACAGGTTAGATCAAGGATCAATAACATCTGGTTCTTCCTCCATGTCCTCTTGAGGTTCCTCCTCAAAGGGTTATTCTTCGAAGGGTTCCTCCTCTTCTTCCTGAACAGGAGCACCTTGAACCTGCTAGGGCTTAGCCATTTGAGTTTGGAGGGCGGCGACCTGTCTCGACTCAAGCGCAGTGACCCTGTCACGGATACCCATTACCCCCTGAGACAAGTTATAGTGGTAGGTATCCCGCTCCCTCTGATCAGACCGCAATCGCTCGATTTCTCTATCGCGGGTGCGATTGCTAATGGAATTTTGTCTGGTTTCTCCAAGAGTGTTGTCATAGGCTGCTATCAGTCCCGCAATGACCCGCTCCAAATCAAATGGTAAGTCAACTCTGTCCGGCACATGAAACATATCAAGCAAGCGATATGTTGTCGGATTCAGCCAGTTGTAATCTTCGGGTGCACACCTATCAGGACGTATGTGTTGATCCCGAAGGAAGTCCATTATCGTGTATTCAGGCTGCTCAGGCTCACGGCCTTGTTGGTTGGAGGATGATGACTGTTCGTTGGTAATTTTCTTTCCCTTACCCCTCGTATTGTCGTGTGGTGCCATACTGTCAGAACCCAGACAGACACAAACAAAAGAAAAGAACAACCTAATGTGAGTAATCGATTTTTGGCACGCGAAACCAAAATGTTTTTGGGAATTGTTGTAACTAATGTTCAAAAACAGTTACAGTTTAGAATTTTTGAAAATTCTAGTTCTCTGATACCAATCTTTCACACCCCTAATTTCCACTAACGGAGTTTTACCGTGTGGGGTGTGAACCAGACCAGGACCCGAGTCATTAGTTACATCAAACATAAGTTAAGGGTTCAAAATGTAAATATATTTCCAAACGGGAAATATCAAAACCAGAGTTAAAGTTTAGCGGAAGCTCATGAAGTTATGTTGCGCAAAACAAGCGCCCGATAAGTAAATAATAGTTCGAGTTAAAGGTTTTAAAATCAAGTTCCCAAAAATAAAATTTTTAACCAACGTACGTGCCCAACAAATCCGATACTCCTAGCGTCCTGCAAAGCATGCATAAGAGCAATTGTTAACTAATGTTGGTGAGTTCACATAAGCACATAAGTATATCTAGTATAATTATGCAGTACGAATACAATAGTCTTTATTCATATGTAAGTATGTATATTACAAGTACAATCCATATCGTAGGTAGCGAGCCTAAGTTCATGTCACTCAAACGTTCGCAACCGAAGCTGATCAATTAGTTGTAGGAATAATTCCTTACGTGTTTTGCCTTCCCCGTGTCTACTCGATCACGGTAAGTTAGGCTGACATTGTCCTCAGTCCGACCGCCAGTCGGGTGGTGCATCTCGTGTCCGCTGAATGGGGTTTGTCAAACCCATGTAGTACTACCCATTATCCCCTCGCTATTTGCTATTAATGGTTCGATAAGTAAGGACTTTCAAAGATAAAGCATTTTACGTGAACATGTGATATATACTGGATTTCTACTTTAATCATACATAATAGTTGTCGTGTTATCACCCTAACCCAGGTGTAACGTGTTTGCGTTTGTTATCGTCCAAACCCGGACGTAACGTAAAAGGTTGTGTAACTCACCTTAGGGTGCGCTGCTACAATTTAGTAAGACTCCGAGTCTTGCGTAACTACCAAGCACCTATTGAATTTATATACGTAAGTGTGTGTCCGCACATGAGTAACATAGCCTAGACGACGGTGTTGATATCAAGTAATTCCAAATATGATGTAGATGATAAATCTCCATACGTAATAGAGATCGTTTATTCAAATCGAGTTGGTGATGACATTTAACCGAAATCACAAAAGACAACCAAAAATGCGGATAAAAGATAAATATTATCTTTTAAAAAAAAAGACTCGAATAGTTGAAATGCATATATATGTATATAGATAGATATATTTATGGATATATAAATATGTATATATATATATATATGTATATATATATATATAATCCCGAACACAAGAAATGTTTATATCGTGAAATACGACCAAATAATATTCGTATATGTATATTTTTTTTCATAAATATAAGGGTTGATAAAACGTTCGTTTTATTTTTTCCAAATACATTTATTTATATATTTTCTCAAATATGTAGCCGTTTTGATCTTGTTATCAAATAATCATTATTTTATTTATAATAACCAAATTATATAAACTGACGAGAGAAAACGAAAGTAACGAGGTTTACGAGATTTTCTACGGGTCCAAGATCACAAGGGAAATGACGGGTGATAGGATTTGGGTCAAACAAGTGAAGATTAATGCCAAAAATAATATAACAAAAAGAATGGGGGTCATCGGGTTCGAACCCGTGACCTCCAAGTTTAACCCGGCGACCTAACCACTGGGCCAAGCGAACAATTGTTAACAGATTCGCATCCTACAACCTTTATTCATACAGTAACACGTAAATCTGATATATATATATATATATATATATATATATATATATATATATATAACCAACAAGTGATCTGGGGTTGGGGAGGGTCGAACCGGCGACCTCCAGGTCACCAGCGAAGACCCTGGCCAAATTGTTCTACATGGAAACTGTGTTGGCATCCAGTATGGTGGTTATATAAGCAGTCTCCGCCTGCCATCCTCTTCTTCCCCACAATTCCGGTGGCCGGAGTTTTATTCCGGTCACCGGAAAATCACGAAACCAGAAATAAAATGAAGCAATACGTGCGACTAACAAAGGGGAATGGTTACCTTGAATCGGAATCGAGAAAAGGTGAGTTTTTAAAGCCGAAATAGAACACGAACTTGAATTGCAACCTCCGAGCACGGTTACGATTCACACAACCGTCAACACCTGGTTGTTCCTCGGGGCTTCACGATCAAAGAGGTTATTGAATGGTGGTGATTCGGTGGATCTTTTGGCCGGAATTCGAGTTCACCGGAATACTAAAAAAAATGAGAGAGAGAGCTCGAGAGTGTTATGGTTCCTTTTCTTTGGTTGTGTACAATTATTGAGAACCTACATAATGATTTGAATAGAGAATGACTGTTGAACATTTGTAACTGATCGGTATTGATTGCAACTTGAAGTGAGCATTCACGATCGAGGTCGGTTATGGAAAAAAAGAACGATGCTTGAAACAGTCTCCTTAAATTTAGAAATTGAGTTTACCCTATTGGCGAGAAAGGCCCTTATGCACTTACAACATGAGCTACCAAGTTTCAGAAATGGCAAGGTTAATCCTCCAAGTTTAGAATTTGTTTATAAGCTAACGAAGATAACTTGACGGTGAATACTCGAGTGTGTGTCAGAACATGTTTAACGAACGAAATTTTATAAAAAAATAATCTATATATGCTTCCCATAAAATCATAAAACGACGTGCGATATATATATATATATATATATATATATATATATATATATATATATACATATATGTTTTGGCTAAAGATTACTTAAGCAAAATTAGTAAGAATTGAACCAAATAAGATTGTGAGGTTTGGTGCCTAGGATTAATATATGAAAACAGTTTGCAGAAATCCTGGGAGAATAGTTAAATTCCAGGGACAAAAGATAAAATCCTGGGTAAAAATGTAAGTTAAATTAGGAAATTGGTCGATAATTTAGATAACACAAATGAAACCTTAAATGGAAGTAAGAACACCGAGAATTTTACTAGGGAAAAGCCCTTAGCCCTTAGATGTCTCTAAGGCGCCGCCGGCATTAAAACCCCGGGTAGCGATAACACACGCTACCAATTTATTGATCACGTAAATGTCTGAGTACAATGAGTTTGTAGAGAAATGAGTACGAGAATACAGTTGGTAAAGCTAGAATCAGCTGAAAAGTAAGTTTAAATGTCCTATTTATATTCCTAGATCTTCAACAACTTGTCCGATATTCCAGGGATCTTCTCCTCAACGTCTTTTTCAGTTAGTTGACCGAGTTTCCAGCTAACAACCTTTGACCACGTGCGAAATAAGTCTTCAGCTTCTTCTATTCGACCGTTGGTGGACTCCGTCAACCTGTCCTTGATCAGATATAGGCACAAAACGCGTTAATAGCAATGTCCTAGCATGCAGGGTCATTTCCACATGTTGGGTCATTCGTAAAATAAGGGTGACCCTGGATTAAACTCATCCTGGGTCATAATAACATATAACTAAAATAAAGTAAATATGGACTTCCCTGGATTATATTGTCATCCTGTGACATTGCCTTACTCCTGATACATTCAGGGTCATTTGAACTTTACCTGTTAAACTCTGGGTCATATGATTCCTGGGTCAATCCTGCCCTAATCATGTACCTGTACCCTGGATTATCAGCTGAAAATTCAGGGTATAACAATTGCCCCCAAATTTTCGCGAGTTGTAGATAAGGATTACAGCTGTGAAAATTTCAAATTGAGGTCTAATCCATGCCTATTTCGATCATGTCCATTGATTTAGTATCCATGATGCCACGTCGAGGGTAACTTCCCATCACCTCTGCAACTTCTACCCCCCTTTAAATGCGGCATTAACCTTTCTCTTCCTTCTCATTAGCTTTTCCAAGAGCAAGGGTTTACTTCAGCACCTCCGGCTATCAATCTTTTCCATTCAGGTAACCTTCCCTTCGATTTCTTTCCTTTTCCTCTTTTGCTGCCATGACTCGTAAGAAAATTTGATCAGAAACAACGGGTAAAGAGACCGGGATCGAGGATTTCCTCGATCAGAATTACCTGCAGAGCCGGGCGCTCGAGACCTGTACCTTCTCCGATGACGACATTGCTGCATTGTTGTCGTCGGGTCTCTTTCCTGAATCCGCCGAGATCAGACCCTTCGACAGGAGGGTTCAATCGGATTTTTGCTCTGAGACTTGGGTTTGCTTTCCTTTCACCCCCTTTTCTATGGGCTTGTCTTTCACTTTCACCGGTCTTCTGGCCGAGTTCTTTGAAGCCACAGGTCTGGCCTATGCCCAAACTCTCCCTATCATATGGCGAATCCTGGGCACCCTTGATCGTCTCAACAGGGAGTTTGACTCTCTGGTTGGGTTATCTGAACTAGCCCTGGGCTACGAGCTCAAGTCCCATGGTAACAATCGATTCTTGTTCAAGGCTTTGAACACGGAAGTTCAAATGGTTCCTCGGGCTTCATTTCACCAGGAATGGAAGGGAAAAATTTTCTTTGTCAAGAGATCGACCATTCCAGGAGGGACGGGTCTTCCGATTAGGTGGAAAGTAGATGGTAGGTTTTTACCTGCATTAGGGATTAGGATTTTCTTATGATTGCATATTATTCAAACACTGACCTTGGATTTTATTTTTTTATAGTGCCCAGCTTGAGTTTGATTGGCCCTGCAAATCCAGGGGCATTCGAAAGATTTGAGACGTTTCTGACCATCACTGAGGAGGACCGAGAATTCAAGGCCGACCCTCATCAAGCCGCTTCTTCCACCTCCCACAGCATGTCTAGTTGTAAGTATCCAGTGATTCTGTCTTTTGATCTTTGACTTTTGTTGATTTCTTACATTTCTGTCTTTCAGCTGCTGCCACCCCTATCAACCTTGAGAATGTAGACCTGGACGACCTTCTTCTGGGCGGGTCTGAGTAAGACATCCATGTCCCAGCCACTGTGAAAGCTGAGCCCATGTCTGCCCCCAAGGCTCCTTCTTCAAGGGCCTCTCGCACAAAACGTAAGACCAAGGCTACTGCTGCTGTTCCTTCCCTGCTGCCCCTGGAAAACATGGATGTTGCCGAACTGCTCACACATGCTGAGGCTTCCTCTCGCCATGTAAGTAAATTCTGGGTACCCGTGAATTTTCTGTATAGTTAAACCATTCAGGATAATAATATATAATTAAATTACCTTGTCTTGCAGATTGCTGGGTGATTCTTCGAGCTGGTCTGGGCTGCCGACAAGCGTACCCACGATGCTGAATCTTCAGCCAAGAGGGAACTCGCTGCCCTAAACAAGGAGCTGAACATGATCAGGGCGATGGCCAACAAGAACCTGGGGCTGGTGCAGGACCTGGAGAAGAAGGCGGTGGATGCACGGGCTGATCATGAGGCTGCTCTGGTTGCAAAGGGTGATGAGGGTAGGCTGATAGCCCGCATCTCGCTCCTCCAGTGCAGGTTGAAGATGGCGAAGGAGGCCAGGGACCTAGGGTTTCAGAACCCCAAATGGGATGTGACCCGATGGGCAACCAAACTGCGCGAACTAGGCGCAACCATCCCTGCTGGGTGTGACCCTGAAGCTAACCCTGGATCCAGCAAGGGCACCCCATCCAAGGGCTCTACCGACCATGCCATGGACATTGACCAGCCCAAGGAGGGGAGTGTGCCAGCCCAGGGGCCCAAGGCAGCGGAGAAGGCAGCGACGGAGGAGGAAGGAAGGAGACGACCCAGGATGAAGTCTGAAGGTTGTGGGTTGTTCTCTTGCTTATTTTAGTAGTTTGTTTAAAACAATTTTAATTTTTTGTTTGTGATGTAATACCGGTTGATGTTTCCCGGTATAAAACAATATGCCCCACCGCTGGATTTGAAATCCAGGGCTTTGACATGCCCCCGCCCTAGGGTGGCCGGAGTCTTTCCCAAACCCAGGCTGGTTTTTAAATATAACTGCTTTTGCTTTTATGATTGTGTTTCAAATATTTGAAACATATTTGCTGATGTATGAAATCATATTAGGGTTTACCTTAGTAGTCCTGGGTTGCCCCCAGGATTTAGGATTCCTTGTAGCTTTGGTAGATTTGTGAATGTTCCCTGTCATATGAACATAAAAATTAGAATTAACTAGACAAGTAGTTAATTTGCTTAGGTTTCAACCGTCATGACCCCGGATTAATAATCCTGGGCCACTAGGCAATCTCTTGAGTTATTTCTGGGGTCATGCCCGGTGCCGTACTGGCGAACTAGGGATTTCCTCTTAGTCGTACTGACTGACTAGGGCATGTCCTCGGAGTCTTAAGTTGGTACGTTAGCACCAATCCATCTTGAAAACGCGTTAATCGTTTTAGACCTTAAGAGATCCGCATATGTCCTTGGATTGGGAGGTTGCTACCAATGCTATTAACATGGATGATCCCACAATCCCAAGGTTTCATACTTGGATCACGTGCGTCTCGGGCGAGGTAAGAGTTGCCACGTGCGTCCCGGGCGAGGCGTGATAGCCCATATTCGGGTGGAGGAAGCTTAGTCCTCAAACCTTAGGATAGGGTTTAGGCCTTACCCAATACGGAATGTGAGATGGCCAGTCTCAAACTTAGGATATGTAGGCTGATTATTCTTGGCTTTATGCATCGCGAGTATATTTTGTTCCATGTACCCTGGATTTTTGAATAACCTAGCATCTTGGGTACCCTGAATCCTGGGATACCCTGGATTCTGAGTAACCCAACTGTCAAAACATAGACCTTGGTGTATTCGTTAGTTTAGGGTAATGAATGAAAACTTCGAACATAATGTGTGACTGATGTTATAAAATAAAGACGATAAAACATATAAAGAAATAAAAGGAATAAGTTGAGTGAGAGAATCTGACCTAGATTTCCAGCATGGATTTAAAATCAAACACATACATGGGCAGCTGAATCCTGGGACAGGAAGCCTTACATGAAATATGCCTTCAAGTGTATCACGTTCCAAGGTCGTGGTAGTAGGTCTCCTTCCATATTAGCTAGCCAATATGCCCCTTTACCAGCCTCAGAGTCAATCAAGTAGGGACCTTCCCATTTAGGAGCCAACTTTCCATCCCCTGGATTTGTTGTGTTCTGAAATGCTTTTCTAAGGACTAGATCTCCCACCTTAAATCTTCTGATCCTCACATGCTTATTGTAGGACTTAGAAATTCTTTGTTGATATGTTGCCATCCTCCAGGCTGCTTGATCTCTTAACTCATCCAGGGTATCTAAGTTTTCAACCAGGGACTGATCATTCGAATCCTGGGTCTGAGAACTGACCCTGAATGTTGGGACCACCATTTCGGTTGGGATAACTGCTTCAGTGCCAAAGACCAAGGAAAACGGGGTTTGGCCTGTGGCATTCTTGGATGTGGTCCTGTCTGCCCATAACGCCAAGGGTAGCTCTTCTGCCCATCTTCCCTTCTTCTCTTTCAACCTCTTCTTCAAGTTATTTATTATGATCTTATTGCTTGATTCAGTCTGTCCATTAGCTTGAGGATGCACTTGTGTGGATGTTATCATCTTTATACCCCAGGATTCACAAAATCCTGTGGTTCTACTTCCGATAAATTGGGACCTGTTATCACAAACAATCTCGGATGGTACCCCAAATCTTGTCAAAATGTTTGTTTTAATAAAGGATATGACTTCTTTCTCCCTGACTTGAACGTATGCCTCGGCTTCAATCCATTTTGAGAAATAATCCGTCATAGCTAGCATGAATACCTTTCCTCCAGGGGCCTTGGGTAGTTTTCCAACGATATCCATCCCCCACTTCATGAAGGGCCAGGATGCTGGAATGGGATATAATGGTTCTGCAGGCTGGTGAGGGACATTGGCGTGTCTTTGACAGGCGTCGCATTTCTGGGAGAAATCCTGGGAATCCTTCCTCATGGTGGGCCAATAGTACCCTGTTCTCAAAATCTTGGACATCAAGGACCTGCCCCCTGTATGATTTCCACAATCACCTTCGTGGATATCTTTGAGAACTTCCTGGGCCTCGTCCTCTTCCAAACATCTCAAATATGCACCTGCAAAGGATTTCTTATACAGTATGTTTTTAATAATCACGTACCTGGCTACTCTTACTCTGAATGCACGGGCATCTTTCTCGTTCCCTGGAATAGTACCATCCTGCAAATATTGAATAATTGGTCTGGTCCAGGACTCTTTCTGGGTTGAAGAATCCTGGGTACTGGATACCAGGATTTTATCTCCTATATCAGAATCCTGGGTATCTGTACCTTGGTCTATAGCTGGTGTTAGTATATGAATTATAGGAATATGAGTGTCTTCAAGTGCCTTGAATGCTGAGCCTAAGTTTGCCAATGCATCTGCTTCAGAATTCTCCTCTCTTGGTGTCAAGACCAAATTTGAGCCTTTACTCATCCAATACACAGATTCAAGTGCGGAAATCATGAATCCATGATCAAATCATAGTGTTTGCATGTTGAAATCCTTAGATTTCGCCTCTGAAACTCAAGAACTTGAGGGTTTTCACACACAAGTGTTCTCTATCTTCAAAATAGCCGTCCAGAAGGTTATTTAGGGTTATTCTAGTGTGGCTATTTATACTAGAGAGAGCACAGGTCGTGATTGCACTGAAATCAAGAGAATGTTATTGAAGTTGGTGAGATTTATGACATCAGACTGACAAGATCGCCAAGAACAACACTGAAGTCGCCATGAGCATTCTGAAGTCGCCAAGGCTTGGTTGGTGACCTCGCCAATACTTGGTGAGGTCGCCAACCTTGGTGAGGTCGCCAAGGGTTGACGAGGTCGCCAAGGGCAAACTCCCAAGTCGCCAACCACAACTTCAGATCGCCAAGAGCACTTTGGTGAGGTCGCCAGGCTGGTGAGGTCGCCAAGGGCAAAGCCCCGGTCGCCAAGCACAACTCCAGATTGCCAAGAGTTAATTCCAAATCGCCAAGAATTAATTCCAAATCGCCAAGAAAGTCCAGAAATCACTAAGTACGCTCCGGAAATGTCAATTATCATTATTGAATCATCAAGGGTTGTTATTACAAAGACACAATCAATTATTAACATTTGTTAAGCAATTTATCATGAAATGACCCAGAACTTGGATTCATACATTCACATTGAAGTTGAACATGTACCAGGGCAATTTCTTCAATATCAATAATCAATACAAGTCAAGACATTTAAACATGAAATACTAAATATCAAACACTTGTGTGATTAATACAAACATCAAGATAATTGTCCAAGTACAATATACAAGCAAAGTGAAAGATATACAATTGAACACAAAAGCAAAGGATGCTATGTTTGAGTTGCCACCAACCCTATAAAGTTCTTACAAATTCCCCCTTTGGTGGTAATACAAACATAAAAGGAAAACAAGACAACTATCTGAGTTGACCAAGCAGCTTCAACAAGAATCTCCAGTACTTTCGGGCAAGATTCCTGTAACGATCATCAAGGCAGACAATTTGTGCATCGTACAGAATCCATAGATCTTCTCGTGAAAACTTCTTCAAGTCAGAATAGTGCCACATTTCAATCATTCTTTCACTACCCCGAGAGATAGCAGTCCACGCCACCCATGGCCCAGTATTTAAGGTACTAAGGCTTTCCGTCTCACTTCCTTGCAGCATACACCCCAACACCACCATCTTAGAAACAAACCAAAGTAGTTTGCATCCACAATTTCGTATGGCCTAAGCCTTCGAGGGATGGTGTCTAGGCGACTGTAGAATAACCATTTAAGGTAGCTTCTATGCAGCAGTCTCAGTTCGATTGCTGCGAAGAGTCTTATTGTGTTGCCATCTTCCCTTTCAATTACCAGCTCATGTGTGTCCCCGCTGTAGTACCAACAACTTATAGGATTGCCTATCTGATCCCCTGTTATTTTCTTTGTGACCAAATCCTTACTGATACTTTTATACATAACCTTGTGAGGGACTTTAGCTCTTCGCCTTCTGAATGTCTTGTATTTCTTCTTTTCAGTCTTGATGGGACGATTTGAGCTCACATTGTAGATGGCTCTTATTTGTTCTTCAGCATCTCTGCCTACTGGATCATTTGAGTGATTTATCAGTGGACGCCATTTGAACTGCTTCAATTCCCGAGAAAACAGATTTAGAAGATCCTTTATTTTGGCGAAGAATTGAACGAAACCGTTTCTGCGCTTGACAATGAATGCCTTGAATTCATGATCATATTTCCACCCCAGGATCTTCATTCCATCATCTGATTCAACGTTTGGAGGCATGTCTTTAAGCTTTTTAGCAGTAAACTGCACTAAGGCTTTCCGATATGGTTCTATTTCCTTCCATTCGTCAACCAAAGTAGGAGCGTCTTTCCTTCGGTGTTCCTCCACTCTTTTTGCTTCACGATCGTCCTGCTGACGCTTGACTTTCTTATTTTCTTCAATAATATGTTCTTTGACCATAGTTCGTAGACCGGGGATCTGCTTTCTGCTGTAGCTTTTGCGAGCATATCCCCTTAAGTCCAGAAAGTCTTGTAATTCTCTCTTGTTCATTTTATTAACTTCAAGCGTAGCTGTAGCTGGACTGGGTGGAGGTGAAAACCGATCAAAAATCTCAGGAGGAGGAGGCATATATTGTGCGTGCATTTCTTGAATCTTTTCCCGCAGATTATCGTTGAATTGTACATATTCAAACTTCTTATCAGTATCAGCAAATGGATTTGCACGTGGATCAGTAAGCTTTTCTGCAAGTTTGTAGTTGTACAGATGTTTATCCATGTCTTGCTCATCAGTATACAGTTCCACTAGCTGTGTATCCGTGAGATTCATCAAGTAGGATAAGGGAATCCTATGAGATATTAACTCTCTGACATAATTTGCAATTTCTGTTTTGTCAGATGGATCAACATTATCTCCAGCTAGGTTAGGGATTATTCTGATTCTGGGTTCTCTCTCTTCAGAGTTAGGATTTTCTGGTTCAGAGTATTCTGATCCAAGGCCAATTTTTGAAGGAGGACGAATGGATTCTTCCAATTGTTTGATAGCCTCTTGCCTTGCAATCTCATCCAGTGTCCTTTCAAGAAATATTTCTTCCTTAGCAGCCCTGACGGATTCTTCCTTCTTCCTTTGTTTCTCCATTTCCTGCTCATATACCTCTTCAGGAGTTAGCTTTCTTTTGCCTTTGTCAGGTCTAACTGAAGGACCAGCTTCATGTGATGAGACTGGATTATTTGCACCTTGACCAACACTTGCACTTGTTATTGGAAGAGTCTGAATAGGTTCAGTGACTGTGCCAGTGGTGGTTGCAGTAGACACTGGCATTGAAGGTTGGGTTGGAACTCCTTCAGGGTTTACTTGTTCTCCTGAGTGATGGACTGGTGGGAATTGATGATCCGATAGCAATCATCTACATTTTGAGGTTCGCTTTCCACTGGCTCAGATCTAGGATGAGTTGGAGAAGTAAACTCAACCGGTTCATCTTTGATCTCATAAATTATCTCCTCATCATACTCATCGTCAGTAGTGAATTCCAAGTTTATGAAGTTTGTTGCACTGGAGTCATAAATGAGGTTATTTAGACGCTCAGCCAAACTTATATCATTGAAGATCTCATCTGGAATCATGCTGAGAGGTTGAATTTCCAAGGCTTCTCCGGCTTCAATGTTTTCCTCAGTAACAACCACACCACTTCTGCTACTTGGATCAGTAGCCAAGTTGTTTGCATAAAATTCTCGAAATGCAGTTCTTCCAAGATCCAAAAACTCACTTTCAACGTGTAAGTGTTTCAGCTGTTCAGAAATCTCAGATATAGCAGTTTCAGGCATAACAATGCTTATTGGCTGTTGTACTGGAGGAGCCAACTGGAGTTGCAATGAAACTTCAGGTATGACAGGAGTTTCATTAGGTTCACCCATGGTTAAAGCAAGTACCTCTCCTGAAGACGATTGGTTTGCTTCAAATGCAGCCCTTGAGAATCTTGGAAGTTTGATATTCTCAGGAGGTGGCACTAAGCTTATTACAGTTTGATAAATTTCATCTTCTTCTTCATCATTCAGTTCATCATTTAGAAAGGTGTCTCCATAGGAAATGTCAACATCAGGTTCGGAAGATTCATTGTCATCAGATGGGAAATCAGCAAGATGAGTGTCATCCACATCTTGTTCTATGACAACGGTAAGAGTTATTGCATCAGAAGCTTTGCCAGGTTGGCTAGGACTGGGTTCTTTATTTTGTTGAGTGTCTTCAGCTGAGGGAGGCAGATCTAACATCCGATCGTCACCTTGATTACCACTTCCACTACCACCAGCTTCATCATCATTGGTTCTGGTAATTTGTTTATTTTGGAGAGCTTCAGCCAATAACTTTTTCAGTCTTTCAATTTCTTCTGCTTGCTCTTTTATTTTCTCATTGGCTTTAAGAAGTTCTTGATCTTGTTGTTTCATTCTGTCATTTGCTTCTTTAAGCTTGTCATCAGAAGAAGTGTTAGGGACGTCAAGATTTTGCTCCAAGAACACTTCTTGAGCTGGAGCAGTTGAAATGAGCTGAGTCTCAACTTGAGTTACCGGATCCAAACTTGTGATGTTGATTTCAGCAGAGGCATCAATTTCTTGAACTGTAGTTTCAGTAGTGGTGACTAGAGCAGATTGAACCTTTTGTTGCTCAATGTCTACTGGATCATGTTGTGCTGCAGATTGAAGAGCAGCAACAGTTCCAGATCCAGAGATTGGCCCTCTTCTTATTTCAAGTTTCTTTCTTTCCTGAGCATACTTGGATCTTGACTCTCTTTTGTGGTTTGGTTTAATATGACCCTCAAACAAAAATGAGGCTGAATCTGGTTCACGTGAATCAGATTTAGAATGATTTGATGAGATGTCATCTTGAGTCGGCCTTGACTTTATTTTCTTTTGCTTCTTTTGACTTGAAGCTTCAGGTTGTTCACTAACTTTAGCTTTTTCTCTTGTTTTCAGTTTCTTCTTTTTGGGACCCCTAGCATCTGAACTAGTAGAATCAGAACCTGATTCTGATCCAGGTTGGAACCTTGACCCTGACTCAGGTTTGGAAACAGAAGCATTTGAGTTACCTTCTTCATTATTTCCAGAAGCATCATCTTCACTATCAGACCCTTCATCTTCATCTCCTGACTTGTCTGATTTGGATGCACCTTTGGATGAGGCTCTGTCTTCAGGCTCAGATGGCATAGGGTCATTATGAATTGGAGAATTGATTGGTTGAATATCTTGGAGATTTGCTGCATCATTATTAGGTTCAGCAGCATTAACATCTTCCATATCAGCATCAGGATCATCTTGAAGATTCTCTGCATTATTGTCAGGTTCAGCAGCATTGGCATCTGCCATTTCAGCATTGGCATCAGCATTTTCTTGATCTTCATCCATATCATCATCAACATCAATTCCCTCAATCATATTTGGGAAAAAAGGAACTTCAGGTCCATCATAACGACCAATCTGGTACCGTGTGTAAGAACCGGGTATCATCCTCCTAGGAACCAAGTGTGGTTCTGTCTTCTGTAAGTTCGGGTAGTAACGATCAAGGATGGCTTGTATGAATCTGGGATACATCAGAAATTTCACAGACTTTCTAGTGGGATGAAGGTTGTAGTTCATCCATTCGATTATTTGTCTTGAAATATTGAAGCCAGCACCGGAACCTAAGCCATGCAGTGCCCACGCTGTCTCTTCCACAAAGTCATCAGTTCCTGACTTTCTTGGAGCGAAAGTAGATATGAAAAAGGTGATGATACATCGCCAATTAACTGGGAACAGTGTCTTCTTTATCTTTTCGTTCGAATTCACGGAGAGATGCCCTTGATATCCCATCATGAGAAGTGTATTTTGCCATTCTTCTTTAGGAAAAGAAATGGGGCAGAGTGCATCATCCAGTTGCAGCACTTCTCTGACTCTTTCTTCATTTATTTCAACATACTGCCTTTGAATCAATGATCTGATGGACTTGGAACCATTATCAGCCACAAACGTGTGTGCGTTGTTCCAGAAATCATTTATTATACCCGAGCTTATGACAGGCTCCAACCGGATACTTGTGATCCAATTTGAGTTTTCTAGGATTCTGAAAGCTTGTTCATAATGTCCGGCATCAGTCCAGCTTCTGTTGATTTCACAGTATTGATTGTGAGATTTTGAGAAATCCAGAGGGGCATTGGCTGCTCTTTCCTGTCTGGGAGCCATCTGCACATAAGAAATAACATGATTACATCAAATTTGATAAGTTAAAATGAATGTCATGTCACACTAAATTCGTGATAGTGACTGAGCTTTTTAAATTAACCTACAAGGATATAAAAGAAATCTGCTTAAGGCATAGGCTCAAATTTCTTCAAAAATTCAATCAATTAAGTTCAACAGAGTTCATTAGTGAAAATATACCCAAAATCCTGTAATTTCCCTTGAAATAGTAGCTTTTATTGTAGTTGTTGACTTTGGAGAAGGACAAGGTGAAATTTTGACTCAAGAATGCCGTTTGACTTTTATTTGATGAAAAACACACGTAATGACAAATTATGATAGAGTTTGAGAAATTTGTGCAAAATTTTCACTCAGATGAGTGGACTGTTATGAAAAAGTCAACATTTGACTCAAATGACTCAAAAGCTTTAGAAGGAATCAAGAAGTGATTCCCCCTAAACTTGAGTTTTTCATGATTTTGATTTATTGATTTTGGGGTCAAACAGGATTCTTGAACCAAGTTTTCTCAATCCAACATGATTTGAGCAATTTGAGACAAATACCAACACATATATTCTATTTAACTACTTGTGCAGAGCCAAGATGAAACATATCACTTAAGCATATACAAGATGTCAAATGATGAATCAGAATATATGCATGAAGTTCTAACATGCTTTAAATCACACAACCAAGGTCAAGCAAAGTCAAGAGAGGGAACAAGAAGCATTCAACATCAGACATGAGTATCAAATATCAAGATCAGAGTAATATAGGAGCAATCAGTCCCAAATTCTAACCTTGCTATCGTTTATTTTCTTAATAGATGTGATATGAGCTTCAATAGTTCCTTACTTAACAATTTATTTAGAGTAGAAGATAAAGACTCATAAGACAATGACTAATGTGCATGACACTTTATTAATCATGCAAAGTCATATTTCATGAGATTTATTGCATAATCGGTAAGTAGAACAATCCACTTGGATAGACAAAAATCAAATATGCAATAATCTATTTTGATATCAGAAGACATACCTCAAAGAAGATCTACAGTTTACTAAGATCTAATTGAGAAGTATCAAGAAATCAACAGGTTCAAAGCTTGATCCTGTTTGTGATCAATCATCCACAGATTAGAAATTTGACTAAGGTTATTCAAGTTGATTGTAAGAGTTTAATGAATTTCCCCTGTGTAGCTCAATAATTATGTATCAAACATTGCCAAAAATTCATGAAACATACCTCTTTGATGATCTAAAATTGAGCTAAGATCAATGAAAGAGATGAAAAGATCTTGGAGTGTTTTGAACAGAATCTGTTATTAAATCAGGCAAAATTTGTTAAACAATTGAATTATAGCCACACACAGCCAAAATAGGATCAGATTCATTAAACTGGAATGAAATGCACCAGATTTGACTTAAAAAGTCAACTAAGCAAGCATTTATCAAAAACTAAGTCAAGACAAGTCAAACAATGCAGATTTAACCTATATTAAGTTCAAACCTTTGTTAGACAATTTTAAGTCCTGAACTTGACTTATTTTATCAATTTAAGTTGCATATCCAGTGAATTTCAATTGAAAAGGAGAAGTCCAATAAAATGGTCATAAGTAGCCTTCAAGTTGTAATACATGGTCAATTTTATTCTTAAGCAACATAAAAGCAACTATTTTTACCATTTCACATCAAGGACTTCCTTCCTCAAGTTATTTGAGTCAAGAGACTCTTATTTGAATGAATTTAAACCATTTAAAGTCCCATTTTGGTCATACTGATAAATTTGATAAAAATTTACCATTTGGACTAAAAAGATGAGATTTACATCAATTTCATCTCATTTAGGGCTTAAACTGTTAACTAAACTCATCATTTTTGTTTCTTTTCAAAAATTTAAAATTTTGACATGGATGGTTCTAAAAATTCAATTTATTTCCTTATCGGGTCAAACTAAAACATAGTTTAGTTTAGCTTTCAATGATGAAGCTTTTAAGACCTGAAATGCATGTAGAGACATCCTAATGCATCATATTTGTGTTTTTAGAACATCCACAATCAAGACAACTCATTCATAGTTCAGAAGTTTAACATGTTGAGATATTAACAATGAATTATTCAAAACAAAGCTGCAAGATCAAATTCAACCTACATAGCATAAAACAACCAATAGGTTTCAATTAATCTACGAGTTTGTATCAAAGTTAACATTTTCAAACTAGTCTCATTCCGAACAAACTCACATTTGTAAAACCTAATCTCAAATCTGATAAACTGTTAAGGCCCCTGTTCTTGATTAACAATTTGAAGTGAACTCCAAGAACTTATGAATGAAATCTAATCACTTATACTCAATTTAGTCACCACGGATTATTTTGTCTCAAACAGTTATTCTTAATGTGATACCAAGAACATAAGCTCAAACACGGTAGCCAGCCCCTGTACATGATCAGATACGAGTTGATAATCGGATCATAGAGGAGGGATTCATTACCTTATAGGAGCTAACAATTGCACTTTAGACACAAGATGAGGTAACAAATCTGTGTAATCAACAACAGATTTTAATTAATAAGAGCCCTAATCAAATTTCATCGAGCCGTCGGCCTCTGAAACCAAAACCTCCAAAATTAACCTAGATAGCAAAAAAAAAAAATTAACCTGAGAGTGCAAGGAGAGTGTGTGCACCGACCCTAAATGCATGAGAGTCAAATTTCAGTTGACGGAGGGACGAAAATTGGAGGTTCGGTGGTGAAAGGGATGAACGCCGATGGTTTCGCCGAGAGGAGGAGAGCGGGTTGTGTTTTTGTTTGAATGAGAAATAAAAAAAAATTGAATCTCCCTTTTATTAACAGGCGAGGTCGATAAAACAACTTAGGGTTTCAATTGTTAAGTGACCGAGATCGCCAAGGGTAACCCGAGCATCAGGCGAGATCGCCAAGGATGCTTGGTTAAGGCGAGATCGCCAACGATTTTATAAGCCGAGACCGCCAAGGGAGTTTCACTTTTAGGCGAGATCGCCAAGACCTGAGTCTCGGTCTTAAGAAATCGCCAAAGGTTGATCAATAGCGAGATCGCCAAGTTAAACTTGAGATCGCCAAGGAGAAGTTACAGTTAGGACGAAATCGCCAAGGCTAATATTTGAGATCGCCATGGCAAAATTTGGCGAAATCGCCAACAGAATCATCCAAACTTGAAAAATTTTAGAACAGCAAGTTAATATTTTATGAAGAATTTTTCTGGTTTAAGATTCATTTTCAACCAAAATGAGAACACACTAAGCAAAAACACTAAAAAAATCTCAATTGTGAACTCAGTGAGTTGCAAAAGCCTAGGTGAACTCATTAAGGGCAATATGGGAATTATTGAATTTTCTAAGTGCATAACATGCTAAAAACATCATTTTGACTCAGAAAATTTAAAAAATTCACACACTGATCAAAAACCTTATTGAAACTGATTAACTTGAGTCAGGCCAGCCCAAGCTTACCAAAACGGTTAATTTGACTTAAAATTGCAAATGGACCTCAAATTTGACAAATTTCTCCCAAACTTGATGTTTTTAAGCACAAAGCATCCAAATTCACGTATTATGACAAATTTGGCTATATCAAAGCGTAATGCATTCATTTGCACCGATAAAGCCTTATTTTCTGGCAAATTCCAGTTATATGCTTAGTTTTGCATATTTTTGCTTAGGTAGTGGTTGGACTATGTTAGGAATCAAACCGGTCAATTACGTGATCTTAGACACTTACAAGTCAAATTCCCTCTCAGATTCAGTAACCAAAGTCAGATTATCGGTATTGTTATCCACTTAAGCTCAAGCAAGGCAATTTTCAGCAAAAATCACTGTGATGTCATTTATCATGTTTTAGTTTGATTTAATGAAAGTTGTGATTGACCTTTTATTCCACAAAGTCAAACAGTTATCCTAGCTTTGTCTATTTAGCACTTCAGTCATGCACAACACGCATATGGAATTTCTTTCCCCTATTTCTTTAGAGGGAAGTACTGATTTCAAGATGGATGTGTATTTTTGGTTCACGTGAACACAAGGTCAGAGTTTCCACAGCAGATGTGTCACGGAATGTTTTCAATGATAATGACGGTACGCGTGAACACAAGGTCAGAGTTTCCTCAGCAGATGTGTCACGGTATGTTTTCAATGATAATGACGGGACGCGTGAACACAAGGTCAGAGTTTCCTCAGCAGATGTGTCACAGTCCATGGATGGATGTGAGATATTTCTCACTTATTGATGGATGTGTGATGATTCACACTTATTGAGGAATGTGTGATATTTCGCACTTATTGTATTGATTGAAATCAGCACTTTCCGCAAAAGAAATACTCGAGTGTGTTGGTTAACTTACTTAGCACAGACTTAAGCAGATTTAACGGATTTTACCAACTGTTTTGACTTAAAGTCCATAATTTCATGGTTTTAAGTGTTTAATCACATGATTTGCCTAATTTTTATTTTGTTGAGCCTACCGGCACATCGAATGATAGAATTACTGATCGATTGGATCATATCCTATGGTCAGATCACAAGACCAGAATTATATCATATTCCACATAGTTTGACCAACCAAAACCAAAATTTTCAGGTTTTCTTTTTCAAAGATTATTTTCATCATTGCAAACTTGCAAAGATCTTGTGCTTAGACTCAAGTACCCATCAAGTTCCTTTACAAAAGTTGTTGGGAATTACTCGATTCTAATTTACATGATTTTTATTTATTTTTGCAAATTTTTGCAATTTTCTACAATTTTTCAGTATTTATTGAAGCATCACTAAAAATTCAAGATTTTCACTTTTTCATCAGGTATTCAACAACTGTCTTCACAGAAGTTGCATGAAATGACCCGATTCTATTTTTAGTGATTTTTATTTATTTTTCCAAATTTTTGTGATTTTCTCCAATTTATCAACCGTAAGTCGGTTTAGGCAGGACCGACTGACACAAAGACTCAAAATAAAATAAAATAAAATAAAATAAAATATTTTTGGTATTTTCTGAAGATTTGATTAACACTTAATGAAATGTTTTATTTATGGTCAAGAAAAAAATGACCAGAAACTTAAGAAGACTCAAAGAAACTAAAGTTAAAATCTTTTTGTGTTTTCAGACAAATTTTTCAAGGACAAAATCTTTTTGGTTTTTCATGTTGGGATCCAAAAAAAAATAGAAAACAAGGTAAAATCTTTTTGGGTTTTCAAGATCAGATTATTGTGGGTCATGGAGCAAACACAGACAATACCTCTAAAACCTACAACCTAAGACTAAGGCACTTATTCTAAAGGAACCTAAATAAGAGCATACTCAAAGTTAATCATTCCTATTGATTGTACTAGGAAGTTAAACCTAGAAACATCAAATCCCTTGGTGAAGAGATCTGCAAGTTGATTCTCAGAGGAAACATGAACTAAGGTAATCAGCTTCTTCTCATGACAGTCCCTAATAAAGTGATGCCTAATCTCTATGTGTTTGGTCTTAGAGTGCTGAACGGGATTCTTAACAATGAACATGGTAGCAGTATTATCAATGTTAATAGGGGTGGACATAAAATTCAAACCGTAATCCAGAAGCTGATTCTGGATCCACAGAACTTGAGAACAGCAGGAAGCTGCAGCAATGTATTCTGCTTCGGCTGGCGAGGTAGACACCGTTGACTATTTCTTGCATTGCCATGAAACCATTCTGTTCCCTAAAAGTTGAGCTCCACCGGTGGTTGACTTCCGGTCCATGTTACAACCCCCGTAATCACTATCAGAGAAACCTCTAAGATCAAAACGCTCATCCTTGGGATACCACAGCCCTCTCTTTGGATTGGACTTCAGGTATCTGAATATTCGTTTCACGGCCGTCAAGTGTGACTGTTTCGGTTTGGATTGAAATCTTGAGCAGAGACACACGGCAAACATTATGTCGGGGCGGCTGGCTGTCAGGTACATTAGTGACTCGATCATAGATCTGTACAAGTGTTCATCGACACAGTCACCTTCAAGATCAGAATGAAGCTTGACACGAGTCTCGACAGGAGTGGAAAAGCCTTTAGAGTCGTGGTATCCAAACTTTTTCAGCATTTCCTTCACATATTTTCCCTGACTTATTAGGATTCCTTCATTATTCTGTTTAACTTCAATCCCAAGGAAAATTGTGAGTTCCCCCATTGAACTCATTTCAAAACGTTTTTACACTTGAACTCTTGACAAAGAGTTTTATTTGTTGATCCGAAGATGATATCATCCACGTACACTTGAACCAGCAGCATATCATCACCCACGTGTCGTATGAATAGCGTCTGATCACTCACCCCTCGCTTGTAGCCATTTTCCAACAGATAGGTAGACAAGGTTTCATACGACTTCCTTGGTGCCTGATGGAGTCCATAGAGAGCCCTTTTCAATTTGTACACCTTATTCGGGAAGGAAGGATTGACAAAACCTGGAGGTTGATCAACGTATACCTCTTCGTCTAGTTCACCATACAGGAAAGCAGTCTTCACGTCAAGCTGATAAACCGTTATGTTCTTCGACGCTGCATAAGCCAAGAAAATCCTGATGGCTTCATGTGACGACCCTAAAACTTTTGCTTTCTTTCCCCAGCAACGACAGCTGATGCTGCGAACGCTACGACACAAGAATAATTTTCGGGACGAAAATTCCAATTATAAGGGGATGATGTGACATCCGAGAATTCCAAGGTTAACTTTCGTTAGACAATCTCCGTTAGTTACGTCATAACTGTTAACTTAAGTAACTAATGCATAACTAGGCCGAATACGTCCACGACCTTTGGTTGATCACCGAACCCGCCCATATGTGCTATGTGTTCATTTATGGTTGTCATTATGTGCAATGTGATTTAAATGCATGATTTAATATTATGAATAGCATGACAAATTGTAAATCCTTGATTATGTGAAAATTGCCTAAGTTGTGCAGCCAGCGAAACTACCGGGCGAAACTGTAGTGTCGCCCGGTAGCCAGCTAAACTAATCAGTTAATTGTGACCAAAGCCAGTTTCGCTGGGCCAGCGAAACTGCCAGCGAAACTAGCCCCTGATATAAATAATCTTAATAAACCCTAGTTCTCCTATTTGCCTCATTTACACCAAAAACACACACATTCTTCTCTGGAAATCGGATCAGCCGAAAACCATCAAGAGAAACCAAGATCCCAGCCTCAAGACAACATCCATTCGATTCCCTGATCGAATCGTGAGTCCCAAAACCTTCCTTTATGCCATTTTTATGTGTTTTCTATGTATTTCTTCTTAAAGCATGCTTAAACCTTCATGATAACATTAGATCTTCTGTAGGAATGCTTAGGAATGCTAGATCTACCATAAAGTTGATAACTTTACGTGTAAAACTGATCCATGATAAAGATTTGTGCCATTTTAGTCATTTTAGGGTTTTAAATGTATTTTGGAGATTTGAGGATAAAAATGCATGTTTAAGGTGTTAAAGCTTACTGATTTATGTTGGTAAATGCCTATGTATGCTAAACAATGAATTGCATGTAAAATGGAAGCTGTTAGGTTGATTTTTAGGCTGATCCGTATGTTTTTCGCGACCAGCGAAACTGTCTTGTTCTCTGGGCGAAACTGTCCAGCGAAACTATGTATATCTTCATCCAGCGACACTATGCAGCGAAACTGCAGTGTCGCCGGGTAAACCAACCAGACCAGCTCGAGCGAATCTACCGAGCGAAATTCCCTGAACGAAAGTTCAAACTAGTTTCGGGCGAAACTAGGCTAGCGAAACTGTGCCAACAGTTTCGAGCGAAACTAACCTAGCGAAACTGTGTCATCGGGTACTGCCTAGCGAAAGTGCTGCCCGTGCACACAGCGAAACTAACTAGCGAAACTGCTAGCGAAACTGAGACCAGAATCCAAACTTGTACAATTTGCTTGAATGATATGCCATGACTTACATGATTATGCCATGATGATACATGCTTTGATTTCTGATTTATGTGAACCCTTGTTTATGATCAACCATCGGTGTCGTGTGTCTGTATGTCGAGTCATAAGTTCCAACGTGCTATGTTATGGGCCATAGTGACGTTAAGTAAAGATTAGACACAAAACTAATACTTAAGACCTAAACGTGTTCATAGGTCTTCGTTAAGCAAACTTGGATTATATAGCAAGTGTAGCAGTGCAACCAAAGGTGAGTGTCACTAACCCGATTTCCGTGAACCCGTTCGGGTCACACCGAATACCTAAAAGTAAAACAATGCTGACAACTCGAGAGTGCTAGGCACCTCCCTGATAAACTTGAAAACTTGGAGTGCTTGGCACCCACTTGATGAACCTGAAGTGCTTTATGGGAAGCACTTGCGAATTACCAAAACAACAATTTCTAAAACGAAACTGAAAACACTTTTGAGATTCATGAGAATCCAGTAAACCATTTTAATATGGCTAGTGTAGGTTAAAGTCTAAACCACATGATATCACATGATTTCTAAGGATGCCTTGAAAACTTAAAAGTCCTCAACTAATTGTACCATTAATTGTAAAGCGAGGGGATGTTGGGTAGATCTACTGGAGTTTGACAAACTCCGCCCCGTGGCACGGGGAGTGCACGGAGGTACAATATCAGCCTATTTGACCGTGATCCCGAGAGGACACGGGGGAGGCAAAACCGCGATGACGTAGGTCCGTAGTACTAGATGGCACGGCCACTACAATAATTTATAGTCAGCTTTGGTGCAAACTTCCTTAGTGCATGGAACAACGGATTAGCTACCCGCGATATCGGTTGAGCACTTTAACTTTACAAAACTAGTTCATACCCGATGACGTAGGTCACGGACAATTCCTTTATAAACTAAGACATAACTTTTAGCATTGTTTTTCACAAACGAATACTATGTAAGTATACCTTGATACAATTATGATTATGAGACCGGGCCAATGCATGACAAGCCCACTGTGAACTCACCAACCGTTAGGTTGACACTTGCGTGGTTTAAACTTTTGCAGATCGCTAAGGAGTATCCGGAGCGGGTTGGCATGGCACATGAAGACTTGTATTTTAATTAAACTAAATTGGGGATTTAATACACTGATTTGTAAAGCACGTGGTTAGTGCTAAAGACAATACTTATTCCGCTGCGTTTGTATTTGAAACTTTATTTTATAACTAATTTTTGAACTAACTTTGATTCATTTAGTATTTGTAACTAATGGTTGTGGATCCTGGTCTAGCCGCACCCCTTAACGGTATAAACTCCGTTAGTGGTTATTTGGGGGTGTGACACTTCAAGACGAGCTACCGGGGCATAGACTTCATCATAGTCAAGCCCATCTATCTGCATATATCCCTTGACCACAAGTCTAGCTTTATTTCTTATAATTATTCCTCTGTCATCCTTTTTATTCTTAAAGATCCACTTGACTGGAATAGGCTTCGCACCAGGAGGAGTGTCCACAAGTTTCCAGACATCCAAAAGTTTGAATTGAAGCAGTTCAGCCTGCATAGCCTCTATCCAGTTATCATCTTTCATAGCGGCAGCTACGGAAGTTGGTTCTTCTTGAGAAATGAAGCAGGAAAACAGGCAAGTGTTTATAGTTCCCGATTGACTTCTGGTGACTCTCTTATTTATTGGACCGATAATGTTTGAAACAGGATGTTTCTTGTGAATTCCAGTCTCTTCTACTGTCGGAACTGGAATATTTGGGTCTAGAGTACCCATCTGCACATCATTACTCGGAGTTTCACCAGATTCAATCACAGCAGTGTCTTCTGAGTCTGAATTGTTATTGATTGGTTCATTCTCAGGTTGATTTTCTGGAACTGCTTGATTTTGTTGATTTTCTTGATTTAAATTTAATTCAACCTCCTGAACGACTTCTTCATTTATTTGGTTCCCAACCAAGTTGTCAGTTGTAGCAGTAACAGGTGATGTGGTAGCGTCCATTGCCTCCAAGAAATATCCGGAAGCACATCCGAATAGATGGAATCCAGACTTGATGATGTAATTGGAACAGAACCTTCAGACACAGATGCTTCCACGTTATTAGAAACTCTATCTAATCTTCCAGAATTACCTGAAACCACACAATCACTGAAGTTAAAAGAAGAAGTGAAATTCTCTAAGTCATACATGCCATCTGAGTCAGGTCCTCTGGAATTATGAGTGTGCTCATTAAAATTGACGTTGCAGGACTCCATAATCACCTGAGTTCTTTTATTGTACACTCGATATGCCGCAGAGGTCATCGAGTATCCAACAAAATAGCCTTCATCTGCCCGAGGGGCAAATTTAGCTAACTGCTCAGACTGAATTAATACAGTACAAGGGAATCCAAAGGGCTTTAAGCGTTTTAACACATGTTTTTGTTTTGAAAACAGCTCAAAGGATGTCTTGTTAGCATGTTTGACCAAAAGAGTTCGGTTCAGGACATAGCAAGCAGTATTGACTGCTTCTGCCCAAAAAGACAGTTTAAGGTTAGAATCAGCGAGCATCGTCCGAGCACACTCGATTATTGTTCGGTTCCTTCTTTCAGCAATCCCATTCTGTTGAGGAGTATAGGGAGAGCTAAATTGGCGAGTGATGCCCTTCTCGTTGCAAAACGAGTCGAAGACGTGATTCCTAAACTCCGTCCCATTGTCAGATCTGATTATTCGAACTTTTTATCTGCTTGCGTTCTCGATGCGTGTAACAAAGTCCTTGAGTATCGCCAGAGTCTCAGACTTTTCCCTTAGAAAAAATACCCAGGAATATCTCGAGTAATCGTCAGTGATGACTAGGCAGAAGGATTTTCCCCCTAAACTCTTGATATTAACTGGTCCAAAGAGATCCAGGTGCAACTGTTGAAGGATTATTGTCATTCTTCCAGGTGGCTTCGGTTTATGAGACGTTTTGTGTTGTTTTCCCATCGAGCATGCAACGCAGTTATCGACTTGTACAAATTCTTTGTCAGGTAGCCCAAAAACATGTTTCCCCCTAACTAGGCGATGCATGTTACGGAAATTAACATGTCCCATTCGTCGATGCCACAAGGTTGATTCTTCCTCTGAAGCTTTAGCCAAAAAGCATGCAACTGAACTAGTTGGCTTTGCAGCATTCATGTCCAGTGCATATATGTTCCCCCTACGATTTGCTCGGAATAAAATCTGATCTTTAGGTACTTTGAAACCAGGTTTGAGAATGACGCATTCCCTATCGTCGAAGAACATTGGCATTTTATTGTCGCATATCTGCGAGACGCTCAGCAGATTGAATTGCAGATTTGACACGAGGTTGACTTTTTCAAATGTGACTTCACCATTAGTTAGGTGACCAGTTCCAATTATTTGACCACCTTTCTTATTTCCTCCAAAAGCAACAGAACCTCCTCCAGATATCAGTTTGACATCATGCAAGAGATCCTTGTCACCTGTCATGTGCCGGAAACAGCCACTATCCATGTACCACAGATTTATTGACTTCTTTCACTGTTCCTGCACAAACAAAGAAAAAAATTTAGTTCATAGATGAACCCTGGTCTTTAGGACCACGGGTTTTCTTGGCATTCTGTTTCTTAGGTGGACGAGTAGCAGGAGCGGTGGCTTGAACAAAAGGCCTCTGAGGATTAGCCAAAGGAGACCATGGTGCTCTTGGTCTCGTGGTAATTGGAGGTTGGCTGTTAGCTGTTCCAGAGACTACCGGTTGAAAGTAGCCGGTACTTGCTCCCAAACCTCGTGTAGAGTGAGGTGTTACTCCACTGAAGAACTGTTGATTCTGGAAATTTGGCATGAGCATTTACTGATTATTCATGTACTCATAGTCTTCACTATAGTTCCCATAAAACTGAGGCCATGGCAGAGTGAAAGGAGGTCTCATCATTCTTGGTCCATAGGGTGCAACCATTGGTGAATTGTACCCCATGTGTGCTTTTGTTGAGTTGAAAGGACAACCCCGTGCAGCATGATTTGGGTCTCCGCATACAAAACACCCAATAGTGTTAGCAGACCCACTTGGATTACCGGTAGCAGTTAGAACCACCTTTTGAGCAGGTGAGACCTTTATTTTAGCAACAGGTTCTCCTTCTCCTTGAACAACAGTTTTCTTATTCCGTCTTTTGTTGTTGTTTTTCTTCTTTGAAGAGGATTCAGCACCATTATTTTCTTCCAAATTCATGGGCATTGCAACAGCAGGTTCAGCAACTTGTGGTTGAGATACCACAGTCTTCTCAGTGTAAGCAGCATTTTTAGTCGAAATATTCTTCATCTTATTCTTTACGGGTTGCTTAACTGATTTAGACGAACTCGCACCAGCTTGACTAGCCGATGGAGTTGAGTTGCATGACTGAAACAGCTTGATGGAAGACATCGGTGAAACTTGAGATGGGATCATCACAGGTGCAGGAGCTGAAGAGATCACCTTACCATTGGTGATTGTGATAAAATGTTGTGTGTCACCCATGGGTTTACCATCACCCAAACTTAGCTTATTTTGTGCATCAGCAGCCAGCTCATTAACGAGATCAGTTTGGCTAGAATCTGAGTTCGCATTTTTAGCTTTGGGCTTTCGCCTTTTAGGAAATTTAGGTTTTATTGAAACAAATTTTCCTTTAAGCATTGTTTGAGTTTCGCACAAATTTGAAGATTGAGAGATTGTCTCATTATCGGTTATTATTTTATAAAACTCAGATTCTGCCTTCTGCCTAACCATATCTTCAGATATGCCAGTATCAAATGACTGTAATGAGCTAGACTCAAAGTCATTCAAGTTTAATGCACTTTCAACAGATGGAAGGCTTGAGCCACTTTCGTAGCCAGACAGTTTTTCTTCCATTTGCTGAATTTCAGACTTGCTTGGAACTGACTCATTATTCAAAAACCTGATGTGGCTTCGGGAATTTATTTTAGTAAGTTCAGGTATTTGAAAATAGTTATGATTGAGTGGATGCTCAACAGCAGCATCATCAATTTCCCGGGTTAAACCCAAACCATATTGTACTCGTTTAAAAATATCCTTAGCCACATCACCTGCCAGGTTAGAAGGATTAAGTATCATCAAATCAATTATTTCCCGAGCTTGAACATAGTTCTTGCTTAGGGTTGAAAAGCGAGTCACTAAATCCTCCAACTGAGTTCGAAGAGATATTTCAGTATGTTTCATAACCTCAATATCATCCTGCAAGGACTTTATTTTGGCCAGGAAATCCAGTTCCATAGCTTGCATTGACTTGACCAGACATTCACTCGCTATTGCCTTTTCAACTAACTCTTCGTTATAAAGGCGATACCGAGCGACTTCCTTTACATAGGACTCAGAGCATAAGAGAGATTTTACCGTATCAGGTATGAGATCCTTTTGTCGGTTTATTGAATTTTGCTCAGCATCAGATTCAACTTTGGAGGAGCCTTCAACAGTGCCGGTCACAAAAGCAGCATCTTCAAAAATTTCATCCACATCAGCCATGAGTGCAAAATCAGTCGGATAAAGCGAATCAAAGAAAGAATCTTCCTCAATCTTGGGCTCATCAGAAGAATTCACCATTAATGCATAATCAACATTTGCCGATGGTTGAGTCAGATTGGACCACGTGTAATTAGGATCGCTCAGAGACACGAGTGCTTTCTCTGGGTTGTCAGCACGCTTAGTAGAGGTAGAACTGGAACCCTGGTGTGTAGGACCAGCAGGTTGTGACTTATGATATGAATAGTTGCCCTGATTTTGACCAGAATTATTATTTCCTGCAGATGTCACAGGGATCTGTCTCAGTTTTGGCTTCTTACACTCACATGCAAAGTGACCCAGACCTTGACAGTTGTAACACTGGGCCTTCGATTTGTCAAAGCCAATAGTAGCACCAGGTTGTGACTGGAAAACTTTTCTCCCAGTTTTCTTGAAGAACTTTCTAGTGCGGGCAGCGATCATACCAAGTTGCCACTTGATATCCATTTCTTCGAGATCATCAGCAGGAATTTGATCCAGGTCTTCTTGGCACAATGACATGCCTTCAATACATCCTGACATTTGGGAAGCCAGGCATGCTACAAGAGCATTACACATCTCCTGATCTTTGTCAGTCAGGCCAATAGTTGAGGTTCCAGATGGGTAAGGAGCAGATGACTGAATCACAGGTGTGACTGGCTGTTGAGCGACGAAGGCAGTCTGACAAACAGGTTGCTGAGGAGAAACTTGAGCAGAAGCTTGAACAGAAGAGCAGGACCCACCAGCAAAGTAAGGAAATTCGACGTCAGCCTCATTAGGAGCAACGAAGGCAGCATTTGGAACAACCTCAGTGGCCCTTTTATTGGTAACTTTCCCCATAAGTGAATTTCCATCTCTTTCAATAGCAGCAATTTCATAGCCTCTTACTTTGTCAATAAGATCCATGTAGTCAGCGGTGGCTAAGTCACTGCTTTCAAGCAAGTAGATGACATATAGAGCAAAGTCTCGAGGGAGTGACTTCAGAATTTTCTTAGATATAGCTGGCATCTCAGGTCGGATTTGGTTATTTTGCATTTCACAGATGAGTCTGCAGAACTTTGTCACATGAGTCTCAAATGAGTCTCCAGCAGTGTGAGCTAAGGTGTTGAAACGCAGTTTGAGAGAATCCAGTCTTCTCTCTTTACTCTCAAGGTTTCCCTCATACTTTTTCTCAAGTGCAACCCAGATTTCATGAGCAGAGGTTGCTTCAGTGAAATGAAAAGCTATGTCATCAGACAATGCCATTTTGATGCACCCGAGAGCACGTTTGTCAACCTTCATCTGGTTATGTTCAGAAAGAGTGTAGTCCTCAACTTTCTTTGGAACACGCCTCTGGGGAGCTGGTGGATCAGCTCCAGCTACAGTAGCCACTGGTTCCACATAAAACACCTTAGGACCACATTTCACAGAGGTCAACAGATCATAATCCACATACTCAAGGTGACACTGAAACTTTTTCTTCCAGTCATCATAATTGGCAGCCCCAAGCAATTTAGGAGGCCGGTTATTTCCTTGGAACATTTGATTTGCAGAGGTAAACTCAGACATGGTGAAACAAGTGGTGTTTCTTCACAAAAGAGCTTAATGGGTCAAACGGGTTGAGAATTCAGAAATTTTCTTCAACGGATGCTAAGATTGAGGTTAATTGCTCAAAACCTACAAAAAAAAACATCATGAAGCTTATTTAGGTTGAATCAATCAAGTAATTAAGTCAAATTTGAAATTTTCAAATTTTCAAGACTTAGAAAATTTTCCAGCCATGTTCTTGAGCATAATCACCAGGTCAAAATCAAATTTCACGAAATCAAGTTTTTAATGCACCAATAGCTTAGGAATTTGCTTAGGAACAGATTTGTTAACTACAACAAACTCCAAAAACCACTTAATCTATGTGAAATCGGATCAAACAGTGATTCTTATGAAAAACTTCCAAGAACAAAATTTTTGCTCTAAAATCTTCAATACTTGATGTTTTTGAGTGATTCAAGTTGCTATCATCCCTAAATCATGAGTCTATCATGTATGCATGTTCAATTTTGACTCAAAATCAGTGGAAGATGGACTTTATTTTTCAAAAGAAACGCACAGCACGTATGCTCTATGTTCGCATAAATCTGGAAATCTCTAAAATTGACCCATTTATTGTGATTATTGATGAAATCTAAGCATTCCAACAGATTACTTATGAAATTTCGTTCAAAATGGTTCAAGGAATCATACAAACAACTAGATTTGATGACTTGAATGAGTGATTCTTCAAGTTTTTGAGAAAACTCAAGAACATGAAGAACAATGGCTCTGATACCATTTGTCAGGACCAAATTTGAGCCTTTACTCATCCAATACACAGATTCAAGTGCGGAAATCATGAATCCATGATCAAATCATAGTGTTTGCATGTTGAAATCCTTAGATTTCGCCTCTGAAACTCAAGAATTTGAGGGTTTTCACACACAAGTGCTCTCTATCTTCAAAACAGCCGTCCAGAAGGTTATTTAGGGTTGTTCTAGTGTGGCTATTTATACTAGAGAGAGCATAGGTCGTGATTGCACTGAAATCAAGAGAATGTTATTGAAGTTAGTGAGATTTATGACATCAGACTGACGAGATCGCCAAGAACAACACTGAAGTCGCCAAGAGCATTCTGAAGTCGCCAAGGCTTGGTTGGTGACCTCACCAAGACTTGGTGAGGTCGCCAACCTTGGTGAGGTCGCCAAGGGTTGGCGAGGTCGCCAAGGGCAAACTCCCAAGTCGCCAACCACAACTCCAGATCGCCAAGAGCACTTTGGTGAGGTCGCCAGGCTGGTGAGGTCGCAAAGGGCAAAGCCCAAGTCGCCAAGCACAACTCCAGATCGCCAAGAGTTAATTCCAAATCGCCAAGAAATAATTCCAAATCGCCAAGAAAGTCCAGAAATCACTAAGTACCCTCCGGAAATGTCAATTATCATTATTGAATCATCAAGGGTTGTTATTACAAAGACACAATCAATTATTAACATTTGTTAAGCAATTTATCATGAAATGACCCAGAACTTGGATTCAGACATTCACATTGAAATTGAACATGTACCAGGGCAATTTCTTCAATATCAATAATCAATACATGCAAGTCAAGACATTTAAACATGAAATACTAAACATCAAACACTTGTGTGATTAATACAAACATCAAGATAATTGTCCAAGTACAAGATACAAGCAAAGTGAAAGATATACAATTGAACACAAAAGCAAAGGATACTATGTTTGAGTTGCCACCAACCCTATAAAGTTCTTACACTTGGTACTTGTTGAATATTAAAATTTTGAAAATCCTGGGACATTCTTTTTACCACCTCCAAGTATTTGATCAACTTTTCTCCTTTAGCTGCGTAGGATCCATTAAAATGGTTAGCTAAAAGAAGAGACTCAACATATACCTGGATGTGCTGAATTCCCAAGTGTAATGCTAAGTGCAACCCAACAATTAGGGCCTCATATTCGGCTTCATTGTTAGTTGCCTGGAATCCACACCTAACAGCCTGGGGTATTATGTCCCCCTGTGGCGATTTTAGTACGATTCCTAGGCCTGTACCCCTGACATTTGATGCTCCATCAGTGAACAAGGTCCAGTACCCTGAAATTTCTTCTTGTTGGAGCTGCTAGAATTCATGGTCTGCCTCTTGTTGTATGTCAGTGCTGAAATCAGCCACAAAATCAGCTAAAGCCTGGGATTTTATAGCTGTTCTGGCCTCGTAGATCAGATCATATGCACTTAGCTTCACCGACCACTTAGCCATTCGTCCTGACATTTCTAGTTTTCTCAAAACAGACTTTATAGGGTAATTAGTTCTAACATGAATCGTATGAGTTTCAAAGTAATGTCTAAGTTTAGTAGATGCCATACTTAGGGCTAGTATAAGTTTTTCAAGGTGTGAGTACTTGGATTCAGCATCAAGTAAACTTTTACTTACGTAATAAACAGGATGTTGCTGGCCTTCTGCATCCTTTGTCAGGACTGCACTTACCGTATTCCTGGAAACTGCTAGATACAGGGACAGGGGCTCCCCTGGATTGGGCTTCATCAGCAAGGGTGCCGTGGACAAATATGTCTTTAAATCCTGGAACGCCTTCTCGTGCTCTTCTTTCCACTCGAATTTCTTATTCTTCTTTAAGATGTCATAGAATTCCCTGCATCTTTTCGGAGGATTTTGATATAAATCTATTCAGGGCAGCAATTCTACCTGTAAGCCTTTGGACATCCTTGGTGCTGGATGGTGGTTGTAGGTTGACAATTGCCTTGATCTGTTCTGGACTTGCCTCTATACCTCTTTTGGTTACCATGTATCCCAGGAATTTGCCTGCTCCAACTCCGAAATGGCACTTTTCTGGATTTAGCTTCATGTTGTATCTATCCAGGATGTCAAAGGAATCCTTAACATCCTGGACATGGTGTTATGGAAGCGCTGTGATCTTGCTATTGACTCCTGACTGAGGCATACCATCGTGAATCTGCTGAAATTCTGAAGGTGGCATCTATGAAAGTCAACATTTCATGGCCTGCCGTTGGGTCAACCATGGAATCTATGTGTGGTAGAGGGAATGGATCTTTCGGGCATGCACCGGTTCAGGTCTGTGTAATCTATGCATACCCTCCATTTGCCGTTTTTCTTACTTACTACCACCACGTTAGCTAACCACCTGGGAAATTTCACCTCTCTGATCATCCTTGCTTTCAGTAGTCTGTCCACCTCGTCCTGGATTATGACGTTCTTTTCTGGCACAAACTTTCTCCTTTTTTGGTGTATGGGCCTGAAAGAGTTATCAATTCCAAGTTTATGTATAATAACGGACTTAGAAATACGTGTCATATCGTCGTGGGACCAAGCAAAGGTTGACATCCTGGTCTTGAGCAGGTGCACTAGTTGTTGCTCTATTGGCCCTGGAATATTAGTTCCAATATAGACTTTCTTCCCTGGATTTAAAGGATCTAGCTCAATAGCTTTGACGTCTTTCTCCCTCGCTTCCAGGGTTTCCCGGGCCTTTTTCTTTAATTGCTATCCTTGTCTTTGTTTGGAGGATATTTTCATTGATGTCGTGTAGCATTCCTTGGCCTCTTACTGGTCGCTGTGGATTGTGATCATACCCCAGGGTGTTGGTAGCTTCACACACTGATGATACGTTGAGGGTACAGCCCTGTTGTCATGAATCTAGGGTCTACCAAGGATTACATTGTACCCTGATGGTGCGTCCATCACACAGAAACGCTGAACTGAGTTGAGGCCTTCTATGTAGACTGGCAGCTTAATTTCACCCAATGTATTCTTTGTTTCACCACTGAAACCCACGAGTATCGTGGATTTTGAGATGATCTCTGAATGCGGAATCCCCATCTTTTGCAAAGCCTCCAACTGGATTATATTAACTGAACTGCCTCCATCGATCAAGATTCTCTTCATAATGTTGTTGGCGATGTGAAGTGTTATCACCAACCCATCATGATGAGGGTCTATGATATCGCGTCTGTCGTCTTTGCCGAACATAATTTCCTTGACATCAGTTTGAACGGAACTTTTTCTGGGCCTTCCCTCTCTATCTGACTTGGATTCCTTGGCATGTCTTTTTGCTGCAGAATAAGAGGTACCACGGATATCAGAACCACCAGAAATGAAATGGATTACCTTAGCAACTGGGGGTGGCGAGGATGCTCTCTCTAGGCGGCTATCGACGTGTCCAGAATCCTGGGGCCTTGCACCATTGTCCCTGGATTTTGGGTTCTGCTCCCTGGATTTATCCTTCTTCTTTCCTAGGAGTTCCTTCAAGTAACCTTTGCTAAGTAGATAGCTGATTTCTCTCCTCAAGGTCATGCAATCCTCGGTCTGGTGACCAAAGTCTTCATGGTAGGCACACCACTTGGACTTGTCCTTCCAAGTAGAAGGCCTATCGTTCTTCTTGGGCCACCTTGCTTTGTCTCCAAGGTCCTGCATAGCAAACATTACACCAGAAACATCAGTAGTAAAGCAATAATCATTAATGGAAGGATATTCTTCTTCTTCCTCATCCTGATCCACATTGTTCACCCGACGTTCGTCAGGCCTTGAGTATGGCTTAGATCGCTGTAACCTAGGATGTGAGGACTCTGATTTCCTGTTGGAGCTGTTGAATCCCGGGGAGGATTACCCTTTCCCAGGATTTGCTTGTCCTCCTCTAGCATGACGAAGCGGATAGCCCTATGACGAACTTCATCCATCTTATGACATGGGTTCATGACTAGGTCTTGATAGAATGGCGAGTCTTTGTTGAGCCCCATCTTAAAGGCCTGGACCGCAGTTGCCATGTCCATGTTTGGGATTTCTAAGGCTTCTCTGCTGAACCTGCTAACGTAATTCCTTAGGGATTCTCCTGCATTCTGGGTTACCCTATACAAGTCACTTGTTAGTTTTTCAAAGCTGCGACTGCAAGAGAATTGATTGTTAAATAAATTAATCAAATGTGAAAATGAAGTAATAGAGTAAGGAGGAACATTCAGGAGCCATTTCAAGGCTGCCCCGTTAGAGTAGAGCCAAATCCTTTACATAGGCATGTTTCCTTGATTTCAGGGGGCATGTAGATAACCTCCATTCTTTCACGGTACTACGCCACATGTTCTTCAGGGTCTGTCGTGCCGTCATAAGGTTTCATGCTGGGTGTTTGAAATCTCTTAGGTATCTCCACGTCACAGATTGGTGAAGCAAATCTGGACAGCCTATGACTTGCTGGTCCAACTTCAGGGATAGGCTGCACAACTCCTGGGACACTTGAAATCATCTGCTTGAGTTTCTGAATCTCCCGCTCCACTGATGGGCTGATCCGTGAATCCTGCACTGAATTATTAGTATTAGCATAATGGGTGAGAGTTTGAGGAGTGTTACCGACATCCTGGGGTATGTTTGTCCCAGGATTAATGACTGGTTCTCTGATGGTAGTCATTCTGGATAAATCAGCATGGGCCATTTGAGCAGGGAAGGATATTGATCTCCCATTCAGTGGGGTGACATCTTCATGTACCCTGGAATTACTCCCAAGGGTGTTGAAATTCAAAATCCTGGGGTCAAGTGGAGAAGTTGAATCGTTGCAGCCCTGGGTATCTCTGATCTCAAGCTCGTCAGTTGGGCCATGAATTCCTGGTTCACCTTTTGTTGGTGTTCCATGTAGCTCTCCACCTTAGTGAGTGTGGACAGGAGATCGTCATTGGATATCAGGACAGGGTCCTCATGGATGTTTTCAATCTCGATCAGTTCACGGTTGATTGTCGATCCGTCGTTGCGTGTTGTTGAAGTTGAGGTATTGACCCTCGGTGGGATGGCTCCACTTGTTGAAGTACTCAGAGCAGGAGCGGAAGCATTCGAGGTGTTCATTTGTGTCGACATTTTTTTATAGATTTTGGTGAAAATCAAGTTTAAGATGAATCTTAAAAGAGTTTGACAGAAAATTGACACCAATTGCCCCACGGTGGGCGCCAAATTGTTTTGGCTAAAAATTACTTAAGCAAAATTAGTAAGAATTGAACCAAATAAGATTGTGAGGTTTGGTGCCTAGGATTAATATATGAAAACAGTTTGCAGAAATCCTGGGACAATAGTTAAATTCCAGGGACAAAAGATAAAATCCTGGGTAAAAATATAAGTTAAATCAGGAAACTGGTCGATAATTTAGATAACACAAATGAAACCTTAAATGGAAGTAAGTTCACCGAGAATTTTACTAGGGAAAAGCCATTAGCCCTTAGATGTCTCTAAGGCGCCGCCAGCATAAAAACTCCGGGTAGCGATAACACACGCTACCAATTTATTGATCACGTAAATGTCTGAGTACAATGAGTTTGTAGAGAAATGAATACGAGAATACAGTTGGTAAAGCTCGAATCAGCTGAAAAGTAAGTCTAAATGTCCTATTTATATTTCTAGATCTTCAACAACTTGTCCGATATTCCAGAGATCTTCTCCTCAACGTCTTTTTCAGTTAGTGGACCGAGTTTCCAGCTAACAACCTTTGACCACGTGCGAAATAAGTCTTCAGCTTCTTCTATTCGACCGTTGGTGGACTCCGTCAACCTGTCCTTGATCAGATATAGGCACAAAACGCGTTAATAGCAATGTCCTAGCATGCAGGGTCATTTCCACATGTTGGGTCATTCGTAAAATAAGGGTGACCCTGGATTAAACTCATCCTGGGTCATAATAACATATAACTAAAATAAAGTAAATATGGACTTCCCTGGATTATATTGTCATCATGGGACATTGCCTTACTCCTGATACATTCAGGGTCATTTGAACTTTACCTGTTAAACTCTGGGTCATATGATTCTGGGTCAATCCTGCCCTAAGCCTATACCTGTACCCTGGATTATCAGCCGAAAATTCAAGGTATAACAATATATACAACGTTAAAATAATAAATGTAATTGCCACATAAAATGACAAAACGTTTCGTGAAATCAAAAAAATATAATTTATATAAAATTAAAAATTATATATTCAAGTTGGTCAACCGACGTCTAGACTCATGTGCAGTGCTCGTGTAACTATTCTAGTTAACTGATGTAACGGACGTTTACTAAAGATAACACAAGTTATTAACGGGGTTAACCTGGGAAATTGTCGGTTGTCACATTTTCTCTCTAAAAGAAGTGGGAAAAACCGATTGAGAGAGAGGGGTATTTAATGGGTAGAAGTTACAGGGGTGAAAAGACATGGGCAATGATCGTGGAGCATCTACTCCTAAATGAGCGGACAGGATTGAAATAGCTTGGATGAGTCACCGAAAATTCAAAAATTCACAGCTGTGAAATTTTATCCACTAGCTACGAATTTTGGGGCAATTGTTATACCCTGGATTTCGCACTAAATTTTACTAATGTTCTTTGACAGGTTTAGACCCCTGAATGTCAGACATCTAGGGACTGTACATTTGGCTTATCGGTACCTTGGATTTTTGTTCATGATACCATTTATTTGATTACTATACCAGGATGTAATGTACTCTGAAGTTATCTATTTTATCTACATGATCCCTGCATGCACGGATACCCTGCATGTTAAGGCGATGTGGCTAATCTTTTTTTTTTTACTCTATGTGATCAAGCCAGGAACGAGAACGGTCATGTAGACTCAGTCAAAGTCGGAAGCACGTGTGGAAATAGAAGACCCGCCACCAAACTCGGTCAAATAACGGCTGCAAGTCGTTGGAAGGGATATCCCTCGAATCCCGGTATATTAGTTAGGCAAATCTATGTATTTAAATGCGGCATAGGTTTCATTTTGGGGACTTACGTACACTTGTATTCTCACTCACTCACTTAGCAATCGCCGCAAACACTTGTACTCAGAATATTTTCAGTTGAATAAACGGGCAACGTGTGTTATCGTTGCCAAGGGGTTTTTTATGCCGGCGGCTCTTGGAGAAATCCAAGGGTTAAGGGCTTTTTCCCCTCAAAAATCTTGGTGTTCTTAGTTGCATTTAGGGAAATTATCATTTGTGTTTCTGTTTCTTCTATTTAAACCTTCGATTTTAATAGGCAAATCTTATTTTATAAACTTAACATCCAGGACACCATACCTCGCGAACTAATTTGGTTACTAAATCGAGTCCTATAATTTTTAGCCAAAACAGCAAACATGGTGAGGAATTCATCATTAGAGACCATAATCGGAATCTCCATGCCTCGTCCTGATCCCATAACGCCATAGCTGAGTGATTAGCCAGTGTTGTGATTCACGGTATCCCCTGATGATGTGTTGAACCGTGGTGGTGGTGGAGGAAGAACAGTGTTGGTCGATGATGAAGTGTTTGCAGGAGCGGATGCATTCGAGGAATTCAATTGTGTCGACATCTTTTGATAATTTTTTGTAAAAATCAAGTTTAAGATGAATCTTGCAAGAGTTTGAAAGAAAATTAACACCAGTTGGCCCACGGTGGGCGTCAAATTGTTTTGGCTAAAAATTACAAAGCACGATTTTGTTACCAAATTAGTTTGTGAGGTATGGTGCCTAGGATGCAAAGTATATGAAATCAAATAAATTCAAGGAAATAATGATAGAATGTAAACACAATCAATGAATTCCCAGGATCCAAGCAAGAACACGAAGATTTGTACGGGGGGAAAAGCCCTTAATCCCTGGATGTCTCTAAGGACCACCGGCAAAAAAAAAAACCCCCGAGCAACGATAACACACGTTGCTAGTTTATTCCACTGAAAATAATTCGAGTACAATGGTTTGCAGCTGTAGCTAAGTGAGTGTGAGTGAATACAAGTGTTCGTAAGTCGTAAAAATGAAACATACGCCGCCTTTAAATACAATAATATCCTAACTAACTTCCCGAGATTCCCGGGATCTCCTTTCTAACGATATTCGGCCGTTATAGACCGAGTATTCCAACAAGTCTTCATCTCCATGTGTCTTTTAGCTCGAGACTATGTCCAAGTAACCGTTGCTTGACCTTTTCCACCTGGCTATCGATCAAACAAAGTCAAAACAAATCGTTAGTAACGATGCTCGAGCATGCTGGGTGACCTAGCATGTTGGGATCAAGCAGTATAAACAGACAACCCCTGGACGCATGACATCCTGGGACACAAATCTAATAAAAAGGTACCGAGAATGTAGGGATAAATTTAGGGCATAACAATTACTTTACAAGAATTTTTTTTCTAGAAAGGAAAGATTTGACCGCTCTTTTGAAACATTCATTGGCGACTGCAAGAAATAGAATGAAGCAGCAACTTGATAAGCATGGAACTGGTAGATCTTTTAAAGTGGGGGCTTGGGTATTTCTGAAACTACACCCTTATGTGCAGCATACACTTCGTGTTCAGAAGCATTCAAAGTTAGAACCCAGGTTTTATGGGCCTTTCCAAGTCCTTAAGAAAGTTGGACATGTGGCTTACAGGCTTAATTTGCCTGATTCCTGTCAAATTCATGTTGTCTTCCACGTGTCATTGCTGAAACAAGCTCATGGTATCTACAAAACTGTGTGGCCTTTGCCTACTACCACTCATCCTTTAGATGAACCTCATGCCATTGTGGACAGGAAACTCATGCGCAAAGGTAATGGGTCTATGGTGAAGTTTATGGTTCACTAGAAAAATACATCTCTTGAAGCTGCTACTTGGGAAATTGCAGATGAATTTTGTGTCAGGTATCCTGATTTTCCTATTTGATCGTCTTGAGGATAAGACTTATGTTAAGGGGAGGTATTGATACGTATTATAGTCTTGTAATAGTTCAGGGGTTAGTTTGAACAATTGTATTAGTTAGGGGACCATTTTTGTAATAACCAACTAACTCGTAAAAGTTAGTTGAGGTGGTGTATATGTTTGTTGATGGAAGGGAATAACAAACTATGTGAGATTGAGCCCCAAATTGTTCTTCACTCTAAAAATCTTCCACTACTATCATTAACCCTATCAATTTTTTCTATATTTCTCATATTTTTTTCTTGAAATCCATATTTGGTGAAATGATTCTCAATCTAATTAACAGGTTTTTTTTTGTTTTTTTTTTTGGGGGGGAGGGGGGGTGTGGGGGTGGGGGTGGAGTTGTGATTTAATCAGACTTTCGGGTTAAAAGGGGAGTGAAATCCAACTTTTGGTGTTAAAATGATGGATAGTTGGTCCTATTTATCAATCAAATGACTTCTAACGGAAACTATGACTATGCAAGCTGATTGGAATTGCTGGAGCAGGGGGGGATTGAATAATAAAGGGTTAGATCACAGAGAGAGTTACTTTGGAGCTATGGTCCTTTTCTGTCTACTTCATTGGTGCCACTTTTTTGATGAGTGGAGAGGGGATCTGGGAGGGGACTGGTTGGGAGGCATTTGTTGCTATGAGAGATTTGGGGTTTTGGATGGGCTTGGGGTTGGTACACTATGCACACAAAGCACTATTCTTTTGCTGAGTGTTGTGAGTAGTTTTGGTGAGGTAGGATGGGATTTGGGTTGTTGGGTTTGGGTCAATAAATATGATGTTGAGGACTTTAAAATACGTGGGGTAGTCATCTGGCAACATATGTTGCTTCTCTGGTTCACTTCTCCTTGCAGTGTGTCTTTTTATTGTTTTTTTAATAATCTGTTAGTTATCTGGCTCATAACTGAGCTAGTAACTGATTCTGCTTGGATAAGATGGAGGTTAGGAACTTGGTGGCATGTTATATGCACCTGCCCGGGAGACATAAGGATGGATCATACCAGGTCTTATAGGACATTATTTTCCACCCAAATTTTTTGTATTTGTAGCTCTATTCACTGGTATGAAAACCCTGTTAGTAACATGATTGAGTCAGCCTTTTATTTTTCCTTATTTGAGTCTGTGTGTCTCTTTATTCTTTTTAAAAGGGTTGGGGAGGGAGTGGTGCTTTCTATGAGTTTGATGTATAGGGTAAAGAATTTTGAATTTGGAATTCTATACATCATGTTATTAATGTCATTTGAAAGCACTAGGTGGAGTGAGGAAAGTTTGGTCATGCAGGTTTTGGTGTACTGTGCTAAAAGTTGTGATGCTGGAGGCCAGTACATCATTTCATATTTACCTGGTGTGATCAAAAGGATTGGAATTTGTTGGTATGATACAAGGTTGCTGATTAATGTCGCTCTAATATTGGATACTGTTGGACATTGGAATGAGGTTGAGATTAATAATGATTGGATTGGTTCTAAGATGGTGCTTTTAAATTCTGTTATTGATGGCACTATGGTCAAGAGCTGGTACATTTGTTCTCATATTATATACCTTGGTGCTACTACTGTTAGGGTGTTATTATGTAGCTGGTGTGGGTTGCAACCTGGTCATAATGATAGCTGCTACAATTCTGAATCTATGAGCAAGGAGGGGCATTTTGGTAATTTGGATGAAGTTAGTTGGTCTGAAATCATGTCTTATTATTGGAATGAGCTGAAGATATTGGTGGTTAAAGTTATTGTTGGTGTCCTGATGGTTAAAGAGGGGTGTCATTGTGCTCAGCCTGCTGGAATTTTTTGGTTTACTCTTATTGGATATTTTGCTGAGGTATACTCCTGTTTCATAATATGCAGTTTTTGTTGGGCTGCTGTTGGTCCACTAAGAAGAGCTCGGTTAATTCTTAACATTGCTGATGCTGCTGATCGTATCTTGACTGTTATTGGTTCTCTGAGAAGGGTTCAGTTAATTCTTAACTATGCTGATGCTGCTGTTAGTATTTTGGTTGCTGTTTGCCCTCTGAGAAGAATGGAGTTAATTCTTAATCATGTTGGTGCTGCTGGGAAGAATGGGCTACCTGCTGCTGCTGGTTTTATTTGGCAGTGGAGATATATAAATGTTAAGTGGCATAATGGTATGATGCTGCTGGCTGCTAAGTTTGATAGGATTCATGCTATTACAACTACTTGGACTCTCGAGGCTGCTAAATTAGTTTGGTACACTCCCATAATGGTTATGGTGAGCCTTGGCTTGGGTAATAACGATCAAAGGCTGCTGCTGGTTTTTTCTACTTGGTCTCAAATGTTTTGACTGTCCGTGGGCCTTCTAAAATTAGAGGGCAGCTGGTCTACTACTTTCTGCAAAATTACAATACATAATCCCTCTATAGTTGGCAGTTATAGAGATTGGAGTTTCATTCTTTGTCAAGTGATGGTGGTGGTTCTTTTGCTTCATGGAACAGAGGTGGAATGGGGCTTGTAATGAAGACTTGTTATCTTAGTGCTTCTGAGCATGGGAATTTCTTGAGTATTAATGGTTTGTATCGGGTTCTCCATGTGATATTTTGGTTTGGTGATATGGGCCGATATTCGGTTCCAATTTGTATTTGTTTTAGTGCCGGTATTTCTTACTTTTGGGCTGGGCTTGTGTGCCTTAACCCGTGGCCGGACTAGTGTTTGGTTTTGGGGTTTTGGGTTGACCCGTTGACTTGTTGCGGGTTTGTCCCTTTACCTTTTGGTTGTACCTATTCTTTTATTCTTTTATTAATAAAGGTTTGCCGAGGCTTTGCCTCTTTCCCAAAAAAAAAAAAATGACTTCTAACCCAATGATATACATGTATGTAGTCCAACATATCATGGACTAATTATTCCACATAACTAAAGTATAATACATGTTAATTAAAAACAAATTGATGAATATGAAAACAGATAAGAATGAGTTTCGACTAATATAATCTAAGATTGTTACCACATTTAAGTCATATTCATATACCGTATATAAGTTTCTTTCTGTACCAAAATCATACGACACTAAAAGCAGACTGTATTGTAGATGTGAACCGGTTCGCAATAGTCTGGGAGGCAAATTGTTGAATCTGCTTCTTCGCATCTGATTCAACACAAATTTCCAAAACCAAATCAAAACCCATAGCAAAAAGTATGATTATAGTTAAACATAAAAAGATATTAAGCTTGACAACATATTGATGGGGTGGAAGTTTTGACCATTTCCTTACGTATCTTTTAATTTGGGTTGTGTTATAATTGGTCAAATAAGGGTCAAGGGTTGAAAGTAGCACAATGTCTAATTTTCATGAATACAACCACCTGAATCTTTTTAATTCAGATTTATATTGTTGTCATAATATTGCTTAACGCATTAACTGTTTATAAAAAAGCTTAAAAGACTGACAAAAGGGTGTGGGTGAACCCAATCCAATCCAAAATGCATACTAAAAATCGACCCATTTCTGCTCAAAACCCGTTTTGACCCGCCAAACAACCAACCCCACCTCCAGAGTCCAGAATAAGGCGTGACCCCTAAGAAGTTCTAACCAAACCAAAGTCCCGACACTAGGACACCTCTTACAAATACACCCATTTTCCTGACTTTTGATTTTGATGGTTCAAACCTAGTACTTGTCATCTATGGTTGCAACTTTTGACTTTTAGACAGACAAGGAGTAACATTACGGTTGCTACAAGGCTAGCCCTCAATTCCAAACTAACTTACAAAACTGGCAATATCGACCCATATACATTCAAATGGGTTGATTTGGGTCATGTGTCATCTATAACAAAGTTAAGCATATTAACAACAAAAAAAAACCATGGCTCAAAACGACACGTCAAATGGATCAAAACTTGTCCAGCATGTAATTTAATCCATATAACTTCTTATACCATTTTAATCAAAAACATGTACCTAGTTTTTAAAAATATTATATATTTTGGTAAATGTACTTTACACTTGGTATTCATAACAGGGATATTTGGGCCAGCCCAATCTGAACGGGATTTTAAACAATTAACTTGTTTTGACCCATCACCCAGCCCACCAAGTTTACAGTGTCAGTTAGTTATTATGTTATGTAACAAATCTACCACGACCACATAGCTCTTTTTAACAAGTTCCATGGAACCTATATACATATGTTTAATCATATCCTAAAAACAATTGAAACCGTGTCAAAAGAACAAAAACTGGGAAGCATTATCATCCAAAAATCTCATGATTCTGGTTTCGCTTCAATCAACATGCCCAACCTTGAACTTGTGGTTGTACAATAAAAAGGAAAAACTTCCTCAATTACTGAGCATGACTGATGTACTAGGTGTTGGTTGCACCGTAACATTGTTAGTGGATAACATAAAGGGCAAAATCAAACTGAAGTGACACCTATTCAAATGACTTAGGTTCAACGTATCGATTTACTTAAAAGGTCACCTAGATGAGTTGATAGCAAGCAACAGTATGATGCAATGAAGTCCTTCAAACTTAATATATGAGTGATATACTTGACTTCTAACAGACTAACACTAAAGCATCAGAGTTTTAGAAATACTCTGCTTTTTCTCTATTTGGCTCAGACGACAATAACGAGAAAGGGAAGCAGAAACACTATGGGGGCTATAAGAATGAGTCTAGAACTTACTCATTTATAAGAGAATGTGACATTTGAATAAACATATTTGATTCTACAAAAATGAGTTTACGTACCTTTGCGGCATTTTGTAAAGCCAACAATATTTGCAATGCTGAGGGTCAAGCAAACTCCAACAACAAGAAGATAATCCGCCTGGAACCTTATCAGAGAGAATATTCCGAAGAAGATCCATACAACTGCCTAAAGAAGAAAAATGACTTGAATACATTGACAACACCAGCCTTTTTTCTTATATGTTTTGTGATCAGAAAAATAAACACTGATCAAGTTGATCAACAAAAATAATTACAACTTAAAATCCAAAATCACTGACAGCAAGCACATCTAACAAAAAATAAAATCTCCAACCTCCAATGCTAGTGTCAAAAGTTTATCAACGTGGCATCCTCACTAAGATTTATAAAAAATCCCATATGGATAAAGGATTATACATATCACTTAAGTTTGATTCTACATTTCACTTCACAATTGTATTCATTAGAGGGCAGAGAAATTGACTTACTGTCAAGTAAAGAGTCCACCAGAACAGCCATGAATCCTTTTTGTTCATACGAGCTAACGACTGTAGAAGAAGGTTATGACATATAAGAAATATAGCACGGGTACTACAAAGCCGATTAAATTGGTTGTATTTGTGGTTGGAAAAACAAAACAAAAAACTAACAAATCTTAAATGAAAACAGTAAAACACTCACCTCTTGGTCAAGACATTCAAATTTCCACACACTTTCACCATTGTCATCAATTTCATTCCACCACCTCAAACCGACTAAGATTCGGCCACTTACATTTTTTACCACCCAAAAATCAAGAGCAGCCAGAAGCACAGTAACCACAAATATTATGACAAAACTATCAGAAAAGAGGGCCGAGAGTATGTAAAACGCTAACGCTCCAGCCTGCTTATACAAAAAAATATATATATATTCTAAAAGGATACATTGTAAGGAGGAAAAACAAGGAAATCATACAAACCCAAAAGATTAGACCTTGAAAAGCACATGAAAAAAGCATATCCTTGGGTTTGCATAGTTTTCTCCTGGAGGCTGAACACAAAAGGAAATAAGTAGAATATTATAAAGTGAGATCATAAAATTATATAAAGATAAATGAGACACGACGCAATATATACATATATATACACACACACATAACTGTTAAAAATCTGTAAGTTATAGAGCAAGACGTTCCAGTTATCTACTACATGTACATGTATCATCACACATACTCTTCAACTCACACAAAAGATGCAAAGGTACTTTAAGATAAAAAAAAAGGCCGTAAAATTTGGGTAGTTTGAATGTTGAAACTCACATTCAACATTTATATTCACTCTTCACCTTTTCTTCTAAGATATGAATATATGATGCAACTTTCATGTCTTGTAAACCCGCAAATTAAAGAATAAGAATCCATGCTATTACAATGCGAAAATATACATTGTAATTCACAATAGCACTAAATTACAAACTAGATAATGAGGAAGCTAATTATAGGATGACAATTACAAAATGGAAGAACTTTGAGAAGCCAATTACGTACAAATCATCGGATCCAGAGTATATGACACATATTATCTCAGCATACATCAAAAAAAATGTTTTATCAATCAATGAGGTCACTGATCAACCCAAATCCAACAATATGTGCAAACAGATTTAGGAACCTAATCCAGTCCTAATCTAGGGAAAGAATGTGAGATATGAAAATGTAAATGTACTCTCACAATGATTCAGCACAATGCATCACTTATTTATAGTAGTTAAAAACCACTATTAACCAGCAACTAACTCACTAAGGTAACTAACTAAAATAAGTAACTCTATGTTATTATTACTCTAAGAATGTGCAACCACAAATATAAGAACAACTATCCAAATGAATAGCTGAATTTACTAATCTTAGTTCCTTATTAGTGACATGCAATTTGCTTGAGCATCAATAACTCATCATCAAATACCAACTCTTGGAGACTTGTGGTGACATTTGAAATCATTACACAATTTGATTATTGTCAGCTTAAAAAAATACAACCACGGTTCAGAGTCCACCAAATCTGGTACCAACATAACTCAATGTCAAATTAGGGCAATCCAAGGCGAAACAATCAAAATAACAAATATACACAATCCATTTCGTGATTTCAAAAACATCAAGAGATTGTTATACGACTTATCAATCGCATCAACAACGTAGTTAGTTGAAGTGCGTAATTGAGGATTTCTACAAGGGATAAAAACAATAAAACAGATTCGCCTAAGATCTGCCCTAACGAGTTTTGATCTAACAAGCAGATAGCAATACACATGAAGCTTAGAACATTACATCAGGAGGAGATAGAGATTCTGAAACATACAGGATCCATGATGACGGATCAGAGTCGGGGCTGAATCAGCTTCAAGACGCAGCTAATTGTTGACGCCTCTAGATCAAGGTCTGGGATCTTGTTGGAATTTTGGGGTTGAATTAAAACAAATATAACATAACAACGTTTTGAAAAGGCTCCTGCTATATCCACCCGAGGATTGTTTCAACCAAAACGATCTTGAAACGGTCAATATAAAAGGGGCCCCCTGAATTTTAAGGTTTCGTCGTCGCGACACGTGGCGGTCGTTTCAACTGAAACGACCTTGAAACGACCGTTTGAACCAAAACAATAGTAGAAAATGAGTGTATTTAGTAAAACTTTTGGTGTCTATATAACAACTCTTTGAAAAACATTGAAAACAGAGAGGCATTATAACCGATTTATTTTTTATTTTAAACTACAAGTGACCCGACGTGAACACAAGCATAAAAAAGATATTGGTAAAATGTTTGGATAGTGAATCGGTGAACTATGAGTTGATGGTTTAATAAAATATTTATTATTAAAAATATAAGTTTCAATAATTCAAACATCAAAATATTTTATTAATGTTATAATTAATGAAGATTATTTGAAAATATTAATTGTGATTACTTGAATCACTTTTCTTCTTTAAAAGAGTTTATAGGAAAGAGATTGTAAGAAGAAGTAGAGAGAAATTTAGAAGATTAGAAAGAGTCGAGAGAAAGTTTGTATAACATGTAGAATGTTCACAAAGAGGTGCATCTTTACCACACCTTACATTGGTGTGGTATTTATACTATAAATTTAGGAGACAATGAGACATAGCTAGTATGAGTGTAAGAATGGTAAAAACTTTTGTATGGAGAAGGTTGCATAGGTGATGATGTGAAAGTGGTGGACATCCAAATATATTGTCTTGATATTTCATAATACCCCCCTTGGATGACACCTTTCACACTTGGGGTTCGGTTTTGGAAAAATTGTCTCATTAAAAACTTTTTAAAGAAAACCCAGTGGAAAAAAACTTTAGCTAAGGAAAAAAGAGTACAGTGCTCCCCCTCAAGTTGGCATCTGTATATTATCATATTGTTTGTACACGTCTCATTCCAATGTTATGATCGTGTTTCCTAAAAACCGATGTAGGGAGTGCTTTAGTGAAAAGATCGGCTGAGTTGTTGCTAGATTGGACTATCTCATTTGGACATGGTTGTCTTTGATAAGCTCTTGAGTGTATGAGAAGAATCTTGGCCGTATGTGGTTTGTCATATCACTCTTGATGTAACCTTCTTTCATTTGCGATACACAAGTTGCATTGTCTTCATAGAGTTGGACGTCTTTTCTCTAGCCCATAGTAAGTCAATATGATTTGAGTCATAGATCTTAGCCATATACATTCCCTAGAAGTTTCATGTAGTGCAATGACTTCAGCATGATTTGATGATGTTGCAACAAGTGTTTGTTTTTTAGAACGCCATGAAATTGGGTGCCTCCACTCATGAATACATATCTAGTTTGAGATCTTGCCTTATGAGGGTCAGATAAATAACCTGCATCTGCATAACCAACCAACCTTTCCTTTGAATTGTTAGGATAAAACAAACCTAGATCACCAACAGTTCCTCGAAGATATCGAAGAACATATTTAATTCCATTCCAGTGTCTTTTTATAGGGGATGAACTAAATCTTGCTAGTAAATTAACTGCAAAAGAAATATCAGGTCTAGTACAGTTAGTAAGATACATGAGAGCCCCAATTGCACTGGGAGATGATATTCCTGGACCAAGAACCTTTTCATTATCTTCGCGAGGGCGAAATGGATCTTTGTCGACATTTAGTGATCTCACAACCATTGGGGTGTTAAGGGATTTGCTTTATCCATATTGAAATGTCTCAAGAGTTTTTCAGTATAATTTGATTAATGAACAAGTGTTCCATTATTCTCATGCTCAATTTGTAAACCAAGACAATATTTGGTTTTTCCAAGGTCTTTCATTTCAAAGGCTTTCTTTAGAAGAATAATTGTTTCATGAATTTCTTTATGTGTCCCAATTATATTTAGATCATCAACATATACGGCCATGATCACATATCCTGATGTTGTTTTCTTAATAAAAACAGATGGACACATATGATTATTTGTATATCCTTTGCTTATCAAATAATCACCCAAACGATTCTACCACATCCTTCCAGGTTGTTTTAACCCATATAAAGATCTTTGTAGTTTGATTGAATACATTTCTTTGGGTTTTGAACCTAAAGCTTCAGGCATTTTGAATCCTTCTGGGATTTTCATATATATATCACTATCAAGTGATCCATATAAGTAAGCAGTAACGACATCCATAAGACGCATTTCTAGGTTTTTAGAAACTGCTAAGCTGATTAGATATCTAAAGATAATTACATCCATAACAGGGGAATATGTTTCTTCATAATCAATTCCTGGTCTTTGAGAAAAACCTTGAGTCACCAGTCTTGCTTTATATCTAGTAACTTCATTTTTCTCATTTCGTTTTCGCACAAAAACCCATTTATACCCTACAGGTTTTACGGCCTTGGGTGTAAGGATAATGGATCCAAAAACCTTTCTTTTCTTGAGTGAATCCAACTCAGCTCGCATAGCATCTTTCCATTTGTTGTAGTCGTGTCGATTTCGACAATTATTGACAGATTTTGGTTCAGAAATATCATCTCCCTCCATGATATCACTTGCTATAGAATAAGAAAATACTTCATCAATATTTGTCATTTCTGACCAGTTCCATAATGTTTGTGTATGACCATAGTTAATTGACAACTCGTTGTTGTCGTCATTCATTTCCTCCTCATGAAACACTTTCAATGTTTCATTAGGATCATTTCTTTATGGTCAATTTCCATTACAGGTCCTTTTCTTTTTCGGGGAAATTTATCCTTTGAACCAGTTGGTCTCCCACGTTTTAAACGTTTCTGAGATTCATGAGCAATGTTATTGTCTACTTGTTTACTCAGGATATCAACTCGAGCTGGAGTATTTACAGCAGGTATGTGAGATTTAGTTATTCCTTTTGTATCAGTAAATGCATCCGGTAGTTGATTTGTAATTTCTTGTAGATGTATAATCTTTTGAACCTCTGATTTTCATTGCTTTGTCCTTGAATCAAGATGCAACAACGAAGGCTCACACCATGAGATATCCTTTCTTGTTTTTCTTTTCTCCCCCAAGTGTTGGGAAGATCGCCTCATTAAAGTGGCAATCATCAAAACGTGATGTAAATACATCACCAGTTAAAGGTTCAAGATACCTTATGATGGAAGTTGTTTCATATCCAACATATATCCTCAACCTTCTTTGAGGACCCATTTTTGTGCGTTGTGGTGGGGCAATAGGGACATATACTGCACAACCAAAAATTCTAAGGTGAGATATATTTGGCTCATGGCCAGAAGCAAGTTGTATAGGAGAATACTGGTGATTTACACTTGGTCTCACAAGGATTAATGATCCAACATGTAAAATTACATGGCCCCAAATAGATACAGGAAGCTTTGTTCTCATTATTAATGGCCTACAATTAGTTGGAGGCGTTTGATTAATGATTCAGCTAAACCATTTTGTGTGTGTACATGAGCAACTGGGTGCTCAACAACTATTCCAACAAACATGCAATAATCATTAAAAGCACGCAATGTAAACTCTCATGCCTTATCAAGTCTTACTTATTTGACCGTATAGTCGGGAAAATGTGCTCATAATTTAATAATTTGAGCGAGCAATTTGGCAAAAACCACATTACGAGTTGATAACAAAGAGACATGAGACCATCTGCTAGATGTGTCTATCAGGACCATGAAATATCTAAATGGTCCACATGGTGGATGAATTGGTCCACATATATCACCTTGAATTCTTTCAAGAAACATGGGTGATTCATTTTCAACTTTGAGTAGTGAAGGCCTTGTAATTAATTTCCCAAGAGAGCAAGATGTACATAGGTGTGTTTTATCATTTTGGGGAATCTTTTGGTATTTCAGTGGATGACCATGTGTATTTTCAGTTATCCTTTTCATCATGGTGGACCCTGGATGACCTAATCTATCATGCCATAAACTGAATGAGCCATTATCACAATATTTTCCTTTGACTGCCATGTGTGCATGAGGCACACCAATATGTGTATAATGCAAACCTGAGTTAAGTATTGGCAGTTTTTCCATTACATGACATTTGTTCATGATATACAAAAATTTTTACTATCGATAATTTTTTATTGAGTATCATATCCGTTATGGTATATGTTTTTGAAACTTAATAAGATTCTTGTCGATTTCGGGGAGAATAATGCATTTTCTATGAAAAGCTTTGTTCCATTTGGTAACACCAAATTAGCCTTTCCGACTACTTCTATTAAGTCAGTAGGGCCTGACATTGTATCGATGGTACCATTTGTTGGCTTCAGTTCATAAAAATATTTCTTTGATTTAAGAATAGTATGTGTAACACCACTATCTTCTATACACATATCACCATCATTTGTTTGGTTTTTGTTGCTCTAGTGAAATTCATTTTAAACTTCACATATGAAGAAAACAAAAACTAGTAAGACATTATGAAATATTATAACAAGAAAAATTATTTTAGAAAATATAATAAGAACATTTATTTCAGAAAAAAACATATTACATCAACGAGAGGGAAACACTAATTGAACATAATTTAAGAAAGTGAAATACATGAATTACACAAAAGAGCGTCAAGTTCCAACAACCTTTTTCAGGTTTCATAATCATTGAGAAAATCCGAGTTATTCAGTTCAATATCAACATTTTCAAAAGTACCCACATGGTTCACTTCTTTCTCTTTTCCTTTAAGGGATGCTTGGTATAACCTGCATAGATGTTCAAGTGTGCGATAAGTTTTCGACCAGTGGTTCATCATTCCACATCTATGAAAAGAATTACCATGATTTTGAGAAGTGCTAGCTTCATTCTTAAGCTTATTCTGCTCGTTTAGGTTACCATTTTGTGGAGTATGATATGTGTTGTTTCTTTGGTTGCGACCATGACCACGACCACGACCACGATAATTATTGTTTCCTTTAAAGGAATGGTTGTGATTATGGAAATGGTTTCTATTAAAATGGCCATGGCCACACCCACGTCCACGACTTCGTTCCCATTTTCGCTCAGAAGGCTTGAAATCATTTTTATTAACAACATGCATTTCTGGGATAGTTAGTGAACATGTGGGACGAGCTTGATCATTTTTCAGTAGTAGCTCGTTATTGTTTTTGTTACAAGGAGGCATACATTTAGCTCATAATACTTTTTAAATTGTGGAAACCGATAATGCTGTTGGAAAACTATGTTTGATGCGTGAAATGTGGAGAAAGTTTTTTCCAGCATCTCTTCCTCTGTAATAGGATAACCACAAAATTGAAGTGTGAAACTTATCCTGAATAAGCAAAGGTGTACTCATTTACCATTTTGAAATCCTGGATCCTGAGATTGTTCCATTCATTTCTAGCAGCACTAAGTAAGACTTCCTTTTGATGATCAAACCTACTTTTTTATATCCTTCCATAAGGTATGTGGATCATCACCAATTCGAGTATTCAATTTGCAACATGTTATCAATATGCTTATGGAGGAAGACATCAGCAGTTGCTTTGTCTTTTTCCTCGCACGTGTTGCCTTCATTTATGGTTTCTAAGACACCCTTGGATTTGAGATGTCTTTTTGCATTTGTCGTCCATGACATGTAGTTTTCCCTAGTATATTAAAGAGCAGGAAATTCAAGTTTAGTAATGTTTGACATATTATAGCTAGATATAAATTGAACAAGTAATAAGAGGAACATTAGAATCCATATATATCAATAAACAGTGAGATACAATATAGTGGTATTGTAACACCCTAAATAGTTAATAATAAAAATGAAGTAATAATATAAAAATAATAATTTTAAAAAAAATGAAAATTCTTGGCCACGCATAACACCCTCAAATTGAAGATCTATCCCTGTCAACAAACAACTAAGAAATCGGTAATATCTCAATTTTGACCTTAAGGTCAAAATCTAACTCTATTAGGCTCCTTCTTCATCGGAAATCAAATTGAAGATCTATCCCCGTCAACAAACAACTAAGAAATCGGTAATTAACCTTGGATAGCGATGACCATATAGTCTCATTCAACGTTATTTCGATGCCATTTTTCCGACTTTGGATTTCTCAATCGTTCCGCCACCATGGTCCACCACTACACCACCATCACAATGATTGAAACGTCGCTCTGTTTGGTTCTCTCCGCATGTCCTCAATCCATAACTCTGGTTCCTAAACAAACTATTCTTCTGTTCCCGTTTGCAAGCTTGACTTGAAATTGCATGTTCCCATAGGCTAGTTACTTTCAGTATTTGCCTTATAAGTTTGCTACTCTATACCCGAGCATTTTTGACCCGTCATATGGGCGTAAATGACGAGGCACTTTTGTGAGGTGATTAAAAATGCTCACGGCATCTCTATCAGGTGCTTGTGTAGTACTTAGGCCACTAGAGGCGTATGTATTGATCCTAGTTCAGTTATACGTTATATGTTATATGTGATAAGTTATATGTTATATGGGGGATTAGGTAACGTGTGTACGCCACACACGCCATCTCTACTTGTACATTAGCCTAGATAGCTATGTACACCTCTGTTCTGGCTCTATGGGTACTTCATTATAGGTTACACGACTATTTTTCATGATTAATTGTCGTGTAGATTTGATATGTATTCTGTTACATGTTCTGTGTGTTTGTTATGTTCTTATTCCAGGTAATCAGGAAAATCCGGGGACTCGGGGATGAGAGCAAGTGGATTCGAGTCTTTATCTTATTATTTTTATTTCAGTATTTTAAAAAAGACATTAATTAGGAGTTCCTTTGATTATTTATTGGGTTTGGATTGTTAGAATTTCGTTAAGACTTGGACCTTGTTTTATTTTGGGAGAATTTCGTTAAGACTTTACGGGTTGGGGTGTAACAATTATGGTATCAGAGCAAAGGCTCTTTCTTATGAAAAACTTAAAACCTAATAAATGTAAACTTGTGAGGTAATGGGTAGACGTTGGGTTAGGATATCATCTTCTGGTTAATCTTCAGTATCGTCTGTTCTTGATCTCCGGTAGAACATGTTAGAAGTCTCTTTATCGTTAATTGTAGTACCTTCCCCGCTTCATGGTATATTATTTAAGTTATTTTATCACGTCATCGTTCTCGTTTCGCTTTAATGCTCTAGCTTTTATCAGATCGTAAGGTACGAATCCTGAAGACCTTGTGACACGACTTAAGCCATGATCTCCGATGAACCTATGTATGCTCGATTAAGACCTTGCTACCATGCATGCTGCAAGACATATTCTGCAAGATATGTATATATATAAACGGGTTTCATCCCTGTTAGATAGTCACTAAGTTACCTATTGGAATTCTGTCATATCTTTATCATGTGGTTATCATTCACTCGTCCATATCGTTTTAGTTAGCCTAATCATTATGATGCATGAAGGGGGGATAGTTAGGGCATAGTTGTAAGGTAAATTGACGATTACGGTTCTAGAACGTAATCGTGGATTTACAGTACATATGTGTGCTTCTGGAACCCTATTATGTTGATTAATTTCCATTTGATTGTTTAAGACTCTTAGTATTCATCGTAACATTTTGACTATTCCATATAAGTCACCTTTAATACGCATTATGTCGCATTGTATTTGTGACCCTCTTTATCAGTGATCTATTCTAATTTTCTGCATATGTTGATCCATATTGAAATAACGTAGGGATGATGCCCCTACAACAGGAAATACGTTCATGCAACTAATTTGTTTTGATAAGTAGGGACATTTTGCACCAGCCTGTTTTTATAGAATTCTATGATCCGCAAGTATATCCGTATAAGCACTTTTGATATCATGCTCATATGACTTGGCACATTGCATTATGATTGAACGTCGCATTCATCTTATGCTCCTTAAGGGCTGCAACTCTTGAACGCACCTATTAGGGGACTTAGCCCCTAGGCTTCAAAATTCTTATTGCACGGTTGTATGTGATTCCTAGCTAAGGTGAAAGCTATATCTCCTGATGAGCCAAATGCATTAGATAATCTGATCGTGGTGAACTTCTGGATGCTTTACTTTAAGAATTACTTGGACTCCCACAAGATCGCGATGTAAAGTTTACTATTGACCTCATTCGTGGCACTGGACAAATTTTTATTGCATTGTATCGCATGGCACATCTGGAACTTAAGGAGCTCAAGGAGCAGTTACATGAGTTATTAGAGGTAAGATTTATTGGATCAAGTTGTCTCGTCTTAGGGCACGTCATTCAATTCGTGAAGTAGAAAGAAAGATCTACGAGAGTCTGCATCCATAATCGGTATCCGGTACCTTGTATTTTACGACTTATTTGATTAGCTTCAAGGCACAAGGTGTTTTTCAATGATTGATTTGAGGTCTGGATGTCACCAGTTGAAGATTAGAGATTCAGGTGTTGCTAAATCAGCGTATCGCACTCAGTACGGTCACTATGAGTTCTTGGTCATGTCGTTTTGGCTGATCAATGCCCCGTCAGCTTTTATGGACCTTAGGAACTAAGTCTTCCGCGACCTACTCGATAAATTTGTCATATTCTTCATAAATGCTACTTTGGTATAGTTAAAGAATAAAGAGGAACATGAAGACCATCTCAGTATTGTGCTCGAAACTCTACGTCAGATGAAGCTTTATGCTAATTTCTCAAGTGCGATTTATGGCTAAGCGGTGTAGCTTTCTTGGTCACGTCATTTCTGCTAATGGTATTACCCATGGATTTTGCTAGCTATGATGGATGCGAGCAGTAACTTACTTAGACTTACATTTTCTACAAAGTTTTAGAGTTTTCTTGGCCTTGCCAGTTATTAACATAGATTTGTCGAAGGATTTTCTATCATTGCTTTTCCCTTATGCAGTTATCGAGGAAATGAGTTAATTTCTCTTGGAGTGATGACCGAGAGAAGAGTTTTGAGGAATCAAACAGGAGACTGGTGTCTGCCCTACTCTTGCACTCACATCAGGCTCTGGTGGATACCAGATTTATAGCGATGCTTTTAAGAAAAGGCTTAGGCGTGTGTTGATGCATCATGGTGAGGTTATTGTTTACGCCTCCTGACAGTTTAAACCTTACGAGGTTAATTATCCGACACATGACATTGAACTCGCTGCCATATTTTTGCGTTGAAGATCTGGCGTCACTACTTATATGGGGAGATGTGTGATATCTTCACTGATCACAAGAGTTTAAAGTATATCTTCACGTAAAAGAATTGAGCATGAGACAAAGAAGATGGTTAGAGTTATTGAATGATTATGATGCCAACATTCAGTAGCACCCCAGAGAAAGCTAACGTTGTACCCGATTCACTTAGCTAAAAGAACTCTTTATCGATAGTTTCTTATTGTTCACAGCTTCAGATTATTTCCGCCCTTGACCGATTAAGCATTTATATTCATACTAGCGAGGATGACGAGTATCTCGCCAAATTTTAGATAGAGCCTAACTTGATCTCTCGGATTAAAGATACACAATAATATGGCAGTGAACTTTGGGCTATTCTGCAAAATATAGAGGTCAGTAAACAGTCAGGGTTCAGATTTGATGGACATAGAGTAGATGGTGTGGCAAATGATTATGTGTGCCAAATGATTCCGCTCTTCAAGAATCTTTGTTAGCCAAGCTGCATAGTTCGCCATTTTCTATCAGGATCTACAAAGATGTATTAAGATCTTTATTAGCACCTTTGGTGGAGTGGGATGAAGGAAGATGTGGCTAAGCATGTCAGTAGATGTCTTACTTGTCAGCGTGTTAAGATCAATTAATGAGAGGGTCAGTGGCTTGCTTCAGCAGCTACCTATTCCGGTATGGAAATAGGATGATATCTCCATGGATTTTGATCACAAGGCTACCGAGGACTTTCAAGAGGAATGATGCCATATGGATTATTGGCTATAGATTAACGAAGTCTGCTCACTTCCTTCCGATTCAATAGGGATTCTCAGTTACTAAATTATCTGAGTTATTTACTCGGGAGATCATAAGGCTTTATGGCACCCCATCTTCCATTGTGTCAGATCGACACCCATGTTTTACTTCTCATTTTTGGAAAGGCTTCCAAGCAGCATGGGGCATGAAACTGAAATTTAGCACTACATTTCAACCTTAGAGCGACAGCCAATCGAAACACATTATTCAGACACTCGAGGGAATGCTAAGAGTATGCGCCTTAGAGTGGACAAGGAACTGGGACAAATATATCTCCTTGGTTGAATTTGCCTACAATAATACTTGGCAAGCTAGTATTAGTATGGAACCGTTCGAGTTACTATATGGTCGTAAGTGAAGAACACCCAAGCTAAGAGTTAGTTTATATTGCAAATGAAAAAGTCAGTATTGCTCGAGAAAAATTAAAGGAAGCACAAAGTAGACAAAAGAGTTATGCACACCGGCACCGTAGAGAATTATAGTTTTAACGCCGGTGACCGTGTATTTATAGAACTTTCGCCTTTCCGAGGCGCTCGCTGTTTGGTATTAAGGACAAGCTCAGATGAACCCATTTGAGGGTGTTATGCGTGGACCATTAGAAATTTTGGATAGGGTTATAGAAGTTTCATATTGTCTAGTCCTAACGCCTCAGCTTCCATCTTATTCGTGAAGACTTATCTCTTGAGGAGGAACTTGAAGATATTTTTGATCGAAAAGAACGTGTTATGTGTCGCGAGGCTATTCCTTCGTTAAGACTCTATGGAAGAATCATTCTAAGTGAGAAGCCACACGAGAAATGGAAGATTCGATTCGTTATCAATATCCTGTTATGTTCACGTCTTAGTATTCTATATTTCAGTCTATTACTTATGGTACATTCTACTTTTGATTTTGGCCTTTAAGTATTTGTTTCCATGTTATGTGCTAAAACCAAAAGTATGTGTTTTGAATGCTTGAGGTTATGTTTTGAATTTGTCATGTCATATGTTCACTCGGATCCGTACCTAGCAAATTTCGGGGTCGAATTTTTGTTTAAGAGGGGTAGAATTGTAACACCCTAAATTGTTAATAATAAAAATGAAGTAATAATATAAAAATAATAATTTTTAAAAAAAATGAAAATTCTTGGCCACGCATAACACCCTCAAATAGGTTATATCTCAATTTTGACCTTAAGGTCAAAATCTAACTCTATTAGGCTCCTTCTTCATCGGAAATCAAATTGAAGATCTATCCCCGTCAACAAACAACTAAGAAATCGGTAATTAACCTTGGATAGCGATGACCATATAGTCTCATTCAACGTTATTTCGATGCCATTTTTCCGACTTTGGATTTCTCAATCGTTCCGCCACCATGGTCCACCGCTACACCACCATCACAATGATTGAAACGTCGCTCTGTTTGGTTCTCTCCGCATGTCCTCAATCCACAACTCTGGTATCCTAAACAAACTATTCTTCTGTTCCCGTTTGCAAGCTTGACTTGAAATTTCTAAGCTGCTATGGTGAAGTACGCAGCCATTGGAGTGGCCACCACATCCGAATCCCGTTTTCTTCTTTATCTCCCGACCCAGGAAAATTCTGTCGTGCACCTTGTCGTATTGTTTCGGTACATATCGTTACGAGATCACCAGCCCCTACATCGGTTCCTGAGTAGCCCTGCTTGACGTTTGAGGTAACACTCTTACTTTTGCTTGTATTCCACATTTCCACGTATTCATGAATAATCGATTATGGACTCTCGTGTTCGTAATCGGCTCCATTTTAATGTCATGTTCTATAATATAAAATTAGTGAAGATAAAGAAAACCAGCGATCTCAATTTCATAAAATAAATGACAATCTCATGTCCCTTGTTTTAATCCGTTTTAAAACTATAGACTCACATCCCTTGTTCAAGCAGACTACACAGAAATTAGTAATGAACATATTGTTTCATCTACACATCCATGGTATGGAACTTTATGTTTCAAAATCTAATATATTTTAGTTACAAAATCGTTTGAAAAATCACAAGATCATTGATGTTATGGAAAATGAACTGGTAGTTCAGTCTTAGTCGGGGAACCGTGCAGAAGTCTGCGAATTGGGAATGCAATAAAAAGTTGACTAAGTAGAACATTATAAATATAAATAGATAGCAATGGATAAGGGTCTTGAATGATCAATATGATAACACACGTAATTGAAGTTTACTAAATCTAACTTGAATTGTAATTAAAATTTTAGGTTCACATATTTGTAGATGATATAACTCAGACCCAGTTTATTTTGCTTAACTCTTTTGCTAAGGTACGGATTTCGACCCCTTTCACTTTTAGTATCATTTATCTCTATCCCGGGTTACGACCCATTTGGCCTTCGGCATTTGACATGTTTTGGTCCGCTTGATTAGTTCGATATTAGTTTTGTTCCGTAAAAGTTAATATGTTATATGCTCAGATTTAAGTAGCCTAATCGTTGTAGCATGCAATACACTTATTAGACTTCTACTCATTATTGCATGTTCCCATAGGCTAATTACTTTCAGTATTTGCCTTATAAGTTTGCTACTCTGTACCCGAGCATTTCCGACCCGTCATATGGGCGTAAATGATGAGGCACTTTCGTGAGGTGCTTAAAAATGCTCACGGCGTCTCTATCAGGTGCTTGTGTAGTACTTAGTCCACTAGAGGCGTATGGATCGATCCTAGTTCAGTTATACGTTATATGTTATATGTGATAAGTTATATGTTATATGGGGGATGGGGTAACGTGTGTACGCCACACACGCCATCTCTACTCGTACATTAGCCTAGCTAGCTATGTACACCTTTGTTCTGGCTCTATGGGTACTTCATTATAGGTTACACGACTATTTTTCTTGACCAATTGTCGTGTAGATTTGATATGTATTCTGTTACATGTCCTGTTAGATTCAGTTATATGTTCTGTTCAGTTTTGTTCCGCCACGTGTCTCCTTTTTGAAATTGTTTTCGCTTATGCTTCTTATTCGTTTTACTATTGTTTCTCCGTTACTGAGCAACTTTTGGCTCAGTCGTATTTTTTTATGTGTTTGTTATGTTCTTATTCCAGGTAATCAGGAAAATCCGGGGACTCGGGGATGAGAGCAAGTGGATTCGAGTC
>JBCNJP010000008.1:41763223-41796821 GCA_039602395.1 Deinandra increscens subsp. villosa | reverse complement strand
ATTGTTATACCCTGAATTTTCGGCTGGTAATCTAGGGTACAGATATAGGCTTAGGGCAGGATTGACCCAGGAATTGTGTGACCCAGAATTTAACAGGTAAGGTTGAATAACCCTGAATGAATCAGAACTGAGGTAATGTCCCAGGGTGTCATCATAATTCAGGAAAGTTCATATTTATTTTATTTTTGTCATACGTTATAGTGACCCAGGATGAGTATAATCCAGGGTCACTCTTATTATACGAATGACCCAGCATGTGGAAATGACCCTGCATGCTAGGACGTTGTTACTAACGAATTTTGTGCCTATATCTGATCAAGGACAGGTTGACAAAGTCTACCAACGGTCGAATGGGACGAGCTGGAGACTTATTTCGCACGTGGTCAAAGGGCGCTAGCTGAAAACTCGGTCAACCAACTGAAAAAGACGTTGAAGAGAAGATCTCTGGAATATCGGACAAGTTGTTGAAGAGCTAGGAGTATAAATAGGACATTTAGTCATTTAATTAAGCTCACTCGAGCTTTACACATTGTATTCTCGTATTCAGTTCTCTGTTTACTCACTGTACTCAAACGATTTCGTGATCAATAAATTGGTAGCGTGTGTTATCGCTACCCGGGGTTTTTATGCCGGCGGCGCCTTAGAGACATCTAAGGTCTAAGGGCTTTTCCCTAGTAAAATTCTCGGTGTTCTTATCTGCATTCAAGTTTTCATTTGTGTTATCAACTTTCTTAATCGATTTCATAATTAAACTTACGTTTTTACCCAGGATTCTGCTTTTGTCCCTGGAATTCAACTATTGTCCCAGGACTTTTGCAAACAGTTTTTGTATCTTAATCCTAGGCACCAAACCTCACAATCTTATTTGGTTCAAATCTTACTAATTTTGCTTAAGTAATTTTTAGCCAAAACAATTTTGCGCCCACCGTGGGGCAATTGGTGTCAATCTTTTATCAAACTCTTTTCAGGTTCGTCCTAAACTTGATTTTTGCCAAAATCTATCAAAAAATGTCAACACAAATTAACACCTCAAATGTTTCGGTTTCTGCTATGATTACTTCAACAACTGGAGTCACCCCACCGGGTCCAAGGTTCAGTACTTCGACAAGTGGAGTCACCTCACCGGCTCCAAGGTTTAGCACTTCAACTTCAGCTACACACAGTGACGGACCGACAGTCAACCATGAAGTGATCGAGACTGAAAACATCCCAGATGACTCTGTCATGATATCTAATACTGATATCCTAGCCACATTCGGTAAGATGGAGCGCCACATGGAACTCCAACAAAAGGTGAACCAGGAATTCATGGCCCAATTGACGAGCATAAGGTCAGAGTTACCCAGGGCTACATCGGTTCAGCCTTCTCCACTCGATCCTAGAATTCTAAATTTCAGCACCCTCGGAAGCAATTCAGGGTACATGAAGGTGTCACCCCACTGGATAGGAGATCAATATCCTTTACCGCTCAGATGACCCAGGCTGATTTACCCAGGATGTCCACCATCAGGGAACCATTCATTAATCCTGGGAAAAATATGACTCGGGATGTCGGTAACACTCCTCAAACTTTTGTCCATTATGCTAATACTAACAATTCAGTGCAGGATCCAGTGATCAGCCCATCAATGGAACGAGAGATCCAAAAACTGAAGCAGATGATCTCAAGTGTCCCAGGAGTTGTGCAGCCTATCCCAGAAGTTGGACCAGCGAGTCATAGATTGTCCAGGTTTGCTCCACCGATCTGTGACGTGGAGATACCTAAGAGGTTATAAACACCCAGCATGAAACCTTATGACGGCACGACAGACCCTAAAGAACATGTGGCGCAGTACCATGAAAGAATGGAGGTTATCTACATGCCCCCTGAAATTAAGGAGGCATGCCTATGTAAAGGATTCGGGTCCACCCTAACAGGGGCAACCTTAAAATGGCTCCTGAATGTTCCTCCTTACTCTATTACATCATTTTCACACTTAATTAATTTATTTAACAACAAATTCTCTTGCAGCCATAGCTTTGAAAAACTAACAAGTGATTTGTATAGGGTAACCCAGAATGCAGGTGAAATCCTAAGGAATTACGTCAGCAGGTTTAGCAGAGAAGCCTTGGAAATCCCGAACATGGACATGGCGACTGCAGTCCAGGCTTTCAAGATGGGACTTAGCAAAGACTCACCATTCTATGAAGATCTGGTCATGAACCCGTGCCATAAGATAGACGAAGTTCGTCATAGGGCTTTACGCTTCATCAGGTTAGAGGAGGACAGGCAAATCCTAGGGAAGGGTGAATCCTCCCCGGGATTCATTAGCTCCAACAGGAAATCAGAGTCCTCACATCCTAGGTCACAGCGATCTAAGCCATACTCAAGGCCCGATGAACGTCGAGTGAACAGTGTGGACCAGGATGAACAGGAAGAAGAATATCCTTCCCTTAACGATTATTGCTTTACTACTGATATTTCTAGTGTTATGTTTGCTATGCAGGATCTTGGATACAAAGCGAGGTGGCCCAAGAAGAATGATAGACCTTCTACTTGGAAGGACAAGTCCAAATGGTGTGCCTACCATGAAGACTTTGGTCACCAGACCGAGGATTGCATGGCCCTAAGGAGAGAAATTAGCTATCTACTCAGCAAAGGTTACTTGAAGGAACTCCTGGGAAAGAAGAAAGATAAATCCAGGGAGCAGAACCTAAAATCCAGGGACAATGGTGCAAGGTCCCAGGATTCTGGACACGTCGATGGCCATCTTGAGAGAGCATCCTCACCACCCCTAGATGCTAAGGTAATCCATTTCATTTCTGGTGGTTCTGATATTTGTGGTACCTCCTATTCTGCAGCGAAAAGACATGCCAAGGAATCCAAGTCTGATAGAGAGGGAAGACCCAGGAAGAGTTCTGTTCAACCTGATGTCAAGGAAATTACATTCGGGGAAGACGATAGACGTGATATCATAGACCCTCATCATGATGGGTTAGTGATAACACTTCACATCGCCAACAACATTGTGAAGAGGATCTTGATCGATGGAGGCAGTTCAGTAAATATAATTCAGTTGGAGGCTTTGCAGAAGATGGGGATTCCACATTGAGAGATCATTTCAAAATCCACAGTACTTGTGGGTTTCAGTGGCATAGTGAAGAATACCCTGGGTGAAATCAAGCTTCCGGTCTATGTAGAAGGGCTCAACTCGGTTCAACGTTTCTGTGTGATGGACGCACCATCAAGGTACAATGTAATCATGGATAGACCCTGGATTCACGAAAACAGGGTTGTATCCTTAACGTACAATCAATGTGTGAAGCTGTCAACGCCCTGGGGTGTGATCACAGTCCATAGCGACCAGCAAGAGGCCAAGGAATGTTACACTACATCAATGAAAATATCCTCCAAACAAAGACAGGGATAGCAATTAAAGAAAAAGGCCCGGGAAGCCCTGGAAGCAAGGGAGCAAGACGTCAAAGCTGTTGAGTTGGATCCCTCAAATCCAGGGAAGAAGGTCTATATTGGAACAAATATTCCAGGGCCAATAGAGGAACAACTGGTACACCTACTCAGGACCAGAATGTCAACCTTTGCTTTGTCCCATGACGACATGACATGTATTTTTAAGTCCGTTATTACACATAAACTTTGAATTGATAACTCTTTCAGGCCCATACACCAAAAGAGGAGAAAGTTTGCACAAGAAAAAAATGTCATAATCCAGGACGAGGTGGATAGACTATTAAAAGCAAGGATGATCAGAGAAGTAAAGTTTCTCAGGTGGTTAGCCAACGTGGTGGTAGTAGGAAAGAAAAACGGTAAATGGAGGGTATGCGTGGATTACATGGACCTGAACCGTGCATGCCCAAAAGATCCATTCCCACTACCACACATAGACTCCATGGTCGACGCAACAGCAGGCCATGAAATGTTGACTTTCATGGATGCCACCTCAGTATTTCAGCAGATTCTGATGGAACCCCAGGATCAGGAGGATACGGCATTCATAACACCAACAGGTATATATTGCTATATAGTTATGCCCTTTGGACTAAAAAATGCAGGGGTAACATATCAGAGATTGGTTAACATGATGGTCAAAGAAAAATTTGGGGACACGATGGAGGTGTATATCGACGACATGGTAGTAAAATCCAGGGTCATCAGCGACCATGTCCAGAATGTTAAGGATTCCTTTGACATCCTGGATAAATACAACATGAAGCTAAACCCAGAGAAGTGTCATTTTGGAGTCGGAGCAGGAAAATTCCTGGGATACATGGTAACCAGGAGAGGTATAGAGGCAAGTCCAGAGCAGATCAGGGAAATTGCCAACCTACAATCACCATCCAGCACCAAGGATGTTCAAAGGCTTACAGGCAGAATTGCTGCCCTGAATAGATTTATATCAAAATCCTCGGAAAGATGCAGGGAATTCTATGACATCCTGAAGAAGAACAAGAAGTTCGAGTGGAAAGAAGAGCACGAGAAGGCGTTCCAGGATTTGAAGGCGTATTTGTCCACGGCACCCTTGTTGATGAAGCCTAGTCCAGGGGAGCCCTTGTCCCTATACTTAGCAGTTTCCAGGAATACGGTAAGCGCTGTCCTGACCAAGGATGCAGAAGGCCAGCAACACCCTGTTTATTACGTAAGTAAAAGTTTACTTGATGCTGAATCCAGGTACTCACACCTTGAAAAACTTATATTAGCCCTAAGTATGGCATCTAGTAAACTTAGACACTACTTTGAAACTCATACAATTCATGTTAGAACTAACTACCCTATAAAGTTTGTTTTGAGAAAACCATAGATGTCGGGTCGAATGACTAAGGTGGTGTTTGTTTTTTCTGAAAAAAACTCTTCTGTCCTCTTATGTCTGCGCCGCGCAGACCACGCGCAGACATTTAGGTCTGCAGACTGTTTGTTTTTTCGAAGACATTTTATTAAAAAATGTATGCGCGGCCTCTTCTTGGTGCAGATGTGGTCCAGCCACTTCTGACATCTTCTAACATCCGCTAACATTCTCTTTAAACTGTTTTTCATAAACAAACATTTTTAAACAAAGTTTTTTTTTAAAAAAAAAACATTTCTAAACAGTTTTTTTATAAAAAACGTTTTTTTAAAATTTTTTTATTTAAAAATTTTAAAAACTTTTTAAGTATTTTAAATAGCTTATAAAAAACTTCTTTAACCAATTTTTTTAAATAAAGCCTTTTAAAAAGTTTTAAAAAAAACATTTAAAAACGTCTTTTAAAAAAGTTTTATTAAAAATGTTAGTTTTTTAAGAACGTTTTTTATAAATTTTTATTTTTAAAAAAACGTGTTTTATAAATTTTTAGTTTTAGAAAATGTTTTTTATAAAGTTTTATTTTTAAAAAATGTTTTTAACAGTTTTTTTAAAAAAGAATATTTTAAATAGTTTTTAAAAAACTTTTGTATACAATTTCTAAAAAACGCCTTTTAAACAATTTTTTTAAAACATTTTTAAACCGTTATTTAAAAACGTTTTGAAACAGTTATTTAAAAAAAAAGTTTTTAAATTGTTAAAAAAATGTTTTTTAAACAGTTTTTATAAAACATCTTTATAACTTTATTTAAGCGAAAACTATTTTAAAATAACTATTTGTTAAAATATACAGAAAGAAAATCAAAAGGTTTGAATAGTAATTAACTATAAGTTCTAAAAACAATTTATTTAAATTTTAGTTTATTTTAGCAGTTTGCAGAAGTTAAAAAACAAACAGTCTTATTCTTACAGACTGCAGAGGTTTAGTCCACCTCTTCTTCTACAGATGTCTGCAGATGTGGTCCGCAGACTGCAGACGTTTTACCTCTTAAAAAACAAACAGCACCTAAGTGGTCGGTGAAGCTGAGTGCATATGATCTGATCTACGAAGCCAGAACAACTATAAAATCCCAGGCACTAGCTGATTTTGTGGCTGATTTCAGTACTAACATACAACAAGAGCCAGACCATGAATTCCAGCAGCTTCAACATGAAGAAATTTTAGGGTGCTGGACCTTGTTCACTGATGGAGCATCAAATATCAGGGGGATAGGCCTAGGAATCGTACTGAAATCGCCACAGGGGGACATGATACCCCAGGCTGTTAGATGTGGATTCCAGGCAACTAACAATGAAGCTGAGTATGAGGCCCTAATTGCTGGGTTACACTTAGCATTACACTTGGAAATTCAGCACATCCAGGTATATGTTGACTCACTTCTTTTAGCTAACCATTTTAATGGGTCCTACGCAGATAAAGGAGAGAAATTAATCAAATACTTGGAGGTGGTAAAAAGAATGTCCCAGGATTTTCAAAACTTTAATATTCAACAAGTACCAAGGGAGGAGAATGCTGAAGCAGATGCATTGGCGAACCTAGGCTCAGCATTCAAGGCACTTGAAGACACTCATATATCCTATAATTCATATACTAACACCAGCTATAGACCAAGGTACAGAGACCCAGGATTCCGATACAGCGGATAAAATCCTGGCGTCCAGTACCCAAGATTCTTCAACCCAGAAGGAATCCTGGACAAGACCAATTATTCAGTATTTGCAGGACGGTACTATTCCAGGGAACGAGAAGGTTGCCCGTGCATTCAGAGTAAGAGTAGCCAGGTACATGATTATTGAGAACATATTGTATAGAAAATATTTTGCAAGTGCATATCTGAGGTGCTTGGAGAAGGATGAGGCCCAAAAAGTACTCAAGGATATCCACGAGGGTGATTGTGGAAACCATACAGGGGGCGGGTCCTTAATGTCCAAGGTTCTAAGAACAGGGTATTATTGGCTTACGATGAGGAAGGATTCCCAGGATTTCTCCTAGAAATGTGACGCTTGTCAAAGACATGCCAATGTCCCTCACCAGCCTGCAGAACCATTGTACCCTAATCCAGCATCCTGGCCCTTCATGAACTGGGGGATGGATATTGTTAGAAAATTACCCAAGGCCCCTGGAGGAAAGGTATTCATGCTAGCTATGACAGATTATTTATCAAAATGGATTGAAGCCGAGGCACACGTTCAAGTCAGGGAGAAAGAAGTCATATCCTTTATTAAAAGGAACATTTTGACAAGATTTGGAGTACCATCCAAGATTATTTGTGATAACGGGTCATTTATCGGTAGTGTAAATCCTAGGGCATTAAGATGATAACATTGACACCAGTGCATCCCCAGGCTAATGGCCAAGCTGAATCAAGTAACAAGATTATAATAAACGACTTGAAGAAGAGATTGAAAGAGAAGAAGGGAAGATGGGCAGAAGAGCTACCCTTGGCATTATGGGCAGATAGGACCACATCCAAAAGCGCCACAGGCCAAACCCCATTTTACTTGGTCTTTGGTACTGAAGCAGTTATCCCAACAGAAATGGTGGTCCCAACATTCAGGGTCATCGGTCAGACATAGGATTCGAATGATCAGTCCCTAATTGAAGACTTGGATACCCTGGATGAGCTAAGAGATCAAGCGGCTTGGAGGATGGCAGCGTATCAACAGAGAATTTCTAAGACCTACAACAAACATGTGAGGATCAGAAGGTTTAAGGTAGGAGATCTAGTCCTTACAAAGGCATTTCAGAACACAACAAATCCAGGGGATGGAAAGTTGGCTCCTAAATGGGAAGGTCCCTACTTGATTGACTCTAAGGCTGGTAAGGGGGCATATTGGCTAGCTAATATGGAAGGAGACCTACTACCACGACCTTGGAATGCGGTAAATTTAAAGTCATATTTCATGTAAGGCTTCCTGTCCCAGGGTTCAGCTGCCCAGGTATGTGTTTAATTTTTGAATTCATGCTGGAAATCCAGGTCAGTTTCTCTCACTTAATTTATTTCATTTATTCCCTTATATGTTTTATCTTCTTTATTTGTTTTTTAACATCAGTCACACATCGTATCTTTTTCAAGGTTGTAATTCGCTATCCTGAATTTACTAAGATCTATGTTTCGTTAGTTGGATTACTCAGAATCCAGGGTATCCCATGATTCGGGGTACCCAAGATGCAGGATGTTCAAAAATCCAAGGTACATGGAACAAAGCGTACTCAAGATACACCAAGCCAAGGACAATCAGCATATGTCTCCTAAGTTTGAGACTGGCCATCTCACTTCCGTATTGGGTAAGGCCTAAACCCAATCCTAAGGTTTGAGGACTAAGCTTCCTCCATCCGAATAAGGGCTATCACACCTCGCCTGGGACGCACGTGGCAATTTTTGCCTCGCCCAAGACGCACGTGATCCAAATATGAAACCCTAGGATTGTGGGATCATCCGTGTTATAGCATTGGTGGCAACCTCCCAATCCAGGGACATATGCGGATCCCTTAAGGTTTAAAACGATTAACGCGTTTTCAAGATGGATTGGTGCTAACGTACCAACTTAAGACTCCGAGGACATGCCCTAGTCAGTTGGTACGACTAAGAGGAAATCCCTAGTTCGCCAGTACGGCACCGGGCATGACCCCCAGAAATAACTTAGAGATTACCTAGTGACCCAGGATTATTGACATAATCCAGGGTCATAATGGCTGAAACCTAAGTAAAGTAACTACTTGGCTAGTTAATTCTAATTGTTATGTTCGTATGACAAGGAACATTCACAAATCTACTGAGGCTACGAGGAGTCCTAAATCCTGGGGGCAACCCAGGAATACTAAGGTAAACCCTAGAATGATTCCATGCATTAGCAAATATTTGTCAAATATTTCAAACACAATCATGTAATTAACGGCAGTTATATTTAAAGACCCGTCCTGGGTCCGGAAAAGCTCCGACCACCCTAGGATGGGGGCATGTCAAAAACCCTGGATTCATAATCCAGGGGTGGGGCATATTGTCTTAAACAAAAAACCGGGAAACATCAACCGGTATCACATCACAAACATAAAATTAAAAAAAAAATTAAACAAGAACCACAAAAAACAAGAAGACGACCCCAACCTTCAGACTGCATCCTGGGTCGTCTCTTTAGCTTCCTCCACTAGCACGTCCTCTGCTGCCTTGGGCTCCTGGGTTGGCACGTCCCCCTCCTTGGGTTGGTCGATGTCGATGGCATGATCAGCGGAACCCTTAGATGGGGTACCCTTGCTGGTTCCAGGGTCAGCTTCAGGGTCACACCCAGCAGGGATGGTTGCGCCTAGTTCGCGCATTTTAGCTGCCCATTCGGTTACATCCCATTTGGGGTTCTTGAACCACAGGTCTGTGGCCTCCTTAGCCATCTCCAACCTACACTGGAGGAGCGAGATGCGGGCTATCAGCTTTCCCTCATCACCCTTTGCAGCTAGGGAAGCCTCGTGATCGGCCCGCGCATCCACAACCTTCTTCTCCAGGTCCTGCACCAGCCCCACATTCTTGTTAGCCGCCGCCCTGGTCAAGTTCAGCTCCTTGTTCAGAGCAGTGAACTCCCTCCTGGCTGAAGACTCAGCATCCTGGGCACGCTTCTCGGTAGCCCGGACCAGCTCGAAGAATCGCCCAGCAATCTACAAGACAAGGTAATTTAATTAAATATTTTAGACCCTGAATGGCTTAACTATGCAGAAAATTCAGGGGTACCCAAGATTTACTTACTTGGCGAGAGGAAGCTTCAGCATATGTGAGCAGCCCGGCAACATCCATGTTTTCCAGGGGTTGCAGGGCAGGAGCAGCAGCGGCAGCCCTGGTCTTGCGCTTTGTGCCAGAGGTCCTTGAAGAAGGAGCCTTGGGGGCAGACATGGGCTCAGCCTTCACTGGGGCCAAGACCTGGATGTCCTGTTCAGATCCACCCAGCAGGAAAGCGTCCAGATCAAGGTCCTCGAGGTTGATGGGAGTAGCAGCAGCTGAAGAACAGAAACATGAGAAATCAACAAAATCCAAGGAACAAAAAGCAGGGTACCAGGATACTTACAACTAGACATGCTATGAGAAGTGAAGGAAGCAGCTTGATGTGGATCGGCCTTGAATTCTCGGTCCTCCTCGGTGATGGTCAGGAATGTCTCGAACCTCTCAAATGCCCCTGGATTTGTAGGACCGACCGAACTCAAGCTAGGCACTGCAAAACAGAAAAATCCAAGGTCAGTATTTGAATAACATATAATGAAAAGAAAACCCTAATCCCTAATGCAGGTAAAAATCTATCCTCTACTTTCCACCTAATTGGAAGACCCATTCCTCCTGGGATGGTTGATCTCTTGACAAAGAAGAATTTTCCCTTCCATTCCTCGTGAAATGAAGCCCGAGGAATCATTTGATCCTCCTTGTTTAAAGCCTTGAACAAAAACTTATTGCTACCATGGGACTTGAGTTCGTAGCCCAGGGCTAGTTCAGATAACCCAATCAGGGAATCGAACTCCTTGTTGAGATGGTCAAGGGTGCCCAGGATTCTCCATACGATGGGGAGGGTTTGGGCATAAGCAAGGCCGGTGGCCTTAAAGAAATCGACCAAGAGACCGGTGAAAGGAAAAGACAGACCCATGGAAAAAGGGGTGAATGGGAAGCAGACCCATGTTTCATAACTGAAATCTGACCTAAGCCTTCTATCGAAGGGTATGATTTCAGCGGTAGAAGGAAGAAGACCCGACGACAACAATGCAGCAATGTTGGCGTCGGTGAAGGTGCAAGTCTCAAGTTCCCGGCTCTACGGTAATTCTGATCGAGGAAATCCTCAATTCCTGTCTTTTTGGCCATGGTTTCCGATCGAATCTTCTTGCGAGTCATGATTGGAAAGAAAGGAAAAAAAAGGATGGAACGAGAAATTACCTGATCGGTGAAGGTTGGAAGCCGGAGATATCAGTGAAAACCTTTGCTCTCGAAAAGTTAATGAGAAAAGAGGAGAGGTTAAAGCTGATATTTAAGGAGGTTAGAAGTTGCAAGGGTGATGGGATGTTACCCCACGACATGGCGCAGCGGATCCTTAATTGACGGACACGATCAAAACGAACGTGCATTAGACCCTACTTTGAAAATTTTCACAGTTGTAAGACTTATCTACAACTTGCGAAAATTTGGGGGCAATTGTTATACCCTGAATTTTCGGCTGGTAATCCAGGGTACAGATATAGGCTTAGGGCAGGATTGACCCAGGAATTGTGTGACCCAGAATTTAACAGGTAACGTTGAATAACCCTGAATGAATCAGAACTGAGCTAATGTCCCAGGGTGTCATCGTAACTCAGGATAGTTCATATTTATTTTATTTTTGTTATACGTTATTGTGACCCAGGATGAGTATAATCCAGGGTCACTCTTATTATACGAATGACCCAGCATGTGGAAATGACCCTGCATGCTAGGACATTGTTACTAACGAATTTTGTGCCTATATCTGATCAAGGACAGGTTGACAAAGTCTACCAACGGTCGAATGGGATGAGCTGGAGACTTATTTCGCACGTGGTCAAAGGGCGTTAGCTCAAAACTCGGTCAACCAACTGAAAAAGACGTTGAAGAGAAGATCCCTGGAATATCGGACAAGTTGTTGAAGATCTAGAAGTATAAATAGGACATTTAGTAATTTCATTTAGCTCACCGAGCTTTACACATTGTATTCTCGTATTCAATTCTCTGTTTAGTCACTGTACTCAAACGATTTCGTGATCAATAAATTGGTAGCGTGTGTTATCGCTACTCGAGGTTTTTATGTCGGTGGCGCCTTAGAGACATCTAAGGGCTAAGGGCTTTTCCCTAGTAAAATTCTCGGTGTTCTTATCTGCATTCAAGTTTTCATTTGTGTTATCAACTTTCTTAATCGATTTCATAATTAAACTTACGTTTTTACCCAGGATTCTGACATTTGTCCCTGGAATCCAACTATTGTTTCAGGATTTTTGCAAACAGTTTTTGTATCTTAATCCTAGGCACCAAACCTCACAATCTTATTTGGTTCAAATCTTACTAATTTTGCTTAAGTAATTTTTAGCCAAAAGATATATATATATATATATATATATATATATATATATATAGGGTTAGGATCCTGCGAAAACACATCTTTTTGTGAAAACTGCGAAAACACATATTAAAACTCACGTAACTTTTTCATACGTTAACGATTTTTCATAAAATTTGCGCCAAAAGTCTTAGAATTACGTTATCTTTAAATCTGGAGTAAAATATTAAAAAAAGCTGAACATTTTTTTCCCGTGTGATGCACATGTGCATCATATAATTAAAAAAAGTTATAAAATGCTATTTTTTTCTTTAAATCTAAAGATAACACAACTATAAGATATATGGTGCAATTTCTTTTTAAACTATTAATGTATATCACATGTATGAGCGTTTTTTTTGGTATGATGCACATGTGCATCATTCAATAAAAACGCAAAAAAATGATGAAAATATATGACATATGGTGCGACTAAGAAAAAAAATGTTAACTCATACTAAAAGTATGAGTTTTTTTTGTGATGCACATGTGCACCACACAAAAAAAAATATTTAAAAAAATAAAAAAAAAGCGTTAAGTTTTTTAAAACTTTTATAGGATTAAAGATAATATAATTTTAAGACTTTTGGTGCAAATTTTTAAAAAAAAAACATTAACGTATGAACATGTTATGTAGGTTTTAAGATTTGTTTACGCAGTTCTCACAAAAAAGGGTGTTTTCGCAGGATCCTTCCCCTATATATATATATATATATATATATATATATATATATATATATGATATTTGTGTTAGTTAAAGAACATTTGACTTGAACAAAAGACTGTACTTGTTGCCTTTTCTTACTCAAGGTGTTGTAGTTGTTCTTGAAGTAACACATCGTCCCCGTTCTCAAATTCATCATCGCCTACATACTCATCATCTTGGCCAACATCATCTTGAACTGGCACATCGGCCACGTTTTCAAAATCATCATTGCCATGATCCCTATGTACTTCATACTCTTCATCTTGGCCAACATCATCTTGTCATTATAATGACATTTAAAAGTAACAAATAATAAAAATATAAGAACAAGGAACTAGTCGAATCATTGAGCCTAAGTACCTACCTTGAGATCTCATAATAGCATCATCATTATCATCAGCATCATTCACATCATCCATTACTCTGTCTCCTCTGTAACTTACTACAAGCATATAAAATATAGTTTTATCAGTGCCTTTGTTATTACTAGTCAATACACCATAAAATAACATCAATAAGGTTATACCTTCAAACCTATCATCATCCTCAGCAATATCTTCATCTTCTTCATCATGATCATCCTCCTCACCTCATCAACAAGACTAAACTGCGGCTTAGCTCCGTGTGCAATACAATTAGCCGTGTTCGTATTTTGGTTTGAAAACACCTTTATACCTTGTGACCCTTTTGTTTGTGAGCATAATTTCCCGATGGCAATTAATTTTCTCTCCTTAGCTAATTCCGAGAGTTTTTTTATTAACATTGGTGCAACGTATTGCTTTCGAGGTTTCTACAACAAAGTTATAATCATTAGAGAATAGTTGTATTAATATAAGATAATAAAAAAGTTAGTAAGCCATTTACCTTTTTAGATACTTCCTCCTCCATATCGTAAGTAAAGTCAGGATCTACATCATTGCTATTTGTTGATGATAATCTTATTTTCTTATTTCCTTGACTATCTACTAAACTTGTGAAAGATTTTGAAATGTTCGTAATTCTTAGTGCTTTTTAATTGTCTTTACATTCTTGAATCCTTAGTTGTCTCTTTTTCTCATAATCAGCCATGGGGTTTTTTACACCTTGAACTTGCTTACCAGTTTTTAGCTTCATTTTATACCTGTTCAATGGTGAAGAATTAGATGCGTACTGGTTTTCATAAGAGATAACTTAATTATATCCAATAATCAATAACGTTGTATTACAAAAAACTGATATGAAATAGATGCGTATAGTTTTCATCAAACACCTTAAACACAACCTATAAACAAACAAAAGATTCATCTATAACCTCTTTAATTACAAACCACCATTGAATCAAACCACCCAAATCCACGCCCCAGATCATCATCAACTCATTAACCAAAACCAAAACCTACTAATTAACTATTGACAGGGTAATGGAAGAAAAAAAACAAATTAACTATTGACAGCATCATGAAACAAAATAATTCTTGAAGATTGAAGAAATGCTAATTGATAGACGTTACCGATTTCAAGGTGATGCAGATTGCAGGCCGATGATCAGAAACCAATAGATTGGATCAGCACGATATGACCTAGAACCAATTATTCTTTCCGTATATGGAGAATGAAAAGGGGATTGGGAGTGAACAGAAATAGGAATTATCGATAAACACTAGAGCGAATAGTGATTGTTTCACACAGCGATTATTTGGGAATTGGGGGAACTGAAATTGGAATTGGGAGGGAGGTTTAATTTTTTTGAGAAAAATTAGGAGGGAGTTAATTAGATGATATACGATCATCTTCATTAATTAACCATATGCACTATTCGGTCATGGTCTTGACCGAACACTTTGATGGTGTTGGTGGACCCGATAAGGCGTTGGAGTCATGATTCCAAGGAAACCTCATCAACCGGCATTAGTTGGAGTGACATGAAACTATGCATTATCTTGGATGTTCATGTAATATGATCATCCAAATTTAAAAATTGGGCGTCGGGTCATGACAGATCACTTTGATGGTGCTGGTGGACCCGATAAGGCGTTGGAGTCATGATTCCAAGGGAACCCCATCAACTGGCATTAATTGGAGTGACATGAAACTATGCATTATCTCGGATGATCATGTAATATGATCATCCAAATTAAAAAAATCGGGCGTCGGGTCATGACTGATCACTTTGATGGTGCTGTTGGACCCGATAAGGCGTTGGATTCATGATTCCAAGGAAACCCCATCAACTAGCATTGGAGTGACATGAAACTATGCATTATCTCGGATGATCATGTAATATGATCATCCAATTTGAAAAATTGGGCGTCGGGTCATGACTGAGCACTTTGATGGTGTTGGTGGACCCGATAAGGCATTGGAGTCATGATTCCAAGGGAACCCCATCAACCAGCATTAATTGGAGTGACATGAAACTATGCATTATCTCGGATGTTCATATAATATGATCATCCAATTTGAAAAATTGGGCCTCGGATCATGACCGAGCACTTTGATGGTGCTGGTGGATCCGATAAGGTGTTAGATTCATGATTCCAAAGAAACCCCATCAACCGGCATTAATTGGAATGACATGAAACTATGCATTATCTCGGATGACCATGTAATATGATCATCCAATTAAAAAAATTGGGCGTCGGGTCATGACCGATCACTTTGATGGTGCTGGTGGACCCGATAAGGCTTTAGAGTCATGATTCCAAGGAAACCCCATCAACCGGCATTGGAGTGACATGAAACTATGCATTATCTCGGATGATCATGTAATATGATCATCCAATTTGAAAAATTGGGCGTCGGGTCATGACCGAGCACTTTGATAGTGTTGGTGGACCCGATAATGCGTTGGAGTCATGATTCCAAGGGAACCCCATCAACCAGCATTAATTGGAGTGACATGAAACTATGCATTATCTCAGATAATCATGTAATATGATCATCTAATTTGAAAAATTGGGCGTCGGGTCATGAACGAGCACTTTCATGGTGTTGGTGGACCCGATAAGGCGTTGGATTCATGATTCCCAGGAAACCCTATCAACCAGCATTGGAGTGACATGAAACTATGCATTATCTCGGATGATCATGTAATATGATCATCTAATTTGATAAATTGGGCGTCGGGTCATGACCGAGCACTTTGATGGTGTTGGTGGACCCGATAAGGCGTTAGAGTCATGATTCCAAGGAAACCCCATCAACCGGCATTGGAGTGACATGAAACTATGCATTATCTCTTATTAACATGTAATATGATCATCCAAATTGAAAAATTGTGCGACTTTTAATCGCGATTAATTTATTTGGAATTTTTATATGTTTTTTTATAAAATATATTTATATATTTATATTTATATATTAATATATATATGTGTTCTAATAACTTTTTATACACTTTAGGTTAGTTTTACACTTAAATTGAAATTAGAGGGACTATAATTGTAATATTTTGCGGTTTTTAAAAACCATGTCCCTATTCGCTCGTTACTCTTGAAAATCGACTAGAACCCGAATCACCATCTCAATGTATTGTTTTTGTGGAAGAAAAGCTTATGTCAGAACGTCCAGGACCGCTGCAAATCCAGGTCGTCGATACAATGGATGTTCAAACAAGGATTGCGATTCAAGCTTCATTGATTTGTGTGATTCTCCAAGGTGCTATCGTTGTATCAATATAATCCCTGGTTTGTGGAATGCAAAGTTTAAAGTGGAACAAGAGTTGAAGGAAAGCAAAGTAGAGGCTATAAGACTCAAGAAATTGCAGAAAACTTCGCTATTTAGTTTATTGATTTGTGTAATTGCATATGTTATCTATCTAGTTGAATGTAGTTATTGTGTGATGTTTGCAGTGTTTGTTCTATCATCTATGTACTTTTCTTATTGCAATGTTTGATGCTGTTTATAAGTTATTCTTTGAAGAAATCCTTTTTATTGCAATGTTCTAGTTGAATTTTGTTTCATTATTGTTTTGGTATTGTTCCGGCGACCCTTTAGAAGTTAGAACTTTGCACGTGTAATAGACTATTAGTGTATAAGATTTTAAGTTCCCAATTTATTTTTTTATTTACATATAGTATTTGTGCTTAACTTGCTAATATTTTTAAATTTGTATAAGATCCTTGTTTAGCTAACAATATTGACTTTTAAAAATCATCCAAAACAAACCTCGTCTAGCTTGTCAAGAAAATCATGCAATAGAGTCATCATTACCACTATTAGGTCGCTTGACCCCGCTGGCTACCTCCGCCCATGTTCTCAAGCTATATATATTATATTCTCAATAATTCAATATAAAAGGTTAATATGGTTAATGATGGGTCACCTAGGGCTAATTACGACTTATTGATGTTCATTTACAACATTATTGGTTTATCACGGTTTTTTATGGGAATTTCGATTACCATTGGCTAGCAAGGATAGATTATTTAAGAAAAATATATTAGATATAAAATGTTTTAGTTAGTTTAGCTAGTATTCTTAACACATTAGCTAAAAATTATTTAAAAAAAAAATCCTTTGGGCAAATTTAAAAAAATAACTAAAAATTAACTAAAAATTAAACATGTGTGTAAGAATCGAACCTGGGTACTACAGATTACATCCTAGTTCCCAAACCAGCTGGGCTAGAAAATACTTTGTTTATATTTGAACCAAATCATATCTTAACCATAACCCTAGTTTAGTTTAGAAATTTTTTAAAAAAAATTTTTGAACAACGAGAGGTATTTATCAAAAACCAGGTCAAAATGGTTCGGGTAAACGAACCATCGCTTCAATCTGACTATTTAAGCACCACTCACCCCACAACTTTGATTCACCCCATTATTTGGCGATTCGATCGGTGATTTTCCGCGTCTTCAGTTCTAGAATCTTCGTCAACCAAGGTCAGTTTCTTCTTGCTATGAAAATAGTATTCTTTTTATGTTAGATCGTCTTCCACATACGACGATTCTACGGAATCTGTATAACACTTGATATCACACTTGATTTAATAACATGCAACCTGTACTTTGTGTAGTTTTGAATGTTTATAAGACAATAAGGCTTAGATTAGGAATGTGGTTGTTTACCTTTGTTTCTTGAAACCCTAACCCCAATGGGTCTGTTTACTCTGATTAATAGAAACCCTGGTTCCAAAATCATATATGGTTCTTCATTTAATCTTATGCATGTTTGTGGATCTTTGTTTTTAAAAATATAAACTTGATTTGTGTATCATTAAACAGTCTGGGGTTTTATTTGGGTTTCTTTTGTGGTTAGATTAAAATAATTTAGTCACCGATGGTTTAATATTTGGATGATGAGTTTGGTATTTAATATTTTGATTTGTGTACCATTGAAACATTTTGGGGTTTAATATTTGGGTTACATTTGTGTTTTGATTTCTTAATTTGTAGCTATAAGAAAAATGTGTCTTAGTTGGTAGCCACTGTCATCGGCGAATGCTGGAGTGCTAACAATGAAAGGATTGCGGATATCAAAGCGTCCCTTGCTGTGAAGCGGTCCCTGGTGAAATGGTTCAACGATTTGCTCTCTTATGTGCTGAATCACAAGTACGAGGCCAGCCAAAGTTCAGCAGGATTTCTGGTCCAGGAATTGGTGAACAAGTACGCCAAAGAGGTACTGGAGATTGAGCAGAATCTGGCAACCGTGAAGCGTGAAGCACAGGCGCTGGAACATCGCCTTGCTGTGAAATTTTCTTAGGCGATGTTCCTGTCCGGTTGATGGTAGTTTTTGTTAAGTAATTAGGTTGATGATTTTTTATGGTTGTTAATAATTGGGCAAGTTTTATTTTGGTGGATGTAAGTTTGAAAAGTCCTAGTGGTATCTAGGCATTTTTTGTAAGTAAACAATGATCTCATGTGATGGTTGGTTTGAAAATCCACGTAATATAATGGTCTTATTTACAATGCTTTCCAGAATTCAAACAAATTGTAGTTACTAAGATTTAAACTAAGTTTAGGTTTCACAACTATAACAATTATCATTGCTGCTACTACAATTAGTACTGTTTCACAACAAAAAATAATAATAAATTGTGGTCACCTCGCCCACGCCTCATCTTGTCGTGAAAATCATGCAAGTGCGTCATAACTACCACTATTATGATCTGGATCATCAGAATCATAATCGGACTCGGAATCATGTATAGATTCGTCATTCATAAAAATTCTACCACTGTCATCATAGTCGTCATATGTATCTTCTAAGTCACCCACACGGGCATACGAATTACGTATTTCTTGAACTTCCTCATAAGGTAAAGTTTCAGGTTCTACATCTTTTCGGACTATTCTTGATGAGTCAGGTAATTCTTCGGTTGGTTGAAAAGGTGGCAACTCACTTGATTCCTCTTCTTGAAATATATCACTCGACGATACTTAGTCTTCATCGTGCTCAAGTATATCATAAACGTTGCGATTGTTTACTTTTTGTACCACCATCCAATTTTTCCCACGTGCCATATCTTTCAGATAAAAAACTTGTTGAGCTTGATTAGCGAAGATGAATGGTTCATCTACAAACCACTTAGATGTAATGTCAATTGATGTCAATTTGTGATCAACCACCATCTTTTTTCCCTTTGGATCTATATTATACCACTTGCAACGAAACATGAATACCTTTCTGCCGAGTATGAAATCCAACTCCAGAACTTCGAGAAAAACACCATAATAAATCCTTGTTTCATCATCGTATTCCACTGCACAAACTCCACTACGTTGTGTAGTGAACTTGTCATCACGCTCTTTTCAACAAAATCTAACACCATGGACATTGCAACTTTGCCAACTATTATAGCGATCATCAAGAAACTGTGACAATGCGTACAAATCATCTGTTGCTCGATGATCCCCCTTGACTCTAAGCAAAGACATTTATAAATACCAAAGATTATTTGTGTGCTTAAAATCAATTACTAATTACAGGGAAGAGTTTTTCTTTTTACCTTTTTCTTGAACCAAGAAGGAAATTCACGTTTTTGTATAGTATCTAAATTTTGTTCTTCTACACCCCTTGATTGTAAAGCTTCTTTGTGCTCCCTAAATGAAATATAAGATAGTTGAAAATTTTGGATTAACTACTTAAAAAAATATAAACGGTATAGCTTAGTACAAACTTACTTTAAGTAATCATCAACTTCATCTCTGCAATTATTAATGATATACAATTGCATCGCATCAACATCGTCCCCTAGTTGTCCAGAATTTTGAAGCCCCCAATGTACGAGTTTTGTTGTTGAATAACTCCATCTTGTGATTAGTGGTCAGTACATCCCAGTTGCATTCTGGACGATTAAATCTTGTCTTAATGTCATCTAGATAAAGAGATAAAAATGTGACAGCTTCATCAACAACATATGCTTCAGTAATAGAGCCATCGGGACGTGCAAAGTTACAAACATATCCCTTATATGTTCCCATCCGGTGTTCAACCCCGAACATCCATCTCTGACTGACCGTTCCGCCTAACAATGCCTCCTCTGGTAAATGTACACACAAGTGAACCATGATCGTAAAAAATGCTGGAGGAAATATCTTCTTAAGTTTGCACAATATAATTACAATACCGGTCTTCATTTCTTCAAGTTCTTTGACATATAGGGTTTTAGAACTTATTTTTTGAAGGAATTGGAAAAACTCGATCAAATTTGCACGTATTTCCTTATATAAGAAAGGTATAATGGCTGTTGGGAGTATCTTCTGAAGCAATACATGAAAATCATGCGTTTTCATCCCTCTAAGTGTATTACGGTCCGTCACGTATCGACTAATGTTGGATGCATAACCATCAGGTAGCCGAACAGACTTTATGAATTCAAAAAACTTCTCACATTCATCTTTAGAGAGTGTGAGCATGAGGTTTCTCAAATTTTCCATTTCTCTCTTTCAGCCATTGATCCTTACGAATGTTAAGGTCCTCCAAGTCTAAACGTGCTTTTGTAGTATCCTTTGATTTAAGAGGATCATTTAACAAAGTACCTACTATATTATCACATACATTTTTTTCTATATGCATTACATCAAGATTATGACGCAGCAATAATTTAGACCAGTACGGAAGTTCAAACAATATACTTTTTTTTACCAGTTCAACTCATCGATTCCTCTTTTACGCTTCCTATTCTCATTACTAGGTGCTTTCCCAGTAATCAATGTAGGAACATCCGCCAGTTGTTGTAATATATCGTTGCTTGTAAAGTGACGAGGTTGTTCCCTTTTCTCTTGCTTTCCATCAAACTCGATACTCTTTCTCCACCTGTGTGATTTGCTTAAGAAACACCGGTGTCCTGAATAGCATTGCTTACCACGAATACGGTTAGAACGGGTGTCCTCCAAGCATACTGGACATGCCAATTTGCCCATAGTGCTCCACCCGGATAAGTAAGCATAAGCTCGGGAAGTCACTGATCGTCCATATTACTGCGGCATGCAGCCTGAAATTTGATTTTGAATATTCATCATATGTTTCAACCCTAACAAGCCATAGAACTGTAAGTTCATCTACAAGGGGCCTTAGAAACACATCAAAGTCCTTACCTAGAGATTTTGGACCAGGAATCAATGACTGGGGACATACTATATGATGTTGACACATTGCTAAATGGGTTAAAACCATCTGAAGCCAACCCCAATCGTACACTCCTCAAATCATTTGCAAATTGAGGATACATCTCATCAAAATGTTTCCAAGCCCTTCCATCAGCAGGATGACGTAAAACACCATCATCATCCTGTCATACTTCTTTATGCCACCGCATGTCTTTAGTTGTGTGGCGTGACCCATATAGGCGCTTCAAACGAGGTGTTATCGAAAAGTATCGCAGCTTCTTATGAGCAATTTTGTTATGCACATAACGACTACTTTGACAAACTGGACATGCTATGGCATCTTTGTTATCCCCGTAGAAAATAGCACAATCATATTGACAAACATCAATAAGCTAGTAACCTAAACCAGCTTCACATAGCAGCATTCTCACTTCATAATAACTTTCTGGACAATTATTTCGCTCGGGAAGTACCTCGTGAAACAACTTCAAATGCATCTCAAATGAATTATCAATCCATTTGTTCATTATTTTCAAATTCATCAGCTTCACAACAAAGGTCAATGTACAAGTATTCTTGCATCCCTCATATAAAGGACTATCTAACGCTTCATGCAGCTTCTGTAAACGAGTATTTTTAAAAATTGGTTGTTGATTTCCAGTTAAATCATTGGTAGGGCCAATATCAAAGAATTGATCACCAATTGCATCTTCTAATCCTGCTCTTACGCCACCAGCAGATTCGTCATTAACAAAATCATCCATTCCAACATATTCTTCACTGTCTTCATCGTCACCCCTCACCGTGGTACACCCCATTGTGTATACGACTTATCAATTCCTACATTGATTAAGTGGCCAGTAATGACATCTATATTTTGTAGCCTCATATTAAGACAGTTACCACATGGGCATAATGTTAACCCACTGCAGTTCAAAGTTTGTCTAGCAACGTTCAAAAATTTCTTTACCCCCTCCACATACTCGGACGAAGCACGATGCCCGCTTTTCACCCATTGATGACTCATAGTTTGCACCTGATAATGATTATGAACAAAAAATAATAAAATCGGTCACGATCTTGTATACTATGATGCCTAATCTGTAACGATCATAGTTGAAGCAAATAGAAATAGTGGTAATCGGAATTAGCTAGTACCTGGATTGATCAAAGCAAGCTCCTTTGAAATACTGTTAAATCGTGGATCATATCGTGGATAGGAATTATGGGTGTTTAATTAGTTTGTTAGTTTTTTTGGATGTTCATAAACATGGATAGGATCTGTGACAACTTTAGTTGATGTTTAATTAGGATGGGTTATATTTTACATATAACTTACTTGGAATTTAAAGATATGTACTAGTGCTTCTAATATAAGATACAAATTTCATTTATTAAACAATATTCCAACCAGCTCAACTTGTCCAGGTCGTCTGTTACTCACATTTGGCGTGGGTTCGATTCCCTTTAACTTGTTTTATTTTCTATTTTTCAATCCTAGTTTACTTATCTACATTGACGATTCAGTTGTGTCTAGATATTTTAGCAAAACCCTTTTCCCCAAGTCAGTTACTGCTTCATCGCTTTCCCTTCTTCCACATACTCTCGATATCTTCTTCTTCTTTTTTTCAAAGATGAGGGTGAAGACCCCTTCTTACAAGATCGATTCAGACGATAATATCGAATCACAGGGCATAGTCCTTAAAACTGCCGAAGAGGAATGCATGATAGTTCTATTTGATATTATACGCTTGAGGGATTCTGGCTCTTTTCCTTCTTCCGTCGTTTTTAGGGCTTTGGGTTTACCATCCGCAATTGACAGCAAATCCAAAAAATGGGTTTGTTTTCCTGAATATCCCTTTACTATAGGTTTGTATTATCCTTTTCCTTCTTTGATTGAAGAGTTCTTCGATGTCTCCAATCTTTGTTATACTCAAGTAATGCCCACGATATGGAGAATCCTATACTCCCTGGATCGTATTAAATATAATCATCATCTAGACATTCCCATTTCTCTGATAACTAAAGCGTATAATCTGGTGACCAATGGCCAAGGTCGTTATATGTTGAAGGCTAAGGTTGGTAGCAAAAATTTGATCCATCATGTAGGTCAAAACAGTCCCGTTTGGAGAAGTCGGTTCTTCTTCGTAGAAAGGGATTCCATTCCTAACGGAATACTTATTGTCGATACTTGGGTTGTCGAAGGTAAGCATTTGTTTCCCATTTTTCTTCTTTAAAAGCAGACATATTTTGTCCTCTATTCTGCAGATATTAATCTCTCAAAGGTTGCTCCTGTTGACAATCATTCATCTGAAATTTTGAAAAAAGTCTTGGCTCTTCCTGTTGAAGAGAGAACCTTCTCTGTAGAGGCTTCCATTCGTTTTACTGCTGAATCTATCTATTCGACAGGTTCATCTTCCGGATAGCGTATTTTCTTTTGCTTTCACATGTCTTTCTCTATATTGATATGAGTCGATCTAATCAATTAGGTGCTAATTCGAAATCTGTTCCTGGTGTGGGTGATGAGGATGTGAATTCGAATGTGAAGACTAAACAATTTTTCGATAAAGAAAGGCTTTCTGCTTCGAAGAAGAGAAAGACCATTTCTCATGCCCAGTCTTCTTCTGATCCTTTCGCTGACCTATCTTTTGAAGAAATCTTTGAACAGGAGGACACTTTCCTTCTTCAAGTATGTATCCTTATTACTTGTTTAGATATTTTTAGTCTGCAATACTTAGTTTCCTCGTGCTGCAGGCCAGAACCCGGTGCATCTCAGTCCGTGATTCTATCATCAGGAAATCGAAAGAAGATGTACGTCTTCTTAATGATTAACTGATGGCCAGGGACCAAGCTCATGCTAAATCACTTTTGGAGATGAAATAAACAATGAATAAGTCTGTTGAAGTTGTCGTACTTAAGTGTAGAATTGAAATGGCTTATCGAATTTTGAAGGGCGGTTTGGTTGTGCAAGAGTGGGATATCAACGCGTGGCAGAAAGCTCACAAGGATTTGACCGGAGAAGAAGTACTGCTTGAAGGTGCCAAGGAGCAGGTGTTCGTGGGAAATAAATGATAGTTGGTTTTATGGTTTAATTAATTAATGTGGTTTTTTTTACCTAGGGTTCATGTTGGCCCTTTGATACTTTAACCTTTTGGATTTTTGATCTCCGCTTGTAGCTTTTCCTTTTGTTTCCTGCAGACATTTTGATCCTCAATATGCTTATATAATATTGTATTTTGATCAGTTTTAATGCTACATGTGTTTGATTATACATGTGATGTGCTTGTTTTAATTCTAGATGTATGTTGAAACTGTATTTACTAAAGCTGTTTTGAATGCTGTTTGACACCAGAACAATTTGTGGCATTGATAATGTGTGCCAAAAGATTAGCTTAATTTACTAAAACTGTATTGAATGTGTGGGTAAAAGGTTATTATGTGTGGGTAAAAGTGTATTATACGTGGATGTTGTTTTTACCTACATATAAGTATTAATTAAAATATGTGTAGGTAGATACGTTTTTTTATTATAAAAACTAAAAATATTTATTTCCACGTCACTATTTTTTATACCTTCACATAAATTAAATTTTTAAATATGTGTAGGTACATATTTTTCCACGTTATTAAGATAAAAAAATATATTTTACTTAATTTATCTACACATATTTTTGCTAATATTATGTGTATGTAAAAATATTACTTATTACTTACACACATTATTGTTTTTTGTATATGTGTAAGTAAATACCCACACATAACAAAAATATGGAAAATGTGTAGGCATATTTTTACCTTGTCGCCTACATATATACAAATGTAGGTAACTAAGTATAGGTAAAAATTAGTTCCCACACATATTAATTGTTAAGAACTTAAATAAATTTTCATTCGTCGTTATCCACACATATAAAAACATGTGTAGATATTTACCTACATATAACCATATGTAGGTAAATTATGTGTGGGTAAATACCCCAATTTCTTGTAATGAGTGAAGCTTTTAAAACAGTTTATTTTGTGATGGTTTGCCAGAGGTTTGATTCCCGGTGTTACAATGCTTCACCCATGGGTTTAGAACCTGTGGTTTTGACTTTAAACCACACTGAGGTGGTTGGACACTATGCTCAAACCAAGGGGTGGTTACCTTTTATATAAATATCTTCTTTTGAACTATATGTTTGCATGATATCTTTAACTTTTCTGCACAAATAAACACACAAATGTGATAAGAATGTTTAGAAAATAATCCATACCTTGGGATAGATCCTGAATGCGAAACTCTTTCTTATGCGAACAAATAATTTCTTCTGTCCTTAGTGCAATTCCGCTTCTGAATGCTCAGTAGCAACCTGAGTTATTGCTTAATCGAAATCCTAGGATTGGCATTGTCATGCCATCCTAGGCCATGATCACTCAGATAGATCCTAAACATGTAAGGAATAAATTTTAATAGTTGTGATCAAAACCAAAAATCTTGGGGTTAGATCCAACCATACTGGGGTCAAACCCAAAATCTTGGGATCAACCTCGAAAATCCTGGGGTCAAGCCCAAATGATCATGGGGTTAAACCCAAAAATCCTGGGGTTAAGCCCAAAATCCTGGGGTAAAGCCCAAAAATCCTGAGATCAAGCCCAAAAAATCCTGGAGTCAAGCCCAAAAATCATGGGGTTAAACCCGGTGCCGATCCGGCGAACTGGGGTCACGCCCGGTACCGTACTGGCGAGTTCTAGGGTCCACCTCGAGCCGAACCGGCAAACTAGGGTATTGCCTCGTATGTCTTATGTTGGTGTGAAAACACCAAAAACCTTTAGGAACCCCCATATGTCCATGAATCATGAGGTTGTCGCCCATGCTGTTAACACAGGTCGATCCCATAATCCTGGGTCCAATATGTGGGTTAACATGCGCTACAGGCGGGGGTCGTGCGCTACAGGAGATTACCCAAACATAGGAGAGGTGATATCCTCTCAAACGTTAGAAGGTATACTAGATACCTTGTACGGAGGAGAGATGGTCAGTCTCTAACTTAGGAGAAACACATCCCTGGCTTCATGCATTCATGGTCAGTTACCTTCTTTCATTCAAGTATCTCAACCAAAGGAGTTAGTAATTTCCATGGAAAATGATAAAGTAGATAAAATAAGAATATAACAAAAGCATTCCATAATAATAAAAAAATACAAGAGAAATACCTCGATCAGTTCATTAGTTAGGAAACATACCTGAGATGCAGCATCCTGGGGTACTATAATTACATAAGATAGGCTTTCAAATGAATCGCATTCCATGGTCTTGGTAATAATTCACCTTCCATGTTGACAAACCAATATTCCCCCTTACCTGCATCTGAATCAATTAAGTAGGGACCTTCCCATTTAGGGACTAACTTACCATCCCCTGGATTCGTTGTGTTCTGAAATGCTTTCCTTAGAATCAAGTCTCCTACCCTGAATCTTCGTATCCTCACATGTTTGTTGTAGGTTTTAGATATTCTTTGTTGATATGTGGCCATTCTCCAAGCAGCTTGGTTTCGTAACTCATCCACGGTGTCTAGGTCGTCAGCCAGGGATTCGTTATTTGCATCCTGGGTTTGACTGATAACCATGAATGTTGGGACCACCATTTCTGTTGGAATGACTGCTTCTGTACCAAAGACCAAGGAAAATGGGGTTTGGCCTGTGGCGTTCTTGGATGTAGTTCTATCAGCCCACTATGCTAATGGTAGTTCTTCTGCCCATTTTCCTTTTCTCCTTGAGCCTTTTCTTCAAATTGTTGATGATGATCTTGTTGCTAGACTTTGCCTGGCCATTAGCCTGAGGGTGCACTGGTGTAGAAGTTATCATTTTTATCCCCCAACTTTCACAGAATCAAGTAGTCCTTTTGCCAATGAATTGAGATCCATTGTCACACACTATTTCAGAAGGTATACCAAATCTCATTATGATGTTTCTTTTGATAAATGAGATAACTACTTTTTCTCTGACTTGGATGTATGCTTCAGCCTCTATCCACTTCGAGAAGTAGTCGGCCATTGCTAGCATAAAGACTTTTCCTCCTGGCGCCTTGTGTAGCTTTCCCACGATGTCCATCCCCCACTTCATAAAGGGCCAGGATGCAGGGATAGGATGCAAGGGTTCGGCAGGTTGATGAGGAATGTTTGCGTGTCTCTGGAAAGCATCACATTTGAGGGCAAAATCCTGAGAATCCTTTCTCAAGGATGGCCAGAAGTATCATGTCCTCAGGATTTTCGACATTAGGGACCTGCCCCTGTATGATTTCCGCTATCACCTTCGTGAATGTCTTTGAGTACTTCCTGGGCTTCCTCGTTTTCCAAGCGTCTTAAGTATGTTCCTGCAACAGATTTTTTATACAATTTTCCTTTTATAAGGACATACCTGGTCATCCTGACTCTGAATGCTCTGGTATCTTTTTCTCCTTTTGGGATAGAGCCATTCTATAAGTAGTCTATGACAGGTCTGGTCCAGGATATCAGGTCATCCTGGAAATCAGGACACTGTGCATCCTGGGAATCGAGACACTGTGCATACTGGGTATTAGATGCCAAGACCCTGCCTCAAGGATCAATGTCTTCTGGGTTCTCTTGTTGGTTAATTGATGGGCTTAGTATGTGGATTATGGGAATATGTGTATCCTCCATTGCCTTGAATGCTGACCCCAAGTTTGCTAGTGCATCTGCTTCAGCATTTTCATCCCTGGGTACTTGCTAAATGTCGAAAATTTGAAAATCCTGGGATATAGCCTTCACAATTTCTAGGTACTTGGCCAGCTTTTCTCCTTTCACTACATAATTTCCATTAATGTGATAAGTTAAAAGTAAGAAGTCAACGTATACCTGGATGTTCTGGATTCCAAGATGTAAAGCTAATTGTAGGCCAGCAATCATTGCTTCGTATTCCGCTTCATTGTTAGTTGATGATGCATAGCATCTTGTTTATTATTTTTGATGAATAAATCTCTCACTTTGATTATATTTTGGTTATGTTTTGGTTGGATTCGATGCTTAATTGATATATATTTGGATTTTAGGTGTTGGCCGGGGTCGTGTAGTCATTTTGGATGGAAACGAGGCACTTTGGAGTTGGATTGGCATCCGGAGGTGAAGATAGAAGAAAATAGAGATTTTTGAGATTCTGATGAACATGCGGGCCATCTGCCAATTTCCTATGTTTTTCAGATGGGCTGCATGGTCTGGTCAAAGCTGCAGTCAACAGGGCCATGCAGGCAGCATGCCTGCTACACAGACACTCAGATGGCCTGCATGCAGGCTGGGCGGATTTTTCAGGAACACTTTATGCGGGCCACTTGCACCATTTATTTACACCCAGATGGCCCGCATCGATCTTCAGACGTGAAAAACCCTTGAAAACCCTTATAAAAAGATTGGAGGCCGTTTTTTCTCTACACACTCTCCCCCATTTCGACTAGTTTACATAATTTTAGGGTTCTGAGATTGATTTTGGAGATATCAAGGCCAAAGGAAAAAGGATTTCGGGAATAAAAGCTTGGAAAAGTGAAGATTTCGGTTTGGGTTTCATCATTCTTCCTTGATTTCTTCCTAGATCTTGTTTGTATTGACATGTTTACATCAGATCTGAGTTGCTTCATGTTTAGATTCATGATGATAGGCTAGATTTCCTTTTATCACTTGGATTTGATGATTTTAAGCATGTTTTGACTTTTTGGTTTGACTTTTCATTATGACTTGATGGAATTGCCTATTAATTCTGAATTGGATGCTTTGAATGATCATATATGCATTGTTAGCTTCTATTTGAAACATATGATGTGAGTAATTTGATGTGGATTGAAGAACTTCAACCAAATTGTTAAATTCCTCATTGTTAATCTTGGACTTTTATAGTTTTAGGTTAATGCATGATCCGATGGCCATCTACATGATTGTATGATTTGGATTTGGGGCTGATCTTGTATGTATTTGTGTTGAAATTGAGTTGACCGATTCGTTTTGCACATTAGGTGGTTGCTAGATATTGATTGGTTTGTTAGAACGCTTATGACCGTAAGGTTTTGACTTGTCACTTCATGTTTAGCATTGCCTAAGTTCTTAGGGTCTCAATTCAGATTTATTCATGTTATAGGGCCTACTTAGGAAGATCTTCCTCGTGTGATCCCTGTTTCGTGTATGTTTGGTTTGCTTTGACCGAAGCAACTAGGCAATTAGGGAGTTTCATTCAGTTTTCTACCTGGACTTTTATTTTGGATTCCCTTGGTAACTAGGATGTGTCTATAGTCTAGGTTGCCTTGGTAGTTATCATTTGCAGGGTAGTTGTCATATTGATTAGTCAGATTGGAGGTCAAAGTCATGCTTACAGGATTCTTATCCGAGTGATATCCGTCTCATTACTAGTATCATTCTTAAATTCTGTTGCTTTGTTCTTTAGTTTCTTCTAGTTACTTGCTTATCTATTTCTTTGTTTATCTGAAATTCAAAATATTTTAGGTTAAATATTAGCAAAGTTCGCATATCGAGAGCCTGCATTGCGTCCTTGGATTTGACATCCGGGTATTTACCGATACTATTCTGCATACGATGGGTACACTGCCCTACGCGTGTGTTTAGTCACTCGGGATTTTCCCTTTTTGACTTGACCAATTTTTGATAGACACTTCAGCACACGTCAAGTTTTTGGCGACGTTGCCGGGGACGCGTAGATTTCGAGAAAGTTCGGAGCTAGTAGTTTAGCCATTTACTTGCTTTCGTTACTTGTTTATTTGCATGTTTCTAGTATGTCTGGTTATTTCTGTGTTTACCTACGTGTTAGTTAGTTTATTAGCTTAGTCTAGTTTCTTTATGTTCTGTTTCTGTTTTCTTTTTCATTTTTCGTCTGTTTATGCGCATTCGTCGGAGGAGGAGTCCTTTTTCACCGTTGTCCGAGCCTGAGAGGGTTTTTCATAGACTTCGACGTTTGGAGGCATTAGTTGTTCCAGTTCCGATGGCACTTCTGCCGAGACGCACGCTCGTCGACTACGCTCGTCCCGACATCGCGGGGGCGCAGCCCAGTGTCATACGCCCACCCGTGGAAGCTAACAACTTCCAGATCCAGCCTCAGACCATTTCCATGATCATAAATTTTGTTCAGTTCGATGGGTTTCCGAACGATGACCTGATGGCTCATATTTCAAATTTCCTTGAGGTTTGTGACACGTTTAAACTTAATGGAGTTCCATCGGAGGCTGTGAAGTTGAGACTCTTCCCATTTTCCCTTCGTGGCGCAGCGAAGGCGTGGCTTCAGTCCCTTCCGCCTGGTTCCATTACTACTTGGGATTCTTTGACTCAAAAATTTGTTTCCAAGTACTTTCCTCCGTCCAAAGCCGCAATGTTCCGAAACAAGATTTATTCATTCGTGCAGGAGGACACCGAGAGTTTATATGAGGCATGGGAGAGGTTTAAGGAGTTGTTGAGGAAATGCCCATCTCATGGCATTGAGTTGCATCAGCAGGTGCAGATTTTCTATGGTGGCCTGAACGCCCTCACGCGCCCGACTGTTGACAGTTCCGCCGGTGGATCTCTGAGAAACAAAACGTCAAAGGAGGCGCGTGATTTAATCGAGGAGCTTGCCTTGAACGGCTACCAGTGGTCTACCACGGGTACGAGTAGACAGCCCCAGATGAGAGGGGTTCATCAGGTAGATCCCGTTACAGCTCTCTCGGCGCAGGTCGATACGCTCTCGTAGATGATGAAAGAGATGTAGACGAATCAGAAACAGATGAACCGGCCACAGGAGACACAGTAGCATGTTAAATTTTGTCAGTTGTGTGCTGGTCCTCATGATATCACGAGTTGTCCCATTGTTGGTAGCACCGAGCTACCTGAGCAGGTCGATTATGTGGCTAGCCAGGCCCGCCCACCGCCCAACCAGTATAGCTACAATCCGGCTTGGAGACCAAACCAAAATTCGGGGTGGAGGCAAGAGCCGATCTGTCACACCCTCAAAATCCACCTGCGGGGTTTATACCACGAGGCGTGTGACAAACCAGGATCCGAGTCATTAGTCATACCAAACCATTCAAACATACCAAAACAATTTAAGAAATGCGGAAGCGTAACATGTAAGTAAAAAGTGTTGCACAAAACACGCGCCCTCAAAACCCAACACAAAAGAAAATAAATCCAACTGTAAAAGTTGAAATGCAAATCAAAATGTTCAAACTTTCATGCAATGTGCGTCCTAGTGTGCTCGTACCTCACAGACCTGCGAAAGACATGCTATGTGGGTCAGCGCAAGGCTGGTGAGTTCATAAATGATAATGCAAGAAAAGAATGAAATGTTTGTAAAGATGTTTGTAAAATGTTCGTGCCATGGTAATCATAATAGTAATCGTAGCTAGCAAGGCCGATAATGCTATCACTATGTGGTTCGCAACCGAAGCGTGACTGTTTGTGTTTGTAATGCCTTCCACCATCGCCTAACACGGACGATGATGATACTGTCTATGCTAATTTTACACCCGTTCGACATCCAGTCGAGTTAGAGCTACTAACGCGGGCGGGGTTTGTCAAACCCAGTAGTACTACCAAAGATTACCTCGCTTTCTCATAAACTAACGGTTCGAAATGTAAGGACTTGTAATTCGTGTTATATGTTCGCACATACGTGATCAGCTGTACAATTATATTACCAAAAACTGTTTGAAGCATGTTCCTTTCTCTAACTGAAATACTTAGAGAAAATGTTCGAGAACTCACCTTTGGGAGCTCGGCAAGAGAGTTCAAATAAAACTGTTGATGAATTCCTACGAATCACCTATATGTTTGTGAACGTGTAAGACTTACAGTGAATGAACATGAGACTGACTCAATCGACCCTGACGACACGTTGGTGACTCGTTAATTGATGTGTTTGCTTGATTAGTTAAACTTTCCAATTCTGAAGAGTTTATATTTTTACAAAAGTTTATATATAGCAGGTTTCTCATAAATAACAAGCAACAAGTAAGCACACGTTATACATTTCTAGCATGCATCCTAAATTGACTGTGAAGCGATTAATAAGAAACACACACGGTTTCACAGTTTAAATATACATAGCACAAGGTTTCCTAAAAATAGTCATGCGAGCCAAGTACACACGTTAACAAACATTAAATCACACCAATCATGTATTCGATGCAATGATTTCCCATTTACACGTGCTCGCTACATACATAAACAAAAATGATTTAACTAAATTAACACGATTCCTAAACTCACATACTCCTTTTTAACATGCAGAATATGTTGTAACGCTACTAGGTCGTTTAGTAAAATAAATAAGCAAATTAAATATCCAAAGGTGTAGTTATATAATGTGTGTGTCATGTTTTGCATCAATTTGTAACACTTTTCCATGGTAACATACCACATTACTATTAGTATATATTAATTATACTAATTCATGGGAGGTTTGCAAGGATGAAAGGATCTAGAAAAAAAAAGAATTAAGAATGCTGGGGGCAGGTCTTGAACTCGCGACCGCCCAGTCTCCATTCCCATACCCAAACCACTAGTCCGGTTTTCCAATTGTTATGTTAATCCAGTTCCTCATTTATTTAACCTATTTCATTCTGGTGCCATATCTCTATTGATGAAACAAAAAAAAAATTAAAAGTGCAGTTGACTGGGTTTGAACCTGGGACAACCCAGTCGTAATACAGGGGATCAACCACTAAGCCAGTTTATAGTTTGCTGTTTGTATCTAGATTACATAATATTTAGCGACATCAGAACGAGTGTTTTCTTTTTACCCAACAGCAATCGTATCTCGTCCCTCCCCGTAAATAACTGATATGCTCATGATTCTAGATTACGGTTGAGATTATTAGCGAGCACCACTCGGTAGATTTCGAACATTCAAAACACGAATCGTATATAACAAAACATAACTCACAGATTGTGTCTGTACAATACGTGAATTAATGTCCCGAGTCTGAGAAAAGAAAAAGAAGTCATAACGAACAACTCGATGTCGAGGACGCTCACCTACGGCTGATGTTGAGTGCTCTCGAGATTGTTAGCTCGTGTCACGGTGGCGGAGCGACTTCCTGGTCTTTAAGCTCCGGTAGCATAGCAGATTCCGCCCTGTGATGATCGAAGAAGAGAGGGAGCCAAGAGGTTGCAATCCGTGATAATGAGGAAGGGTTCGAGAGGGTCGTGATATATGGGGGTTCGGTTTGTAACGAGAGAGAAAAGGGGGGATTTGCAACTGGCGGATGGATAATGACGTGCTCATCCCACACAAATTTAAGTTTTGAATCCAGATTTTACGCATCTAACCCCTTTAGATCCCTTAAGCTTGGTTTAAGTCCCTCCAACTTCTTAACAAAGTTTCACATGAACACGTGTTATTCTAATTCGACATATACTTTATTTGCTCGATTCACACGGTTTTAGTACACATAATTCCTAAACTCAATTAGGACACGAGTACAC